>OU744800.1:12808486-14058486 GCA_916614155.1 Mesoligia furuncula
GCGGAATTATCTGTGAATTTCCAACAGAAGCAAGTTTTCTTTGCTTCGGCTTACCTGAGTCCGAAATCTATTTAAAGACTTCCAGGTAACCCAAGGCACCTGATGCGAGATTTTCAGCAGGTGGAACTAGAATGGGTTTGGTAGGGAAGCACTGTTCCGCCACAACCATAGACCGTTAGCCAGTGAAAAGCAGAGAGCAGAGAGTTAGAACAGAGTAAATTATTAATCAACATTACGTAACTGTTTTTAAGTTAAGGCCTTTTCATTCAATTTTCCTCTTTAAAAGCTACGTTGACAACAAGAATCACGTGGGTGTACGGGTGTACCTACACACTAATGGCTTTGTTTTCTTGTAATTGGGTTCACAGTCGGCTATGGTTTGCCGACTCAATTTATAAATCCAATAAAAAACAATTTGCAATATGGCACTAGTCTCATAGACTTGTACAGTGACTACCATGATTAGGCCATAAAGCCAGTGGAAAAAAACAGTGTTTAATGATAAGGCGTGTCGTTCTGGCTACCCTGGGGAAAACATACAACCACTTACTGTCCACATCACCTGGGTTTAATTAATGGGATTGCTTTAGCATTTTATAACATAAAATTAGTTTAATAAAATAATTTTCTGCCCATTTGGTAATAAACGAGCCCAAAACGTAATTGAAGTTTATTCTACTTAGATGCCAAAGGAAATGTTGCCGGAATATATAATTGTAGTCCTTAACACGAACGAATAAGCATTTTCGTTATAATATTTAAATTCTTACCTCTAAGCACTTGTGAGCAGACATCGCAAGGCGTTATTTTCTTGTACGTGTATTCTTGAAAGTTATGTGCCTCGGAATCTCCGCCGGCGCGCATTGCGTCTCTAGCCGCTCCATTCCTCCTACAAAACAGTCCACATTTACACACAAATGTTCGAAGCTTATTGTACATTTCAGAAGACGGCATCAAGTCAGCTAAAGATTCAGTCACAAATTCAAACACAGATTTTAGCTTTTCTACATGCTTACTGTTTCTAATAGATCAGAAGATAGTCTAAGAGTATCATTTATCTTTTATTTTAGCTGTGACGAGTTTTCACTGATATTCTAGCAAGGTAATGAACAATGATATTTATTAATTTGGTATGTAGGATCTGTCACATTACAATATTTGTACGTCATGGATATCGACCGATGACGTTCAAGGTCAAGGGGAGACAGTTCATGGATCACTCTGCGAGGTGGTTGGTATTTAGTCCCCTGCCGACACCGGTACAACACCAAACGATGTTAGGTAACGGCCTCCCTTCGCCTTGAGACTTGTTCCAAACACGAACTGCCTCCAACACAAATTGCGTTATCAATTGAATCAATTAACATTGAATCCGACTGGAAACAAAGCAAGCACACAGATTTTTTGTTTATTGCGAACTGATTTCAAAGCCGAAAGGATTGAGTACAACTTACAACTGAAGGACTCCAAGCGCATTACTTGGCAGAAGTGTGTATTGTATAACTAAAAGCTGGTGAAAAGTTATCGCTAACATAAATATTGTGTGTTAGTGTTCACAAGCACAAAAAATATATACATGCTGTTCGGGATTGTTTCTACGTGTCAAAGGATGAGCGGTATAGTTCCAATATCTGGGTAAAATGAAACATTTACAAACATAGGCTCACACCTACGGGGCACAGTTACCTCATTGCCATTACCGTCGACACCGCGTGGTACATTTGATTTTTTCTTTATCGATGCAAAAAGAGAGAAACACCAAGATGAACATAACACGAAATAAACGTGATCAAATACAATTAGTGCAGAAACCTGTGATATAGCGATGCGTTTGATAACGAACAAATGGTATTTAACAAAGGTTTCTGAGGTTTATTATCTTTCGATGATTAACATCATCACAGATTACAGTTAGAGAGTGTAAGTAATTCAATCATTATAGCATATGTATAGCATATTACTTACTTAACTTTACTAGATACACTAGTTTAATTTGTGTTTAGATGAAATTAAATTACTTACACTCAACGCATTGGCCTTCACTAGACACGAGGCATGATTAGTTATTGAAAATCAGCTTCAAAATGGACGTGAAACGAATAACAAAATATGAACAGATATTATTAACCTGAAGGTGTAATGAGATTACATCAATCATAAGCATCGAGAATAATGAGTGGCGCCTAGAGTTTAAACGCTGTGTGGTGAAGCTTGTAAATTATTTCCATTTGTGGTAAAAATGTTTCAGCAATTTACAGCAAGTGAACACATACTGAATGAAATTATAACGATGTCGCGCCTACTCTGTTCGCATTAAAAATTCAAATTCGTGAACACGAAAATTGAAGTGAGAAAATAAGAATCATATTCGGTGAAGTGGCACTCCTTATGTATTGTGTCAACAGTCTAGTTCGTAGTTCTGTGACTATTGTGTGCATCTCGTTATCTTGAGTTCCATTATTTGTAAAGCGCTCGGAATCCCAACTAGCAAAATAATCCTGGAATGCGGTTTTATAATGCTACATGGACTTATAAAGCTCCGATGAAGGTTTTGGTGGTTGCTACTACGCTTTTAACAGCATAAACACATGCTGTTTTTACTCAAGTACGTTGTATCCTATAATTTTTACTTATATTCGTATATAGGATCATATTTCCTGACAAATATAGGATCAAGACTCCTATAAAAGCATGAAATAAGAGTAATTACACTCAAGAGTAATTACTCCGGTAAGTCAGACTTAAATGCGCCTATAAGATAACATCTGCGGGCCATTTAAATCTTAATACTCCTGTAGGAGCATGTACCAGGAAGACATGCACTGAGGAGCAATTGCTCTTGTTGTTTTTACTTATAGCCTCATATAAGCTAATATTTTGTGGCCAATATAAGTAAATTAAAGTTAAATTACTGTAAGTCATTTATGTATCTGGTTTGGTTTAACATAAGCTTAGAAGTAACTGTTAAATGGATTTCATATCCACGTTTTAAAAATAATTAATCACCAAGATTATAACAGCAGTCGGTAGGATAAAATGTTCTCTATATTTTTTTTTTTTAGATTTATCGTATGCCGTTTTAAACCTAGACATATTTATATAGGCATTCCACAGTAGTGTTATTGTCTAAGTAATCTCAAACAATCCTGGTTAAAACCCTTAAGAATCCACTTTTGCTTGTAACGACCAGTACAGTAATCGGTAACAATGGCGAATCTTCTTCGGTTTTGAGATAACCCAATATAGAACCAATATACTTATATTGGTACTATGTCACACTTGGAAATGCTAAAAATACTTATTTTAGCACTATATCACACTTGGAAATGCTTACTAAGAAAATGTCAGCTGCCTTCATAATATTAATTTAATATTAATTAATACTAAAATGTAAATAAGCAAATTTCAAGAGGCGCTTTAAAATTGTAATCAAAACCATGATAGATTTCACAGAAAATTCATGTTCCCCTACGAATAAGCTATAAGACTAACAATTTGAAAACAATAACATTTTGTATTTCTACTATGGTTGACATTAATAAATTCTGATTCATATAAATACTTATCCTCAAGATGTTAAAAATATTTTTTTTACAGAGCACAAAAATGTCCGATAAACTCACTTCGACTGTTCACAATATATGAGCTTAAGTAAGCATTTCTAGGCGCTTATTAATCTAATTTTTTACTATAACTTACTTATATTGAGATTAACAAGAGTATTTGCATTGACGTAATTCAATTACAGGAGCAATATAGGCGTATATGGCATTTCAGCGGTCTAATATAAATACGTTATAAGTAAAAGTAGACTTATAAAGTGGGCCCTTTTCCCGACTTATATGTGGATATAAGTCTCATATAGTCCTCGATAAATGATGGTTCTAGGATAGTATAAAAACCACTTTTTGCTAGTTGGGATATCACCAGCAGTAGAATTTCTTACAGTTTCAGAAACTCAACCAACACCCTCGTTAAAGATTCACTGTTACGCTTGAATTATCTTGTTTATTTACAGTTTTACTAGATACCCTGTTAACTTATAAATAATTGTTATAAATATAGTTGTTTTCTGTTTTATTTCTTTCGTATTTCAAGTTTAAAAACCAGTGAAACCAGATGTTATTTACCCACCTAATTTAATTAATATCTAGCTTCATTTTTTTTTCGATGAAGCTGAAACAATTAGTGGTTTGGCAGCCATTAATATTTTACTACTATTAATATTGTACTAATTAACTGAAGGTTTTTCACATTCTTGGACGGAAAAACAGTTTTGTTTTGTATTTTCAATCGTTTCCGCCCAAAAGCATTAATTAACTAAGTTGACGTCTTAAACAACATATGGGTTGTAGCTCAGCTAGAGCTGTTTGTTTTTATAGCTAAAATAATAAAATAATTAACTTTGTTAAGCACATTTAGAAGCCTTACATTGTAAAGCGGATACTTGAGTTAGTAATCTTGTTTGCAATGAGACTTAAGGCTCTTACATCATGCGTGTGATCAATAATTGTAATCTGATTTCTATAACAAAGGTGACACTAGATCGACTGAGTAGGTATTTCCTAGGTTTTCCAACTGAATGTTTGCGACTACGTATAGAGTGATTGCCTTGCCTTGTAGATTTAAATCTAGCTGGTTCAATTTCGGCGTACATGGCACAGTTTAATGGAACTTGCCCCAACGAGTTTACTAAATAAGATTATTGTGCTGTAAGATTGGGTTTCAAGTAGCTCCGACTTTTATTGTGTTTACCGCGTAGCCTTCGCTGGCCTTGAATAAATAAAGTTGGAGTGAAAAAATCAGGAAAATTACACATAAGTACAACTTAAGTATACTTTCTTTTTTAAACTGAATTATTTAAATGTTGCTTCTTTACTTTAATTTAAGGAAATAACTAAAGCATTCTCCCAAAATTTTGTTAAAATATACTTTTTAAGTTTAATTTTACTTTACTCAGTTATTATTTTCATAATCACTTCCTTCATAAATTAAAGCTATTAAATTATAATTAAGTTAGACTTTGAACATGTGTGTATAACCCATTACGAACTGTTATTTCCTGACCTCGGTTATTGCTCGCTGGCATAATTTCCTCTCACAGACTTAGCAGGATTGTAAGTGCTTTTTACTACCTGCTTACTTTGTAAAACGAGAAAAGGAGAATGTTCTGAATTCGACACGTATTTACTTAGTTGGTTTACTTTCCTACTGTAGAGACTCATTACAACGAATTCAAAGCAAAAATGGAATTAAGGCTACAAATTACCTACTATGTATTCAACACCACACCTTCTTAATTCAGTTTCAGTATCCATTTTGATGATACATACAGCAAAATTGTAACCTGTGATGTTAATTGAATTCCCATGCTATTATTTATAAACTTTTGTGTTTAATTAATCAATGTTTTTTTTTAAGTAAACGTTATAAATCTTTGTCTTACTTGTCTGGGGGCGCTGCGTGGGGTGGAGGGGCGCTGGGGGGCTTCAGGCTTCGGAAAGCCTTTAGCCATTTATTCTTCATGCTTCCAGCTGATGACGATGATAGCTTTCGGTCGACTGCTGCAGATCCGCTGTCTGCTTTTGCCGCGAACAACTCTCTCTGTTTACAAAGAAAATATGTCTTGTTATGGACAGTTTGCTAAGGAAAAATGGGAAAGACAAATGGGAAATGAGGGAATGGGAAAATTGGAATTACTCTAGAATAACATAACGTTGCATAATGGTTATATCCGACTGTTTTTATAATGGTTATATGTATCAGACTGTTTTTATGGCGTATCGATATTTAGAAATAAACCTTCATTCAGGTAGACCGAGACACAAGGCTTAACTTTTTCTGAATCTAGATTTAGAAAAAGTTAGGCTAGAGTGCCTATAAGGTGTGGCAATCGCCTGCAAAGCATTTCGTTTTTCTAAAACGACTTTTATCGGGATGACATAAGCTTTTCGGTAGCATAATTATGTCAGTGATTTGATGTAGGTAGTTAAAAGTCAAAAATGTATTGGCATTTTTAACTTTTTCTACGTCGTTATCGCTGATAGAATATCACTTTTTCGAGGCCCTAAGGTACCTACATAATAGAGTAACCTTATCAGATCAAAATATTATGTCATCGTTTTCCTCTTATAATGTTTACCTAGGTACATTATACAACCCTGTCAAGCCACGCAGCGTTAAGTGCCTTTTCCAGGTGATCGTTCAATACGACTTGCCTTATGTAATCATTTCTCTTGGAGAGAGTGAAATATATTATCTAAGACGACCTTCGAAGAAAATGATACGAAGTGTGTTGAATTTTTTTATAAAAAGGTTATTTTTTTATTGTGATCCTCTCTTTGTCTTATTTTTATTTTATTTTTTGAACCAAGCTGACATTTTTTTAAATACATATATACAGGGTGGAATTTTCAAAGCGTACCTGGAGGGAACGTACTCTAAATACGGAAGACAGCAAATTTTACTCAAAGGAAACATTCCTTTATTTTTAAAAAGAAACAAAACTGCATATTAAGATTTTTGAAAATACGCTTGCCACACGCGGGAATCGAACCGACTAAAATCCGAAAAAATAGCACCCTGTACTTTTATGGCACCAATCGATAGGGTCAATCTGTCTTCAGTATTTAGAGTACTTTGCCTCCAGGTACGCTTCGAAAATTCCACCCAGTATATACCTATATTGTAATTCCAATGATCTGTCACTTATTTTTGATTTTTTATTTGGAATTGTAAACATTTGCCCATGTGTCGGTTAAAATATGGAGAACTTTATTATAAAAACACCTATGATACCCATGTTTGCAAAGAAATAAATGATTTGATTTCTTTTATTTTGTCTTAGTGATAACATCCGTACCTACCTAAGTATTTTTAAGTATTTTTTTTTCAGTTCGATATTTATAATTTAAATACCTACTCTTCACGTTACCAGAGGACTGGCTTATTTTTTGGTCAAAGAATCAGCATTGCCATCCAACGTGGCAACACTGCCAGCCTTTTGGGCAGTTTTCCCACTGACAGCGATGCGGACGAATTTTTTGATGCTCAATGAGTTCTTTCCTTTTTTTCCCCCTTTATATACTCGTACATAATATATGTACAGGGTTATTGGTAAAACGTAACAACCTCTTAAGAGGTCATTGTGTCATTGTGTCATGTACTCATCATTATGAACGACTTTTATTATGGTGCCAAACCTAAAATCGCGAAAATAGCATTCCCTACATTTAACAGTAGAGTACAGTCAGTATAACTCGTCAAACTGTAGGGAACAGCTGATTTTTTTTCGCGATTTCAGGTTTGGTCCCATAGTAAAAGATATTAGTGTTAGATTGTAGGTATATTGTATTTAAGATTTCTTAGTAAGTATTTAAAAATTAAATATTAGGTTGACTTTAAAATGGACTTATTAAACCAATAGAAAACTACCATTAAACTATGTAAGTATCCGTAGAATCGGCTCTATTGGTTCGATGCAGTGTTGATTGACATTATTGATTGAACTTGTCCACGAGAATGGAATTCAGGAACATACAAGATGGACATAGCTAGATACCAACGTGCCAATGTGCTCTTCGGTCGAGAGAAGCTATTATCAACGGGCAGTATGTACCTACCTTCTTAGATCTTCTAACTATTGTACTCGACGGCATACTTGGGCTTCCTACAATGAGAGAGACCTTTTGAAATTCTTTTGGTTTTAGAATTCGTTTCGTTAATTCGTTGTTTTTTGCCATGAAAGTATTTTGCCAAAAGCAGAAAGAAAGTAGTAGCTTTTATTCCATTTATTACATTTATGTATAGCTGTACACATGACAGGATTTAGTTAGTATAAGCCAACAATGCTTGCCAACCATTTTTCCGCTATTCTACTAGTGAATGTCGTTATTTATCGAATTCTTTGTACACACACGGTTTTGTACCATTTTATACGAATGTATTTAAGGTTTGATATACCTATATCAAAACGTATAAGTTTTCAAGGAAACCTTTAAGTAAGTACCTGCTGAAGATACCTTAACAGTCATTTAACTCACTCGAGTGAATACTTTCATTACCTTAAGGGGCTTACAGGACCTAAACACAAAAAAACGCAAGTTTTAGAAACAATAAAAGTATATGATCGACTACAGTAAACAAAATCAGAAAAATATATGACATTCTTCAGGATTTACCTATGCTACGTAGATAGTGTGTTGAAAATATAATACAACTAATTTGATACGATAGAAAAAATCATGAAGGTAGGTACCTCTAAAAACTTTCTTTTTACAATAAAATAAAAACCATACTAATATACATACAATCATTCTATCATTCTGATTTTATGTCAGATTATTCTACAAGCAACATACTAAAATACCAGTGTTTAATTTTTTCGCCCAATTAATAGATTTTTTGTAATTAAACAATTGCTTCATAGTCTGCAATAAATTACCAGCGTTGTGTCATCGCGCTTCTCTTTCTTTTATGCAGTCCGACAGTGATTGCCTTTTAGGTCATGTAAACCCCTTAAAAAAATGGTCAGTAAGTTAGGACGTACCATGGTGGGTCAAATTTGTCTAGTCTCTATCTCTACACTAATATTATAAATAGGATAAAGTTTGTGAGTTTATATGTAGGGTGTAATCTTCGAAACTTTAGTCCGATTCCGAAAATTCTATAATAAACGGGAAGCTATACAGTATTACCGAGCTTACAGGATATCATATTTTATGTTAAAACAATGTTCTATTAAGTATGTTTTATTCGCTATGACATTAGACACTACTAGCGAATAAAACACTGATTGGGCTGAGCCGGACATGTTTGCAGCATTTTGGATGCATTGTGGGCTAAGACCAACATAACATGGGTTCCTGAAAACGTCCAACGGCATCCTGGAAGACCCAGGCGTAGATGGCGAGGCGAGCTTAACGCTAAATAAGGGACTAGCTTTTGCCCGCGACTTCGTCCACGTGAAATTTCATGATCCCCCGAACCACCCCGTCGCATCTCATCGCCTGCTCGCGCTATTACTTCGTTTTTGCTTAGCGTTCTTTCTGACTTTTTTCCTTTTGCTCGGCTCCTAAGGGTCATAGCGTGATGTAAAATAGCCTATAGCCTTCCTCGAGAATTGGGCTATCCAATACAAAAATATTTTTTCAAATCCGACTGATAGTTCCAGAGATTACTCCCTACATAGAAACTTACAAACTTTATCTCTTTATAATATTAGTATAGATTGGTCCATATTGGCTCAGGATCGAGTTGAGTGGAAAAAGGAAAGGGAGACTTTTGTCCTGCAGTAGAACAATACACGCTGATTATTATTATTTATCCATATCAAGAATAGGGGGTTCGTGGCTAAATAATAACAGCCGCACAGGTCGATCGATCAGGTTAAGCTACGCTTGCCGGGGTTGGTCTGTGGATGGGTGACCATATTTACATACCGTGACCCCTCCGTGCCTCGGATAGCACGTTAAGCCGTTGGTCCCGGCTGTCATTCGTGGATCTTTGACAGTCGGTACGGGTAGTCAGAAGCCCGAAAGTCTGACAACCAGTGTTACCAAGGGGTATCGTATTACCCAGTAACTGTGTTGTGGAGGTCAGATAGGCAGTCGCTCCCTGTAAAATACTGGTATGCAGCTGCATCCGGTTAGACTGGAAGCAGCCCCTACAAAGTTGGGAAAAGGCTAGGCAGATGATGATGACCAAGATATCGCTGATACACAGTTATAGTGCCACCGAACACCACTGAGTTTGGTGACGGTAAGTGTACCGTCACCAAACTCGGTGGTGTTCGGTTATGAATTTTGTTTAAAAGATTTACTTGATAAGCTGGAAAGCTGCCAAGAGACTCTCTGGAAATCTCATCCGGAAAATTCCTGGATTCTACTTAATATTACTCAAAGAGATATTCTCAAGGACCTCTTCGACACGACGAGAATTACAATACGGGTAATGCCTCCCAAGTCGATGCTACGCGGACAAAGTAGACTATAAAGATTTAGTGGATATTACTTTAAAATACTTAGTTTAAAAGCATTAGAGCAACTGAATATATCTTACAGCAAGAAGCATAATCTTATCAAAATATACAAGGTCATATTAAATTAGCTAACGAAACTCCGCAGCTGTGATGGGGATATCTAGACATGATAACACAAATTAAAACAGTTGTCAATATACAGACCTGAAATAGCGAAAAAAAAAGTCAGCTGTTTCCTACATTTATGTTCGTATAACTCGTCAAAATGTAGGGAACAGCTGATTTTTTTTTCGCGATTTCAGGTTTGGTCCCATAGTAAAAGTTGTTCATAATTATGAGTACAATGACCTCTTAAGAGGTTGTTAATGTTTTACCAATAACCCTGTATACTTCAAGTAACAAAGAGGCAAACGGCCGTTGACCCCCAAAACAACATCAAAACTTTTTTTTTGGGTAGGTATCGCTTCCCATCACGACTTCAGAGTTAATTTGACCCTGAATAATAAATAATTAATAACTACATTGGCAAATCCTTTTAACCTTCCATTTTAATAATTCCATTTTCCTTCCATTTTATAATAAACAGGTTCACACGCTTTCGATCAATCATTGAAAAATAAAAGCAAAAAATTTAGCTTCGCAAATTAATGTATTCACGCTCCGTAGACCGAGGGGCTTGTGCATAAGTACATACCTACTTAAAACAGTCGCACGGTTCGATCGATCAGGTTAAGCCACGCTTGCCGCGGTTGGTCCATGGATGGGTGACCATCTTTACATACCAAGACGCGCCTCGGAAAGCACGTTAAGCCGATGGTCCCGGCTGTCATTCGTGGATCTTTGACAGTCGTTACGGGTCGTCAGAAGCCCGAAAGTCTGACTAACCAGAATACCCAGTAACCGGATTGTGGAGGACAGATAAGCAGTTGCTCCATGTAAAATACTGGTATGCAGCTGCATCCGGTTAGACTGAAAGCCGATCCCAACAAAGTTGAGAAAAGGCTAGGCAGATGATGACGCTCCCTAGACCAAATTTGCAAAAATAATCACGCAAAATAAATCCTACTTGTTTTCCTTGTTTTTGAACTGAACCTATGGGTGGTAGTCCCCATCGAAGCGCAAACTGTACCTCGCCTTATGATTGCAGTTTGAGATGCAGCACATGATTCTAGACCCTATAACATAAAATTTTTAAATAGCTTATCAAAAAAAAACCAGCTCTTTCATAGAATATTGCGATACCTACGCGGTCAAAATGTACTCGTATTGAACAGTATTTTTTTAATAACTGACCTATTATTTTAACGCAGGAGGGGTTTCAGAATTATGTACTGTAGAATCTGTGGAGGCCTGCCTTTAGCTTTAGATAAAGCAAGCTATAATTGATGGATGTGTCCCGTCTGGACCTCTACAGTACTGAATGAAAGCTTACATTAGGTACACCGTACAATAAAATATTAAAATATAAGTTACCATCTACGATTGTCTTAAATAATTAAATCAAAGTAATGTCAATGCTAATTGTTAACATATCTAATTATGATTGGCAGGTCGAACATAATATCTACTGAAGCAACACAATACTCATTAAATTAAAGTAATGTATTTATTGTGTTATGTCCCTACTTACGTAGAAGTTGTTAATAGATATATGATAGGTACCTACTAGAACAAAAGTCAAACATTTATTATATCTTCCTAACTATTTACAAAGTTTGTCATCATTTTCCTGGCCTTATCCCAATTAATTTAGGGACGGCGCAACATGTATTTTTCTTACATACTTCTCTATTATAGGCCGACCGCTTAATTGAGACGTTGCCTGAGGTAGCAGCGCGGTGCGGGAGGGGTGTGGTGACGTGATGCGAGAGCTCAGTGATTCGTCAACTTGTGACAACTATCATCCCTCCCGCACCACGCAGCTACCTCAGGCAACATCTCAGTTAAGCGGTCGGCCTATAGTCGTCATCTTGGTAGGTGCTTTCTAGCCATATCGTCTTTCCCCAGTTCATCCAACGTTTCTTTGGTCATTCCCTATTCTTATGTAGCCATCCAGATTCATAATCTAAATATTTTCTTTAATCAAAAAGGAATATAAAATCGTACAGTCAAACGCATATCACTGAAAACGATTTGACACTGACAGCGTCTTAATTCCGTAGCAATAAGGGCGATTTTCGTCTTCATCGAAAGATCGAGAGAAATGTACTTGACATCGGAATAGGCAGACATAATACATATATACCAAGGGAATTCATAAGTGTTTCGTTTACGTAATGATGGTAACGCGCTAAGAAAAACGGCCAGCCGGTATTCAGAAGATTTTCTTTTATTTTATTTCGAAATGCCTTTTGTAGCTTTCACTTGTCAGGGATTTCTTTTGTATGAAAAGCAAAGGGAAGTTTTTACTTAGGTACCTTTAATATTATAGCTGTTTTATGATTAAGATTTACAAGCTAACAATGTCCAAGTAATATGTTTTTAAATTAAGTTGTTGGTTATGGAGGTCAGATAGGCAGTCGCTACATGTAAAATACTGATATTTAGCTGAATCCGGTTAGAATGGAAGCTGACCCCAACGTAATTGGGGAAAGGCTGGGATGGTGGTGAAGGGCGGGCGTTTTGCGGGACTGTCTTTTGTAATTTTGACGTTCGAAAAGTGCTGATTCTGAGCCTAATTAAATATACATGTCATTACCACATGAATGGCTGATATGGTAGCCAGTGATGTTATAATAAAACTGACAACAACATACAACACATCTTCCATTTAATAGAGCACTCATACCTACTCTACTTGTAAGTTATACCTAATGTAAACATGAAAAGTATCAAATTATATATAGATAGGAAGTGTATTGTTCGTCTGGTAAGTACCTATAGGTAATACCCATCTAGTAAAAAGTGCCATTTAATCAAAGTCGATCGTGTAAAGAGATCGTCGTCAAGTTAAGTTATCTACCTACAACTTAACTTGACTTTTGCAATAGGTATAGATAGGTATCATAAAAAAAAACACATAACTTTGAAGTAGATGCCTATCTATTTTGAAGTAGTAACAAGTAAGTACAGCAGATCTATTCTGTAATAATCTCACGTTGAAAACTTATATTATGTGAAGTGAGCTGTCACTCCACCTGAGGCTAGATATTGACTTTATTGACAGCTCACGTCAAACTCACGTCGCCTAAGTTATCACGGTGAAATTGTTACAGAATAGACCAGCAACAACGTAAATAACGCAATGAATATTGTAGAACTATCAAAATGAAGCCAATTCAACTGTTAGTATGATACGCAATAAGCCCGCAGGTAGTAGTAGTGTAGGTAATAGGGGAAGACGCAGAAACGTTGGACGGACTGTGTGAAAGATGATATAGCTAGAGAAAGGGTGACTACCGAGATGACGACTAATAGAGAAGTATAGAAAAAAAGACGTTTCGTCGACCCTAAATAAATTGCGATAAAGGAGAATGATGATAAGAAGTAATAACGTAAAAAGTAACCGATGAGTAGGTAACTAGCACCATCATTCATCGGGTTTTTCATTTGTTTTAGTAGTTTTTCCATCTTTTTCTGAGAAATATTCAACTATAAAGGAACGATGTTCAAGGCTTGCTTATGAATTGAATGCCTGTATATTATAAAAACCATGGGCCTCACAGTTTTGAAATAGAGGTTTAACCTTAACCGCGCACTATGTGATGCAAATTAAGTCATTTACATCCCTTTCATTCTTCAAGCCTTTCTCAACTTTTTGAAGAGAAATTTTAAATTTTTCGCTTAAATTTGTACCGCGTCGGTCCTGTCGACAGGCTAAAATATTTATGTATTATATCTACGACATAGGAATAAATTATGTTTCCGTAGTGGAATAGCAGACTTTCATTCGTGAAAATTGTATTCAGTTAACTCATGAAATTGTAACGATATTTACACAAGTGCAGGGATAATGATGATGAAGATATTAATGCAAAACTGGACGCATAAATATAAGAACTCTTTCAGGTAGATTAAGTTCAGCTGCATATGCAGTAAGAAAAATAAGGCAGTTGACAGATATTAAAACAGACAGTTGACAGTTATTAAGGCAGTTGACAGCTAGGTTAGTATACTTTGCTTATTTCCACAGTATTATGTCTGATGGTGTTCTGCTGTGGGGATCGGCAGCTGACGTTCAATTTTCATTTTACAAAAGCGGGCAATCCGCGCAATCTATAAAATGGGTCCTCGCGAGTCTCTTAGAAACACATTCAATGAAATTGCTATACTAACACTGCCTACTCTTTATATTTTAGAAAGTAATTTGAATTTTCGCAAAAACTTAGGACTTTTCAAAATAAGAAGCGATTTCCATAATATAAATAAACGTAGTAAAAATGAAATTTTGTTACCTAAATTAAGATTAACTAAAACTAGCAAGTCATTTCTTGTAAACAGCATCCGTTTTCATAACAAGTTGCCAAAGCCAGTTACAGAACTTAGTGATGGAAAGTTCAAAACCCTCATCAAACGTGTCCTTATCAAAAAAGCATATTATAAGATTATAGACTACGTTGAAAACAAGGTAGTTTGGCAATAATTCCTTCTGCACATGTGGCTTCCCTGGCACCTCATTAACGGCATAACTCTGTAAATGTCTCTGCTCTCAAATTAATTACGATGTTTATTTTTTATCTATGTTTTACATACTTCTTTGACATAATCTTTTTATTATTTGATATACTTACAGACAATTCAATTCAGTCGTTACGGGTAGTCAGAAGCCCGAAAGTCTGACAACCAGTCTTACCAAGGAGTATCGTATTACCCAGTAACTGGGTTGTGGAGGTTAGATAGGCAGTCACTCCATGTAAAATACTGGTATTCAGCTGCATCCGGTTAGACTGGAAGCCGACCCCAACATAGTTGGGAAAAGGCTAGGCAGATGATGATGACTTACAGACAATTCAAATTTTTTCACCTCTTTATTAGTGGTTGTAATGGGAATCATATCACTTGGTTTTAGTAGGTTTTTATATTTTATTTATCCTTTTGATAGATTCTTATTTTGTAAATGTGAGGACTTTGCAGGCCTTGTAGACTTTAGATCTGTAGACCATTTTTTATTTTATCAAGTACTTGGTATTTGTTGACAGGCCTACGCTGTCCTCCCATACCTACTGTAATTTGAAAACGTTGTAAAAGCCAATTCTTTTTAAAAAGAGTAACCGTGGAGTTTCTTGCCGGTTCTTATCCACAGGAAACGACCAATTGGAACCGTGCACCTAGCTTCTAACGTTTCATAAGTGCTTATGTAGGTTTATGTGAAATAAAATATTTTGATTTTTGAAATTGCTGTAATTTTTGCATTATTTGACATTTGAATTTGAAATGTAATTTTCATATACCTATACAAGGATTCTAGATTGACATGATCGGGTTAAAGTACGAGACAAAAGACTACGTGAAAGTCTGAAATCATATTATAGCTCGAACGCTAGACCTTTGCCACACTAAGGCCGGCCGCATACGTCCGCTTTCCTGATTCGGTTTCCTGATCAGGAATTTTAGCCTTTTTCCAACTATGTTGGGGTCGGCTTCCAGTCTAACCGGATGCAGCTTTAGAGTCCCCGCAAACTGCAGACTTTCTATCGGCTGAGAGTTTGGTCGGGCTCTTAATCAGTACTTATGAACATTATTGATTGTGTAGCCAATTAACTTGTGTTACTGAACTGGGGAATACTAAGGTCATACTAAGGCCTTCAAAACAGCAACCATAAAAATGATCACCAGAAACATTAACTCATTAAATTCTACAAAAACAAGGAAAATGAAACTTGAAAACAACTTGTAAGACTTGTAGAATATTCATACTTTAATAAAATTTGAGTAAAGTTGAAAATAATATGATAATATAGGTAAATACTGTTCCAGATTTCTGGAAGTTGTCTAACGGTATTTAAAGTCAAAGTAAAAGTCATTTATTTTCTTAAAATGCGGTAATACAAAAAGTGGCAAATAAATATTCGTGTGCCATATTTCGCCATATTTTGGCATGCAAATATTAATATCAAAGTAAGATGCTAATTCATTAACATTTAGTTATTATGTATATAACTATGTACTTACTAACACTAGTGTTAAGTTGTGTATGTAATTACCTACTAACAAATTGGATTTTATGATCTGAAAATAAATGATTATGATTATTAACCCATCGAATGCCGTAATTAGAGACACAATAGAAAGACAATTGCTTATGACGAACTGTGTAACTTAAGACATTCAAAAGGTTAACACTTAATTAAAATCTTTTTTGAGTAAATAAAGATTCTTTAACCACAAAATCGCCAGCAAGCTAAATTAGGGTGGGTAGGCTTGTGTAAAAGTTCTATCGATTAAATTGCGCACAAAAGATTAGCCTTTTGACTTTGAAATACTAAAAGCAGCACGTTATTGGTCATGCGACGCGAACACGATGTCGTGCGTTCAGAGCCCGAAACGAAAACTATTGCGTGAGCTACTATTTTTCAGATACCTAGTTAGTGACTTTTGTTCAGCTGCCGCGTTGCTTACTAATATTAAAGTTTCGGTTTGATTTCCAGACCGAGCAAAGTGCTGTTATTGGATTTTTCGGTCAGGAAAGTCTTAGTAACAGTCGAAGTTTGGAATAGCGCGCAATAATGGCATTTTTCTAGTAAGTTGAGTACAATCACGAGCATAACTACACTTACTCAAAATTCAAAAGCGATTTTCTCGTGAAATATGATGTGAACTTTAGGAGAACATGGCTTTTTAATCATGCGTAAATATTTATGCTCGTGACTGTACAGAAATGGGTCTGAACCTGACTAGTAAAATACCGAATCTATGTTTATATTCATAAGTAGAAGCCCTTCTAGATTTTTAATAGGCATTAATAGAAGCACGTCTATGTCTTTGAAAGTTTAACTGCATCAAGATAGAGAAGAGAATCGTGTCAAGTTCAAATAAAGGCCGGACCATAAAGCGCCTTATCGCAGCGGATGGACGATGACGTGACGCGACTTATCTACCATACCCTTTATATCCTCTTTTATTCAAGCCGGCTCCAGAATGTACTCCTTTACCTTGGAATTTTTAAAGTGGGTGTCTTTTGCAGATTGTTGGTTGTTTTTATTAGGTAAACTAGCTTCCGCCCGCGACTCCGTCCGCGCGGATGTCGGTCTTCGCGTGGATGGTTTATTTCTCCATTTTGACTAACTCTGACAATGATATCTTATAAATATCTATTGGACCCAAATACGGCTAAGCCTATAATAATTAAGGAGATCCCTCTATTGAGCTACTGCTGTTGAGCTCACGTTCTGTAGTAAGTATTTTTTTCATAGTAATTCCGACCTTGATAAGTAGCATGTAGCAATAAATTACTGACAGTGACGAAAAGTTTGCAATAATAAAAAAGTGATCGTGACAATGCGACAGAAAGTTAATTGAGAGCTTCAGCATACACAACATTGTTAGTGAGCTCGTCCGGAATATGAACATGAAGATTTCTTGGACTGCTCACACGGGAAAGAGCTACGTAAAGTTGCAACTCCTAGGGTCTGACCTTGAGCCTTATTTATTGTCATGGCGTAACACAAAGGTACAGGAAACTGTATTCTCTTAAATTGAAATGGAAAATTATCCACTACGGGTAATGCAACGTGTTCGCGGTTCTACAGAACAACGACTATGAATAAAACCGAAAAATAAGATTTTTTTTTCTACGTATTTTTCCAGGATAAAAAGTATCCTATTTTATGCCCAGGATAATAAGGTATAATTATACCAAGTTTCATCGAAATCGAACCGTTAGTTTTCACGTGATGCCTGCATATACAGACAGACAGACAGACAGACAAAAATTTTTTTAATCACATATTTGGGTTTGGTATCGATCCAGCAACACCCCCCGCTATTTATTTTTTCAATATTTTCAATGTACAGAATTGACCCTTCTACAGATTTATTATATGTATAGATTTTTCTTAATAGGGTAGGTACCTACACTTATTAAGATGGCAAAAAGCTTCCAAGCAGATAATTTCCTAAATAAAGTTTACGAAATTCAGTATCTGGTTGAAACCTGCATTGATTGAAACCACTCCAATAGGCAACGGAGAACAATAGGCTGGCCTATTGTATTTTTGGGGCAGATAGATATCTGGTATTGGTACATGCAGATGGCAGGAAGGTAGGTAAGTAGGTAATAGCTGACCGGCCGTAGGATTTAGGACAAAACAACATTTGATTGAAGATATAAATGCACATTAAGGTGCACCAAAGTGCCAAAGGAATCATATCGTGGCGATAATACAGGAATCGATCTATCGGAAGCCTGCTGCAGGCACGTAATTAGTTAAGGAGTTAATTGAACTTATGTATTGTATGGTATGGATCTCACCTACCTACGTAGACTAAATTATCATACGCAACAGCAATATTAGACGATAGTAACAAAATATGGGGAACAATACGACGATGCCATAAAACATAGGTATTTTGTACCTAAGCTTATCATAGTGATAAACTATCACCTTTTAGAGCTGAAAAATATTTACCGATAAGTACGGCGAGACAAGTAGGTGCCTAATATTTTACATTGTTATGGGCCCCGTGGCTAAATAATAACAACCGCACAGGTCGATCGATCAAGTTAAGCTACTCTTGCCTAGCTGCGGTTGGTCTGTGGATGGGTGACCGGTGTCCCGGCTGTCATTCATGGATCTTTGACAGTCGTTACGGGTAGTCAGAAGCCCGAAAGTCTGACAACCAGTCTTACCAAGGGGTATCGTATTACCCAGTAACTGGGTTGTGGAGGTCAGATAGGCAGTCGCTCCATGTAAAATACTGGTATCAGCTGCATCCGGTTAGACTGGAAGCCGACTCCAACATAGGAAAAGGCTAGGCAGATGATGAAGTCCTGAAAAGTTGTGTAGAAATCGGTTGTCATGGTAAGGGCATGTGTTACGGAGAAATGTGGAAAATGTCGTGAGGAGAGTTTTGAGTATGGATGTCGATGGCTTACCATCCACCGTTTCAAGGATGGAATGTGTGAATGATGATATTATGGTTAGAAAGGGGGTGACTACCGAGATGACGACTAATAGAGAAGTATATGGAAGAAAAAGAGATAAGGGCAAGAGAATGAAGAATGATGATGTAGCGGCTCCTGTGGGGAAAATGTCACCGTGAAAACAGGTGAAGTGAGCTGATAATAATGTCAATCCGATCCCTATCATCAGGTAGAATGACAGCTCACTGCATCTAAGTTCTCACGGTGAGCATTTTACGGAATAGGTACCACTGCTGAAATATTGCTATTATGCTCATGACAGGATGCCACTTCTAGGGATCCTACGATAAACAAGATGACACGGGTCTTTAATCACATATAATAATAAATAAAGGTAAATAATGCAAGCAGGGAGCTATAAACACCTGAGTATCGCCACTGTACTCAATCTTGGCCGAAGGATTTCCATGAAAAGGCCAGGCTTTTTTTTAGTTTTCACTTTCAGCATTTTCGCTGGAAACGACACTATGAAAAATGGTCTACTGCGAATCACGCAAAGATGGTTATTCCTAAGATTAAGAAAGACAACACTAATGTGAATGATTACAATGTTAGTTACCACCTTAACTTAAAAGATAGAACTGAGCCATACCTACCGGCCGTCTATAATACAGAATAAGTTTGGTTTCACCCAAGAATTCAACAGATGAGACAAGTCTACAATAATGACCTATATATCTACTCGCCTCTAACGACCTATGATTACATGAACTTAGTCCAAAGAAAGAGACCCTAGCAACACATTACTTATGCTTAAGTCTACGAGGAAAACCTTTAAAAGAAAGAACTGTATTTATAGCCGTAGGGGTCCCTACAAAATGTGCAAAACTATTATGTGACCCGACAAAACAACAGATGAGATGGCACAAGACTATCTAGTTCTACATCTTCTAGTTCTAACTACCCACTGCTTATCAGGGCTAAGGCTAAAATTGGCCCTAGCAAGGCAACGTACACAACACTTAAGGTAAAGGCTACGACGCTACGAAGGTGCATCCACCAAGACACTCACATCATTGAAATAAGCTTGTTCCAACCGCTGTCGAGTCTTGTTAGCTTTGCTGTATTCAGGGAGGCTGGATTGTCTTCTCACACGCATCCTTTGGTCACGATCCATCGTCATCAGATCAGATTTCTGCGATAACACTAAATAGTGTAACCGATGAATTATATCCATTTTTAATTAACAATTAATTATTTTAAAGTTTAGTCCGAATGATTAACTTTCTATTCATGAAAACGTCTATCGTCTTCTTTGTGAAAAGGTTCTAAAAACAGTGTATAAACATTAATTTTCTTTTAAGTAATTTGCAAAAGTTTTTGAAGAAACAATGACTTATTTTCCGCAACTGAAAATTTTTGTTACACTGAAAATAAAGGAGACTTTTACAGATGTAATAAAAAAATATAAAAGAACAACATTTATAGTAAGGTGACACTGATAAAAACTTAAATTGAATGTGAACGCGGTCGCGGTATAGCGCCCGCTAGTTAGGGCGGGCGCGGAGTGACTGACTGTGGGCTGGGCGCCGGATGTAGCGTGGCGGCGATCCGACGTAACCGGGCAACCGTTTGCAAACAACACGCAATCCTAAGATGTCTAGAGGTACATAATGAGGAAAGAAACAGCCTAATTATTACGCTTTCAGTTATGCGGAATTTAAATGTATGGGAGACTGAAAACAGCTGAAACGATTTGTTCGGGGTTGGGGTGAGATCAAGATAAACTAAGATTAAAGATTATAAAGATACTATATATTTCAGTAATACAAATGGGATAACAATTAAAAGTAATGAGGTGAATGAGATGAGATTGAGTCGCGCCCGATATGCTATCCGAAAACGTACTGACTGTTATTACTTAGGTAACATAAAATATTCAAGGCATAAAGCGCGGTGTCGCAATTACGCTGACATGTTTATTATTGTTCGGTGATTGACCCGAACATGCTCCCGAGGGAGAAAAAGATGAGGTTAGTAAGTAGGTATAGTTAAATGGGTAATGAAATTAATATTAACAAGTTGAAAACAATGTTCAAATAATACTAAAATAGTTATGTAGGATTAGTTATGTTAAAAGATGAGATAAAAGTAACATTACAAATTAAATAGAATCACTACAGTGTAAATCAGGAAGAGAAAACACGCGAAAGATCGGTGAAGAACCTCTATCTTCCTTTTTTTGTAAGCACTCACTAGATAGCGCTAGTCGCTTAGGATCACTTTTCACTGATTTACTACTAGATTGCCCTTTTTCCCGAACTACTTGCTTCATTATTCATTAGGTAAGTATGGGAACCTTGTCTCCTATAATGAATATAGGAGAAAACCCATATTTACCTATTTGTTATTAAAGTTTTATAATAACCTTACTTACCAGCAGGTACCCATACCTACTATAGATAAGATGTAGGTACCTAATTTATTGCTATAACTGAAAACCTCTTTATCGTTGTACCTGCTCATCATTATGAACAACTTTTGCTATGGGACCATCCTCAAGGGGATGTCTTTAGAGGTTTTATTGGTATATTGGCGTGGCTACCTGATATATGGCAAATTATTTAATTAGATGGTCTGTGTCTCGTAATTTTAATTACTTTGCATAGTTACCCTATTTTATAGAATCAAGTTTTTCTAACTGAACAGACAGCTGGCCTACTGGGGAGTTTCTTGCGCCACTTTCTTCTTTCTAGCTGAAGCCCTAGGAAGTGGTGAAGGGCGGGCGTTTTGGGAGACTGCCTTATGTAATTTTGATGTTCGAAAAGAGTCGATTCTCAGCATAATTTGAACAAATAACTTTTGATTATGAGGTTTTCAGTTACCCTTCAATTATCTATAGGTAGGTAGGTACCATGGATAACAGCTGCTGACATTTTGACTAGTTTACCTAAGTAAGGTTCAAGTCGAACTAGTTAGGTCCATTCCTACCCAATGATAGTGATAAAGCCGCAGAAAACTAAGCAAATAGAGGTACTATAGTTAACCAATCTAGGGGTAGGTACCTGGACTTTGAAATTAATGAAACCACATCGGAGTGACGCGGCGGTCTAGACAAGTTTACAAATTCACAGAGATATCAGACCTTTATAGGTACTTAGGTACTCACGAAAGCTTGAAACCTACCTACTCTCTAACTCTACTCTTTCGTCCCCCTTGTTTGGGATCATTATAATACACCTGTAACTCTTCGCACATCGAGTGTACACCATGTGTACCGATAACAATTAAATTTCTATTGTGTCTGCTAATTAGACGCGCGACGGGTCGCTACTGAACTGTTCTGAGTCAGTTACTACTAGTACTGACTAGTAGTAAGTTGACTATATAGTTGCTCCTGAACAGACTACATCCTATCTGCTACTGCTAGTATCCCAAATATCTGTTCTTCCTGCACCCTTGACGATCTGAACAAAGCCCGAGAAGCCGCCGCCGCAATAAACGTGACCACTTAGGTACCTACTGGGCCCAAACAGTATAAGCCACATAAAGGTGTAGGTTAGGTTAGGTTAGGTTAGGTTCCCCCCCGGTGGGTTCCCGCATTGTCGAGGCGGGGGGGCTCAGTAGCCGTGGCTTGGACACCCACGGTGAAGCGAAGAGGAACCCGAGGAGGGGCCGCTCGTCAGGGCTTTTGCCTGTAAGCCTGTAAGCCGACGACGTAGCGGCCAACAAGTAGGTTGCGGTGCCGCTTCGGCGACATCGCAACTGAGGCGGGCCGCGATATCGTAACGGAGGCATCGCGGCTGAGGGTTGAGGGCCGCGGCGGGAGAGGAGTGCCGGTATTGCGGTGCGCCGCTCTCCCTACCTTCCGCGGCCTTGACGGGGTCGCCACCGTTCGATGGCGGACGCGGTGGGGCCGCAGGGGAGGAGGAGTGTCGGTATGACGTTGGCCGCTCTCCCTATCCTCTGCGGCCGAAAATTGGCAGGCGGCGGGGCCAATGTCCTGACCCGTCGCAGGGGGACCAAGGGTGCCCAGACACGGGGTCGTCTGGCGCCCATGTGCTGGTTTGGTCCCTGGGGTGGTCACGGCGTGCTATGTGTTCTGGTGCGCCGGTGATGGGGAGTACTCCCCAGAGGAGGGTCCGGTAACGGACAGCCGCGGCGGGTTCACGGATGAGTGCTAACGCGTGCCCGTGTTCCCGCCGTAAGCGGCAGAGGAGGACACCGTGGAGTTTTAGTGGTTTAGAGTCCCACATAACTGCACTATCTCCCCGTGGTAGTGCAGAATGCATGAGCATTTCTCCACGTTAAAAAAAAAAAAAAAAAGGTTAGGTTAGGTTCCCCCCCGGTGGGTTCCCGCATTGTCGAGGCGGGGGGGCTCAGTAGCCGTGGCTTGGACACCCACGGTGAAGCGAAGAGGAACCCGAGGAGGGGCCGCTCGTCAGGGCTTTTGCCTGTAAGCCGACGACGTAGCGGCCAACAAGTAGGTTGCGGTGCCGCTTCGGCGACATCGCAACTGAGGCGGGCCGCGATGTCGTTGTAACGGAGGCATCGCGGCTGAGGGTTGAAGGCCGCGGCGGGAGAGGAGTGCCGGTATTGCGGTGCGCCGCTCTCCCTACCTTCCGCGGCCTTGACGGGGTCGCCACCGTTCGATGGCGGACGCGGTGGGGCCGCAGGGGAGGAGGAGTGTCGGTATGACGTTGGCCGCTCTCCCTATCCTCTGCGGCCGAAAATTGGCAGGCGGCGGGGCCAATGTCCTGACCCGTCGCAGGGGGACCAATGGTGCCCAGACACGGGGTCGTCTGGCGCCCATGTGCTGGTTTGGTCCCTGGGGTGGTCACGGCGTGCTATGTGTTCTGGTGCGCCGGTGATGGGGAGTACTCCCCAGAGGAGGGTCCGGTAACGGACAGCCGCGGCGGGTTCACGGATGAGTGCTAACGCGTGCCCGTGTTCCCGCCGTAAGCGGCAGAGGAGGACACCGTGGAGTTTTAGTGGGTTAGAGTCCCACATAACTGCACTACCTCCCCGTGGTAGTGCAGAATGCATGAGCATTTCTCCACGTTAAAAAAAAAAAAAAAAAAAAAAGGTTAGGTTAGGTTAGGTTAACCTACCTACCGCAAAAAGGAATAGAAGAAGAAGACCTCTCATTGGAAAAGGTGACAGAGAAATTATTGTAAGTACCTATCGAATTTGTTACAATGTTGTTTGTCATAATCTAGTGCCCTCCAAAAGTTAGTTGGCATTTTTCAACTTCAACTGAGATTCCACATTATGATTTGAAATTCTAATTTCAAATGCTTGAACTAAGTATATCTACACCATACAGTTTTTAGGGTTCCGTACCCAAAGGGTAAAAACGGAACCCTATTACTAAGACTTCGCTGTCTGTCCGCACACAGACATAGTAGCATCAAAGCTGAAGTGGAAAAATGTCAACAAGTTTCGGACGGCACTGTAAATCAAAACCATTGTTTCTCCCTGGACAGGTTACCTACCTAATCTCTAAAGCATTAGCAATGCCTGAAGCCACACACTTAATGGTGACTAACTGTAAGCCGAAGGCTGCCAGACACAACAATCTAGCCAAATTAATAGACTGCTACTGGAAACTGACATTTAGAAACATAAACGCAATGGGTTGGTATGGTGGGTATTAAAGAGGTGTCTACATAAGATTAAGCTTGGATGCAGAAATGGGCATAATTAATCATTTTATGTATGAGAGGACTGCCTCGTTTCTTTGGTCCAGTACCTACCTAGTGGTATACCTACCTACGCGACGGTTCAGCACGGCTCTGGATTCGATTAGTGAGGCATAGTGTGAAATTTGTTTTTTCATTATGAATTTACATTTGTGCCCGGTTGAAGGCAAGGGCTCGTCCTCTGTACCTAATTATGGGACGAATTATATTGGTGAAATGTAGCATGTATAGTCACGGGCTTAAATAGGTATAAAGGTAATTCTATGGACAGCAAGGCTAATATCTGGCTTCATGATTCATCCATTTATCTCTGTCGTCAAGATGGCGGCAAATATATGTGACCATTTGTGGATGGCATTTCCAAGTGACAGCACAATTAAGTGACATCGAAGGAACATCAAAACTATCTGACAGTAGGTACTACCGACGCCAAAATATAGGATGCTGCATCCAGTTCAAAAATGTGTCTACCTATTCGAATGGCTTCGGCTGATATGCCGGAGATGAAATAAAAAAAAAACCTTACAAAGATATCTTACACTACACAGTCCACCGGATTAGTCGTACAGACGCCAGCACATCAAGCTACTACAATCTGTCAAATTTCTACATAGATTTTCAACTTTATCGCTAGAGCATTGGGAAAATTCGTCAGTTTCGGGTAGCTTGATGTGCTGGCGTCTGTACCTAGGTACTTACAGGACATTCTACCCTCAACAAATCGCAAGGTTTCAAAAAAGAAGGCTCTTCCATAATTAATTTTGTCGTACTTATTAAGTACAGGTACAACCAAAGAGACCGTCAGTGGGCAACCCTAGTGCGTGATTTCTACCGTGCGGCCGTAGATACCTAATTATTTCAAGGACAATGTCGAGACGTACCTAATAGGTACCTACTGCTTACTTTATTATACTGGTCTTCTGGGATTATAGGCGTAATGTTATGTTCCTAGCTCTCTTGCCAATACCATCTAAACTCACTGTCCTAGCGATGTAGGCGATCGATCGATAAAGGCGCGTAGGTATTATGAGCTAAAGATATTATTTTAAGCGAAACGAGCATCGGAGCATCGTATGTGATAAAGAAATATACGCTAATGGACAATTTCCGCAGCAAATGGGTTAAAATGAAAGTTTGATAGTTTGAATACCTACTTTTCATATTTCTTTCAAGATTTTTTTTTGATTTTCAAAAGTACGACTAGCTACCGACAGGAAATAGAAAACTTGGATCATAAAAACACAAGAACTATGTACAAAATTGTTTCCCTCATCAACTAGAAAACGTTAATGGGTTATTTCATTAGGTAGCTAGGTGGTGGTATTTTTCAACTTACTGTGGTTAATTGGTATAAATACAATCAATTAAACAAACAAGTTATAACTATGAATACTTTATTAGTATAAGGCAGACAATTACACCTTAGTAACTCTCACAAATTGAGAGAAATATTATGTTCAAAGTCAAAAGACAATTCATAACTCTTCTACTAGTCCCTTTAAATATACAACAATCAATAAATACATGTGTAAATATTTAATCTGCCAAAATAACACCAACAAATTGCCAAGATTTCATCATAAAGTACTTTATAACATTTGTGCAGACATTTTTTTTTGTCATCACTAAATTGACAAAGTCGACACAATTGGCAAAGTGATATGTAATAAACTAACAAAATATAGCTCTTTATGAAGAAACAATTAAAAACCTTAGTTTTTCTAGTCTTATTAAGTTATTCCTAACATGATTTTTGTAAAAGTTAAATAACACCTGACATAAGCATAGCCTGAGTAAATAATTTATGTTAAATTATCCACATTTATCATTATTTTTACAGCAAACATGATAACTCATTCACATCAAACTATGATAAAATGTTTAACATTGTTGTGTGTACTACACACACGATCATAATGCAATGAGGGTGCATTAGAAAAATGAGTTCTAAAACAAATAATGACCAAATCACCTTTAACAATCCATTATGATGATTTTGTGTGACACAAGATAATATTCGATTGAAAATTGACATGCCAGTAAAAAAAAGAGCTTAAACTATGGAGGGAAACATGGAAGTGATTAACTAAGTGGTAACAATGATACATAAATACAAGTTCCTACATAAAAAAAACAAAGATACTTCAGCTGTAAAAAACAAAATTGTGCAATTGCATCTCCCAGTCAACCATAAACATTTTCCTAAGATAGTTCTGGTTATTAAAATTTCAATAAACTTATTTACTTGACATTCTGAACTTATCAACTTAATGTACTTTTATAAAAAAATATTATTCCACAAAATATATTAACAAAATTTCAAAACAATAGTATTATGTAACTCTTTATGGGGCAAACACATAAGCACCATAAATTAGAAGATGACTATATTGTACTTAAGCATGATTGATGTCTTTGTGAATATTCTGGTCCTTGATAATTAGACAAATTATTATCAAATATTATGCTAATCTATTAACTTCATTTAACTAATAAACAAATGCTTTATAATATTATTATTCTGCTATCTTTGATTTACCATTCAATTTTCCGAGCTGACCTAACATAAGGACAGTATTAATTAAATTTTCAGAGTAAATACGCTGATTTGTTTCCATTTTTCTCAGCTTCTGGACAATATATTTAGAGAAAAATTCCAGTTCATTCTCGTTTCCATGACTTTCCTCTAAACTCCGTTTACGTTTAGCCTCCCGAGGGCTAGTTAGATTGGCATTTTTAGCTTTTCGTTTTGTAGAATGGTTAGTCTTATTATTACTACTGCCACTATTTACAAATGCCAGGTTCAAATCTTCAGCCAGATCATTAGCTTCTTCCTCATTTAACTGTATAGTCAAATCATCGGGCACCGTTACCATGGGTACATGATTTTCAGAAAATATGGGGGATGGCAGGAATGAAACCCGTTTTCTAACTTTAACAGCTGAGTGTTTTGGCTTTAAAGCAGCAGCATCTACAGATGTAGCTCCTACTGTATGTCTACGGTTTGTCTTCTGCTTAGTTGATTCTGAGTTATGAAGTCGGCTCACTGATTGTTTGTTGCTCCAGAAATTAACCTTGATCTTCTGTTTAGGTTTAGGTTTCTGTTCGACAGGCTTTGGCTTGTTTAAAACTGTGGGTAATTTATAACGAATGTTGTCATCTTCTTCTTTCACTTTTTCTATCTTTTTCAGTTTGGGTGATTTACCAGCATTGTTGAAGAAATTGGTGTTTAACTTGTACCTTACATTGTCATCATCTGATTGGTAACCATTTTTCTTAGACGACGACTTATCGCCAGATACGGGTTTCATTGTCTTGATGATATGATTATTCAGTATCAGTATTAGATTATAAACAGTCTCTCACTGCACCTGGAATGAGACAAAAACAAGATAAATAAGTAAAATTTTACAATTAAATTAACTAACGGTTTGATTAGAAACTCAACGAAAATATTATGTTGTACATAAAGAGGGGAATCGAGCTATATAGCTCGCGTAGTGCTTTCCCGCCCAAACCTTGATCAACAAAATCGCGTAACTAAAGCTGTTATCGTAAAAGTAATGTCAATAACCTAAATTATCTAGAGAATATTTATACATGACGCGTACAATAGAAGCGATATTTGCACCAAACAGGATCCATTAGCGAGGAAATTGAAATAATAATTTTTTGAGGTTATGGGACTTACTACTTTCAATAAAATCGTGCAATTCTTTGAATTGATAATTCAATTTAAATAACGTAAATCATACTCTACAGAGGAATATTAGCTTTATCTATCACATTTATGTTAGCTAAATCATTGTTTTGCTCAGAATATTGTCTCGTCATCAATAACATTTGATAGGCAATTACTATTACATAATCATAATATTTTATTGAATAAAACTTACCTTTATTAAGTTTCATTATTATTCGCCAAGTATTCACTCACTGTGTTGGTCACAAGAGTCAAAAATAAATAAATATTATCCACGAATACAAACACGACACGCACGATTTGGAGTGTTCATGACGCAAAGTGTTTCCAAAATTGTCCGCTAGAGGCGTAATAGCCGCGCGCGGGAAATCTATGGGAGCGTTCATCATTAGAAAGTGGAAAAACCAAATGTTAGTTAAAGGAAACAACTTTACTGTAACGAGTTAAAAGTGACATGTAGTTTGCATTGTTTTACATCATACGTATTGATCAGAAATATAAATTCATTAATAATTTAGGTTATTTTTTCGCTAAAATCTATTGTAATTGACTCAGTAAATCTGAGTCCGTGTCTCGGTATAGAGTTTGTACCTACCGTAGTAGGTAGGAGTAATGCACAACCGCACATTAGTGGTAACAATTCGACATTTACAGCACTTTTATATCGTACCTACCTAGCAAGTATCTTATCGAGGTATGTTTTGGTAACTAGGTACTAAATGCTATAATTGTTTCGTTTTTGATGATTTGACTAGAACTATAACATGCAATGACAAAATAATAATAGGTAGGTAAAGGAGTAGGTATTTAGAAAATGTTCATAGTAGGCAACATCTACAGTAGGTACCTAAAGGTAGGTAAGTGAGTAGGTATGGGTTTCTGAAGCCATACATTTTAATTTAGAGGCGAACCTGATATTATTTTTAAGTCTCTTATTTATGTGGACATACATTTCCGAGAGATTAAATACAAACAAAATTATTATTTTAATCAAAAACTTATTTCTATTCGCAAGAAATATCTTAATAACAACACTGGAAACTAACTTTTAAATGGAAATACCTACGTAATACCTATGCCTCTGACCTGTACTGTTTGCCCTACCAGCTAGCTGGGCGTCTAGAATGGGGGTAAGTTATGTCAATAGTGTTCAAAAGCTGCGCTAGGCACACATCTTTTGAAATGGATATCATGTCTATAAGTCCGCGTTTGACCTTAATAATAAATTAAAAGTATTAAAATACGAGCATCATTTTACTACATTATTAAAGTACTAGCTGACTCAGTGACTTCGGACCGCCTCAGAGTTTTTTTTTGTTATTTTTTCCCATGTTTTAATAATAGTTCTGCTATTCGGGGCAAAGACAAATCCAACAAATAAAATATCATATAATCGGTCCGGCCGTTCTTGAGCTAAAAATGGTGTAAATATCACGATTTTGTCTTATACATATTATATTATAGATTTCGCTTACCATATGATTTTTCATGGAAATCCACCCCATCTTGGCACGGAACTTCAGTTTACGTTTCGGATTATCCGTGTTTAACGATTTTTTATACAGCACTAAGGTCAAATGTCCAATACAGCGAAATAAAACGCTATTGTTGTTAAAGCTGAGGCTTTACGCGACGCGAATTGGGAGGTTATGACGGTCTACGAGATCTGCTCCCGGACTGAGTGGGAGGCTGTGCGCAATGCGGCAACGCGGCTGTCTACAAAACATTAAGCTTTAACAAAGTGCTCACGTATGCAGAGAAAACAAACATTGCTGCAAAATAAAACTTACAAAAAGGTAAAAAGAAATTCAAACGACTCCAGTCAAGTCTAGAGCGCCTAAAAAAATTATTATCTTACCAACGCAAAATTAACGATTTTTCCCAGTTCTCCAGGTTGTTCTCAGCGTTTATTATTTTATGTTTTTCAAACTTTAATAGATAAAAACAAACAATCAAACAGAATATTAATTCATTTGTTTTGTCTCAACCGCGGGAACGTTTGAAAGTATTGATTTGAATTTTATTGCGAACGTCATTTCGCATGTGCCTAGAGAGAGCTAGGCGTGCGCACTAGAGTGATTCCTATGAATGGTTTAGGTATTCATCTACAAGGGTCGCGTACTAGAAAAGCAAAATGTTGTCCATTAACTTTAATGGGAACGCTTTGTCTTAGTCGTTTCGTATGCATTCCGTTAGGGGTGGGCATCATTCATTATAAATTATCTTTTGCGTAGGTTGGAATTACATTTGCAGAACCCAAGTTTGTTTGAAAGATGTTAAAGATTTTGCTTTTCATTATTTTTAAAACTCGGTGTTCTTTAAGTAGGTACCTACTTAGCTAGTTTTATTGTTAAGCATTCGTAATTTTAAGAACCACTGAATTTCGTCATAAAAATCGTAATACTGGCCGTTAACTGTTACAGTAGGTAGGTAATTATTATCTACATGTTTTTACTAAACGTTGAACAAAGCAACACCTAGTTTGGTACTTACGTAAACCAAACCTAAGCAACCAATCCCGTTTTACCATTTATTTCTCATTCACAGTAGACAACTCGTAAGCTTCGAAATCTCCAGGTCAAGTTCACTATCTGTCAATAATATTAGAAATCTGTTGCTAGGAATCCTGTAAGAGTTGTAGTACGTTCAGAGCCGGGACTTCAGAAACCCTCCTGTAGGGCTCCGGCTCACTCTACATAGTTGCATTCGGGATGCCACCTATAAAATGTAGGGCTTTCTAATAAAATGTGAAAATAAAATGAGTTGTATATTTTACCACAATTTATTAGTAGGTATACTTACTCGTTAGTTTTAAAGTTTGAAATATTACGGGATAACTCCAGCTGTAACCGCAACAAGTTCAAAAAAAATTATATTCTTCTGGACACATCTATTGGCCCACCTTGTATTTTCAGTTTCGTTTGGTCCTAGCTAAAATTTTATATTAGGTCGAGCAAAAAGTTTTTATGCAGTTTTGAACCTGGCACATTCACAATTTCATTCAACAGTCTTTTTTTGAATTTCGAACACAGAATTTAAAGAAACAAAAGACAATTTGGAGCCTGTTTGTTGATATCAAACAATCGAATACTAAGAAAATTTGGTTTTATTGGTTTACTTGGATTTAATTCTTGAAAAAGTGATTGATATCTTTGGTTTTGCAACAAACATTACTTATTCTTAACATCAAGGTGAGGTTCTATCAATAATCTACGGATACTTCAACTGAAGTCACCGCCCAAGCTGTGGCACTTATTCAGGCCGGACACAGCCAAAGAAACGTGAGTGCTCAACTTAATTTAAGTCGATCTGCGGTCCGAAATGTTTATCGGAGGTACCTAGAGACTGGCGGCTTTGTTCGTCGCCAAGGAAGGCCACGATCTCGGGTCACAACTGAAAGGCAGGATCAATTCATCGTGACGACCAGCTTGAGAAATCGTCACCTTACCTCCATTGAGATACAAAACCAACTTCGCGACTTCCACGGAGTATCTGTGAGCGCTCGAACTGTTCGGAGAAGGTTAAAAGAACGCGATATGGTACCCCACAAGCCAGCTAATGGGCCCAAACTAACGCGAGCCCACAGAACAGCGCGCCTTCATTTCGCACGCAGTCATTTAAATTGGACACAGCAAGATTGGAGCCGTGTACTCTTTTCTGATGAGTCTAAAATTGTGTTACATGGCAATGATGGAAGGAAAAAGGTCTACCGACGTAAGGGAGAGCGTTTCGCACAATGCTGCTTTGAAGAGAGGGTTGCTTATGGCGGTGACTCATGGACTGTCTGGGGCGGTATATCCGCGAGCGGCAAAACTCAACTTGAGGTTGTTACAGGACCACGGCTGCCAACATTAAATGCTGAAAGGTACATTCGTGAGTGCTTATAACCTCACGTGATACCATACGCGGACTATGTGGGCCCAAATTTCCTTTTTATGCATGATAATGCAAGAGCCCATGCGGCCGGCATCGTCAGGGAATATCTTCGGGATGTGAACATCACAGTTATGGACTGGCCAGCCAGAAGCCCAGACATGAACCCCATTGAGCACATGTGGGACGAGCTAAAAAGACGTGTTAGGGCTCGTCAGCCAGTTGCCCAGACGATGCAGGAGTTGAAAACTGCCATAGAAGAGGAATGGGAGATGATCCCTCAAAATTTCATAGAGCGGTTGATAAACTCTATGCCTAATCGTATGAGAGCTGTGGTAGATGCCCATGGAGGCAACACGCGTTATTAAATTAAACCTTTATTTGATAAAACATGTTTTTTATTCAAAAATCAATTGCCTTTAACAAGGCGCATATCCGACTTGTTAGGCGTAGCTCCATGTCGTATGGTATTCTGAATTCAAATTTAAAACAATACGATCGAAAAAGATGGTAAAATGTATCAGGTTTAAAACTGCATCAACAGTTTTTGTTCAATCTAGCAATCATATTTCGGTAGGGGCCATCGAAACCTAAACTCTAAGGTGGGCCAATAGATGTGTCCAGAAGTGTATTAAAAACAAGTGCGAGTCGGACTCGTAGGTACATGATGGGTAGGTAGATACCACAAGGCAAAAACGCCGAAAAAAACACGTTTGTTGTATGGGAGCCCCCTTAAGTATTTATTTTATTCTGTTTTTAGAATTTTTTGTTATAGCGGCAACAGAAATACATCATCTGTGAAAATTTCAACTGTCTAGCTATCACGGTTCATGAGATATAGCCTGGTGACAGACGTACAGTGGAGTCTTAGTAACAGCGTCACGTTTTTACCCTTTAGGTACGGAACCCTAAAAATTAGGGTCACAAGGACCGTGAAAATGGTTCTCCATCCCTGAAATACGAGCCATTTCAGGAATGGAAAATCATTTTCACGGTTACAAAAGTTCACTAAAAATATTGATTTTATATAGGTACAAGGATGTGTTTTAACAATCGAAGCTTTTCAGTATTCCGTATCAAAATGGTAAAAAAACCGGGCAAGAGCGAGTCGGACTCGCTCACCGAGGGTTCCGTAACATCCGGGTTTATGCATAAGGTTTATGTTTATGAAATTACATGTTTTTTTTATTTTTGAGTTGATTGAATGAATGGTAAATTGTGGTTTACGATTTACGACGTATTAAAAAAAAAACTACTTACTAAATCTCGTTCAAACCAATTTTCGGTGGTAGTTTACATGGTAATGTACATCATATATTTTTTTTAGTTTTATCATTCTCTTATTTTAGAAGTTACAGGGGGGGGGGGGCACATTTTACCACTTTGGAAGTGTCTCTCGCGCAAACTATTCAGTTTAGAAAAAAATGATATTAGAAACCTCAATATCATTTTTGAAGACCTACCCATAGATACCCCACACATATGGGTTTGATGAAAAAAAAAATTTTGAGTTTCGGTTCTAAGTATGGGGAACCCTAAAATTTATTGTTTTTTTTTCTATTTTTGTGTGTAAATCTTAATGCGGTTCACAGAATACATCTACGTACCAAGTTTCAACAGTATAGTTCTTATAGTTTCGGAGAAAAGTGGCTGTGACATACGGACGGACAGACAGACAGACAGACGGACAGACAGACAGACATGACGAATCTATAAGGGTTCCGTTTTTGCCATTTGGCTACGGAACCCTAAAAAGGATTACTTGCGACTGGTGCGACTTCGTTTGTCTGTCTATTCGGCTGTCACAGGCAGAGCTGCTTATTTTATTTAAGTAGGTAGGTAGGTACGCAAAGTTTTTTTTGAGGTTGTGTTTGAGTTTGTGTTATTTCACATAGTAACCTGTAAAATAACATTTTTAAGTATTATGTTAATTTTGAACAGTGACATTGATTTTAAGTTTTTTTTTGTTTTTTGTTTTATCAATTTGTATTATGAATATGTACAACTACAAAGATATAGGTAGGTAGTTAAATAGCGAGCCAAACAAAAAGTAATACTTCTAAAGGAGTTCATTTAGTTATGGTGTTTATTTGTTTGTAATAATTTTTCAATAAGACAATTGCATAAATTTACAATTAAATTTATTTAATATCTTATTGCATGCCATTTAACTCGGTTTTCGGCAACTCTTATCCAGCTGCTACCAGCCATCCTGCGAAGATCGTCGCTCCATCTAGCCTGAGGGCGTCCTACCTTGCGCTTTGCGCTAATTGCCTAATGCAAAACGAAGCTCTCCGCTATGTAAAAGTTAGTGTAAATGTTTCGGTGGATGTAAAATGTTAATTTACAAGAAAGATTTTGATAGGTCTACTTAAATCTAAAGTTTCGTCCTAAATTCCAACACACTTCGTATAAGTAGATCTAAATGTAGGTACCTACGGTTTGCAACAAAAGTCGATTAACACTTCAGTTTTTTTTTAAATCTCAGTTATTGAGCAAAATATTTGAAATTAAAAAAACTGAAGTGTTAATCGACTTTATTTGCTGACTGTACATATTGTTTTAGAGTGGGAGGATAATTATATTGGACTTTAAAATGTAATAATTAAAATAGACTTACCTGAGCTCTAACGGCTGCTAGATGCAACTGCGTCGCTCTGTAGTCGTATTTCTTCACGGACATATCCTCCTGTTATGTAGAAGAATATGTTAAAAATATACCTTAAAAATATCAAAGCGAAGATAAAATAAAAATCTGAGTAGGTAGGTACCTAATCAATAAAGGAACTTAAAAACAAAATCAGGAGACAAAAAACGAACACAAATAGTATAAATTGAAACAAAGAAATAAATTGTAGTTTTTAAATACTTATTTGTTTTTTTCACTATTTATTCTATGTTATTTTCGGCCAGTTCAGTCAAAATTTATTTACAATCTCCTCGTACTCAATTTATTTAAATAACATGACATCTATCGCCGGTTCCAATGAACCATGGAGAATTATTCTCCATGCAATGAACCTGTAGTTAGGATGTTTGATTTTGCCGTCTCTCTGAGGTTTACTCGGATGATTTCAACTGTTGCTTGACAGACGAATACAGCGACATCTATCATGAATTAAACGTATTTACATGTTTTTCATTCTGTTAGACGCCGCTGTTTAGTTTCTATGATGATCAAGAGGTGTCACTAGTGGTTTCATTTCAAAAGTTTATCTTACTTTGTCTATTTGTAGTTTTCAGCAGAGGGTTGTGCATTTGAAGAGTTTTTAAAATTACTTTTAGGACGAATTTTTCTGGTTAATTTAAGTCTATGTATTTGTTGTAGGAAAAAGTCATAAAGTTCACCTATTCACCTACATTAAATTCCCTAATTAATTAGTCAGGTATTAAAATGTAGGTAAGCAACAGCTTGTAAAGTGTTGCCACTTGTAGCTCCATTGTGCTTTATTCTTCAATACCAGGCTGAGCGTGAAATTTTAATGATGTTGAAATCGGGCCGATTTTGTTTTCGCTCCAAAAATGTTTTCGATTTAACTTTACGGGCGACTTCACTTTCCCGGATTTCCCTCACATTTCTCAGCTTTGATACAGTTAGTTCTCTCCGATGGCCTTTGCCGTTTTTTTATTAGTTCGATCAAAGTAAGAAAAAGATAGGTGTAGGTAGGTATAACTAGTCCCTAGTCCATCATGTTTTTACTGTATCTAACGTTTATCGGCAGAACCATTTCGTATAGACTGAATTGATTGTGATAGTAGGAATGGCATTAATATTTTTTTGTAGGCTTTTTCGTTTTTGCTTTTGTTTTGTACCTAGTTGCTCCATTACCTTTGTTTTCGTTTGTTTCTTACATAGACACATTAACTTACCTGTATTTCATTAACTTTGTTGTAAAGATTACTTTCAATACCCCTGCTTTGATGACGACCTAGCGCATCGAGGCTTTCCTGTAAAAGAAATGTATTATTAACACCTTGCTTATTATATAACATTAGTGCATTTTAATGAGAATTATACCTATAAAAATCTAAAGAGGTAGGAAAGTATTGTATAAAATACTAGCAGCCCCGCGGTTTCACCCGCGTAAGTTACGATCCCGTGGGAATATCGAGTTAAAAACTATCCTATGTACTTTCCCGGGACTCAAACTATCTCTATACCAAATTTCATCTTAATCAGTTTAGCGGTTTAAGTGTGAAGAGGTAACATACAGACTGACAGACAGACAGACACAGTTTCGCATTTATAATATTAGTATGGATGTGTTTTCATCATCATCATTCATAGCCCGACTTCACCCACTGCTGAGCATAGAGGTCTCTTTTTTCTTGTGCCTCCCCGCTCCTGTGCCAGCCCCATACCGTTCCTCCTCCTCATATAGTTCTACCCGCAATGGCAACTATATCGTTCGGCTATCTCGCCACCGGACGACCGACACTTCGTTTTCCAGTCCACTGGATGTTTTAACCTGTACGTAGGTAAGTGTCCCACTACTTAGTGGGAAAGCTTTTCATTCATAGCTTTACGCACATACTTATTCCTAGGTGTGGCCTAAACTCAGCCAGTCAGTCATGAAAGTTAATTGAAATGAATGATTTGACTTTGGGGGTGGGGCTTAAAGTACCTAAGTAATTTATTTATACTACAAGGTGAAATTAAAAAAAAAAAAAACTGGAAACCCTATGGTTTACAGTTTTTTTACGATCCTATGATCGAAACAACTTTTAATGCGGGACGGAAACTAAAATCGCGAAAAAATATCAGCTGCTCAATACATAGGTATCTATGGTCGCATAACTCGAAAAATTGTAGGGACCATCTGATTTTTTTCCGCGATTTGAGGTTTGTTTCATAATGATGAGTACAATGACCTCTTAATAGATTTTCCGTTTTTCTTAATAGATTTTCCGCTTGTTGGTATACAAATTATAAACACGGTAAAGGAATATGTACCTAAGGATCGTAGCAGATGGCGTTCTTCCTACCCTCAAGGCAAGAAGGCATGAGTTTATGTACGAACGTTTACATATTATGTATAATAAAATTTAAGTATTTTACTAACTTGTAGCTGTTTAATTTGTATTTCTAGTTCTAGTGCGTCCTTCTTCAGCTGTTCGTAGTTGACGCGCGCTTGTGGACCCATCCGGTCCAGCAGGATCTCACCACGAAGGATAGGCGGCATACTTTCCTGTTGAAAAAAAAGAAACGGTCTATTGCGGTCATTTTTGTAGGTACTTACCTACTTCTGATTTTAAAGACTTTGAGGCGAATGAACAGGTAATTACGGCATGGGTATCGGAAAACTAAGCCCACGTTCACGGACGTAAACATATCGCGGCGGGATTTTATCGCGCATTGGATTTTAAACTCTCGGTGTTGAGCCGAGCATTGAGAATCCAATAGCGCATCCCAACGTGTCAAAAAAATCATACTGTTGGATTTTCAACTCTTTGAAAAACAAAGCGTGAAAAAAAATCGCCGCGAGAAAATCGCGCCTGTTTAACACGGGCAGAGGAATTATTATCGCACGAGGTTCAAAAGATGACCAAGACAAATCGAGCGACATTCTATTTGTAAAATCGATTAGACGCGGTCTCTACTTCATATCTACATGTACCTACATAATTCCTCGTTTTTCTTTCGCCGCTACCAGACGGAATCTATTAAAATGTAAGTAAGCAATCAATTATGCCAACAGCTCCTGATAAAATGAAACAAGTTGAAGTAACAGAAGAATAGGGTCGGTTATTCATTATTTCAGTTTTTATTTGAAGAAATTATGGACTTGCCAAAGAAACCTGTCTTAGTTCGATGTAGTTGATTGTGGTAATGTTTTAGTAGTGCTCTGAGTGGAATACCCCGCTTTAAAAACCGGGCCGAGGGTTCCATACATATACACAGTCTGGCCATAAATACTGTTACAATTAAAAATAATAAAGATATTACATTTGAATTTGGAATCTGTCATTTTTATACGATTGTTCATTGGGTTTTCTAATTCTGGCGCCAATACATTGTACAATATTTTGCGATATTAAAATGGAGTGGGGTGATAAAGAGAACCGAATCGCTGTGATTGCATTACACAAAGTTGGTATGGAGCCAAATGCAATTTTTAAAACTCTCCATACGCTTGGTATTAGTCAAATGTTTGTATACCGGGCTATTAATAGGTACATTGAGACCTCCTCTGTTTGTGACAGAAAAAGATCTGGCCGTACACGTAGTGTTGGTACGAAAAAGGTGGTCAAAGCAGTAAGGGAAAGAATTCGAAGAAATCCTGTCCGAAAGCAAAAGATTTTATCTCGGGAGATGAATTTTATCTTGGGCGGAGCACCGCCGTGTCCTCGTAGAGGCGATCGGCAGCGACGGCGATCTCTCGCGTCCGGCCCTGGTGCAAGCCATGGTCCGGGGCGAGAGGGAGTGGGAGGCAGTCACCTCCTTCTGCGAAGCAGTCATGCTAGCGAAGGAGGTGGCGGGACGGTTCAGGGAGAGAGCCTCCCGTCTCAGCCGCCGCGGGGGACGCCCCCGGCGTCGGCAGCCGCGTGACGACTCCCGGCCACCGTAGGCGCGGGCCTGCGGGCGGAGAGTAATGGGTAGCTCACCGTCCGATCAGGACCAGGCCCGTGCCGGACGGCGCGTACGTGTTCCACGCGCGCCTCAAAGAGATGTCAACATCGAGGAGGGGCCCCTTAGGGCCGAAGCCTGCCGGGTCAGCGGGATTGTCCGAAAGGGTTACCGCTGGCCCGGAACATAAAAGGCTAAGGAAGGAACACGGGTGGGTTTTGTCAGTAAGAGTCTGATACTCCCTTCCGCTCCACCCAGAGCGGGAGGAGTCATTTGATGATTTCCCATCCGCAAAAAAAAAAAAAGGGTTAATTCTTAGGGGAAATTCCGAATCCATTGCTTCATAGGTTTGACAAATTGTTCTGCTAACCAACTTAATTATCGCAATAAATGTGGTGGAACTAAAGAGAATATCTTTGGGCGGAACTGGGGGCCTAAAAAGGCCACTTTGGAGAAGCATAAAAGGATAACATTATGTTATTATACAATGGCGAAGACAGTCCGTGATTTCCTTTTTTTCGCTGCACTACGTAGGTACTTACAATCAAAGAGATTGGGATTGGATTTGGATTGGATTGACAGGTATTTTAGAACAGACAAAAAAAAAACTGAAAAATGCTTCACCAATGGGATTTGATACGATTAACTTAACAGTTAACTGTCCATTATGTTATCCTTTTATGATTCTCTTATGTTATTTTTTTTTATATTATTTTATTCTATATTATAAGTATATTATATTATATTTTTATGTTATTCTTTTATGATTTTGCGTTCAATTGCAATTTTATGTGTATTTCGCAATTACCCCGCAGTTTAGCTTCAGATTAGGAGAAAATTATTAGCATTGAAGTAATTTTTAATTCACCAGAGATAACTAATTAGTAGGTTGTAGCTTTTGAATTGTACCTATCACAGTATAAAAACGAAACGTTCTGGACAAAAGCGCAAGAAGCTTGATTAAGCGGTTAATTAGCCCGTTGTGGCTAAACCTAGGCAACGTGTAAATTGACACTTAAAAAGTTAAGCGGTTCCTAATCTCGTGCACTAACTTTTGGAAAACTCGTGCAAATGACGTCACATTCGTGGCTTTCCCTTTGAATTCTTAATTGGAATTGCCTTGTGGCTCACCGAAGTTTAACCGAGACACATTTGCTTGGATTCGTTGACAGGACGTGAACTCGACACTTGAATAGAATAGAATAGAATATAATACTCTTTATTATGTACACACCATATTGAATAATTGATAAATAAAATCATGATGATGATTGTTTAATTGATTGATTGATTTCAATTGATTGATTTTTTTAAATTGATTTATTTGTTTTGATTTATTTGAATGGACGTACTGTACAATAATATAACATTCCCCTTAAGATTAGACAGAGGTACACCTATAGTAGGTACCTACACCCCATTTCGCCAGTACTAGGGGACGAGCTTATTGCCATCAACCGGGAACAAATCCAGACTCCGGGCTACTACTGAGAAGTTGTTGATGGAAAACCCAATAACACTTTGCCCGACCCAGGAAACGAACCCAGGACCTCGTCTCAGTGGTAGCGCTTGCGACCACTGGGCAATGAGGCAGTCAGTGTATTATACAATGTATATACAGTATGTGTGTGTATTATACAGTGTATTACTATGTATGTATGTTGGTGTGTGTAAAAGTAGCCCGCAAAATTCAAAACTTCTTCGTTTTTCGCAAATTGCAGCGCTGTCGATGTTGATCAAGATTCAGTACGGAGCAATTATGATAAAATCATGACTAAACTAATACTTAATCATTAAAAACCTCAATAGAGCTCTCGAAATTATATTTGCTGTAAAAAAATAACAGGACACGACGATAAGACGATTGCAATTTGAAAAAAAAACGTAAGAAATATTGAATTTCGCGGGCTACATTGATGGAGTCACCTTAAGTTACAATAAGACCCTGCCTCCATTGACCCCCCGTGTCATGAAGTAAAACGGTTTATTATTTACTTTGAAGAAACTATATAAGAAACAAAGGTAGAGTGAATCATGGGTCACGAGCATCGTCGTTGAACGTGGGTCCACTCTCGATCCTCAGTTCAGGCAAAGTTTAATGAAGTTTTTCCATTACGAATTTCTCAGTAGAAGCCCGTCGCGCAGCCTAGATTTATGCCAAGTTCATGACAATGGGCTAGCTCCGTTTAACTTGGAATTTACACGAAATGTGTGTGGCCTGCACATCTCTCCCAAGGGCAAACAGGCGTTATTTACAGTCAACAAAAGAGATTTGGCGGCCTAAAAATGGCACTTTGGAGAATCATAAAAGGATACATTATGAATTATAATATGACAAAGACAGTCCGTGTTTTTCTTTTTTTCGCTGCACTGCGTAGGTACAATCAAAGAGATTGGGATTGGATTTGGATTGAATTGATTAGTATTTTAGCACAGACAAAAAAAAATAACTGAAAAATGCTTCACCAATGGGATTTGATACGATTAACTTAACAGTTATCTGTCCATTATGTTATCCTTTTATGATCCTGCCAAAGTGGCCTTTTTAGGCCCCAAGTATGCAGGACAGTCGGATATAGTTGAAGTTAAGTAAGAAACCGATGGATGTTGTCGATTGAAATTTAATTTGATAAATGAGCTGTTCAAAATTAAATTTTATTCGAGAACATCCATCTGTTTTTCGGTTTCGGTGTGTTATAAATTACATATGTAACCTACACATGATAATCATAGTTATCTAATCACTACCGACGTTCCAGAGTCAAGGAAATTAATTGTTCGGCAAACACACCCTACGTCAATTTGCCATTTCATACAAATGTCAAAGAATGACAGTTGTGATTTGAATATACGGACAATTTCCCCTTTATTCATAAACGTTGCTACAAGTTGATTAATAGTGACTGTTTAATCATAAATTTTTGATGTTTGCACCCCACTTAACTTTAATCATCGTTTATAAATAAACCCCTTTACGTTACTAGTCAATTTGTTTAACATTTAATTTAGCTGACTGTACCTATAAACACGGATAATTACGGAGTCTTGTACGACAATACAGTGCATGTACTTAGGTCTTGCATATCAATTAACCCAGCAGAACAATAGACATGTCAGAATACCCGCATCTCAGACTACACGATAAGCACCACGTCATATGCAGTCTCCGGTAATCTGTCTTAATTACACCTAAACCATGGCGGGATGTTAGATTTCCCTTTCATTAAAAGAATCACTATAATAGTAATACAGGTATGTACAGCACATCAAGCTACTACAATCTGACACATTTCTTTAATAGATTTTCAACTTTACAGTTAAAGCATAAGGTTCAAAGTTGATTGGGAAAATTTGTCAGCTTGATGTGCTAGCGTCTGTACAGTTCGGCAGTTGAGAGAATGCGTTCCTCACACCTGTCAGTGCGTTAATTCTAACTAATAAAGATCAAATTCGCAAAGCACCAATTGTATGAAACTGACGGGTCCAAGAACGCATTCTCTCGATAGACGGTCTGTAGATGTATCTGATAGGATAAAGGCTCAAGGGATTAATTTAGATTAATCTAATGTTACCGCTGCTAGAAAAAGACTCTATTCGCAATTTAAGTATCTGACATCGCTAACGACCGTATTCCCCAAAGGGCTAGGCAGAGAGTTAGCTTACCTACCTACAGTAGGTAGATTTAAATATCTAATGAGTATAATATAGCTAAAATCAGTCGTTACGGGTAGTCAGAAGTCCGAAAGTCTGACAACCAGTCTTACCAAGGGGTGTTACCTATTATGGTAATTGGGTTGTGGAGGTCAGATAGGCAGTCGCTCCATGTAAAATACTGGTATTCAGCTGCATCCGGTTGGACTAGAAGCCGACCCCAACATATAACCGCGCGCGACATAAAGGCACCGCAAGTCGCGCGACACAACTCGTTGCGCGACTTGCGGTGCCTTTGTGTCGCGCGCGATTATGTCGCGTGTCGCGCCTATTTGTAGGAGCCTTAACTAATACGCATGAAAAACGATATGAAGCCGACATTACTTGGACATTTTTCAATTACTTACATGGTAAAAGTAATTGGAAAATGTCAATGTAATGTCAGCCTAGTATTCACTATTAGTCTGTCTACAATATTTACGAACTTGGACTTTAGATAATAACAGTGATTATTATCGGGTCTCTGAACAAGGTCAATTGCAAACAAATACCTACAAATAATATTAGGTAAGGTACTTTCTGTAAGTCCTTACGGATGCCGCGGCCGTCACGGAAAGTTCTTAATAAGGAAACGACCTCATTAATCTACACACGTAGACTGCGACACAGAATTGAATAGATTATGTACGTATATGTGCCTAAAGGTGGAACCCGTGGAACAGATCATAAGGTTTAGAAAGTAGTTCCTGCTGTTAAGAGCGTTTACGCCGTACGGCATTACATACAAATTTTCAAACCCTTATATTTCGAAATGAATAAACCGATTTTAATGATACTTCATACGCATAAGCAGGATACAAAGGTCTAAAAAGTTAGTAGAGAACATTTTCGAAAAATAGTGGTACAGCCAAATTAGACCGATTTTAAATTTTCCATAGAAACAGAGATTTCAAGTTATCCTTTTAGGGTTCCGTACCCAAAGGGTAAAAACGGAACCCTATTACTAAGATTTCGCTGTCTGTCCGTCTGTCTGTCACCAGGCTGTATCTCAAGAACCGCGATAGCTAGACAGTTGAAATTTTCACAAATTATGTATTTCTGTTGCCGCTATAACAACAAATACTAAAAACAAAATAAAATAAATATTTGAGGGGGGCTCCTATACAACAAACGCGATTTTTTTTTATTAAAATAAAATAAATATTTAAAGGGGTTTAAATATTTATTTTATTTTAATAAAAAAAATCGCGTTTGTTGTATAGGAGCCCCCCTCAAATATTTATTTTATTCCATACAACAAACATGTTTTTTTCGGCGTTTTTCCTTGTGGTACGGAATCCTTCGTGTGCGAGTCCATAAGACATTTCGAAAATGTTCTCTACTAACTTTTTATTGATTGATTTGTATTGATGGAATATAAAAGTGGTTATCCTAAATAATAATTATCGAATTGCAAGTCTGTGCTTTAAAATATTTATTTCTATCTAAACTAAATACATCCAAACACTCAACAGAAAATCACTAAGCTAGAAGTTCCCACCTGGACACAGTATTACTAATCCAGTGCTTGTATAATGCGTTTTATTTTATTCAGATTTAACCCCGGACCTGACAATACTTACAAACTATTCATTTATCTTTTATTATTATTAAATAGAAACAGAATAAAAAACATTGCCTACAGGTTTTACGTAGAAAAATAAGTAAATGAAATATTGCAACAGGTAAAATAATTTTGGTTTATATCTTCACGTCAAAATGAAATGAAATTGATATTACAATGACCGCACGCATACTCAACGATGAACGATATGTATTTTTTTAAAATAAACCAGTGAATAGTACTCAATCAAATTAATTAAATTGCAGCTTTATTGTCGATTTAATATCAATTACGTGCATTAAAATTTAAAGATGGGATAACAATTTAATCGCGTCCGTTTCGCTTAATCCCCAAAGCAATTTGAAGTAATCCCTCTCCATGGCGCCACGGGTTACTCGAAACGATAAATAAATAATGAAACTTGTTATTGCAAGGGTCTTCATGGACGAACAAAACTATTTTTGTTGAGGAATGTTAAATTTTCATGCATAAGGAACCAGCCTATAATGTTCCCACTGATGGGACACAGGTCTCCAGTCTTGGAGAGAGAGTAGGCAGTATTCTGCCACGGGCCCAGTGCGGGTTGGTAGATCGGTAACATGTCTTTGAATTTTTGGTTCTAGGACATGCCGGTTTCCTCACGATGTTTTCCTTCACCGTTCATAAGAGCAGTGGTGATGAAATTATTTACACAAAGTAAAGCACTTGCCTAGCTAGGTTCAAACCAACGACCTACAATTCGCAATTCGAGGCCGCTACCACTGGGCAATGAGATACTGTCAAAATAAGCCTGCTAAAGAACTGAAAAAAGTAAGGGTATGGTTACACACACCTTTGCCTTCCCTTTCAAGGAATACAGGCGTGATGCTTATGCACAGCAAAGGATAAATTCTACCTACAGTCAAAATGGAACAACCTGTAAAAGATGACTGATACGATAAAAAAATGTTCAAAACAGCGAGATCAATTTCATTTTTGACATGGCAGGGAACTTCAACCCTCGTCACTTTCCTCTCTTTATTTATACAAACATTACCGCAGGTACATCCAGGGGTGGATCATCGTTGTCTGGCGGGTATGGTGGTAGGAAGGGCCTCTTCGGTGGTCGCATGGGCGGCGTGGCAGTGAGCAGGGTTCTTGCTAGATGCGCCAGATCTGCTGTGCTGGAGACCGCGCGAGCCTGCGCGCACAGTGACTCGTAGCGACGAAGCTGGTTGTTGCTCTGGTGAAGAGAGAGGTTTCATTAGTTAAGAAGCTGTGCGCCCGATGGAATGAATGAATTCCCCATCGACAAAAATTTATAACGTCCATACAAACTTTCAACCTTTATTTAATTACTTTGGATAATTAATTTTCAAAAATATTTCTATTTTGCTAACTTTCGTTATTTAAGGAACTCTTATGCTAAACATAGGTATTATCGTGTGACGCCATTTTGAAAAAAATAAATGGCAGACCACGGCGAAGCCAATACATTTGGCCTAGAAGCATGAAATGCCTTTTTTCATGCTTCTAGGCCCAGCCGTTCAGGCTGTGCGTTGTCTGTCAGTGAATTAATTAATTTAATATTTTATCAAGTTAGGAGATTATTTCGTACCTATACGTTATTTTAAGCATTTTTCTCATCTGTCGAAGGTTTAATAAAATTGCCTTCAGTTGTTTGCAGAACTGGGTTAGCTACGACGTCGCTTACTCATTTTGGCGACAGGAAACACATTTTTTTTTTCAATTAAGTATATAATCATGCAATAATACAGATACGTTATTTTGCTACATAAATCGCAACGACGAAACCCAACATTGTCGATCCGTGGTTGATAATAAAAATCTGCGTTTCATTTTGATTGAAAACGTGATGTTTTTATTATTGTGTTATTCCTTCGGTAATGGGGATTTTACTCAAACATAGGTGCTAATTAACTGAATAAGAAGAATATATGTAACCAATTCAATAGTACCTAATTCAATACATATAGGTATGCAATATTGCCTAGATGCATGCGGAATCGAACCCCGCGGCTGATGTAAACCACTCAGCTATCTGGGTCGAACTCGTAGAAGACATTGTGTTCATGTAAAAGCTTTTATGAAACGCATTGCAGTTTCATTGTCCATTTTGATGGTTTCGTATCTCTCTAGATTTCTAAAGAAACCTTGGCTATAAAATAGGACAATTAGACACCTACTGTATTTTTGTTCGTAACCGATCTAAGTGGCTTTTCAGATTACTTCAGATATATTTATCAAGAAGACCCTTTATTACTGAACTGAATTTATCCAAATGTCGGTTTTACTTTTCCTAACGACAAACGCCATTTGGAAGGTGACCATACGTAGTCACTAGCAGCGCCCCGCGGTTTCACCCGCATACCTAAGTGTCGATCCCGTGGTAATATCGGGATAAAAACTATCCTATGTCCTTCCCCTGGATGCAATCTATCTATCTGCCAAATTTTATCGAAATCCGTTCAGTGGTTTAGGCGTGAAAAAGTATCATACAGACAGACAGACAGGGTTACTTTCGAATTTATAATATTAGTATGGATATTTCCATCTTGATTTACAACGCTCACACAGAAAGTCAAACAGATATTTATTGTGAATATAAAATACCTAGAATAAATAGTCATGTAAAATACTGTTTCGAAAACCAAAATACTAACCCCCTTACTAATAAACGTATTAAAATATCAGATGAACAGTTACACACCGATTTCTCTCTTTCAGTCGTCAGTAATTTGCCTTTCCAAAGAAGAAGACAAAGCGTTGTGTAACTATTCAGATGCTACACATATTACGTTTATTAGTCATCATCTGCCTAGCTTTTTCCCAACTATGTTGGGCAGCTGAGTAACAGTATTTTATATGGAGCGACTGACTATCTGACCTCCACAACCCAGTTACTGGGTAATACGATACCCCTTGGTAAGACTGGTTATCAGACTTTCGGGCTTCTGACTACCCGACCGAACGACTGTCAAAGATTCACGAATGACAACCGGGACCAACGGCGTAACGTGCTTTCTGAGGCACGGAAGGGTCTCGGTATGTAAAGATGATCACCCATCCTTAGACCAACGGCGTCAATCGTAGCTTAACCTGAGCAATCGACCTGTGCGGCTGTTATTATTTAGATTCAGATTCAGATTCAGATATATTTATTGTTTGTCACAGGTGGAAGTACAGCTCTTAAAATTATTGTCGTAACAAGTATCACTGTAACATACCCATGGGGTGTACAATCTTTGATATTTACAATATTACATGTCAAAAAGAAAAGAAAACCTTCATACTACACAAAATTACCAAGGCAGCATAATATAATAATTACCATTACAGAAAATAAATTAATTGTGTATAAATATTAATTTGGAATTGTCATAATTATTGCATGATTAAAATATTGAATAAATTGAGTCAAAACATTAGTCATTTAGAAATTCATTGAAGTATACAATTATAATGTCAATTAGGATACAATTATTTATGTCAAAAACCGTCACAATAAACAAGATACCTAACAATATTAACACCACATTATAAATAAATAAACTAAACCTGTCATTTTTTTTTTGTAATTGAGCATTAGAAAATTAAATACATTTCAGTCAAAACATTTGTCATTTAGAAATTCATTGATTGTGTAATATACTTTCTGTATCAGTAATTCTTTGAGTTTGTATTTAAAAGTAGTTAATGTTTCAATATTTTTAAGAAAATCTGGTAATTTATTATAAATTTTTACACCCATACCAAATATGCTTGATTTAAACTTAATTGTTCTACTCTTAGGTGCTTTAAGTTCATTCTTATGTCTTGTACTTCTCATTGTCTCATAATTACTGATATCGCGCTTTATGATTGAGGCTGCTTCCAATATATACATTGACGCTAGGGTTAAGATTTTTAATCTTCTGAATTCCGCTCTGCATGAATCGGTTTGTTTAAGCCCACATATACTTCGAATACATTTCTTTTGGGCTTTGAATGCAAATTCTTTGTTAGTAGTGTTACCCCAACACAAAATGCCATATTTTAGCGTAGATCCCACATATGCATGATACACATTTAGTAGTACGTTTTCATTCACCACTTTTCGAAGTACATGGAGAGCATATGAAAACTGGTTAAGTTTTTTGCAGACACCGTCCACCTGCACTTTCCAGTTAAGTTCTGAGTCGATATGGACTCCTAGAAACTTTGTGCTATTGACCTGATTTATTGTATTGCCTTTATAATTTATATTAATTTTATTCGATTTAGTATTTTTATTTGTGAAGGACATATAGTTTGTTTTATCGATGTTTATTTTTAAATTATTCAGTATCAGCCAGTTTATAATACCTTCGAGAGACTTATTTACCTGTTCTTCAAAATCCTCTTGACCGCTATCAGTAAAAATAGCCGTACTGTCGTCAGCAAATAATATAATGTCCTGGTTTATAGACCTTGGTAGGTCATTAATGTATATAATGAAAAGAAGGGGCCCAAGGATACTTCCCTGGGGGACGCCAAATTTAACAAGTTTAGGGTCCGACGTATATATATGTTCAAATTTTGTGTCTTTATCTATTTTCGCTATACGTGTTATTTGAAATCTGTTTAATAAATAAGACTTAATCAAATTTAGGGCATTTCCTCTTACCCCATACCTTTCCAATTTATCAAGTAGGATGTCATGGTCAACGTGGTCAAAAGCCTTGGACATATCCATAAAAATGGCGGTTATATGTTTTTTGCTATCCAATCCGGTCATTACTTTCTTTAGAAAATTTAAAAGAGCATCGCTGGTAGATCTTCCTTTACGAAAGCCAAATTGTTCATTTGTAAATAATTTATTGACTTCAAAGTAATTATATAAATTATTATATATAACCTTTTCGAAAATTTTTGCCAACACGGGTATTAATGCAATCGGTCTGTAAAAACGCATATCCTCTCTATCTTCTTTTTTAAATAAAGGATTTATAATTGTAATTTTCAATTTTGAAGGGAAAACTCCACGTTCTAGACATATATTGATAATGTTACTGATTACTGGAGCTATGAGACTAGACACTCGTTTTATTATTTTAGTACTTATGTTATCATACCCTGTGCTATTCGTGTTCTTTAGTTCTTTTATAATTTGATCTATTTCATGTGGATTGGTTGGTTTTAAAAAGATGGAATTTGAATTTTTATTATAGGTTTTTGTAACTGTATCTGAACCTCTGGAAGTAGACTGTATGTCATCAATGAAGTAGTTATTAAATGATTGTGCTATTTCCTTAGGCATTGTAATTAGTTGATTTAGCCACGCACTCCTCTATATAATCGGAGCTATACAACGTTTAGTAACGTAAGGGGGATAATGTGTATTATACGAGTAGCAGTACTGTACTTAATGTATTTTCGGATATCGGTTCCCAAGTAACAAAGATCAAAAGTTAAGTAACTGAACACACCAAATAATTTTCAAGTCGGGAACAACTGTTGTGCAAATCCCGATATAATATCAGTAGCGTATTGTGGAAACAGGATATTTTAATTGCCTTATTTGAATAAGAAGTGCCTGTTAGCAACCACAATGTTCAATAGAATAGACGTTTACGAGAATTACCTGTATTGTTGGTTTAGCGTCCTGGATATTCGTAATGGTTGTAGTATTCTTTGTAACGATTAAAGTTGTGCTTATGAGGATAAGGTATTGTTATTTTGTCTCCTAAGTAATTTTAGCACCTAAGTAATATTTGTATTTATTATAAACTAGCTTGTGCCCAAGGCTCCACGGACAGGTCCGAAGTTATGCTATGGGAACATACTACCGGGGTAAAAAAGTAACTGATAACCTAACCTGGGTCATGGTCTATCTACTTGGCAAAATTCATCCAAATGCGTTCAGTCGTTTTAGCGTGAAAGCGCAACAAACATACTCACTTTCGCATTTATAATATTACTAGCTGACCCGGCAAACGTTGTTTTGCCATATAAGTTATTTCTAGCGTCCCGGCGCTACTTCGTTTGCGTGGTGTCCTACCCCTTACCCTACCCTACCCATACCCTATTCCTACCCAACTCCTACCCTACTCCTATACTACTCCTACCCTACTCCTATACTACCCCTACCCTACTCCTAACCTACTCCTACACTACTCCTACCCTACTCCTACCCTACTCCTACCCTACTCCTACCCTACTCCTACCCTACTCCTACCCTACTCCTATACTACTACTACCCTACTCCTACCCTACTTCTACCCTACTCCTACACTACTCCTACCCTACTCCTACCCTACTCCCTTCTCTACTCCTACCCTACTCCTACCCTACTGCTACCCTACTCCTACCCTACTCCTACACTATTCCTACCCTACTCCTACCCCACTACTACCCTACTCCCACCCTACTCCTACCCTACTCCTACACTCCTACCCTACATCTACCCTACTCCTACCCTAGTCCTACCCTACTCCTACCTACTCCTACCCTACTCCTACCCTACTCCTACACTACTCCTACCATACTTCTACCCTACTCCCATAGATATATTATTTTTTTCTCTGCGTAAGAACCATCCTTGTACTTCAAGGAATATTCTAAAAAAAGAATTACCGAAATCGGTTCAGGTGTTCTCGAGATTTGCGCTTAGCAACGCATTCAGCGATTCATTTTTATATTATAGATATAAGCATATCGCATAAGTCTCGATTCCGTGGGAATGTCGATATAAAAATTCTATGTGTTAATCCTGGTTATAAACTTTCTATGTGCCAAATATCATCCAAATCCGTTCAGCCGTTTGTGCGTGAAGCAGTAACAAACATACAAACACACACAAGCTTTCGCCTTTATAATATTAATGTGATAGTTAGGATACCATTGATTATGTGATTAAAACTGAACTATACATGGTAAACACACTTGATAACTGGGTAAAATTCAGCAACAGAACGGTTTTTTTTTGTTCCACAAATACCTTAGTTTTGGGTATTGGTTATCTCTATTAAAATATTGAAGAATAATCAGAGTAATGTTTGAATTGTAAGTCTGTACTCTTCTTTATTTTATTTTTATACAACTTAAGTAATTTTACTTTATAACCCAGCGAAATTGTCACCTATCTTAATTTTTATGTTTTTCCTCATAGGAGTAAATAGTTGTATTCTTTTTGAGTGAAATAAATTATCTTAAACCGTGAACCGTAAATAATGTAGGTAGGTGAATCCCCCTATAAATAATATCTCCCGGAGTCGTGGTACAAATCGTTAAACATGAATGATTCAACAAGCACACAGTCCAACTGTTACTGCCTAAACTATCACTATCTACTCTATGTGCTAAAACTTTTAATCTCTTAAATATCAAGAGTTTCCTTACAACAGCTCTTCCCTCGGGGGATAAAAGATACAGGCCAATACACTTTATCTTCGGAAGTTATCTAATGGATCTATAATTATAATAACTGTCTAAGTTTATCAGTCAGGCGAAATTGAAGAGGCAACTAATAAGGACACAAGATGGATGACTCTCAAACTGTCTTTTTGACATGATGGAGCATTTACTAAAGTTTTTGGGAATTTCGGGCACATAAAAAGGGTGATTTGGGAGTATTTGAGCCAGTTCAATATTATTAACGTAAAGTGGTTTCGATGGAGTATTAATTTTTCCGATAGACACTGTAATCAATTTTGAATACTTAATTGATCGTTGAAAGAGCTGACAGTCTTTTATATAGAGCATTTAATAATATTGCGAAATATAAGTGAAAGAAAGTATTAGGCTTCAGTTTTCAATTCCGTTAGGTACAGTCAACAAAAGAGATAAGTATGCAGGATCGTCGGATATAGTTGAAGTTTAGTAAGAAACCGATGGATGCTGTCCTCTGAAATTTAATTTGACAAATGTGCTGTTTATTTTCTATTAATAAAATAACATTTTATTCGAGAACATCCATCGGTTTCTTACTAAACTTCAACCATATCCGACGATCCTGCATACTTATTTCTTTTGTTGACTGTACATAATTACCTAAGAGGTGACATTTCGGCTTTACATAAATGTTATAAAAATAGAGTTTTACAATTGTCACGATTGACAAAAAAGTTAAGAAACTTTTCGTTTTCAACAGAGACTGTAAAGAATCTACTTCACCAAAGGCTTTTTAGGTTTTCTTCGTTGGGCAATCGATCTACGAAAAAACAGTATTTACCTTATCCGTAATAATTTCTCCTTCTTGACAAATGGCTTCACTGACTGCCGAGGTCACGTCGGTCAGTATCTCTTCCAATTCCTGAAATAAAATAGAAACGGTAAATAAATAAAATGATAAGTTATACTTTTAGGTATACATAATTGTTTTCTTCAAGTGACCTGAAGGCCAATTCCTGAAATTAAAAACTTTCAAAATCTAGTCGCAATCTCATCTCAGCGACAATAAATGTCAAAAACTTGTCAAAAATGTAGGGAAATTACAGGTATTTTTGACAGACTGAGACTGAGATCTGAGCCGCAATTCTCGTAATTTTAAGAACGTTCACAGTCTGGGGGCCTAAAAAGGCCACTTTGGAGAATCATAAAAGGAATTATAAAATGGCGAAGACAGTCCGTGTTTTTCTTTTTCTTCGCTGCACTACGTAGGTACAATCAAAGAGATTGGGATTGGATTTGGATTGGATTGATTGGCATTTTAACACAGACAAAAAAATAACTGAAAAATGCTTCACCAATGGGATTTGATACGATTAACTTAACAGTTAACTGTCCATTCTGTTATCCTTTTATGATTCTGCCAAAGTGGCCTTTTTAGGCCCCCTGATCACAGTCTCAATCTGTCAAAAATGCCTCTAGTTTCCCTACATTTTGACAAGTTTTTGACATTTTTCTGTCGCTGAGATGAGACTGCGACTAGATTTTGAACGTTTTAAATTACGAGAATTGGCCTTCTGACTGTGTACGTTCTTAAAATTACGAGAATTGGCTTTCTGACTGTGTACGTTCTTAAAATTACGAGAATTGGCCTTCTGACTGTGTACGTTCTTAAAATTACGAGAAATGGCCTTCTGACTGTGTACGTTCTTCAAATTACGAGAATTGGCCTTCTGACTGTGTACGTTCTTAAAATTACGAGAATTGGCCTTCTGACTGTGTACGTTCTTAAAATTATGAGAATTGGCCTTCTGACTGTGTACGTTCTTAAAATTATGAGAATTGGCCTTCTGACTGTGTACGTTCTTAAAATTATGAGAATTGGCCTTCTGACTGTGTACGTTCTTAAAATTATGAGAATTGGCCTTCTGACTGTGTACGTTTTTAAAATTATGAGAATTGGCCTTCTGACTGTGTACGTTCTAAAAATTATGAGAATTGGCCTTCTGACTGTGTACGTTCTTAAAATTATGAGAATTGGCCTTCTGACTGTGTACGTTCTTCAAATTACGAAAATTGGCCTTCGGACTGTGTACGTTCTTAAAATTACTAGAATTGCCCCTCAGTTCTCAGAATTTGAGATCTACAAGCTTACGCTATCTCGGATTGTTTAAGTAGGTACTTTTTTGCCGCCTGAATCCTTCACAACACTAGAGCGGAATAAATTTATAATTTATTCAACAATAAAATCGGCTTCTGACATCTGAAACTAAAACTTAGTGAGCGTCAGTTTAATTAAAGGTGGAGTTAGTTCGAGTCTGTTTGGAGTTTGGAGCCCGAAGCTCCTTCAACCCCGGGTGCCGTGCAGGGCTGTCAGATACCGCGAATTGGATCTACGTACGAATACCGACACATTCGCTGTCACATGTCAATACCAATTGTCTTGGGATTCGACCTACTTCTTTTTCGATTTCCCGATTTCATCAGGCAATTTTGCGGTAGCTCAGATTTTCGTATTTCAAACAGGGATTGAACTTCGAGATCATAACTTCAACCCTAGTTTGATTAGTGGTGTTTTGTTTCGTCTCAAAGATTCCCGCGAGGTAAAGTTGGATGGGAACGGCACCTATAATATATGCGAGTATGATGCGAGTTTCGAAACATGTAGTCACTGCCTTCATATATCGTATTATTGAGCGCTGTGATCAAAGTTACCCATTAATAAAATTGGACTGTCCCTAAAGTTATTACATCAGTACTTATAATAATGTTCCTCTGAAATGTTAAGGTTTATTACCTAAATACTAAGTATAGTACAGTAATACGTTAAGTGATTGAAATGTTTATAGCAGCATAAAAAGGCTATATCCTCCAATAAGTATAAAATATTATTGCTTCTATTTGCCGTGAAGCAATAAACATATTTGTTGTTTCATAATTTCAGGAAATGGATCTCACTGTACGGCCTTTAAAGATATTGAATTTCCGAACTTTAATAAAGCATGATTTTCAGTGTAATGAGCATAATCGAATGGTAAACATTTGGTCAGAAACAAATATAAAGTATTTTAGAAAATAATAAAGTGAATAATGTATAACTTTGCATAAACAAAACACTTAAATATCAAATGTTACTCAAGCATAAGATCTTGAAAATCTTTCACAAACAAAAAACAATATTAAATATAGAACTCGTGCTTCGGAGAGACGTAATGTATTTATTCAGAAACAAAGTACTGGCTACATAAGAAGTGTTTATTTTATATAACCGTCGAATGTTTGCATATAAGGGTAGCCCTGGTTCTCAAAAGAAGACAATGTCTACTCGTCTACGTAAGCTTTTAAAGATTCAAAAGTTTTATACAAATAAACTAAGTAGTTTTGTACAAGCTACTTATGAAAATCAGAGTTTTAAAGTCGTTTCCTATGTCTAGCTTTGAGTGGCGATAATTGAGGTGGTAATATGGATTCATCATCATCATCGGAATTATCCACTGCTGGGTGAGGAGAAGAAAGAAAAGGGAGGAGGGGAGGCCTATAAGCAGGGAGGCCTCCCCTTTCTTCTGCCATACTTCTATGTTCCGTCTGTCCCTCATCCAGGTTTTTCCAGCGACTTTGATGATATCGTCAAACCATTTAGACGCGCATTTAGACGATCCGAATAAGGATTTAGGATATCCAAAAATTTAACTCAGAACTGGATAATTGGAAAGGTATATTATCTCATTAGCGGACACTGAGTGCTTTATGACAATGAAAACGTAGATATTTCGGCTAGAAACCCCATGGTAACATTTTTAAACCGACTAAGCATACAGGCTTTTTGGCCTTACAAGATAGGTACCTTTACCTATATGTAAAAATAAAGTAAGGTTCTCATTAAAAAGAAAGACAGCTTCTATAAAATCATACAAAACTGGATGCCTAAGCCCCGAATGTATCTATCAACTATCAACATAATTAAATCTGTCATTGCTTAGTTTTTAATACTTTGTACTTAGTGACTATAATTATCATCTTCACGTAGTATAAAATATAACTAATGTATAAAAAATATTTTAAAACATTTTCAAAGAGTAACTACGAAGTTTCTTGCACATTCTTCTCCGAACGAAACCATCTTTTGGAAGGGGCGCCTGTAAGAATCAATACTATTTTCTTCTCGTTCAAAAGTGCCTTTAATAAATTATTTGACTGAATGAAAGATGTAACTATCAGTCTTGTGCTTGTCTACGAAAGCTTACCTGCAGTATAGTCGGCAGCGTATGTTTATGATACTGGTCCAAAACCGCGTTGGTGGCCGTCAGCTGTTGCACGTACGTGTTGTGCGAGTCATAGTACGTCGCTAAGGTGGCTGGCGTCGGGTTGTTGCAGTAGTTCAGGAAAGCCCCTCTGTAGTCTTGACGACTCTGGAATTTGGAAAGAAATAAGTGTAACACGGCCTTTATCGAATGTGTGCGAACGTGCCTTTATGCTATTTATTCTGTGCTTTAAGCGCGGCGACAAGTAGCATACACCACCGCCCTTGCCGCCACGCTAACCGTCAACCGACGAAGGATCGCTACTCGCGAGTTCGTACCACGCTCGCGACCTGCTCATAAAAGTTTTCATGTTTTTTTTTAATACCTTTTTGTGCCCATAAACTGTGTTTTTAAATTATTTGTTATAACCTTTTTACTGCTAAACGTGCGTTCCAATCATTTAAATAGACCCAGAATCATTTGAATAGACCCTGAGACGGAAATAACTTTCCTACATAACTTATTAGTATTTCTGTTTATGTGATAGGTAGAAAGTGGGCAGAAGAAATCCCCTATCCACAACCCTCTAAAACTGATGGATGGCTCTTTGTGGGGACTGTAATCGAGAATTCTGAGAATCTTGTTCAAGTAATTAGCCCCGGTCGTCCACTTAGTCACGACTTCATGAGTGACCATAAATCTATAACAATAAGTCGAATGGCTGAACTATGAAAGTAGAACGCAGGACACATGATTGTATAAATTATAATAGATAGATAATTATATAAAATAGAAAATCAATTACCTCATAATTAAACATAAAAAAATCCTAAACGATGAGATGTCTCGAAGCACTTCGCGATGAATATTTTCGCGTAAGTAGATAGGACAGACTCCGAAACGGGCAAGTTCATGTACAGTCACGAGCACTAATTATATGTCAACATCACTCGACAACTTTCAATTGAGATTTTTTCGTGAAATGGCGAAAACGTTGAAATACGACACTTTACATAAACCTATGGGTTCGAAAATACTATGTTCGTATTATCATAAAATTTCATTCAAAAATAAAGAAGATAATTGCCTTTAAATAAAGCCAAGTGTATACACTTGGCTTTATTTAAAGGTTAAAGGAAAGGCAATGCTCGTGACTGTACATACTTCCTCTTTTATGTTACCTACTGAGATAGCTTTGTATTGTGTTTTATATTGACAACTAGCTTTTGCCCGCCGATTCGCCCGCGTGGATGTCGTAAATTATCCCAAGGAAACATACCACAACGTTTAAAAGATCTTATTAAGAAGAATAGTTCCTTAATATATTGTTTTCATATATATATAACTCTATTGGTTTACGCGGCGCACGCCAGAAAAGCTCGCAGTCGACATGATTTTTTCCGACAACTTCAACAATCATCGTTATACATAATTATGTCAGCCAATTTACACAAAACCTTAATGAGTTATAATACCTTTACCTTCCTCATGAATCACTACGTCCATTAGTGAAAACCCCGTTCGGTAGTTTTTGAGTTTATCGCGTTCAGAGAGACAACCGCGGCGAGAGGACTTTGTTTTATAATATGTAGTGATTTAGGACTACACGGTATGTAAATCAATATGGTATAAGTTTATGGTTCGTGCCGTCGCCGTCGTGTATATTAAAATACTTTTGCCTGCGACTTCGTCCACGTGAAATTTCCTGTTGTTCTTTCTGACTCTTTTTCTTTTTGCTCGGCTCGTAAGGCTTCTAACCTGATACTAAATAGCCTATAGCAGGGGTGGCCAACTTGGTTAGACCCAAAATCTACTGTTCACTGACGACACCCTGTGCGATCTACCAATTACATACTTCTTGAAATCTTATACGAAACAGCATAATTCAGTACACAATTATGTAGTATATTCTTAGTGAGCATTGTGTTTGAGCATCTTTCGCTAGATTAGCAAAATCAGGTTTGTAGTTGGAAATATTTTTTGCGTTGCCACGATCGACTGGACTAATAGTCGCGATCGACCAGTCGATCGCGATCGACCGGTTGGCCACCCCTGGCCTATAGCCTTACTCAAGAATTGGGCTATCAAATACAAAAAAAATTATGAAATCCAAATAGTAGAATTAGAGAAAAAAAAAGAAACAAAGACTATACTCTTGAGCTATATTATTAGTAAGTACATACTTGTATAGATAAATTGTAGGGTAATACAGTAGATGGTAAGTAATTAATATTACTCCTAGAGGTAGAATTAATGCTTTGGGCAAATTATTAATTAGTGAATTATTAATTACTCACTGGCGTGAGTGAGCTTAGTTTTCTTACACACAGCCACAAGGTAAAAAATTACAACATAGATAATTAATTAATTGAAAGATACTTTTATTGCCTTTTAATTAAGAAATGGTTATATATTTTTGCTTTTTACATGTTCTAATATTTTCTTTTAATCTATCTATACTAAGGCTCTAGACAGACGGACCGCATTTCAACTGCAATCCAACCGCAAATTGCAGTTCGGATGCAGTTTGAATGCAGTTGACACGCAACCGCAATCGTGCAGTTTTATTGCAGTCGTGTCAACTGCATTAAAACTGCATCCGAACTGCAAAAATACAGTCCGTCTGTTTAGACCCTAACCGTCTTATTACAAAACGAGATCTAATTTTAGACCTAGCCTAAACCTTCGAGCCAGTTACTCTATTTTGAACTTTATTCCGACAAACGTAAATTTCTTAATGCAAAATTGACAACTAAACTTAGACTCGGGTTTAACGTCAGTTTTTGTAATAAGAACGTTAGCTTCGTCGGATTATAGTTCGAAATTTAAAAACGGCTGGATGGTTTAAACCTGGGTCTAAAGATAAATCTTGTTTTGTAATAAGGCCGTACGAGTTTGTTTGTTTGAAAGCGCTGATCTCTGTAACTACCAGTCGGATTAGAAAAAATATTTTTGCAGTTGATAACCCATTTTACATTACGGTAGGATCCTCAGGAGTCGAACGAAAACAAAAAACGTCCGAAAGAACGAAACGAAGTAATACCACGGGCAGGTGTTGCGATGCGATGGGGTGGATTGGGGGAACAAAAAATTTCACGATGGGGTGGATTGGGGGAACAAAAAATTTCACGATGGGGTGGATTGGAGGAACAAAAAATTTCACGAGGACGAAGTCGTGGGCGGAAGCTATATTAAATACTAGCAGTTGCCCGCGACTTCATCTGCGATCCAGGGTGAAAAGTAGCCTATGTCCTTCTCCAGGTCATGGTCTACCCACGTGCCAAATTTCATCCAAATCCTTTCAGTCGTTTTAGCGTGAAAGCGTAACAAAAAAACAAACTTACTTTCGCATTTAAAATATTAGTTATGATACAGATTTCTCGCATCATATAATTTAAAATGTAAATATATCAAGTCAATAATATTTTTTGATACGAGTATCTTTAAGAGGTCCAACTTTTCAAGACTAAACGGTTTCTGAAAGCTTATTCAATTAGGGTAATGTGTTGTGAATATTTTCATCAAATTATTTGACTGCCTATCATTTTGTGGTTAACTAATCAAAACAGATTTTTTTTTTTGGGTGGGATATCATCAAATGAACCCTCCCGCTCTGGGCGGAGCGGAAGGGAGTGTCAGACTCTTACTGACTAAAACCCACCCGTGTTCCTTCCTTAGCCATTTATGTTCCGGGTCAGCGGTAATCCTTTCGGACAATCCCTCTGACCCGGCAGGCTTCGCGCCTCAAAGAGATGTCAGCATTAAGGAAGGGGCCCCTCCTTTATGCTGACATCTCTTTGAAGCGCGCGTGGAACACGTACGCGCCGTCCGGCACGAGCCTGGTCCTGATCGGACGGTGAGCTACCCAATCACAATAGCAAACATAATAATTTAATATCAGAATAATGTACATGCTGTCTACTAATACCATAGATCGGAATAGGTAGAGCTGTTTTATGTACTTGCCATAGGTTAGAATAATATGGATATTCCCTTTTAGTTACGAAGTTAAGCTTAGTTTCGAAGTTACTGTTGGTAAAGAATTGAATTCTAGTGGCGCAGAAAGAGACAATAACAGGTGCGTCACTCTAGCTACAATAAAATCCCGTAAAAATCCCGTAGTATCAGTCGGAATCCCGTGGAATATCCATATTAACATCAATGTTTGCGGTCGGTGAACTTAAATAGCTCTACCTATTCCGATCACTGCTAATTACACAGGCTTGATTAAACTATCGGAAACAGACGATGCAAAACTACCCCGATGTTGTTGTTACATCGGTCACAGTAGCGAAGGGTCGATTTTTGTAAGAGGTAAGCCGGAGTAGATATCTTTAATATCATTATATTATTTCTCTATAGAATACTGACTGTGCTATTTTTCAAAGGTAAGCCGGTAGGAATCGAGTTGTATGCAACCTTCGCCACTAATCGGTCACAAAGTCAAAATCATCCTAGCCTTTTCCCAACTATGTTGGGGTCAGCTTCCAATCTGGAACTGGAAGCAGCTTCAAATCAGTATTTTACATGGAGCGACAGTTTATCTGACCTTCACAACGCAGTTTTTGGGTAAAACGACAACCCTTTGGTAAGACTGGTTTTCGAGCTTCTGACTAGCAGACGAGTGTCAAAGATTACGAATGACAGCCAACACCACCGTCACCACCACCAACATCGGCACAAAGTATCTAAACAATATTTGGTACAGGTACCTATATCGACATAGCCCGAAGAATTGCCAACAGGGCACATTGCTCGCAGAACAGATGGCCGATGGGCTGAAAGGTTCTGGAGTGGTGACCGCGTGCCGGAAGACTCAGCGTTTGAAGGCCTGCCACAAGGTGGATCGATGACCTTGTTAAGGCCGCAGGAATCCACTGGATGCAGGAAACGCAGAACCGGTCGAAGTGGCGGTGCTAGGGGGAGGTCTATGTCCAGCAGTGGACGGCTTTCGGCTGAAATGATTATGGTATGAAAGACGCTGTACCGTTTCATACAGCACACGAAGTAAATTACGAGATGTAAAATTACTTTGAAGTTTATGTTAAACAACGTCACAAAGTAAACAATCTTCAGTTCAGGCACTACGTATGAAACGGTAACATTTATTTACTTCGTGGTACAGCATGTTGCATACGAATGCATACGGAACAGAAAAATCACAATAGCAATCGCATCTTTCAATATTGTCTGATGTTGATGATCGTTTTATAGTTTTGATTCCTTTTTTGTTACATCAGAATATTTCAGTGGGTCGTGGCTAAATAATAATAGCCACACGGGTCGATCGAAGACTAAGCTTCGCTTGCCGCGGTCGGTTCGTGGATGGGTTACCATCTGTTACCTACTGTAACTGTCGACTCTATCGAAATATGCGCAGTTCTGGCCTCTCTGCAACGATGTCGAATTGACTGGCGCTACATCGACGGAGATGTTTGTATGACACTGCAACGATGACTGTCCAGATCCAGGATCAAAAAACCAGACCCATCCAACTGCTCAGGGGGATGAGACAGGGGGATGTAATATCCCCTAAATTGTTCACCAACGCTTTGGAAGACGTCTTCAAGACGCTGGACTGGACTGGACAGGGTATTAACGTGAACGGCGAATATATCTCACATCTTCGGTTTGCCGATGACATCGTCATAATGGCAGAGTTGCTAGAACAGCTAGACCAAATGTTGCACAGCCTAAATTGAGCCTCCCGGCGGGTAGGCCTCGGCATGAATTTGGACAAGACAAAAGTCATGTACAATTCGCACGTCTTGCCGAGTCCAATCCACATCGAAGGGTCGCTTCTCGAAGTTGTGAAGGATTACGTCTACTTAGGGCAAGTCATCCAGCTCGGTAGACACAACTTTGAGAAAGAGGCCGACAGAAGGATCCAGTTGGGTTGGGCAGCATTTGGAAAACTCCGTCAAGTCTTCTCGTCGCCTATCCCGCAGTGTTTGAAGACTAAGGTCTTCAACCAGTGCGTCCTGCCCGTCATGACATACGGTGCTGAAACGTGGACACTGACGGTCGGGCTGGTACACAAATTCAAGGTCGCTCAGCGCGCTATGGAGCGAGCTATGCTCGGAGTCTCTTTAAAGGATAAAATCAGGAATGAAATTATCCGGAAAGAACCGGAGTTACCGACATAGCTTGCAGAGTAAGCAAACTGAAGTGGCAGTGGGCTGGCCATGTCTGTCGAAGGACCGATGGCCGGTGGAGCAGACGAGTCCTGGAGTGGAGACCGCGTATCGGCAAGCGTAGTGTGGGACGCCCCCCAGCTAGATGGACGGACGACCTAAAGAAGGTGGCTGGGGTAGACTGGATGCGGAAGGCGGAGGACAGGGTGCTGTGGCGCAGTCTGGGAGAGGCCTATGTCCAGCAGTGGACTGCGATAGTCTGAGTTGATTACCATCTGTTACCTACATATCGAGACAATCCGTGCCTCGGAAAGCACTTTAAGCCGTTGGTCCCGGATGTCATTCGTAGATCTTTGACAGCCCAAAACTCGGACAACCACTCTTACCAAGGGGTATTGTGTTACCCAGTTGGTCGTGGAGATCAAATAGGCAGTCATCATCATCATCATCATCATTTCAGCCGAAAGACGTCCACTGCTGGACATAGACCTCCCCCAAGCACCTTCACTTCGACCGGTCCTGTGCTTCCCGCATCCAACGGGTTCCTGCGGCCTTCACAAGGTTATCGGTCCACCTTGTGGGAGGCCTTCCAACGCTACGTCTTCCGGTACGCGGTCGCCACTCCAGAACCTTTCGGCCCCATCGGCCATCTGTTCTGCGAGCAATGTGCCCTGCCCACTGCCACTTCAGTTTGGCAATTCTTCGGGCTATGTCGGTTACCTTGATTCTCCTGCGGATCTCCTCATTCCTGATTCGATCACGCAGGGAAACTCCAAGCATAGCCATCTCCATTGCCCTTTGGGTGACTTTTAGCCTTCTTATAAGGCCCATTGTGAGCGACCACGTTTCAGTTCCATAAGTCATCACTGGCAACACACACTGGTCAAAGACTTTCGTCTTGAGACACTGCGGTATGTGGGACGAGAAGATATTGCGTAGCTTCCCGAACGCTGCCCAGCCGAGTCGGATTCGTCGATTGACCCCTTTCTCGAAGTTAGACCTACCTAACTGGACAGTTTGTCCTAGGTAAACGTACTCGTCCACGACTTCGAGTATAGCGTCTCCGATTTTTATGAGAGTGGGTGTTACATTGGCATTTGACATGACCTTCGTTTTGTCCATGTTCATTTTAAGACCCACTCTTTCGGAGGCTCTACTGAGGTCATTGAGTATTGTACTGAGGTCCTCCATAGTCTCAGCCATGACTACGATGTCGTCGGCAAACCGAAGGTGATTCATGTACTCGCCATTGATGTTGATGCCAGCCCCTTTCCAGTCCAGAACCTTGAAAACATCCTCCAGTGCAGCGGTGAACAGTTTCGGAGAGATAACGTCTCCCTGTCTCACACCTCGCTGCAGAAGGATACGTTTCGAGGCCTGATCCTGGAGTCTGACTGACATAGTGGCGTTTTCGTACAGACACTTCAGCACTTCGATGTAACGATAGTCAATCTGGCACCGTTGAAGAGACTGCAGCACAGCCCATGTCTCGATCGAATCAAAGGCTTTCTCGTAGTCCACAAACGCTAAGCAGAGAGGCAGGTTATATTCTTCGGTCTTCTGTATAACCTGTCGCAGCGTATGTATGTGGTCTACGGTGCTAAAGCCTATACGGAATCTGGCTTGTTCGGGAGGCTGGAAGTCGTCAAACCTGCGCGCGAGACGGTTCGTGATGACTCTCGAAAACAGCTTGTAGACATGGCTCAGGAGTGAGATGGGCCTGTAATTCTTAAGGAGGGCATTATCGCCCTTCTTAAAGAAAAGTATCACCACACCTCTGTTCCATGCCTGTGGTGTTTTGCCCTCGAGTATGACGGAACCAAACAGCTTCTGAAGGGCCTTCAGAACGGGTTTTCCGCCCGCCTTCAGCAACTCGGTAATTCCGTCATCACCCGGTGCCTTGTTGTTTTTGAGCTGCTTCAGAGCCATCCTTAATCTCGTACAGGCTGATGTCCGGGATGTCTTCGGTATAGTGCCGGGTCAATCTAGCTCTTGGGTCGTTTGCCAGATTCATAACGGGGTTATTTTTTGACGTGTATAACTGTCCATAGAGCCTCTCGATCTCTCTCAACAGCTCAGGTTTGTCGGATACGATCCTGCCATCATCGGTCTTCAGTCTTGTAAGCTGGCTCTGCCCAATAGACAGATCTCTAGCAAAGACCTTGGAGCCTTTATTTCGCTCTATCGCGTCCTTAATACGATCTGTACTAAAGCGGCGAAGATCGCTTTTCAAGGCCTTAGAGATCCGTCTATTGAGTTGCCGGTAATTTAGCGCATCATTCGCAGACTGCAGGATCATATCGCGCCTCTCCTTCATGAGCCGCAAAGTTCAGAGAGCTTCTTTTTTGAATTCGTACGGCGGGTCTTGAAGATCTTAGACCCGACCGTATGGACAGTTTCCACGAATCCATCGTTACAATCGTCCACGGAGCTCCCTAGGCTTTCGAAAAGATTCTGGAGTTCGAGCTGAAAGCTCTCGGGGTTTTGGATCTGGATCGGTGCTGGACGGAGCGTAGACTTCATCAGTCGAGATCTTTCCAGCTTGATATTTAAGTTCAATGTGCCATTTACCATACGGTGATCACTTCCGGTTTTCACCGCGTTGATCACAGAGACATCATTGAATACTTGCTTCTTCGTCGACATACGGGCTCTGCCAGGTCCACTTTCTATGCTCACGTTTTCTGAAGAAGGAATTCATCATAAAGAGGCCTTCCTTCTGCATAAAACTGGCCAGTAGGTGGCCCCGGTGGTTCCGGCGTCCAATTCCAAAGTGCCCCACTCGCAGCTCATCATCGTTACGTTTACCCAGTTTCGCGTTAAAGTCCCCCATGACAACGGTAAAGTGAGTTTTAGAGCCATGCATGGCTCTGGAAATATCCTCATACATAGTCTCTACCTCATCGTCGGGGTGTGACGAGGTCGGGGCGTAAACCTGTACGACCTTCAGCGAATACCTTTCGGATATTCTGAGTATAAGGTACGCCACCCTGGTCGACACACTCTCGATCTTCACCACGTTGCTCACAAGGGCCTTATGGACGATAAACCCGACACCACCTTGGGACTGCTGGTTGCCCTCCCGGAAATAGATCAAGTTTCCGGATTTGAGGATTATCGAGTCCTCCCCCTCTCTTCGGACTTCAGATAACCCCACTATACTCCATCGTATCTTGCTCAATTCTTCCTCGAGTTCGGTGATCTTCTCATCGGTCCGGAGTGTACGCGTGTTGTATGTTGCCAGGTCCAGCTTTCGGTGATTGTGGTAGCCGGATCTCTTCCGGGGATTCTTAGCACCCCTTGCCTCACCATGGCCTTGGCCGCTACCGTAACCAAGGGTAGGCGGGTCGCCGGGTACTAGGGCTAGCCCCTAGTTAAAGTCCCCCATGACACCGGTAAAGTGAGTTTTAGAGCCATGCATGGCTCTGGAAATATCCTCATACATGGTCTCTACCTCATCGTCGGGGTGTGACGAGGTCGGGGCGTAAACCTGTACGACCTTCAGCGAATACCTTTCGGATATTCTGAGTATAAGGTACGCCACCCTGGTCGACACACTCACGATCTTCACCACGTTGCTCACAAGGGCCTTATGGACGATAAACCCGACACCACCTTGGGACTGCTGGTTGCCCTCCCGGAAATAGATCAAGTTTCCGGATTTGAGGATTATCGAGTCCTCCCCCTCTCTTCGGACTTCAGATAACCCCACTATACTCCATCGTATCTTGCTCAATTCTTCCTCGAGTTCGGTGATCTTCTCATCGGTCCGGAGTGTACGCGTGTTGTATGTTGCCAGGTCCAGCTTTCGGTGATTGTGGTAGCCGGATCTCTTCCGGGGATTCTTAGCACCCCTTGCCTCACCGTGGCCTTGGCCGCTACCGTAACCAAGGGTAGGCGGGTCGCCGGGTACTAGGGGTTAGTTTTTTGTGCTTGTCATTCTTGGCAATTCAATTCATTCATAATCGCCACGCTTGGCAGGCGGGTTGGCGATCGCAGTATAGTATGGTGGTGGAATGCATAGAGAACGCTGCTGCCCATTCTCCGGTACGACCCTTAGTCGCCTTTTACGACACCCACGGGAAGTATGGGGTGGTGCTATTCTTTAAGTCCGACACCACACAGACACAGGCAGTCGCTCCATGTAAAATACTGGTATTCAGCTGCATCCGCTTAGACTGGAAGCCGACCCCAACGTAGTCGGGAAAAATGAAATCAAGGTTGATTGATATATCAGAATATGTCAAACAACTGATCAATACTAATATTATAAATGCAAATGTGTGTCTGTCTGTCTGTTACCTCTTCACGCTTAAACCGCTAAACCGATTTAGATGAAATTTGCTATAGAGATAGTTTGAGTTCCGGGAAAAGACAAAGGGTAGTTTTTATCCCGATATTCCCACGGGATCGAAACTTACACGGGGAAACTGAGGGGCATTGCTAGTTTACAATATGGAACAGTTTCCAGTTTTCATTAACTGATTGTTTCATTTTCAACTTATCGCTGTGCGAACTTAAGCCGCTTATTGTGTGTCGTCACAATAAAATGTTCACAATGGCGTCATACAGTCGTACTGCGAACGCTCAAGTTAAACGCTGTTATTAAAATGTCGTACTCCATTAATGTTTGCTACGAAAATTTGGCTCCACTATACATTCTCACATGGAACTGCATAATGCTTGGGTTGTTTCAAAACACAACGCCACACTATAATACCGACATTGTGTATCTATTTGAGTATTTATGACACTTACAATTAGTCTTGTTTCGTAAAATTGTAACGAGCGTGGCTTTATTCTATTTAATGACTTATTTAATCCCTCAGCGAATTGACCACCTATTGCATTTTGCGACGGAAAATGAACTATGGAATACCTACGAAGGTAAGGTTTGTTTCAAAAGTATTTGATAAAAATGTAAACAAATGGATTAGAAAACGTAACTTTTGATGCCAATTTGTAGTGCCACTACAAATTAAGTGATTTGATTACTTTAATACCATATTATTTAACCCGAAATTTTAAATTACAATCACCTTAGATCTTTCCCATTTATCAATTAAGGACTGATTTTTCCATCGCCAGATAACTTTTATTCGAGGAATAAAATTGACGTTGACAGTCTTTGTTTGAAATTAACTGTCAAAATTATAAAATTATTCCTCCAATAAAGTTATCAGATGATTGAAAAATCAGCACTTAGGTTAATTTTATAACCTCAATTGTTTTCGATGATTTTTCAATTATAATTTAATAATGTTCTTTAGACAATAGTTGGAAAAAGTGCTGAGGTATAAAGTTGAAACCTTCTACCTTCAAATGAATGTGATATACTAACTCCCTTTAGTGAGTGATTGCGTGAGAATTGAACCTGAACAGGGTTTATGTACATTTTCATCACAGACTTTTGGAATAGACTATACGTAGGTACCTACACACGTACCTATCTGCTTTTAGTGCAGCGATCAATTCGGGTCGTCCTACCGCACGGCTGATTGGCTTCCAGTGTGCTCCCGGCGAAGCGTACAAAGATCACATGCGATGGCAATTAATTGCTCGATGGCGATTTTTGCATAGCGCCACCTGAATGACCTGACTACGGGATGCGATATACCGATCGTGTTTTTTTTTTTTCTGTCGGTTAATGCCGTCGGAACTCGGTACCTATGTAGGTCATAGTAAAAGCGATTGACGCTAGCTGAATAAATTAAATTGAGTATGGTGAGTGAATCATTATTATCGAACAATGAAGTGCAAAATTCTACTTAAATGATGGAGCTGACGTTATTAAAACTACTCTGTGGTCGAAAGCTAAGCTAAAAGATAAGCGAATTTAAAATTAAGCGGTTTGCTATTATAGTGTATGTATTTAGTACATATGTAACCATTGTCTCAATCACGCAAGAGGAGGTAGCTGCAGTCACTAAATAATGTCAACTGTCAATCACGAAGAATGGCGGGAAACAGACAAAGTGAACCTGGTCTGCTCGATAGCGCTTGGTGTGGTGGTAGTGAGTCAGTAAAGTAATAATATTCAACGTTTGAATAAGCCAAGAAGGCGAACGAATAAAGGCTCTTCCCCACAGGCGCGTTATTATCGGTCGATAATATCGGATGCGTTACGGCGATAATGCGTCCCGATTCCTTGCCACAGCTGCGTTTTATCGAACGATATTTGTAACGTGTGCGTGTAACCTACACTTAGTGTTGCCAGGCCCGATTTGTTGTAAATCGGTACATGAGGTCAAAAAAATCGGGATTTAGGGTTGCAGATCGGGACAGTAAACAAAAAAAAAAAAACAAGGGATTTTAAGTCTTTTTGCACAGTTTCGAAATTCTCAATATTTGAATATATCCAAAGCCAATAGATGGCGTTCCGTGTTAAAAAATTACCTACGTAGCGTAGGTAAACATACATTTTTTTTTATGATATTTTTTTAATATTTTTGATTAATCGGTACATTTAGCGTCCCGATCAGATACAAATCGGGACGCGTCCCCAGACCCCTGAAAATCGGGACGTCCCGCGCAAATCGGGACACCTGGCAACACTACCTACACTACAACCCCCCGCCCGCACTACACGTTAAAGTCTACGTCATTAGCGCAAGTGTGTGTAAGATCGTAAGCGTCCAAATACTAAATGTTCGTTCTTAGAACATTTAGTCATATCGGAATATCGCAGGACGGAGGAACGCAAGCGTCCTACTTCTATTGGGCAGCAGTATGTAATTTCGTAGCCGTCCTAATACAAAATGTACTGAAAACAGATATCTCAATAACGCATCCGATATTATCGACCGATAATAACGCGTCTGAGGGGGATAGCCTTGAAACTGTGAATGAAATTAAAATTGTTAATATACAGGGTTATTGGTAAAATGTAGGGAACAGCTGATTTTTTTTCTCGATTTCAGGTATGGTCCCATAGTAAAAGTTCATAATGACGAGTACAATGACATCTTCAGAGGTTGTTAATGTTTCACCAATAACCCTGTATAAAGCGAAGTAGACCCCAAATCGTCAAAAGAAAAATGTTCAAAGCTCTGAGATTATTTGTGTACTTATTGAATGGGAAAATAAAATGAGAAAATGGTGGAAGCGCGCGGGTTACCGACATCAAATTATGTAAAGAGTTTAGCTTTGATTTTATGTCCCATAACGTGTTTGACTGTCGTTTCAACAACATTAGTACTGTTCTAAAAAACATTCGATCGTAAATATGGTTTGAGCTTTGCAATGGATGTAAATGTCAACACATTCTGAGGAGATATCTTCGTCACCGACGTTTGAGTGAGTGAAAGTTGTAAAAGATTAATAGCACCTCGTCTCGATCTCAAAGGTATTCAAATCCATTATTTAAGAGGTTGTGCACGGCAATTTCAACCTTGAATTATTTATAGGCACTTACAGTATAAGTTTTCTTTGTAAGGCTACAGGATCGTCACGTCACGTCTTTTACACTTTTAAATAAGAAAGAAGACAAGAGTACCTATTAGATGGATGACTAACTGACTAAATATACGAAAAAAATCTTTTGTTTTTGGTCACTTAAGCATCTAAGTACTCGTCCGCATCGTGTCATGCGGAAACGTGCCCAGAAGACTTGCAACATTGAATGGTAATGCTATTTCTTTGGCCAAAGAACGAGCTAGGCTTCTGGACACGTGAAGTGTCGACCAGCCGGCGAGAAATTTCCTTAAAAAGAAGACGCGCACTCGGGCTCCATGAGCCCAAACGGCTCAAAACATATAAGGTACAGTATTTGCACCGCTTAAGGGTCTCAGCAGCCGCAGAAGTGGAGCCAGCACAGTCGGCCGTGCTTGGAACATGAGATGGCGCAAGGGTGTCGATAAGATTAGATTAGTTAAATAAAATCTTCATCGTTGTGTGAATCGTACTTAAAAACAGAACCCCTAGAGTTTTCCAAACGAAATTGGAAGAAATGAATCCCCCAAAATTATTAAAGTGGAATTCCCAAGTAATCTCGTTTTAACACATCTCGGTGACCTTTTGGGAGCGTCAAATAGATTCGAACACTCACAACTCGCTACGAGATTGGACGGATGCTTAAATCCAATTTCTTTTAGTATTTCCGGATTGATTCGCTACTATTTCCACGCTATAGTTTTTAGAGGCTAAGACAAAATCAATGTTCTGTCAAGCGAATGTGTCTTTTTAAATTTATTGTTTGTTTTCCGGTTTGTGTTTGGGCACATTTTAACGTTTAAGATTAATTGTGATAGTACTCGTGGAAGTCAATCGCCAGCGTGTGATCGTAGATAATCTAATCTAATACCAACACAAGTGAGAATATTGTATAGTTTTGTTTTAGGTTCTGTTATGATCATTCCTTACCCTTGATCCCCCTCCGTGCTCTTCTCTCTTATTTCGTCTCTATTGTTGTTTCAAACATTATTTTGTTAATTTTGCGTTTCACGAACTGTGTCCAAATAAACTTTAATCTTTCTTTTCTTTATTTTTCTCTTTTTTCCCTTCCTTTTTCCTCTTCCTTTTCCTTTTTCTTGATTCTTTCCTTGGTTTTGTTGAGTATTCTATTCCACTTTTATCTTCTGGACTTCGTATATATCGTATCACATCACATCGAAATCGCTGATGGTCAGATTGCTTTCACGTTATAATTATCACGAATACATTGCATTGGGATTCCTTTCCAGCAAAATGAGCGTTGACTTCAATGTGTTCAGTTCAAACCACAAAGTTGAACATTGTTTTTTAAAAATAAGTAGTTTGGTTTAAAATACCTACCTTTTTTCATAATGCGGCCGATAAGAGCCGATAGTTCGATAAAAGCACTATACATTATCAGGTTAGGAGCTTTTACGGCCTCATGCTCGTGGGAAGTCCGTGTTCTCAGTCTGCCCCCCCTACCCCTTCAGGGCTGTTAGGTGTTGCGTTGGTGTTATGTTCCTTAATTAATTAATTATTAGCGTGACTTGCCAAGTTTGCTTTTACAATTACCGGCAAAGTATGGGTTCTATCAAATTAGGTCAGTATTTTATCTACCGGACCCATATCAATATATAAATTGTTTAAGTGCCTAAACGTGACTTTGTTGAAAGATCGTAAAATATTGTTATTAATCGCTCGAGGGGGCTGAAGTGGGGAACTTTGATATTCGTAAACAAACAACCTTTACAACTACTTTAAGGATATATAGTCTATCGTCACTATTTACCAACCTGGGTTCACAGCAGACCCCGTAGAAGATGGCGGGACGAGCTGGCGAAAACAAACGACCAGTGGTGGTCCACTTTAGCCCTGAATCGAAAGAGCTGAAAGTCATGGGGAAAGGGCTTTGCCCAACAGTGGGATGATGCAGGCTAACAGTAACAGTAACCCAACATCTTGCTTCTATACTTTCAAAAACACACTTTGAAGATCGTTAATACCTTGGTCAGTTGATCGTCAGCCTTCCCGAGGATAACTTCGCATCCCTCACGATGGGCGAACAGCTTCCGAGCCTGCACCTTCATGTGGAAGGTCCGCTCTATGAGTGGTGTCGCCACCAGCCTCTCCAGCGACTGTGCTGCATTGTTGAACCCTAAGACGTCTGCTTCCACCTCCTGGAGTAACGTCTCCCATGTGTGGAAGAGTGATGATGGACATGTTGCTCTGCAAAAGAAGGATATCATTTAGAACGGAGATATTTTGTACTTCATTAAGGGAAAAAGTGAAGAGACAAGACGCTGGCGTCCTCCTGTCTGCAAAATTCCGTCACTAATGCGTGTGCCTAGCGGGATATTGAGCGCTCCATATCGAAGATGAAAAAACTTTAGATAGATTGATCACGATGCTGTAGAAATACATATTTAGTAATTTGAGATCAGGCTTGTAAAAAAAAATATATATAGTCTTCCAGACCGTAGTTCAGCCATGGCTGCCGATCTTCACAGAGAGTAGCGTTCGGTGCGGGAGACATTATAGTGCACAAGAATGTACGCAGACACAGTTACACGGTTTCTTCCCTCACTCTCACAGTCCGATGGAATGGCAATCCGACACGATCGCAGAGAGATCAAGCACAGGACTAACTGCTTAATGTGCTTTCCGAGGCACGGGGTATCAAGCTGGCTGTAACCAAGAAATTTCTGATGGAAAAACCAAATAACAAAAGTGTTATTTGGTTTTTCCATCAGTAGTTTCTGAGGAATGAGGAGTCCTGAGTTCAGACAGGACTAAACTAATATTTATCTTCTGTCCTTTTCATAATGAAATAGAAAGAAAAAGATGCCTAAACTTAAATTTAGTTTAGTTTGTGAAAGACAGAATCGGCGCCAATATTAGATTTTTTGAATGTTTGTTCATTATGCTTTCAACTCTCACTTGATTTTAATTAAAATTGACATCATTAATTATTGGGGATTCACACGTCGACACCTTTTGAGTTTAGAAATTATCTTTTGAATGGCACAACAAGATTGGCGTGTAAAATTAAAACACCATGAGAATTGCGTGCGTGTCTCTTGACTATGGTGATCAATAGTGATCTATCATTGGGTGACAAAGTAATTTCCTTCCCGTAGCTCATCGCACCATACGTGCTATGGTACCCATCCATATACCAAACATGTCATCGATCTTCTTGGAGCCGTCGTGTGTGCTTTATAACGGAATTCAGTTGGCTGGCATATCAGCGGCTTACGAAACTAGCTCATTGTTGTAATCCTATTGTGCAATATCGACAAGTAATTTATTGTTGTGATCTATTTAAAACTTGATGATTAATCAGTTAAGTGCGTTCATTTGTTTTGTAGTTTGTATTGTGCAGAGATAAGTTGCCAGCGTCTTGTTTTTGTTTATCTGTCGTGTTTGATGCCGCATTCTTGTTTCTGGAACAAAGTTCTTTAACGCGATTTCCGGTAGGAGTGACGCGACTCACGAGAGGAGGAAATCTTACACGTAACGAAAAAGCGTTATGCCCCCTTCATGCGACTTTCTCTCAAGACAAACGAGACAGAGAGGGAGTGAGAGACATCCAATAGTGAGGTCAAAATTAAAATCCTTGGTGGCTGCGAAAATTTTCATTTTGAACTTCGTTTCTACCGGGGGTCCCCCGGCCCCACAAGTTAATTTTTAATGATTATTTTTTATGCTAAGAAACAATTTTGTCATACGAACAAGTAACTTAGCTTTACACAAATAATAATCCGCCACAGAAACTCTGAACCACTTTAGCTGTCAGCAGAATTAATAAAACTTGATAGGAAAGTGCATGCATCCGTTCCATTTGTGTAGTGAATTGTGACGTCGTTTGCCACGAGAGCGAAAAAACGCGGAAAGGTAACAAGAGCAAACTAATTGGAAACTCCATTCTGTTCAATAAAAGCAATAAAGTTTACAGATTTTGATATTTTCCGACGAAATTTTAACCGAATTAACCAAGAATTTTAATCAATCTGCCTAGCCTCTTCCCAACTGTGTTGACGTCAGCTTCCGGTCTAACCGGATGCAGCTGAATACCTGTATTTTACATGGAGCGACTACCTATCTGAGCTCCACAACCCAGTATCTGGGTAATACGATACTCCTTGTTAAGACTGGTTATCAGACTTTCGGGCTTGTGACGAATCGTAATTCGTAAACTAAAAAATGTCAAAGGTCTCCAAATGACAGCTGGGACCAACGGCTTAACGTGCTTTCCGAGGCACGGAGGGGTCTCGGGATGTATAGGTGGTCACCCATCATACACAGAACAACCGCGAAAGTCGTAACTTAACTTGATCAATCGACCCATGCGGCTTTTATTCCTTAGCCACGAGAATTTAATGGGTTTCGATTCACGATCTGGCAGTTTGAGTAATTTATGCGGCCTACCGCCTACCCAAATTTTCTCTCTTTGGTATTGTTCGTTGAATCGTTCAGCTCCTTAAGTTCTGAGTTAAGCTCCAAGATTACTGACAAATGCGTCCACTGACTTGACAGGTCCACTCAATCTGTGTGGTTCTTTCCTCAAAAGACCATTTCAGACACCAGTCTACATGGTCTTCACATGATCTGACTAAGATTATATCTGGACTTTAAAAAAATCTGTGAGCTCTGGGTTTGTTTCGGCCTTTCTTCTCAGAGTAGTCAGATAGGAAACGACGACCTCATCTAGTTTAAAAAAAAATTGATTTACGTTTAAAAGTGTTTGTAAAAACCTACTTACAAAAATAAAATCATTTATTATTCTGAAAATGTAAAATTAAACTAGATTTGTTTTAATTAAAAGGTATACAGGTTGCAGGGTTTTTTTTTTCTTTTTTTGTGGATGAGTCAACAAATGACCCCTCCCGCTCTGGGTGGAGCGGTTGCAGGGTTTTAGGTAGGTATACAAATATGAAAGGTAATTATTTCAGTATCATGCGTGTGTGTACCTCATTTTCCCGCCATCCCAATCCCTGCAAATTAAACATCAATAAGGTTAAAAGCTTCCACTTTAATAATCCCACCACACGTCTATAGTCTATGATTGTTTTACTCGTGTAAAGCGTGTTTGTTTTATTGAACCCTTTTGCGCTTTCTGGCTTACAAAAGATTTTAGTAAAATTGAAACGATGATATGAATTGGTTTTGTAAGTTATTAGTGAAATGATAAATTGGCCTATCAAATGGGTTTAATTTTATGAGGCACAAGAGAAAAGCCGTTTGTCAGTGTTTAAATATCTTGACATTTATTACGATGAAGGCTAATGAGCCTAACTTGTCAAGAACAGATAAATGAGCCAAACATAATAGGAAACATTTTATTTATGAAAGCATTGCCAAATCACGATTTCGACGTTTTGTGGATATAAGTTACGATTATTTTTATCATACAAACGATTATTCTTTCGTGGATCTTTGATAGTTGTTACGGGTCGTTAGAAGCTCGAAAGTCTGACAACCAGCCTTACCAAGGGGTATCGTATTAACCAGTAACTGGATTGTGGAGGTCAGATAAGCAGTCGCTCCATGTAATACACAGTTACTTAGCTGAATCCGGTCAGACTGGAAGCCGACGAAAAGGCTAGGCAGATGATGAAGCGCTTATCCTTTCGCGCATCACTTTTGCATTTGATTTAGGTAAGTGAATACGTTTTAGAAAATACAACAAATAGCAATCAATTCAGCTCATGTATACAGTTTGATTAAATTTTCATCAAAGCAGCACAAACAAACGATATCTATCAGGACTATCAGTTCTTCATGACAAGGGACTAATTGCTTTTAGATGGTGATACAAAACATTAGAAACTAGCTTATGCTCGCGACTTCATCCGCGTGAAATTCCTTGTTCCCCCGACTCACCTAGAGATGGGTTTCTACCCGGTAAATACCGGGTAAATACCCAAAATACCCAAATGCAGGGTTTTTACCCGGGTAAATACCCAAATGGTGGGTATTTACTTTTCCATTATTGTTTTAAGTCTTTTATACACTTTAAGCAATAAAAAATGTTTATCAAATGTGTTTTATGCATGAAATGTAAATGGTGTCAGCAAAGAATAGTTTTCTACTAACAAATCATATAAAAATTGTACGTCTGTATTTTTTACATATTATATTAGGTGGTTTATATTACATTTGATTATAGTAGTTTTAAATTAAAGACTATTTGAATATCACAGCATGTCGTAACAAATATTTATTGATAAAATACATTAAATAACCGTGAATCATCAAACTCTTGAGTATGTAAGATGAAGAACTAAAATCTGGCAAACTCGCGTATATGCTCAGAACTAGTGACGATGAAGATACTTTGTTATAAACTAAAAATCTACTACATTAGCGTATAAGATTGAAATTAATATTTAAAAAAATGCTGGCGTGGTGCAGCTCGCGGCGTTTCTACCTTACGTTAAAGTTTCTAAAGTTGACTTTTAATTGATAAAATAAGTCCGTCAGTAGGCGCATTTAGCTGGCCAGCGGTCCCTCAATCCTTACAAATATGCACATCAACCCTTCCCGCTTCTTCGCCTTCTCTCCGCGTATACGTATTATGCTTACTACTTCCACTTGTTTTTGAATTAATAAAGAGTGCGCACGTAGAAGTGATATCTCATACTGTTTCATTTTGGATCAGGATACAAAATTTTGCTGGTGCTAACGACTAAAACTGGTTTTGGGAATATTTCTAAAATCAAAGGTAAGATTTTTACCATAGTATAATTTATATTGTATTCCTATATCTATATTTAATTGAATGCAATACAATTTACGTTAAACCTTAGAAAATATACTAAACTACAGTAGATATACTAAAGAAAGTTATTTAATTTTTAAAAAGTTCACATGAAACGCTTATCTACTGGTATTTTAACAAACTTTCTTTATTGTAAATCGAATTTAAGTATTCTCGAGATATGTTTTGGTGGCTAAAAATCACCTAAATGGATAATATTGTTTTGATACCAATACCAAAATAATAAAATCTGTTATTAATAACTATTTAACAGATCGATATTTTTTTAATTACTAAATTGTTTAAATGGCATTGTGTAAGTTAAACCTAAAACATTTTATAAAAAAAAGGATATAAATCATTTTCTAGTCTTAGTCTAAATTTAACATCTCTGGCAGTAAAAAGTGCGTGCCATTATTATCTGTTAAAAATATTTCAACTTCAGCGTTCATTTATTTTTATACTTTCATGAGTTTTTGACTAACTAGCTTTTTCCCGCAGTTTTGCTCATGTTTATGTAATATTTACATCCTTCGGGTACCGTACTTATTTATAGATTAAAGATGCCTTATTTCCTTTTTTATATCCCTGAATATATATGAATATATAATGAAAGGACATTATATAAAGAGGAAAATCCGCCAAGTTCAGTACATTTTGACCAGTTAGGCGAACACAAATGTACTGACCAGCAGATTTTTTTTTCGCGATTTCAGGTTTGGTCCCATAGTAAAAGTTGTTTGTTTTCATGACTACAATCACGTGTTTAAGTGTCGTTCACTAATTACCAGTCACCCTATATATGTCATTTACTATATAGAAACTTCATCAAATCAGTTAAAGAAATTTTACATTTATGCTAAAATTACAGTTATTATCAGTTAATAAAGCAATTTAATCAGGCTTTGAGACGAAAAACATATGAAAGTAGCCGAACTTATAACATGGATGTGTTAAAAAAAACGGGCTAAAATTCACCTAAACTTTATTAAATAAAACGTTCCATAAAGTGTTTATAGTTTATACCCATGCTTTTGGGTATTTACCGGGTAAAAACCCTGTTTATACCCAAATTGGGTATTTACCCGGTAAATACCCGATGGGTATTTACCCACCGCCCATCTCTAGACTCACCGCGTCGTATCGCATAGCCCGCCAGCGCTATTCCTTTGTTTTCACTTAGCGTTCTTACTGACTTTTTTTATTTGCTCGACTCCTAAGGGTCGTAGCGTGATGTTAAATAGCCTCAAGCCTTCCTCAAGAAATAGGCAATCAAATGCAAATATTTTTTCAAATCCGACTGGTAGTGCCTAGAGATTAGCACCTTCAAACAAACAAATTCTTCAGCTTTATTCAAAATCAAAATGTTTTATTTCACATAAACCTACATGGGCACTTATGAAACGTCAGAAGCTAGGTGCACGGTTCCAATTGGTCGTTTCCTATGGAGAAGAACCGGCAAGAAACTCCATGGTTACTCTTTTTAAAAATAATTGGCTTTTACAATGTTTCCAGATTACAGTAGGTATGGGAGGACAGCGCAGGCCTGTCAACAAGTCCCAAGTACTTGATAAAATAGAAAATGGTCTACAGATCTAAAGTCTATAAGGCCTACAAAGTCCTCACATTTACAAAATAAGAATCTATCAAAAGGATAAATAATAAAAAAAGAAAAATAATAATAAAAACCTACTAAAACCAAGTGTTATGATTCCCATTAAAACCACTAATAAAGAGGTGAAAAATTTCAATTGTCTGTATATAATGTCAAATAATAAAGAAATTATGTCAAAAAGTATGTAAAAAAAAATAATAAATATTATTTTTTTTACTATTACTATTGTTCGTATAGATAGATAGATTTAATAGTAGACCGAAATAAAAAAACTTATAAGAATACATCATACTGTCCTAAAGCTAAAACTAGAAGCTGTAAGAAAAACAAAACACTCTGTATAATTTTCTAGACTCGAGAAAAACAAAACAAAGTTGACAACCCATGCGAAGCTTCCATGTTCAAAAATTCAAAATAAAGGCAGTAACACAATGTGAAACTTTTATTAATATCCGATAGCCAAGTAAGTGCAGCGACTTCTCTCTTGACGTTGTCTGAGTTGACGTACGCTAAGTGGGGAGATAGCAGCCATTGCCGCGGGGAACTGGGTCACAGGCTTTTGATATGCAGGATTTAGGGCATATACCTACTTGATATTACATTTTTTTTATCATTGGGTAATCCCCTTTATCTGAACAACGTCAATGTTGCGGGCAAAAATAATTTTCGAACAAATTTTTTGATAATAATTCTTGCACTAAAACGTTGATATACTTACTTAATAAATTCATTTTGTTCAACGCCTGCTTATTTGTTCATTAACTAGCTGTGCTCGCGACTTCGGTCGCGAGCATGTCAGAAAACATTGGATTTCATGGGTTTTAATTTTTTTCTAAAATAAAAGTAGTCGTTACTCCTTATAACATCAGCTATCTGCAATTCCCGTCAAACTCGGTCCAGCCGTTTTGGAGATTAGCCGGAACAAACAGAAAGACAAAAAAAAATGTTATACTACATACCATAGGTATATACTTTCATATGCATATTTGTAATGTCAAAATAAAAGTTTGTTACTAAACTTTTATTTTGACATTACAAATAGACAGTTCAAATTTGTTGATTTGTATAGTTATCATACATTCCTTATACTTAAAGCAGCATAAGATACAAACGAGTACTTATATTATTTATATGTAATTAGGTATATATTATATTCATAGTTTTGATAGGTTTATTCGTATCAATAAATATTTAAAATATGTATTCCTCAATGTTCTTGATTGCACCTACCACTGTTTGTCTCTGCATCACCTAAAGGTTGACTGGTAGAAAATGCCTATGGCATTAAGTCCGCCTCTGTACATTTATGTGCTTGAAGTATTAAATAAATAAATAAGTATATAAAATAAAACATACCCTACTTTGAAACGTTTTCTGCTCAGCATAGTGGACAACGAGCTCAGCAATTACATAGTTTTAATTTGAATTTCAAATCCGCCAAATTAGGTCGAGCCTAGGTAAAAGCCGCCACTGGGAGCGGCGGAGATTAAAGGCTTTTGTTTCATCGCATATTGAAGGGTTATTGAATTTAATTTTAAATAAAGTTATTAGATAAAACAAAACTGAATGATGCCCATCATTCAGTTTTGTTTTATCTAATAACTTTATTTGGGCTTTACGTTATGTAAAATATGTTGTAGGTATGTTGCAGGTCATTTTAATTAAAGCATGAATAATAAAAAAGATATAATAAGAGCAATGGTGGTCTAGTGGTATTGGTCCCGGCTTACGACTTGTAGGTCGTGAGGTCGAACCCCGGCAGGCACTTTACATTTTGTATTTATTTTCATCATCACTACTTTCAAAACGGCGAAGGAAAACATCGTGAGGAAACCGGCATAACCTAGAAACAATAATTCGAAGACATGTGACATCCACCAATTCTCACTAGCCCGCGTGGGAACATTATAGTTAGGCTATGCATGAAATAATTTAACCCTTCAAACATCGCGCTTATCCTATGTTATATGATACAATAGAAAATCAATTGTGTCTCATTAGCGGAGCTTGAGAGGTCACATCGTCGTCGATACATTTTAATCCTCATTCTATTTTATCTATTACGAATCTAAAGATCAGATATAATTACAAAATAAAAACTAAATTGTTCTTGTAAACCAAACACTAACAACTAACGTGGTTTTGGAATCGTAAAGTTTACTGGAACTTAAAATGCAAAACATTACATTTGCAAATATAAATCAGGGAAAAAGTAACACAACTCCGTCTAAATGTTCCACTGTGCAGTTGACCTAACTTCGCCTTTTATTTTGCTTTGGATAATTTTATTAAAGCTTGTTTTACATGACACAGCGGATAACGACACGACATGGAGGGCCCTCAGTCAGTCACAGACGTGCTGGAGTGGATATTGTGAACCCCGCTCAACACTTGGAATTATTGGAAAAAACGGGACATCACTCAAAGATTAGTTTCAATTATCTTTTGTTGCTTCGAGGTCTTCAAAGGCCGTTTCTTCAAGGCTAAGCATTGTGTTATTTCTTAGTCAGCCTTTCGTGTCTATTGATAAATTCTAATGTAAATGTTTGTTGATTTGAGAAATTGCTTCAGGATATATATATATATATTTATATTAGGTCAATCAAGATTTGTTTGATGTTAAATAATTTAGGCAATGTCATTTACATCACCAGTTCACAGAAGGCTGTAAGTAGAAAGAAAATTCATTAAAACAATCATAAAATGGAATGAACAAAAATAAGAAAATTTGGTTTTTAATACGGCTTTCCACATTAAGTGGGTTCCGAAATTCAGAAACCCATTAACTGCTTGGCTAACTTAAAATCCTAATTTATCCTCTTTTAGAAACGAAGTGTCATTAACAAAGCGTTGACAAATGTTTGTGGAGGGCTTAGACTGACACACCATAGATTTTACGTAGAACATTAGTTTTATTCAGGGTTCACTAGTTTTTTTTTTAAATTCTTTTTTTTATTTTCAACGGTCGCGACATACGAGTTGTAGGTCGTAGATTCGGGGTGTGTAACGTTTGATATAATGACAAAAGTTCTAACGATCAAAAGACCTAATTTCATTTAATATATATATTTTTTTATTATAACGGTCAAGTGATATAATGAATTATTGACATAATTTCATTTTACCTAATTTCATATGATATAATGAACAGTTTATATAATGAACATTTGAAATAATATTCGCATAATATAATATTCAGTTGCTATAATATTCAAAATCTATAAGTAACGTTTAATATAATTAGGAAATGTCTACTTTTATTTTTACAAAAATTGATTAGATTTTAAATTTTTAAACGCCTGTCACTTTTGTGCGCAATCCTGGCACCATAGGATCAACCAAATTACAGACAAAAAAAAATGCAAACGCATAGTTTTTGAGAAAAAAAATCTTAAAGTTACAGAAAATTCAACATATTTACATTATAAAATTGACATTTTACCATAGATAATGTACGAATTTCACTTCTAGGTCGTTCCGTCAAAGTGACGGTAGATTTTAGTGGTTTTTATTATGAATATTGTAAGTTTTTTAACTTTAATCCATTTTTAATTGGGTAACAAAACATAATCGAATGTAAGTGAGGGGACGTTGACGTTTGACAGTTGTCAATCGTCGTTTTAAATTATTTTTGTTTTTTTTGTGTTTCCGATTACACTTCACACTACACCAACATAATATATAAAAGTAACACATTTGTAATGACAACTTAGGATGCAAGAGCGAGCGAAGCGAGCTTGGGACTTGGGGCACCCCGACTCGGACAGGTTAGGTTCGAAGGGGATGACGGGGGCTCGAGTGAGCGAGCAAAGCGAGCGAACGAGCCCCCGTCATTCCCTTCGTGTTAGGTTCCTTTAACCCCCGCGAAGCGGGGCTCCGTCGACATAGAATGCAAGAGCGAACGAAGAGCAGAAAATTAGTTAATATGAATGTTAGGTCAAATGAACATTATATAAAGGGAGCATTATACAATATGAAAATTATATGAAATGAACGTTATACTAAATGAAATTAGAGAAAAAGAAAATTATATCAAATACAACATTAGATTATATGAAATTAAGTTAAAGGTTTTTATAGCATACCTATGAAAATTATATCATATGAAAGGTATGGCAAATGAAATTAGACTATCTGTTGTTATACCAAACATGACACACCCGTAGATTCGAACCCAGACGGGCGTTTTACTTTATGTCAATTATTTATTTCATCACCACTGCTCTTAAAACGGTGAAGGAAATCATCGTGAGGAAACCGGCATGTCGTAGAACCAAAAATTTAAAGACATGTAGCATTTACCAACCCGCACTGGGTCCTCGTGGTGGATTACGTCCCGTCACCGAGAGGAGGCCTGTGACCCAGCAGTGGGACCATTTTAAGCTGATTATGTATGTTATGTATTAGTTGTAGGTCTTATTTGAACGGTTCCGTACCTTAGAAAGTATATACGGTACCAGTAGCGAAGCGTCAATTTTCGTAAGAGGTAAGCCGGAGTAGATATCTTTAATATGATTATATTATTTGTCTATAGAATACTGACTGTGCCATTTTTCAAAGGGAATCGAGTTGTATGGAACCTACGCAATTGTACGGTACTTATAATAAACTCGCCTGTACTTATATTCTTTAACAGACAATGGACGAATTTTAAAATCACTTGAACTTTGCTAAAAATATCTTACATACAACTTTGATTGTTCAAGCTTCTTCGCACTTCACTGTGCACACATTCCCCTCAGCAACTTTATTTTCCTACGAACAACACTGCCAGTATTGACACGAACAACAGTTAAGTCTCTTGTCGCCTCGCGTTCTTACAGAGGAAAGAAAACAACTGCTAATATGTTCACACGAATAGCAAATTCTTCTTTGAGCACACTTGCCTACATAATTGGATTTCCCTACCTACTGTTTTCCCGGCTTAAGAGGTAATGCGTGTAGACTTTTGAAAAAGTCTAAGTAAAAAGTCATAAATCGAGGTTTGGTTTTCACCTATTTCCTCCTCCAATATTGGACCATTTTAAAAGATATGTCATAAACTGATACTGTGTCCATGTTTTTCTTTTTTCATTAATAGTTGTCAAATTTGTACCCAAGGCCTCTGTTGACAGATTATAGCGGCGTTTTTTGAGGGTTCTAGTACTTATAAAAATAATGTATCATCAAAAAGGAAAACATAGGGATATAGAATTAGTTAATATTTATTATTCTGTAAAAAATCATTGCTTTATGGTCACTAACCAGAAAGAAAACAGGCGAGAGCGTTTCTATGGAGAATAGACCAACCGCATTTCCTCTTAATTAAAGAGAAATCGGTGATTTATGGTGTTGCATATATAATGTTGCTCCAGAAATTATAATCTTGTTTCGGTCGGTGAAACATAAACTAAACTGGTATTGATTTCACTACTGGTTTGGTCACTAAGAGTAGTTGACCATAACATATCATCATGCCTATATTCCTCGGGGGGTTAGGCAGTGTGCCACATTTCGCCAGTTATGTAATAGGGTTGGGTTGCCCTCTATTACATGGGACTTGGGACTATATTACATGGGAGCTGTTTATGGCAATAGGCGCAAGCCTATTGCCACATACACAATGAGGACACGAATGCAGACTTCGGGCTGCTACTGAGAAATTCCTAATGGAAAAACCCAATAACACTTTTCACGAGCTGGGAATCGAACATAGGACCTCACGGTCAGCAGTAACACTTGCGAACATTACTCTAACAGCCAGTAACCAATAAAATATTAATACCTTATCATATATTCCATTAAGCATTCTTAGATGTTATTATCCACTTTCCGACAAAGGCTTTACAAACAACTGTAAATATTAAATTCCAATTTACTTTAGTGTTTCACTTCATGTCATAAAGTTTACGCTTAACGATAGCGGTAGGAGTTTCGTAACCCATATTATCTTTCCTAGGAACACTTCAATGTCCATTTGTCTTCTCAACTGTCCATCACTTAGACGGAGGTCCACTTTTCCACTCTCGACTGAATGCCTGACGTAAATAAAATTTAATTTTCAAAGTTCGAAAAAATCTTTACAAATCTATTTTGTTCTATTTCAGAGCTTCCCCACTTTGCGTTAATGAATATTCATCGCGTTAAAGGATTTGTTCAGTAGCTATAAGAGGTTTTTTATTATTCACCCCAAGAAAATAGTCTTAATTTCTTTTAGAACTTCGGAAACGCTTACTTATATTTAAATCAAACTGAAAGTTCTTCCACTAGGAAACGCTTTGCAACAAATTAGTGTCAATCTGATTAAACTTTACTGCACCTCAGCTTTCCAGGTTGTTTAACACATTGAAGGACACTGAACGAGACACAATAGAAGTTTTATTGTTATTACGTCGATAGGCGTTAAGTGTCCCGCAAAGTGTTAAAGTTGTTTTTTCTTGTGTTTAACAAACATTTGTTGGATAAACTGTTACCTGTTAACTACAGCTCTTTCATTAGCAAGCTATTAGCAGGGATCACACAACTCAATTTCCAACTAGTATGGAAGTCATCTATCAACGTTTGACAGGTACAAGTTTCTCAGAATGACACGTCGGTTAAGGGCCCCTCAAACTAATCACCGTCGTCTACCGCTTAAAGGGCATGTCGAGAATATACCCCGAGGAACTAAACTAAGTCCTACTTGGTAACTGCCGACGAAATGGAACTTTCAAACCCTTAAGTGGATCCAAGATTTGATGTCGGACATGCCGATAATTGTTATGTGTATCCGTAAGTGCTATTTCACTAGTTATAATGCGATTTTCACTTCTGTTAATTTGCCAAATATAGTTTTATACATGAAAAGTTTGTGTGCGTGGTGGTTTTAAAAGCTTTTTTTATACTTTAGTGTTATTATTACAAAGCGGTTCTCTTTAATTTTCTAAAGGTACGTTTACCTGCCATGTAGGAAAAGAAAATGTGTTGAAAAAGCCTTCATATGACAAAAGCTTTGAAAAAGCGGCTCTTGGGTTCTATTCTTTGTGAACAAAGAATATAATATGGAAGTACGAGGTGTTATTAAATACCTACTCTACTAAATGATATTAGTGTTCTAAAAGCGTATAATGTTATGTTATAAAACAACCAGTTAGCAGATACGTCCACAAAAATACTCGTACCTAAATGGATTGAACATTCGTGTGTAGAGTATTTGTTTAGGACCAGAACTCACACAATCACGTATCATATCAATAACGAGAGTATTTTAAAAGGTTAATAAATAAATCATACTAATATCACGTTTTCAAATAAATATTATAGGAAGCAATATTATTGATGTGTTCGTTTCAACAGGAAACAATGTTGAAGATAAGTTATCTATTCCCGCGCAAATGTTAAACATGGCGGACGTTTAACCTGTCAATGTCACTTTTCACGATACATTTTGTGTCAGTATTCACTTTGGTATGTAAAATATGAGATGAAATATTTAACGAGCTGAATGTATTTGAGTTCGGTATCCTAATGTAGTTTCGCCACAACTGACAGAGCGAAGAGCGGAGCGAGCGAAGTTTACTCTACCGCGGTGAGCCCGCTGTCAGCATTAACTTTGTATCACTTTTTAAACTTTTCACTACTAGTTTTAAGTACCTACCTACTTGAGTAATATGATATGACTAGCTTCTGCCCGCGACTTCGTCCGCGTGAAATTCGTACTTTCCTCTTATAATTTCGAAAATGTATGTTTATGATTTTTATCATTTATTTAGATATAAATAAGTATTCGGGCCAATTTTTTAGTTTTTAGCTCAAAGGGATCAGATTTTTCAAATAAACTGTATCCCAGCTTCTTGCCCCCCCCCCCCCCCCCAGGATAGTAATTTTGAAAAATCATTTGGGATGTGCTCATGTTGTAAAACCCTAAATCACTTTTTTTAAGTATTTTTTGTTTTAGTAGGACCGAGTTAATCCGACAGCGGGTTAAATATTTTTCTAATCCATCAACTTTGTCACCTCCCAAATCCTCTGTGACGGATTTTTTTAACTAAAAGTGACAATCTTTATTATTTACTGACCCAAATATTGCCAAGTTTCTAATATGTTAACCAAATGAATAAGATTTTTCATATAAACTGTATCCCCTCTTTCTATCCCCATAGGGGTGGAATTTCGAAATATAATCTAGATTATTTATACCAGTTTTCCAGTTAATCAGGCCTCGTAATAAAGTTCTGCCCTGTGAAATTGACTACCCCTCTTCACCCCATTAGCGGTAGATTTTCGAAAAACCCTGAACCACTTTATTATTTATTTTGGTCTTAGATAGGTACTGAGTTGCGAGTTAATTGGACCGCGCATTAAAATTTTTCCATACTAAATTTGACACCCCCAATCTCCCCTTTGGGTTAGTTTAGAATCCCAAAAAAAATCGAACTTTATAATTATTTGTGCCAAGTTTCAAGTCCAAATTTATTTGTACCATTTTTTTTGAGTTTATTAAGGCACTCATTAAAATCCCCTTATAAATCGAATTACCACTTTTTGTCCCGTCAGGGGTCAATAATTTTCGAAAACCCCATACACTTACTATTGATTCTTCATCTGCCTAGCCTTTTCCCAACTATGTTGGGGTCGGCTTCCAGTCCAACGGGATGCAGCTGAGTACCAGTATTTTACATGGAGCGACTGCCTATCTGACCTCCACAACCCAAATACGATACCCCTTGATAAGACTGGTTGTCAAACTATCGGGCTTCTGACCACCCCTAGCGATTGTCAAAGATCCACGAATGACAGCCGGGACCAACGGCTTAGCGTGCTTTCCGAGGCACGGAGAGGTCACGGTATGTAAAGATGGACACCTATCAACAGACCAACCGCGGCAAGCGTAGCCTGCAAACCTGATCGATCGATCTGTGCGGCTGTTATTATTGATTATTTTCTGTCAAAAGTATTAATACTGAGTTTCAAGTAAATCGGACCGCGCGTTAAAATTCTTCCACACATACTTTAACACCCCAACACAAGGGGTGTTAAACGAATAATGATAAACTTTATAACTTGCATAGGCAAGTAGCCTTGCCAAGTTTATTAACCAAATGAATAAGATTTTTCTTATAAACTGTATCCCCGTTTTTCACCCCTACAGGGGTGGAATTTCGTAAAATTGCTTGGGATGTGTTCATTACTCGAATCAAAGATTGTTTATACTAATTTTCGAGTTAATCAAGCCACGCAGTAAAGTCTTCCCCTGTAAAATTAACTTTTCACCCCGTTAGGGGTCAATTTTCGAAAAACGATGATACACGTTATTCTTTATTTTTGGTCTTAAGTATAAATACTGAGTTTCGAGTTAATCGGACCACGCGTTAAAATTCTTCCATAAAAACTTTGACACCTCCCAATCCCCCTTCAGGGAATCCCCCTTCTAAACTACCGTTTAGAAAAAAAAAAGCCAAACTTCATAATTTATTTAGATAAGTATTCGTGCCAAGTTTCATGGTTATTAACTCAAGGAATAAGAATTTTCATACAAACAAAATCCCCTCTTTTCACCCCTTACAGGTTAAATTTCCAAAAACCCCTTCTTAGTGGATATCTACTCTTCACAAAGAACACACCCTCCAAAATTAATTTCTCTACCCAGCGGTACCGACCAGCGTTTTAGGCTGTGCGTTGATATATCAGTCAGTCAGGACAAATATTCATCCCCCTTTTCACCCCTTTAATGGATGAAATTCTGACAACACCGTTGTGTTAGCTTCCAATCATAAGCCTAGATAATAAATTTAGTGATTTTTACGTCGAAAATTAATGACTTTCTATACACAACTTCATCCCCCTTTTTAACCCTTCGGGGGTGGAATTATCAAAAACGCTGAGACACGTATAAATTAATTTTCATTTGTCAGCCTAAATACAAAATTAGAAGATCCTAACTTCAAAACTGTCGGACTTTCATATAAACTTCCATCCCCTATTTTAACTCTTTAGGGGTTGAATTCCCAAAAATCCTTTCTTAGTGGATACTTACTCTTCACAAAGAACACACCTTCTAAGTTTCAAGTATCTAGGTCCAGCGGTTTGGGCTGTGCGTTGATATATCAGTCAGTCAGTCAATCAGTCAGTCAGGACTTTGAATTTTATATATATAGATAAAAGTACGGAAGTATGATCAAATAAAACTAATTTAAATGACGTTACAAAACCGAAAAAATTATTGATTCAGGTAAACTCCACAATTAAGGTCAAGCAAGCATAAGTGTCAATCCCGTTCGAAAGACACGTGGCGCCATCTATTGTCTTAATAACGTTATTGTTGTTTTCCTCGGTAACAGCACTTTTTTCGGGATGAAAGGTACCCTGAACCGTTTCTGTACACCTGACAACGTACATGCAAAATTTCAGGATGTTAGTTTCAGTGGTTTAGGCGTGAAAAGGTAACAAATAAACTTACTTTCGCATTTTTATAATATTAGTTAGGCTACAATGATAACTAGTTATCTGGCACGCAGTGGTGGTCCAGTGGTAGGTAATGGCCGCGGCTTACGATACGAGTTGTAGGTCATGTGTTCAAACCAAAGAGTAAATTATTTCATCACAACTGGTCTCAAAACGGTAAAGGAAAACATCGTGAGGAAATCGGCATGACCTAGAACCAAAAATTCGAAAACATGTGACCACTACCAACCCGCATTGGGCCCGCGTGGTGGATTATGGCCCACTCCTTCTCACAGAAAGAGGAGGCCTGTCTCCCAGCGGTGGGAACATTATAGGCTGATTATTATTATTAGGTATGCTTATTATCTGGCAAGCAGCGTTTATAAAAGAGTTAACAACAGAATCATTTAAATCTGGACATTTAAATGAACAACCGAAGAAGAAATAGCTCCTAGTTTTTCATCAGTAGTGGAATGAATAATTAAAATTCTAAGATCAACGTTTTCTTCAAGTACCCTACATTTTTCCCAACCGGTGTAAGATTTCTTTACCAATTAAAATTCGATCGTAATATTGGAAATTGGAAGCGCGCGTCGTTTATCCAACGAAACGATTTTCATACTTGATTGATGATTCTTTCTTCTTTGTAGTAAAAATATTGCCGCGAATTGACAAATTTGTTTTACTCATTTAATGGGGTTTTTCTTTACTTTATATTTGAAATTGTTTTGCATATAATGAATTTGTATTTATGCACAAAAGTTACCAGTCAACGCTAATTGTGACATTTCCGTTGCACGGCACTTACCTACGGCTGGGACTTACATAGAATCTATTATCAATTCAATTACCTAATGTTCGATATACAATACAACGTGGCAATGCTGCCAGCATTTTGGGCACTTTTCCTGTTGGGAACAATGCGGAAGAATTTTTGATGCCCTATGATCCTTTTCTTTTTCATATCCTTGTAGGTACATTTTATTATTATTATTTCAAACTAGCTGCGCGCATTACGGTTTTACCCGCATGAGTGTCGATCCCGTGGGAACATCGGGATAAAAAGTAGCCTATAATATGTTAATCCAGGGTGTCAGCTACCTCCATACAAACAAACACAAACTTTCTCCTTTATAATATTTGTGTGAATATGTAAATAGTTGAAGATCCACATTTTATGATTTGTTTATCCAATGACACGCATTATTTGGTCAATCAGTTAATCTACTATTATTTTAGTCCCAAATATAATATTCCATGGACCGCACCCTCTAATTAACAGTAATTAATTAATTATAATAAACTCATCATCATGCAATACTTTGTCAGCTGTCAAGTCAAATGAAACGTTGCGTTTCCATATTTAAACTGTTGTTTAATAATTACACCTTGTTTGCACACTCCATAATATTAATATAGATAGGTATCTACCATCCATCCATAGTAATCCTACTAATATTATAAATGTGAAAGATTGAGAAGATGTTTGGACGTATGTTACTCAATCACGCGTAAACCTTTAAACAGATTTAGATGAAATTTGGTATAGAGATAGTTTGAGTCCCGGGAAAGGACATAAGATAGTTTTTATCCCGATATTCCCAAGGGATCTAACTTACGCGGGTGAAACCGCGGGGCGCTGCTAGTAATTATTATAAATGCGAAAGTGTCTGTCTGTCTGTTACCCCTTCACGCTTAAACAGCTAAACCGATTTAGATGAAATATGGTGTAAAGATAGTTTGAGTCCCGGGAAAGGAAATAGGGTAGTTTTTATCCCTAGGATTATTTTATTTTTATTCTGACAGCTTAGGCAAATTAAAGGCCAGTTTTTACAAGTATCTCTCCGAAAATTGAGTTTCTCAGCCCTTCATTATCTCGCTGGGTGAGTGAATTTAGGCTACGAATGACTTGTTTTTTGTACTATCTAGTTTTGTCTGGTTTAGTCTGTTATGATTTTTTTTCTTTTAATTTGTTTATTTTTTTATTGTTTGTTTCAATTTAAATTTAACTAATTTATTAACTTCTAATCAGTTTAACACACATACATACATACACACTCACATACATACATACACACACACATCACACACATATACACATTCACATAGTCTTTTATTTATATTTTTTGTTAGTTACGACAACTATTTGTGTGCATGCAGATGCAGAGTTTACCTATAAGTGACTGTTAGTTACACTTTACTCCTATTTGTTGCTTTTGTTTAAATTGCTTAATATAGTGTAGGTATACAATTGTTGGTGAACCAAATAAATAAATAAATCCCGATATTCCCACGGGATCGACACTTATGCGGGTAAAACCGCGTGGCGCTGCTAGTACTTAATAATTTTAGTTAAAACGTCCGGTACTTAATATGCGCCTTCCAGTGTCTGTTACAATTTACAAAGGGAAAATTTACATAATCATTATCAACTTCTGGCGTTTTCCCAACTATGTTGTGGTCAGCTTTCTGTCTAACCGGATGCAGCTGAATACCAGTATTTTACATGGAGCGACAGCCTATCTGACCTCTACAACCCAGTTACTGGGTAACACGATACACTATGGTAAAACTGGTTGAATTTATATTGAACCGACAAAGGAAGTAAAATAAACGTATTAATTGGTCATCAAAATTGGTAATTATTTATAGACAGAAGGACGCCTCTGACAATATTCTAGCCTATTATTATTAATTAATCTAAGACGATGGGGGTAAAAAAAATCACGGGTGTTTAGCATACATCAATTCATAACAAATGCTAATAATATATTTTTACCTATCCTTAGGCGATTGGCACACTGCACCGCATTACGCAGTGGAGTGCGTGAAACGGAGCCAAATTCCCTGCACGGAAGCGCGTTTTTATTGAATTTGTATGTACAAATTGCTTAAAAAACTGCGTCCCGCTGCGTAATACGATGCAGTGTGCCAATCTCTTAAAAATGCTCCATATTTTAATAATAAAGCAATATTATTAACTTGTACTTTCATACGATTTCAGTATTCCTAGATAAAGTCTTGAATATTCCCCGAAACGTAAAATTCAGGGAACAAACCTGACTGGTACATACTTATAATCTTTTCATTATAGTTTCCATAATCGGCTTATTCAGTAGGGACTTACAATTTAAATAAATTCAAGTATCTAATTTGTTAACTGTGTCATACAGACAAGACATGTTATTGCAATGGCTTTTAATGGAATTAAGTCGACCCTCACACTACCTTTACACTAGTCGCAGTGTTTCATGCATTCGCTGGGAATTGTATTCGGATTCAATTTAAAGTTTTTATCCGAAGATGTAGTCCGTTCTTCAAATTGAGTTAACTTTCTATTTTTCTTGAACTGCTGCATCAAACTGAAGCAGAATTTTATTGTATTGAAGGCAAATCATCTCTACAATTTGGTCACATTTGAAATTTCCCGATTTGTGTTGTTTATTTATTTAAATTACAATTATAATACCTTCACAGACTTATCCAAGGCGATGTTAAAAGTCACAACGTCTACACAAATTTATAAAAAAATTAATTACCCGTAAGCAAAATTACAAAGAATTATTATAAAAACAACAAAGTTTATAATGTCACACACCACCCTCAATTTTATTATTATTTGTGCCATTTGTGAATGAATTTCGGCATGTTACAAAAAAAGGCTCGACATTAAAATTACACATTGGCAACGTTTAGTTGAACATTCGTAATGGAATTAGCATATCGAAGGTCCCAAAGTTCGTTAAAATGGAGCGATGATGTCATTGAACATTTGAATAATTGATTCAGTTATTAACACAATTCGGTACGCACAACTTGCTTACTATTAATAAATTAATAGGTATCCATTTTCCGTTTTAGAGGGGTTTGACGATATTTAAAACTTTCGGCAGTTGCCCAAACAAATTACGGGGTTATTTGTGCTAAAACGGTACTCGACTTTGCTAGAAATTGGGCTTTGTAAAGGTGCCTACGAATTTTTCATTTTGACGATAAATTTCTACGGACAAATCGTTTTTTCATTAAAACCTAAATATTTAATGGCTTGACTTTTTCATGTCTTGTTATGTATTCCTTAGCTGCACAAATAAAATAAGTTATGAAATAACATTATGAAATAACTAGCTGCGCCCCGCGGTTTCACCCGCGTAATTGTCGATCCCGTGGGAATATCGGGATAAAAAGTAGCCTATATGTTTGTGTGCGTTAGCGGGTCACTGGTCCTGTACGAGAAATAAAATAGCCGAAATTTGGTGAGATCGCGAGGTAGGTGCGCAGGGGCTGACAGACGTGCGCTCTCCTGTGTTTCGTTAGCGCGACTGAAGAGTAGTGGGAGGCGAGTGCGCGGCGCCGGCACACCTACCTAGCTATACGTTTATTTTATAAACAGTAGTTGCGGCACACAGACGCATATACAACAAAATTTGCAAGGTAAGTACTTAATTCTAATTTATTTCACTTATTTATTAATGTTGTTATTAATACATATTTTAGTCTTTTAAGTTTCAGGTGCAAAGAAGCGCGAGGCGATCATCACGTCGGCAACATCCTCCACCCCAGTGTCGATGGCGACACTCATCGTCGAGCTGGGAAAAAGGATGTGTAACTTTGCAGCTAGCCGGGCCGGCGCCCCACTCACCATCCTCGGCGTCGTGACTGCTGAGAGCAAGTCACATAGCCCCTGCAGGCTATCCTATGGCTGGTGAGCAAAGCGTCGTCCCGCTCGCAACGAATGCAATAAAATGTACCTACCATATCTACTTATGTGAGTCATCACTAAGCTCGAGCAAGGCTACTTTGGTGCTCGGTCGCTTCGTCACACCTGTCGCGGTTCTGATATCTACAACCCGTACCCTTCCGTCGTTACCCGGATAAGTGCGTTCGATTATGCCCTTGGGCCAACAATTGCGAGCCGACGTCGGGTCCACGACCACAACAAGATCGCCTACTTTTAGCTGCTGACCTTCGCGGGTCCATTTAGAGCGGGGAATAAGTACTGGTAGGACCTCCTTCATCCATCTGCTCCAAAACATGTCCGTGAGACGTTGAGCGGTACGCCAATGCCGCTTCAAATAAAATTCATCATTACTAAAAACCCCAGGAATAGGTAGGTTTGAGGAACCGCCTAGTAAAAAATGGTTTGGAGTCAGGGCTTCTTGACTTTTAGGATCCACGGAGACATGGGTTAGCGGACGGCTATTTACTATGTTCTCCACCTCCGCGAGAAGGGTGGTTAAGACTTCTTCACGCGGGGCTCGCTCCTTGAGAACTACTTTAAGGGCCGTTTTTACCGTTCGGATCAGCGGTTCCCACGCCCCACCCATGTGTGGGCTGGCAGGGCTGATAAACTTCCACTCCACCCCGTGAACCAATGCCTCCTCTTCAACTCGAGCCGTGTGGAGCTCTCGAAGTGACTTACGAAGCTCAGCATCGGCACCTCGGAGGTTAGTCCCGTTATCCGATATAATAGAAGTCGGCCATCCGCGGCGAGCGGCCATACGGCGCAGGGCCATGATTAGGGAGTCCGCTGACAGTGTAGCCACTAATTCAATGTGTATGGCTCGCACTGTCATACAAGTAAACAAGACTCCGTACCTCTTAGGCCTCTGATTGCCTCTACCAACGGTGACTTCTATGGGTCCGAATAAATCAACTCCAGTCATTGTGAATGGGCGCCTATGATGAGTCAGACGCTGGACCGGTAAGTCGCCAAGTCGCGGGGGCTTCGGGGCCGCTTTTCTAATACGACATATCAAACACTGCGAAGATACCCTACGTACGGTCGGTCTCAAATTGATAATCCAATATAACTGCCGCAGTTCGTTTACAACTAGCTCGTTGAAACCGTGGGCGGCGCGCTCGTGCATGTACTTCACGATAAGGCGAGCCGTATGGTGCCTACCGTCAAGTATGATCGGCGCTTTCACGTGATCGGCGACCTGCGTCGCGGCGTCGATCCTACCTCCAACACGTAAAAGTCCGTCACCGTCAACGAACGGCGTAAGCGTGCGTAAACGACTGTCTCGATTAATCTCGTCATTATTCTTTAGCAAACCAATTTCTCGCGAAAATGATTGTAATTGAGAATGACGCAACAATAACAACTCAGCTTGCTTTAATAAATCTAAATTAATGCACTGAGTCTTATCTTTCCTACATCTAGCGATAAATAATAACACGGTAGCAGCACAACGACGCAGCCGCATCCAGGAGGAGAACCTAGTCGGCTCCGGGACGGGTAAGTCACAAGTGTCGCTGTGAGTATCGAAAACGGTAAGTATTTCCTCTTGCGTATCATTATTTAAAGTATTTTGTAATGTTTCAGGTTGGCGCGGCCACTGCTCCTGGTTCCGGTACAAGAAGGAAGGTCCAGTAAACCAGGCAGAGTCGCTACGTAAGTCATAGTCATTTATTTTAGTTGCTAAATCCGCTAAATTCAAATCCGTAGGGACATAGTTCCATTCACTTATTTTAGTTAGCTCATCTATCTCCCCTAGTCTATTAGCTATAAAAGTTTTATAATTTCGGTGCTCATTTCTGATCCAATGCAAAACAACTGTGGAATCAGTCCAATAGAACGTAGCAACCGGTTTTATTCTATGTTCATTTCTAATTGTTTCAGCTAGACGCGAAGCTAAGAGCGCCCCCTGTAGTTCTAGCCGTGGAATAGTAACGGACTTCAAAGGCGCGACTCGACTTTTGCAAGCAATAAACGATACGTGAATCTGCTTGTTGTCATCTACGCGTCTCCAGTAACCGACCGCTGAAAAGGCGAGCGGGGAGGCGTCGCTAAATAAATGCAACTGTAGCGTTGTCTCACTCGCACCTGCGGCGCACGCCATAGCGCGTGACTCACTGACTCGAAAATACCATCTAGGAATGCGTATACCCGATATTGATTTTAATATTGTTCTAACCAATTCTTAAATTTAATAAATAGTTTGTCACTAACTTGTTCGTCCCATTTAATTCCCAACTTCCAAACTTCCTGCATTATAATTTTAGATTTAATTGTAAACGGACTTAGAAATCCGTGCAAATCAAAGATAGACATAATTATGCTCAATAATTCGCGCTTTGTTGGCTTTTTAACATATGATAAAATATCGACCGGTATACGTTTTAAAGATAGGTCAAAGGCAAATGTATCACTATCCGGGAACCATAATAAACCTAACGTTCGCTCCGACTGGCCTTCAACATTAAACCTAACCGCCTTATCACTAATTGCGTCATTAGGTACGACGTCCAGTACATGGTTATAATTACTTAGCCAGTTTCGCATCTTAAACCCGCCGCTCCGATTTATGAATGAAATCTCATTGATAAGTTTTGTAGCGGTACATGTGTTGCTAACACTGTCTATGTAATCATCCATGTATTGGTTCATTCTTATCGCGGCGACCGCTTCGGGCATTGTTTCTATGAAAGGTTCCGTATTTTTTATTTGATTTACGTATTGAGCTATAAAAGGAGAACAATTAGCGCCAAAAATTAGTGACGTCATTACGTACTTTTTAACTTGACCATCTCGGGGTGGCACCGCTCCCCCGGGAGCTTCGTTAGAACCTACAAGTGGTTCCTCGCAGGGTAAGAACCCGTCTTGCCATAAAAAACGCAATGCGTGCGTATCCTCGTCGCGTATCTTAATGCGTAAAAACATATCCTGGATATCCCCAATTATTCCTACGGGATTTTCTCTAAAGCGTAACATTATACCTAGTAACGATTGTAGGAGGTCGGGTCCTTGCAAAAGAAAATCATTTAATGAGCAATAATTAGCCTTAGCCGCTGCATCAAACACCAAACGTAATTTTCTTTTGTTCGGGTTATCGACCCCGAAATGAGGTAGGTACCATACGCGCTCATTAGTTCCTACGCTATCGTTATTTAAAGTTACGAGCTCCCTAGCATAGCCATTGATAAACAAATGTTGCACTCTTTCGTTATAACGGGTTGCGTAATTACCATTAGCTAGTAGCTTCTTTTGTACTAATTTTAAACGTCTTAACGCGTTAGGATATGAGTCGGGCATGCACTGGTCATCTGACTTCCAGGGTAAACCTACGTACCAGTGTCCCTCGCGAAGTTCAGCAGTCTGATCTAAAATAGATAATGCTCGCACGTCATCTGGACTGCGACGAGGCCGCGTACTGACTCCAATTGAGTCTAAAAGGAAGGACTTGCGCACTTCCTCGTGCAGCTCGTCCAGGTGGCGAGCGGATACACAACAAGGCTTAACATCATACTCGTGTGATCTATCCGGGGCACGAGCAGAAGGGTAACAGGGTTCGACGGCGGGAGTAGGTCCCGTGATACTGTCATCATCAACAATGCACAAATGAAATAAATGTTCAACAGGTTCACAGCAATTATTATCGGTAAAACAACAGTCGCGAGCAAAACGAGAGTTAGAACAATGTGTGACGTCACTCACCGAGCTCCCATGTACACACCAACCTAGTGCTGTCTGTGTGACGTACGGCTCACGCTCCTCGCTGCGATAACAACTGATGGGTGCAATAAGATGATGGTTATCTTGCCCTATTAACAATGACGGCTTTATATTGCAGTTACATAAATTGTTTTTATAGTCAAAATTTTTATCTAAACCGTATTTACTTAAATCTATTGTCGGTTTAACTTGAACGGGTAAATTTAACGCATTTATTTTACGCGCACGAACACTATATTTTTTACCGGCACTATTAGACACTTTCATATTTATTATTTGCGTATCACACGTTATCTCACTGTTGTCCCACGCGCTGCGGACACGAATACGCTCTGGATCTCCGGTGAGGCCTAGCTCATCAGCCAGGTCGGAGGCGATCAGGGTCACGGTGGCTCCGTCGTCCAGGAGAGCGTGTGCGTGGAGCGCTCCAGCGGGTCCATGAACAGTGAGCGGCACCACTTTCAAGAGCACTTGAGAGCTCTGAGACGCCACAGCGTGGTTCACGGTCTCGCTAGTCTGTGCTTCCGTGTTTTCATCGACCTTCTCGCTCTTTTTGCCTCCGGGCTTGACCCAGTGAAGAAGTCGGTGATGCGGCTGATTGCAGCCCTCAATATCGCAGTTAGGGGCGGAGCACTCGGAGTTTTCATGACGAGGTGCGAGACACTTGTAACACAAGTTCGCTGTGCGGGCATACTTCCATCGTTCCTTCCTCATAGCACGCTTGAAGCGCTGACACAAGGGTAATTTATGACCCGCCTTGCGACAAAACCTGCATTCTGCATCTGCCTCGCTTGGGTTTGTCGATAAGAGAACCTTGTGGCTGCTCGGCTTTTGCTCGCGGTGGTCAACATTCTTTCGTGCATTCTGTGTGTGAATATGACTCACACCTGATTGTGCGATTTTATTCGCTTCTGAATAAAGAAAATCGCTAAGTAACTCTAGTCTCGGCGTATCAATTTTACTGGACTGTCTCTCATCATAATAATCAGTCCATTTTGACAATAGAACTGCAGGTAATTTAGCTGCAATAATAGAAAACAACTCGGGACCTCGCAGGCAGTCATTCTGGTTTAAGGCTTTTGCGGCTGTTACACAGTTTTTTATTTTAATAGCGAATGGTATTAGTTCATGTTGGAATGCGTGCAATGCTAAGGGTTGTATGCGGCGAAGCTGTGACGTAATCTTAGCTATAATATTCTCAGGCATGCCAAAGCGCAACTCTAGCGTGTCCATGATGGTGTCAGGCGTTGTACCTCCGATAAGAAGAGCGGTAACAGCTTCTTTAGCTTCCCCTTTAAGACATTTGCGTAAGCGCCATAGATTCTCTGCGTCACTGTATTTACAAAGCCGGGTACTTTCTAGGTACGCCTCTTTGAACTGCAGCCATTCCATCGGATCACCGGAATAAAGCGGTAAGTCTTTAGATGTAGCTAACCTAGTCAGTAGTTGTTTATTATGCAGTGCAGAAGATTCGGCCAAAGCGTCTTTCAGTGCACAAGTTAATTTATTTAGGTCGCTTTGTTCGGCCTTATCATGCGTGCGAGCCTGTGTGAGTGCAGCAGATTTGGCGGTGTTATTAAGCCAATTGGTTACCTTTTGATTTGTATTACTTATTATTGATGAAGCTCGTGACTTTATTGATTCCAGATCGGCGACGTCGGCGGCTAGTTGCTTGTCAATTAGATCCGCCGTGATGTTGGCCTTCACCTGGGCCGCCTCGGCGGCGGCTGCCTGGGCCTCGGCTTGAGCTGCGGCTGCTTGGGCTTTAGCTTGAGCTTCTGCTGCGGCGGCTTGGGCTTTCGCTTGAGCTTCTGCTGCGGCGGCTTGGGCTTTCGCCTCGGCTGCCTCTATTTGTAGCCGCGCCTTCTCGGCCTCGGCTTCCATCTCCAGCTGGCGGCGTCGAGCGGCGGAAGACGACGTCTTTACAGACCCCGGGCCACCACTATTATACACTTCCACCTGAATATGCTCACTTTTGAACGAGGGAGCTGGCATAAGGTCCGATTCAACACTGCAGTCCGTTATAACGCCACGTGGTTTACGCGGTTTGCGCGGCGTACGCGGAACGTGGGCCATTTTGATCGGTTACAAGTTCGTACAGGTGATAATCCGGCCGAAGGATCACTTTGTGGGCGTTAGCGGGTCACTGGTCCTGTACGAGAAATAAAATAGCCGAAATTTGGTGAGATCGCGAGGTAGGTGCGCAGGGGCTGACAGACGTGCGCTCTCCTGTGTTTCGTTAGCGCGACTGAAGAGTAGTGGGAGGCGAGTGCGCGGCGCCGGCACACCTACCTAGCTATACGTTTATTTTATAAACAGTAGTTGCGGCACACAGACGCATATACAACAAAATTTGCAAGGTAAGTACTTAATTCTAATTTATTTCACTTATTTATTAATGTTGTTATTAATACATATTTTAGTCTTTTAAGTTTCAGGTGCAAAGGAGCGCGAGGCGATCATCACGTCGGCAACAATGTTAATCCATAGTGTCAGCTACCTCCACACAAAATTTTATCAAAATTGGTCTAGCCGTTTGAGCGTGAAGAAGTAACAAACATATAAACACACACACACACTCACACACACACTCACAAACTTTCGCCTTTATAATATTAGTGTGATGTTGATCCACATCGGATTGTTAGGTTCTAGCTTAACATACGAGTAACTTTAATTAATATTTCAGAGGCATAAGTTTGTTGCACCTAGCCACTTTTTAATTAACTCAGTTGCATGAACTCAATTGTGTCGTGTTTGTGTGAAAAATTACACCAACAACATTCGTGTAAGTTCTGAAACTAAATTGCGTGTTTACTTTCATGTCCACATTGTTATACGAAAACATATTACATTTACGAAAAATAAAGCAGTTTTCAGTACGGCCCCTGTGGTTCCCAGCTGACATAATGTTTCTGTAAAGATATTAGCTTCATATTTATAGCGGTGTCTAGGGATTTGGAGCTGGGTAAGCGCTGTATTTTTTGCAATATGAAAATGGGGTTAAAGGGTTTCTGAAAAACGAGCATTTTTCTTTGAATATTCTTTGATATAATTATTATGTACAGGATCGCAGGGGCATCAACGCGCAACCTGTTACTATTATATATTATTCAAGACATGATTCTGAACCCACGACGACCACGTAGGTTGCATTTCTATGAAACAGCAGATTTTTTCTTGATAACCGGCTTAAGGCGACTACATGACCTAAAGCGCGGTCTTTGTCGGACTGCATAGAAAAGAAAGAGAAGCGCGATGACGAAAAGCTGGTAATTATTGCAAAATATGAAGCAATTATCTATTTACAAAAAATCTATTCTTTGGACTAAAAAATTAAAACACGCTTGCTTTAGTATGTTGCTTGTAGAATAATCTGACAAAAAATTATTATGATTGTATGTATATTATTAGTATGGTTTTTATTGTAAAAAGAAAGTTTTTAGAGGTATTTTCATGATTTTTTTCCATCGTATCACATTCGTTGTATTATGTTTTCAACACACTATCCACCTAGCATATATCCTGAAAAATATCATATATTTTTCTGATTTTGTTTACTGTAGTCGATCATATACTTTTCTTGTTTCTAAAACTTGCGTTTTTTGTGTTTAAGTCCTGTAAGCCTCTTAAAATTTCTAGAATCATGTGCTGAATTCATCATGGCTACAGTTTGCACATCGGTGGCCCTGCCAGTACCCTCTACAATAGTTGGTGTTCTCCAGTTTTCTTGCATAGTGAATTTTAAAGTAGTAAAGCTTTCCGCATAATTACATGAGAGCGGTAGTTCCAGAGAGGCTTCGCGACGTCGACGTCGCGTCGTCTAGTCCCTAAACTACCTACCCCCTAGTATCACTTATGCAGGAGTCATCCAATTAAGCATGTGCCGACGTGTGTGCCTGCCTGATAGCGCCATGCTTGTTATCTATCTACATGTTATATGCTGCACTAATTAACCCCATTTTCAACCATGGTTATGCATGCCAAAATATGAATCTTGCATGTTTTGACCTCTTTTGAAGGCGCTTCTTTTAAAAGCGTGTGGTAATTTCGGCGAGAGTTTTCTTTTAAGGAAGAGTAACACGTAATGAGGTCAATGACTTCTAAGTTCTACGCTTTAATTAATTAGGTGATTAGGAAAAGGTGAAGGAACTATTTAATGGTTTGAATACTTTCGCGGTTTTTTAATAGATCCCTAAAATATTCCTATTAAAGGTATAAAAGCTAAGTTCCAGCGATGAAAACCAGTGTAAAAATTTCGATAGGTCAATAAGAAAACCGTATTTTAAGGTGAATAAAATAAAAGATGAATTTTCACTGTATCAAAAATATTCCTTTCATGTTAACGTAGAGTTCGTAGCCGGAAACCGATATTTACATATTCATAGCATTTCATTTGTTGTGAACGATATTTTTATTACGTGAGAGAGTTGGCCACAGTGTTATTTAATGTTGCGAGATTGGTTTTTGAAACTTTTGAATTACACACTTTACACAGCATAACAGTGATGTTGTTTGTGTAATTCAAAAATAACCTGCCTGTTTGTTGCCTGTTTTTAAGTTGCCTATAATTCTCGAAGGGTTAGGCAGACGTGTGTATAGTACATTCACGAGCATAAGTATGTATACACTTGGCTTTATTCAAAGGCAATTTCCTCCTTTATTTTTTAATAAAATTTTATGTTATTACGAACATAGTATTTTCGAAGCATTAGGTTTATGTATATTTTAACGTTTCATTCGTCATTTCACAAAAAAAAGGGATTTGAAAGTTGCCAAGTGTTGACATATTACTGCTCGTGACTGTTCACCCACATTTAGCCAGTTATGTTAAGTCCCATGAAAGAGAGGGCGAGTCTATTGCCATCGGCTGGACAAAAGCCCAGATTAAGAGCTGCTGCTGAGAGTTTCTTAACCGCGCAAGCGTCAAGTGTACACAAAGTGTACAGACACCAGCACATCAAGCTACCCGAAACTGTCAAATTCCCAATCAACTTTGAACCTTATGCTTTAGCGATAAAGTTGAAATGTATTAAAGAAATTTGACAGATTGTAGTAGCTTGATGTATTGGCGTCTGTACATAAGGGCAAGTGCTCGAAACGTCAACGGTACACCAAGTGTACACAACAGAGTCATTGTTCTATTGTCTTTATCATTGTTAAAATAATGACTTTACTGCGACCATTCAACTACTCCGATGCGTGGGGTGTTTTGACAGGTAGGCGGGCAAACGTGTGACAGTTTAATAGAAAAAAACCCAGTAACAATTTGCCCGAGCTGGGAATCGAACTCAGGACCTCATGCTCAGCAGTAACACTGGCGATCACTTGACCAACAAGGCAGGCGACATTTGAGTAAATTGTACATTTTAACCTTAGTGTAGGTGTGCGTGTGCCACGCCTACACTAAGGTCATAAATTACTAAAAAGGTTTGATCATGAATATTGTATTAGATTCTAAAGTCTTGTCTACATTGACTTAATGGGGTAAACCATTGATTTGACCTCAACTTACCTTATGTCAAACAAAGAAAAGTAAATTTCTGCCTTTTATACTTATTAAGTAGGTACCTATTACTTAGGTAGGTAGGCAGGAGCAGTGGTAACGGCCGCGACTTACTTGTTGTAGGTTCGAACCCACACAGGCACTTAATTCTATCTAAATTATTTCATCACCGCTGCTCTCAAAACGGTGAAGGAAAACATTGTGAGGAAACCGGCATGTCCTGATTACTACTAAACTAAACCCATGACATAGAACATAGAACTGGATTCTAGAGCCAAATATTCGAAGACATGCGACATCTACCTTCCCGCACTGGGCCCGCGTGGTGGATTGCGGCCCATTACAGAGAGGAGAAATGTGTCCCAGCGGTCGGAAAATTATACCCCCCCCCCCCCCACACACACACACTGTAGAGTAATATTGCAGCGTTGAAATAAAAATTATTATATAGTAGATAAATTGAGGAAAATTATAATAATTATTTTTTAAGTTCTCCTACTAGCTTAAATTACCCGTAACTGTCATTCTTTGACAGTCATGAAATGGCTATTATATGGTTAATTGACGTAGGGTGTATATAAATATTTAATAAGTCGTTACTGGAGTATGGTCGGACGTTACTGCGTACTTTTTAATTAAATATGAGCAAGAATGATTAGACCGACCTTAATTACTTTACCATCAATTGTCGTGTACCTAGACCGTACCTAGCCTACATAGTCGTGGACTTAGTCTAGATTATTATAGGTTTCATTTCATAAGTTGGTCGTGATTGCACCAACATTGTAGGTCAACTCAGCCTATTGCAGTCCACTTGAGGGAAGATAGGCCTCTCCCCCGCTAAACCACAACACCCTATCTATCCCTACCTTCCGCATCTAGTTAAGGAATAAACAATCAATTAAGCATATTACGGTTAATTTTTTCCGACTATTACCAACATGTTGAATGAAAATGACTTTTCAAAAAGGTGCATACGCCCGCGGGTCTGGAATTTGTTTGAAAATTGCTTAACATTATCGCTTATTGACAGTATGCCTTAAATATAAGATACATAATCGGGTTTTAGAAAGAGACTGTCATGCAGGTAATAATCAAAATTATTCTAAATAGGCTGTGAAACAGCATTTTTCAACATCAGTCCCCGAAAACGCCCGCCCTATAAGCTCAGCAAGAAGCACTTACTAGTGCTTCCTGCTGAGCGTGGGGTTTAAAGGTGTGTCCAGACCTGGCGAGTGCGCCGCTCGTGAGCCGCTTGCGAACTGCATGCGTGCATAACATATTCGTATGCAGCCCCGGCGCCGTCCGCGCGCCGTTCGCGCGCATTCTACGCGCCGTACTCGAGCGGCGCAAGCGAATTCACAACTGAGGCTCATAGTTCAAACGCGAAAGAATGTGCATATGAGCTGCGCGCGCGTTGAACGCGCGCTCTATTCGAGCCTTGCCGGAGTTGCACTAGAGCGGCGCACCAAACATAGGCTAGTTCGCAAGCGTCTTGCGAGCGGCGCATTCGCGGTGCATTCGCCAGGTCTGGACACACCTATAGGTTTGATTCCTAGGTCGGGCAAAGTGTTATTAAGTTTTACCAACAGCCTGGAGTTTGAAAGTTGAAGTTGAAGAGTGTGAGTGCCCCTGGGTCTGCGACTGCGCAAACTATTATTAGTCCTAGTGCTTTAGCTGGGAAAAAGAAGTGGCGCAACAAACTCTCTTTAAAACATTACAAAACAAAGAAACACAAAACATTAAATAAAATTCTTGTCATATTGCAATACAACTCATGATTTTCGTTCAACTCATATTCTTCGTTCGTCCTGAAGTTTTGTCCCACATTTCAAAAAATCCTGGATCGTCCCAAACAATATGCTTCCTTCGTTCCAAAATACAATTTTAATTATTTTATTCCCACTACCTCCTATTTAGTAGTAAGATATTATTATAAGTAGATTATGTGAATATAGAGAGGCAGAATAATTTAGAGGACGCTCTACAAAATCGAACATTTTGTAAAATTCGGTCTGCCATATATTATTACCGAGTAGGTACTAGATGTAGGTCTAGGTACTGTATAATTACAGCGACGACTCGAGTACGTCCTCACTCCACGTGAAACCCTTTACGTGGAAGGGGTGACTTAATTGAGGATTTAGAATTATATCCCTTTTGTTACTCATGGAAAATTGAAACATACGCTGTGGAAATTACAATTGTGAACTTGTACCAACCTGTCGCATGTCGGTACAAAATTTTGTTAGTTAAAACAGATGAATTATAATTAAAAGGTGCTGTTTTCTTTCTGAAATCGGCCGTAGGTATGACAAAGGAGATAAGTATACAGGAGCGTCGGATATAGTTGAAGTTTACTAAGAAACCGATGGATGTTCTGGACTGAAATTTAATTTAATAAATGAGCTGTTTGTTTTCTATTAATATAATTAAATTTTATTCAAGAACATCCATCGGTTTCTTAGTAAACTTCAACTATATCCGACCCTCCTGTATACTTATCTCCTTTGTTGACTGTACCTGATAATAAATAATGAAACATAGACGGCCAATAATGTTCCCACTGCTGGGACAGAGGCCTCCTCTGTGCGAGAGGGAGTGGGCTGTACCACAACGCGGACCCAGTGTGGGTTGGTCTGCAAATTTTCGGTTCTAGGACATGCCGGTTCCTCACGATGTTTTCCTTTGCCGTTTTTGAGAGCAGTGATGATGAAGTAAAGCGCCTGTCTGGGTTCAAACCCACTACCTGCAACTCGTAAGGCTGGGCCGTAAAGCACACTAAGCCACCACTGCTCTCAAAGAATGAAAGAAAAGTATTAATAGGGACCGTACAGGAAGATTACATAGAAACAAAAACAATAGTAGGTAATATATCAAAAACATGAAAATAAAAAACACTCCCGTAAAGAACGACCATAAGAATAAGTCTACTCACCATGTCTGAGAATCAATTTTGAGATAACATGAGATTGTGAATGCCACTGTTTATCTTCTTATACCGTTAGTCTCCAGAACTTCCAAGAGAAGATACAGAAGTCAGGAGGTAATCCTCAAACTCCCGTCTATAATTTGCGCTAAATCTTGGTTAACCAACTTGTTCCATTTCTCCTTCAATATTCATGCTCCAATTCTGCACGCAACTTAGACTGAGAGCAATTTTGGACACTTCAACTTCCTCTGTTAGGTTACTAACTACTTCGGTGAATCTCTTCCACCTGAATAGAGTTATGAATGTTTAATCCTATTCAAAAGCTAGAAATTGTAGCGAAGAGCTGGTTAGTGATACAAACAAATTAATTTAAGTGCACCTTTAGAAAGACCAATCGCTCTCGCCGCCAGTTGTATCATTTTCTAACGTCAGAAATCTTGTATCCATGAAATAAGTTTGACCTTTTAACAGTTTTTGTATGACAAAAACTGTCAAAATTCTCAATATCATCCTCGGATAAAGATATCTCGCGTTAAAAAAATCAGCCCTTTGTATAAAGAATTCCAACTATGGTCAAGCATTTCAAAGACCGTCTGTACATTTACAACATCAAATAAATTTTCAAATAAAATTCAAACGTGCGCTTTGACTCAAAGATCAGATTGTAAGTAGGTACGTTTAGAACTTTAGAGTCGTAGTTAAGCCGAGCAGTTTAAAAAGGAAAAAGACGCTGGTGGTTCTTAAAAAGCGCGAGATTGCGTCTACCGTCCCATTTCCGTAGGAACTAGGCGACTGGCGATGGCTTCGGGCGAAACTACCACAAAGCGATTCTGATAATACTAAATCTTTGCCGTAAACGCTCGGTTACAATAAAATTGGAGTTAGATTTTTGCAGGATTCATATTTGATTTTTCAAATCCGTGCGTTTGTTTTGATAAAGGAGAAATGATTCTATGGGAAATGAAATCGCAGTTTTCTGAATAGTTCAATGGGAAACATATCGTATTTCTTTACCAAAGTGGTTCCGGGCCTTTTTAAGAGTTACCAAAACTTATTCTTCTTCTTTATTGCACACATACATTACAAAAACAATGTTATAAAATTTATTGATTTTTTTCTATTTTTGTGTGAAAATCTTAATGCGGTTCACAGAATACATCTACTTACCAAGTTTCAACAGAATAGTTCTTATAGTTTCGGAGAAAAGTGGCTGTGACATACGGACGGACAGACAGACAGACATACATGACGAATCTATAAGGGTTCCGTTTTTGCCATTTGGCTACGGAACCCTAAAAAGTCTTTGTCGATTTGCACGCGAATTTGTATGCGCGGTTTCTTTACCGCTACGAAAACGTAATACATGTAACGCTACGGCTAAATGTATTATATTATTCAGGCTCTGTTCGTGACCTATACGATTTGTGTTTTATTTACGTTCTTAGATACATGGGTACACAGGTAAACCTGGAAATTCGCAGAATGGAGGGTTTTCGCTGGGTTTTAATGGAATAGTCGTATTTTATTTTTCAAAATGCGTTTTTTTAATAAAAGGTAAAAACAAAAGAAAAAAGTATGTTATTTCAGGCGTTTCAGGCTAACCAGACCGGAATAACTCAAACTAAAAGCTTTTGACTATTTTCAGCATAAATAGATATATACTTAGTCTACTATTACAAATATTTATGTTGATGACAGGGATGCTAAGACTGTGCATGTTTGATGTTAAATTGGAATGAACCTTTTATTAATTTCATTAGTAGAATTTAATGTAGAAAAATAGTCTATTTTCGAAACAGGTATGAAATGATGTTTATTTCTGGAAGTAGGTACTTAGATCTTCTTTTTTCTTTTCTTTTTTTTTCTTCTTTTTTTTCGTCTATATTTGAAACCTAGATGGCGTCGGCATTTCCTAGATGACTGATCCCTAAGAAGGAATGTCGAAACAAACTCGGAAAAAGGAGATTAGTATATACTATCCATGTGAGCTGTGTAAATACCTATAAATGGGTAAAATCATATTTTCCATGTTGATATAAAAGATTCAGTAAAAAGCCAAAAGATAAAAATCAAAACCGTAAACCTTGGCAGGTATATAATCTCTAAATCTGAAACACCAGTTTTTTAAAGTAGTAAAACAATCCCTTCCTATAATTTTATCACAATTTCATTAATTATTGTTGTAAATCGCGGCACCGGCCGTTATTACGAGCAATCGATATCCAACTTAGTTTAAAAACGGTGACGGTCATTCAACTCGGCAGTATGTCGTGTCTGTCGTACGGTAGTACGTTGGACAAATATTCATATCAGCGTGAAATCGTTTACATAGCTCGTTATTGATCTAGTGCTATGGTTACTTTGAAATGCCGTTTGAAATACAAATCAGTTATAGGCTAATCGCAGGTTTTTCTTTTAAAAAAATCTTAAATTCACTATCAGACTACGCACAGCCTAAACTGCAGGAATCATAAAATTTTGCACAAGAGATGAAATGATGATGATTCCTTAAATGATGAAGGTGAGCACTAAGCAAGGGTTGTTAAAAATTCATACGTTAATGGGGTATTAAATAGGGGATGAAAAAGCATTTTTGTACATATTTTTTGTTCCTTTCTTCTTGTCTGTTCGTATGAGTGTACATAAATGGTTAAATAAATAAATTAATGTATGAGAGTTTGTATGGAAGTTCGAATTTTTTGCCGATGGGAAAATCCATCGGGTAGGTATATGGCTTGTCCCGTAATAAGGCTCCTACAAACAGGCGCGACACGCGATATAATCGCGCGCGACACAAAGGCACCGCTCGTTGCGCGACTTGCGGTTCCTTTGAGTCGCGCGCGATTTTATCGCGTGTCGCGCCTGTTTGAAGGAGCCTATAATCGGAGATTATGACAACGTAATTATGGTGATAACCAATCTAACTGCCGAGGAGGGTGATTATAATCATGACTCAATTCCCTCACAGTTCTCTGCAGTGATTTTTCACGTAAATCCCATCGATTTTTGATTTGGATATACTTTCTCGTTTCGCACAATAATATTTTTAATTTACTTTGAAGACATTGAGGAAAATGTCGTGAGGAAAGTTTTGAGTTACGTTGATGGAGTGGAGTACGTTTAGTTATGTTGATGGAGAGTAGGGGAAGTCCAAAGAAACGATCGATGGATTGTGTGAATGATGAAAGGGGGTACTAAAGAGATGACGATTAATAGAGAAGTATGGAAGGAAAAGACATATTGTGGCGACCCCAAATAAATTGGGATAAGGGCAAGAGAATGAAGATAAAAACTTTATTCACGTTCAAACTGAGTTTATTATTTACAAGCAGCGCCCCGCGGTTTCACTCGAAGAAGTGTCGATCCCGTGGGAATATCGGGATTAAAACTATCGTTTGTCCTTTTCCGGGACTCAAACTATCTCTATACCCAATTTCGTCGTAACCGGTTCAGCGGTTTAATCATGAACAGGTACCTAACAGACAGACAGACAGATACACTTTCGCATTTATGATATTAAAGTACGGATTTAACATACTTAACATTACATCACGTCTACATCACGTCACATTCCACCCGTTATGTTTAGAGAACTAGCCCCGAAGGTATAAAGATTGTTCCTGACATACTCCTCACGTAACATTCGTCTTGCCGAGTCTAGGTATGACTGGCTTAAACTACGAACGCTCGAACGAGCGATTTCATCAGAATAAAAAGCAAATTGGTCCGCAAATTAATTTCGCCTAGCACCACCCACGCACGAACTATAATTGAAGCGACAATGGCGAATGGCCTAACAGTTATTAACTATTTACACGTAATTTGAAGGTAATACCTGCTGATGGAAATAAGGACTATGTATAACGGAAAAGTTGCTTATGTATGCTGTTTGTTCAGTTTTAATATTATGTAGGTGAAGAATTGCCAAACTTGTGGCAATGGGCAGGGCACATTGCTCGCAGAACAGATGGCTGATGAGGCCGAAAGGTTCTGGAGTGGCGACTGCGTAACGGAAGACGTAGCGTTGGAAGGCCTCCCACAAGGTGGACCGACGACCTTGTGAAGGCCGTAGGAACCCGTTGGATGCGAGAAGCACAGAACTGGTTGAAGTGAAGATGCTTTGGGGAGGCCTGTCCAGCAGTGGACGTCTTTCGGCTGAAATGATGATTATGTTGGTGAAAGTTTCATCATCTGCCTAACCTTTTCCCAAATTGTTGGGAAAAGGTTAGGTAGATGATGAAACCTCAACATTGGTTGAGGTTGGCTTCCAGTTTAACTGGAACAGCTGGATATCAGTACTCTACATGGAGCGACTGCCTATCGGACCTCCACAATCTAGTTACTGGGTAATACGATAGCCTTTGGTAAGGGTGGTCGTGAGAATTTCAGGCTTCTGACTATCTGTAAAGACTGATAAAGATCCACGAATGCCAGCCGGGACCAACGGCTTAGCGTGTTTTCAGAAGCACGGAGGAGTCTTGGTATTTAAAGATGGTCACCCATCCACGGACCAACCACGGCAAGAGTAGCTTAACCTGATCGATCGACCCGTGCGGCTGTTATTACTTAACCACAAGCCGCTCATATAGTTGAAAGTTTATTATATTATTAAATTTCTTTCATAGAGTTCATTATTTTCTGTTGTCTTCTTTTCATAGAATTTTAACTTTAACGTTAGTTGAATAGTTCCGGAGAATGTATATGGTAAGAAAAATACCTTTTGCAAATACTTTAACAAACCATTCAGATTTTACTATGAATATTATGTAGGTACAGATAAATGCACGTAAGGTATTAAACCAGATTTTAGCTATCTTTAGGTAGCTTTTATATTAAAGCAAATGCATATCTGATAGCAAATATCTGCTGCAGAAATAAAATAAAAAGAAAACGTATCAATATAACCCGTAAAAATGGAAACATCCAAAAATTAATTAAAATACAAAAAAAAGCAAAGCTTTAGTAACTAGAATGCAATATGAAATACTGAAACGTACAAGTTGACCAAACGTTCGTCAACGTTGAAATAGGAAATAGAATTTACTTTGTACCTAAAGCTCTCTTGTTTGATTTTCGCGAAGTATTCGGAAACCCGGCTGACCTAGTGAGAGACGTCATATCAAAGATTTCATCACTGAAATTAGTTTTTGCTTGGTTCGTCTAACAAAAAAGAGCGGTAGGTATACAATACTAAAGGCTTTTTATTATGACTTTTTGAGGTAGAAGTAAACTGGTAGAAATCGTCACGTAACAAAAAAGTGTAACATAAAGAGACAGTTATAGAGAATTCTTTGTTTTCGAGAGTGCTGAAGCCAATAGTGAGGAAAATCCAAGTTGGCAGCAGCGAAAGTTAAAAAAAAGTATATATTTTTGTCGTTTTCATGGTTTTCGAGGGTGCTAAAGCCCATAGTGTGGTCAAAATGAAAATCAAAGAGGGTGCGAATTTTTTTTTTTGTCGTGTGTGTCGTTTTCATGATTTATTTTTGAGGGTGCTTTATAGCGCTAAAACTGAAATTAGTGTAGCGGCGTAGCTGAAGAAAGGTATTTTATAGGTTCACTTACTTATTTTCGCATTTCTACAGTAGTATCAAGTTAATTACTGCAAGATTATACCAAAGCTATACCAAGCTAGCATACGTGTGCACTGCTAAATACACATTGGGCCACCATTGTTCCCTGAGCTAGTGCTCAATGGAGCAAATGTGACGTGTGAATTGAATTTCAGAGCTTAGTTCAGCCAATCCTCGTGTACAGCTGTTCTAAGGAAATATGGAAGCTTGTAAAGCGGTATTGTGTAGGTATATTAGGTCACCGGACTATTGTTGAATCAGACATGTACAGACCCTTGATGTTTACCTCATTTGCTGCCTTAGTCTCGTGGTCGCAAGCGCGACTGCGGAGCTGCGGTCTTGGGTTCGATTCCCAGACCGTGCAAAGTATTATTGGGTATTTAAATTAGAAATTTCTCAGTAACAGCCCGGAGTTTGGAAGTTGGCGGTGTGAAACCTCCTTGTCTCGGAAAGCACGCTAATATCTCTCGGGCCGGATTGCCGTCCCATTGGAGTAGTCCAATGAGAGGCGAACGGCAACGACGATTCTCATAAAAGAGTAAGGAAAGAGTGAGTGCACCTGTGCCTGCGCAGGGACTTGTGCACTGTAATTTCTCACGGGTAGATGGTTAGGCGCCAACTAACATTAATACGTCAAGGTTGAAACTCAATTATTATAAGCGCATGTTCTTTTTTAAAAGTTTTCTAAGTAAGCAATAATAATACCTGAATAACTCCAATATTTATTAGGGGGATTCCAGATGTTAATATACAAACTTAAGTAGTTACTTTGCAGTTTATATCATATTAATTGCTTGCAGAGACCGATTACTTAAATAAAAAAAAAGAACTACGTCTTTATTTTACTCGGAAAACTTAGGTACATCAAATCTATACATATAATAAAATTGTAGAAAAGTGGTGTCTGTCCAATGGAAATATATTAAAAAAAAGGAGCAGGGGTTGTTATTATATCGATGCCGAACCCGAAATTGTAATTAAATTTTTTTTTGTCTGTTTGTCTGTTTATCTGTTTGTCTGCTGTGTTTGTGCACGCTAATATCAGAAACGGCTTATTCGATTTAGATGCGGTTTTCACTAATATATTGTAGTAAGCTTCACTTAACATTTAGTCTTTATTTCATTTTTGTCCATACTTACTAATCTATCTATATCTATCTATTCTATACATAAAATAAAATTGTAGAAAAGTGGTGTCTGCACAATGGAAATATTTAAAAGAAAAGTAGCAGGGGTTGTTATTATATCGATGCCGAACCCGAAATTGTAATTAATTTTTTTTTTGTCTGTTTGTCTGTGTGTTTGTGCACACTAATAACAGAAACGGCTTATTCGATTTAGATGCGGATTGCGGTGCGGCACTAATATATTGTAGTAAGCTTCACTTAACATTTAGTGTTTATTTCATGTCAATCGGTTCATAAATAAAAAAGTTATGTCAATTTAAAGAATCACGGCGAACATTTGTTAAGGTATTCTATCAGAGTACGTAAACGCCTCGCGCCTGCGCGTCCGTGGCTATATATACAAGGTGTAACGGAAAGGGGGTATCAACCCTGAAGGAGGTGAATGAAGATGAAAAAAAAATTTGGACCTCCCATAGCAATAGCACATCAATGATTTACTATTACTATGGGAGGTCCAAAATTTTTTTCATATTTCGACCTATGTTCTTTGGGGAAATTTGTTCAGTTTCATGAGCACATTCACCTCCTTCAGGGTTGATACCCCCTTTCCGTTACACCTTGTATAAAGCGCGCTGAGAGCCGCGCCGCTGCCATAATTCCGATCCAGCCTGTCCCTTGCTGCCCTCTCCCAGCGACGCCCTAAGCCGAGGTCCGTACCCCACAGGGGGTGCCCTTAGCGTGTAGTCGCTTAGTTTTTAAGTTTATATTGTGTAGTCAAGTTGTGTATTATGCCCTGGCTGGAGGCCTTAATTTATTGAGGCATCCACAGGAAAGCCAGGTTAAGCAGTCGACAACCCCTCAGGTTGAACTGCGAGATGACCATTTCAAAAGAAAACGCGCCGCTGCCATAAGGATTCAGTTATTCGTAGCGAACGCACGTATCCTGGAGAGTATAGGCGAATAGTTGGATTCGATTATTGCGATTCACTTGAATACTGACTGTTTGCATATTTCATTTATTTATATTTTAGGATTTGTAGGTTAGGTTCTTTTTCTTAATTTTCTTTATAATTTTGTAAGTATTTGGTATAGGTTAGGCGGTTCTTTCCTTGATTTTTGGGTATTTACTTATCTTAATTTTTATTTAGGGTTTTGTAAATAAATATTGTAAGCATTTATTATTGGTTGGGCATTTCTTTCCCTGATTTTCGGTATACATACTTATCTTAATTTGTATTTAGGGTTTGTATATAAATATTATAAGTATTTGGTATAGGTTAGGCATTTCTTTTCTTGATTTTCTTTATTAAGTATAAGTTCATTAGCTTAGGTTAGTAATTATTTTTTCTAGCAATTCTTTTGTTTTATAAAGTTAGTACGTTTGTCTGTGTAGAAGAATAGCACCACCCCTTACTTCCCGTGGGTGTCGTAAAAGGCGACTAAGGGTCTCACCGGAGAATGGGCAGCAGCGTTTTCTATGCATTCCACCACCATACCATACTGCGATCGCCAACCCGCCTGCCAAGCGTGGCGATTATGGCAAACCCCCCCAAAATTGGGGGAGGCCTATGTCCAGCAGTGGACGTCTATCGGCTGAAATGATGATGATAATGACGTTTGGTTTACACGTCTTAACACTTATTACTTAAACTGTGATAATTTTAGACTGTATAATAATCTGTAAGTATTTATAATTTAATTGTTTACGATAGTACGTGTTTACTAAATAACTGTGTGTTAAGTAGTAAACTGTAATATTTTATTGTAAGAATGCCTCGAAGAAGATCCAACCTCTCCCAATGTAGCAGAAATGCTAAAAGGATGAGATTAGTTCGATCACAGGAATCTGAGGAAGGTCGTGAGGCAAAAGGCTCTCTGCACCAGGCTAGGTTTCGTGCTGCAGAAACTTCGACTCAGCGAGAATCTCGACTGAGTTCAAATCGTTCTCGAATGATGACAACTCGAAATAGGGAAAACGGGGAACAACGAAAGGCACGTTTATCTGTCGATCGCGAAGCTCACGCGCTATCGCGTGAGTCTGAGACTTTTGCTGTCAGGGAAACCCGCCTGAGCTCCCAGAGAGTACGGACAACAAATGCTCGATCCCAGGAGACACAGGACGAACGGGAAATACGTCTCACTGCCGATCGTGAAGCTCATACACTATCGCGTGAGTCTGAGACTTTCACTGATAGGGAAATTCGTCTGAGTTCTCAGAGGGTTCGGACAGCAAATGTTCGGTCTCAGGAAACACAGGAAGAACGAGAAATACGTCTCACTGCCGATTGTGAAGCTTAAGCACTAGAGTCTGAGACTTTTACTGAAATTCGCCTGAGTTCTCAAAGGGTTCGGACAGCAAATGCCCGGTCTGTAGACGGTATATGTAATTCAAAATATGCTGCCCGAAAAGTCACTATTCCACGCGGACGAAGTCGCGGGCACAGCTAGTTTACAATATTCGTAAAGTATATAAAATAACAATAATATTTACAACTTATGTAGGCAAACGTTATTTTATATTAGTATTTTTTCTTCGTGAAACTGTCTTTTATTATCTTTTCTATATTTTACGAGCACAAACAGCTATCACAGTTGTTTGGTGTCCTGAGACACACAATCACTCCCGGTTCGAAAGTAAATAAGATAGCGGATTGATATAGACAATACGTCTTACACATTATGGAGAAGACATAGACAAAGACTGCTTTCAGCGATAAACAAAATGGATAACACTTGGTAAATAACTACATAGGAGTATAATGAAATATTTGATGGATTCTATAGGAAGAGGAAAATCTATGAAAAGTAAACGTGTGAGAAAAATTATTATTTAAATTAACATTTTTAAAGGTACCTTAGTTATGAAGGTACAATCACGAGCAAAAGTATGTATATGGCTTTATTCAAAGACGATTTTTTCCTTTAGTTTTGAATGAAATTTTATGTTATTACGAACAAAGCATTTTCGAACCCATAGGTCTGTGTAAAGTGTCGTATTTCAACGTTGCATTCGTTATTTCACGAAAAAACCGCAATTGTAAGTTGTCAAGTGTTGACATATTAGTGCTCGTGACTGTACAGCCTACAGGTACCTAATTTATTACGGTAATTAATTTATTAAAATTAATTTATTAAAATTAATTAACTTAGCCCGAACAAAAAAATGATTTAAAAAAACACTAACTTATTTAGCTTAATTTACAGTTTACGTGCTGTAAAGTGGTTTATCAAAATAAATCGTCGGCACAATAAACTAAATTATTCAATTAAGTATACAAACTAGAGCAAACACGAACACAAAAAAAACAACAAAAATTGTTGTTGTTATACCGAAATAGCGAGACTAAAATAGGGAGACAAAAATAGATTTAATATTCTGTATTCACGCGGTAGATAAGATCCGTGAGAGTTTCTCTCGTGAATTCATGTCGAGTAAATGCCTACTGTCAGATCTCTCTTTTACATCGGAAGTCTATAAATAAGACTTGAGGTAACTAATAAAGAACCGGAGGTTACTTCTGGAATGGAACCATTCAGACAAGTTTTCCCCGACAACGGAACAGAAAAAAAGTTAAGACGCATTTCTTCATAGGAACACGCTTACTCTACCGCAGACGAGAACACAATAGATCAGACGCTAAACGCTTAAACGCTTTTAATGAACTGATTTTCAAGAATTTCCGGTTCTAAAATGGTACTGTACCTTTGATGATTATGACCACTGTTTCAGAACGATTACGTCACAATTCTAACGTTACAAAGGGTTCAATGCGACGGAAATTAATAGCTTGTTCTAGCTATCCAGGTTTACTCCAGCAAGTCAAATATCTAGTTCAGTGTTGAGGTGAAAATAGCCAGTCAGCGGCCATATTACGTCTAGCGGCCATAATTAATTGGTCTTATTAAGTTCTCAACGGCTGTGGCCCTATTAACTCCTCTAGGTCGTTATTACCGGGTTAAACTGTTCTAAAAGTGTTTTGTTTCTTGTCGCTTTCGAAAAAATATCATACACGATATTTTGTCTAATAAGGGCCAAATTTTCAATGGTGTGAAGGTTTATTATTATTTTCTATACAAAAGCTGTCAAACTACTAAAAGAAGAAATAATACTTAAAGTACCTAACTCCAGTTTTCTATAAGTCTATCTAGTTTTCTGTAAGAGTTTAAGGATTAACAATTTTAAAAACTGTGTCCGTATTTCTTGCCGGTTATTAAAGCACTTAACTCCACTAACTTATACATTCACTGATTTTACATATTCCCGAGTGGCCCCACTTCCACTGTATGAACTAGGTTACATAATACAACATACGCTGTCTATAAATCTAATCAGTCTTCACTCGAGAATAGGATTCTCACACGAGAATATTTGCCTCCACGCTACGAGTTGAGAGTTTCTGTTCCTCTGTTAGTTTGTGTAACTCTGGTATTGATAGGTACACGTATAGATTACGCCGGGTTCACACCCAAGTCAAAATTGTTCCGTCTACCATAGATATTAGAAACATTGTGAAAGTATTGAGTATGAATGTGGATAGAAGGTATAGTGAAGAGTAGGGGAAGACCAAAGAAACGATGGATGGACGTGAAAGATGATATTGCTAGAAAGGAGATGACTACCGACATTTATTTATTTATTTATTTATATAACAATTGCATGCTGCACTTACAGTAAACACCGAAGCGCGCAGCAAGCCAACAACATAACATTTAGCTAAAGAACTTAATACAAACATTTAACATAGATTTACTGCTATACAAAAATATATCAATTTCCGGCTCCTGAGCAATTAGGGCGTTTAGCAAATTGATCGCCTGGGTTGTGGGAGCAAAGCGAGCAGTATGGGTACGCACTGGCGGCGCCGCGAGCAGGCACCGCGAGGCACAGGCGCGCGAAGTCCGCAGCCGGTCCGGAACAAAGAATGAACAGCGAGCTAGTGTAGTCGCGTCATCAATCTTATTATTGAGCAATAAGTAGTAGTGCATCAACAGCGCACACTTACGTCTTAGTTCCAACGTGTTGACTCTTACCATTCCCGCAACAAACAGAGACGGATACAAATAGGGATAATACCCATATATTTTTTTATATAGGTAGCGAGCAAATTTTCGCTGGACCCGTTCTATCATGAGCTTGTATTTTTGCTCATGTAGATCCCATACCAACGCATTGTATTCAAGTTTGCTACGTACAAACGAATAATAAAGAGTGAGAATAACATTCCTGTCTTTAAACCTACTTGCCTGTCGCATAACGAAACCAAGTGATTGAAAGGCTTTACCACAGATATTATTAATGTGCTTATTAAAGGTCATATTCATGGACATGACGACTAATAGAGAAGTATAGAAGAAAAAATCAGCTTGCGTCGACTCCAAAAATCAGGATGAGGGCAAAATAACGACGATGATGAGATAGAAACGAAATCATCATATCATATCAAATCATTTGTCGAAACGGTTTTGCAATAGATTTTTGATAGCTTGTTTTATTGCGAGTGTGTATGCATACTGCTTTGATGAGTAACAGCGATCTTCTTTTATCGCTGCAATGGATAATTGTGAGCCTCGATGCTCTGAGGAAAACTTCAGTATACCTCACTTATCGAAAGTCTATAAGGCGCTAAGAGCGATAGTCTCTCTATTGACTGCCTTCAGTTAGTCTGCACCCAGCCTTACTCTGTTATTCATAGATATACAAATACGAGCAGATTATAGTTCAAAGTTCGAACATGTCTAGCTTTTGTTTTCCAGTTTGCTCTGATCTTCAAATAGATTAGTTTAGTCTACAAACTTGCGAATGTCTCAAATCTGTCTAACATTGAATAAGCATGCCGATGATTGACAGTGACGTTGGCGAGATCTATAGAGTTAACACAGTTACACTATGATTACTAACTTGAAAGGCTCGTGTTATAATCATGGCATTAAGTATCAACTTAAATGGATCATATATGGGAGAAGCCGAACTTCCGAACCTACTAAGTGTTTATCAAAGACATAACTTTTTATCCTACTGAGGACATTGTCTTTTCAAGTGATTGATTATATTAGATACATATTAATGGCTTTTTGTGGGGGCGGATTCGATGTACGTATTCGGAACATCCTCGAAAAGTTTCCAAGTGAATAATTTCAGACATCCATCGCGTGAATTAATATGTAAGGTACTTTATTTGACAAAATTCTTGATACGTTGGGACAGGGAATGACATAGCTAAGTATCTAAATACATAACATAACTGGCTTAAGTAGATTCATCTTTTATGGGGTACTGCTTAAAATGTTATAATAAAATACCTCCCCACATTCTTCAACTGAATGAGACAAAATTCAAGTCTTGTACAAAACGCACACTATGTAGTCAGGCATATTATAAGTTAGGGGATTATAACGCTGATAAAAATGCTTGGCTCAATGACGGTCCTGCTCCACAACCGCAACTAATTGATTAACACTTGAAAATACTGTTGGAGCTGCTGAAGATTGTAAGACTATCTTTGCATTGTATAAACTCCTACGCTTTGGAATGGGCAACTATCTTCATATTTTCTGACTGACTGTTCATATTTTCTCACTGACCAACTTCTTGACAATTCAAAAGTGCCTGTTAATGGTTTAACTGAAATAAATGAGGATGATATTATCTATTTTCCTTTTTATATTCCTGATTTTATCACATTTAGTTTCAATTATACTATTATTTTCTTTGTGTATGCTGAACCAGTACAGTGTCCTAATATTTGTTTGATGCACCGGACGACGTTAATACGTCGGCGCCGGCTGTCCCTAAAACCAGCGCTGGGGCTCAGTCTTGCGTAGGGTCGCAGCATAATGCTGAGCGATAGCCGTTTTGCGTGGATGTGACGCATGTTTCCTCCAACCCTTTCTTATTTATTTTGTCATGTTTGCCGCAAATAAACGTATTTTCTTTCTTTCTTTCTTAAATGCTTTGAATTTGAGTTTTGAGTTTGAGTTTGATCATACATGTACCTAAACCCCGAAGGGTAAGGCAAAGGTGTCAATCAATCAATCTTTATTTGTGAACATAGGTATACATAAAAGGTCTTAAATATACATATTATTGTAGTCGAGCTCTATGTTCTACCAATAAAATTGGTGTACAAATAGTAATATTTTTCTTATATCATAAAAAAAAATCCAGATTAAACAATAATTAAAAAAGTAAATTAAGGTAAATAAATGTCAATTAAATGAATAAATGTCAATTAAATGAATAAACGTCAATTAAATCAATAAATGTCAATTAAAATTTTGTGTACAAATAGTTTAGTGTACCCAGTTACCTCAGTTTACCTTGTTCAACTCATGAACTTACACTAGGTAGGTATCTTACGTAGGTCTGCAGAAATACGTACCTTTTTGTGGTTGTATATATAAGTACCTACACTTAGATACCTATATGTATGTATTACTGAGTAGGATCTTATTCAACTTATAAACTTAGGTACACTAGGTAGGTATCCCGTTTCGATAATTTTTATTTACCTAAAATATGCGTCCTTATAAAATCCGATAACTATGTAAGCCCAATCGATGTAGCATTAAATAAATCAACACAGTATCAGGCAGGAGCAAATTAAGCGACATTAAACAGCTGCTTAGTTCCCACAATACTATTTACGGAAGAAATCGATACATTGTTCCTTTTCAACAGGTATTTGTGGAACACGGAACTAGTTCAAATAACGCTTTGCCACCGCACTTCCGCTTGTTTATTTTACGATTACAGGGGGGGGGGGGGGATTGTGTGAGTGTGAGTTGAGTTCTTATTGAGAAACAAAAGGGCCATCGGCGGTCTGAGGCAGACGAAAAAGAAGAACAGAGTTTCTTAATTAATCAAAGTTACAAGGAGAAATAAAACAATTAGGTAATTAGGTAGTAGTCTTATCTATAGTACACCCAAAAATATTAATTTTGAGTAAAAGGCTTATTATTATTACAGTGCTCTGAATTTAGGAATTCTTAATATGGGTTAGGAAAGCAAAGGTAGGAACTATTCCTTACTTACTTTATCAAAAGAGGTCTTATTATCTCTTAAGCGTGGAGTATGCGGGCGAGAAGATGTAAGTGAATGAATGTCAATAATATTGTACATAATCACAAGTCTCTGATCACATTAGGGAATGAACAATAACGTTAACGATGTTCCACCCATTACCTACGTGATACGCGAGCGCAAATCAGTCAACTTACTGTACCCTTTCAGTGAGTCAATGATTATCAATATCGCAGTCACAATAAATCAATATTTTCGATCGATCTTATTGATCTTCATTTGTTTTCCATTTTTTGGCGGGTACAGCGTGTCAAATATGAAAAAAAACACATTTTTATACCGCGCCTATACCTTATCACCTTCAACCCAAAAAAAATAGCTGCATGGAAGTGGGGGAATATATTTCAGCCGCGTAAATTAACATGATTGTTGATGGCACATCTGGATAATTTCGAAACTATGGGTCATCATCATCATCACCATTTCAGCCAAATGACGTCCACTGCTGGACATAGGCCTCCCCCCAGCGCCTCCACTTCGACCGGTTCTGTGCTTCTCGCAACCAACGAGTTCCTACGGCCTTCCCAAGGTCGTCGGACCACCTTGTAGGAGGCCTTCTAAAGCTACGTCTTCCGGTACGCGGTCGCCACTCCAGAACCTTTCGGCCTCATCGGCCATCTGTTCGGCGAGCGATGTGCCCTGCCCACTGCCACTTAAGTTTGGCAATTCTTCGGGCTATGTCGGTTACCTTGGTTCTCCTGCGGATCTTCTCATTCCTGATTCGATCACGCAGGGAAACTCCAAGCATAGCTCTCTCCATTGCCCTTTGGCTGACTTTTAGCCTTCTTATAAGGCCCATTGTGAGCGACCTATTATTTATTACCTAATAAGGAAAAGTTGTCAAAGGAACTATGAACTCAATTTTGAAGGAAAATAAAACTGCATTTTTTGGTTTTTTGAAAAAGCTTCTGCCCGAACCGGGACTCGAATTCATTCGATATAAAACTGGTCGCAAAAATCGAGCTACTCTAAGTTTAGTGCCGTAAAACCTTTAGACGCGCCATCAGGCTTATTAATATGCCTTTGAGCTTACTTGCTATACAGTTCTTACTTTTTCAGAAAATATTAACCTGTCAGCCATAAATAGAATTTTCCGCAAAAAGTTTGAGTCAACGTTCATCTCTTGGCTAAAATTAACGTAATTTAAAGGTTTCTTTTTCTGTTTTCCTCAAGCGAAATAAATGTGTCCCGGGAGAAAATAGCATCTTTCAACCCGCAGCACACCGAGTGACGCAGCATCTGATAGCTGAAATTATTCCCAGATATTTTGTCAAGATAACAAAATAAAAAGTTACTTTATTTTTAGCAGCCCGCTTTTTATTTTTGGATTATATTGTGATCGTGGGTATTAATTACCGTATTACCCAGTAACTGGGTTATGGAGGTCAGATAGAAGACTGGAAGCCGACCCCATCATAGTTAGGGCTAGGCAGGTGATGGGTTTTAATTACCGGATTTTGTTATTTTACAGGTTTTCGTTTTTGAACAATGTTTTCTGTAATGTAGGTTAATAACATACACAACGGAAAGACTTATTTACCTTTGTGACATAATACATTTTTGTTCCACGAAGGAATCGAACCTGCGATCCGTAGCTGCAATCAACCGCTAATTGTGCAATTAAAGCAGCTGGGGTTAAGAATGTAAAGTAAAGCATTACATTAAATGGTGCATCCATTTATTTTTAAGATGCACTTACGCAATTACCTTTTCAGCGAATGACGCTGCTAAATGATGCAATTAAATGCTCGCAAATTGCTTTTTGCTCTTTTTCCCTTTAGCTAAAAATAAAGTGGTCCTTTTTACACGCTTTATACTAGAGAATTACTTTTTTTACGTTATCTAAATATCAGGAGAACTTATCTCTACCTGTGTCCTACGAGCAGGGCTTGGAACCGCTACCAAAAGTACAAGTTCTGTATTGGTACTGAGCGGTTCTTGCCATTTCGGTACTTGGGTACCGGTACCAGACGGTATCGGGCTCTTGCCTAGGAGTGAGTGAAAGAGAGATGAAGCATTTAGGAACGTTAACTAGGCATTATAGGTACTACGTGATTGTATAATTTCAAGGTAGGTAATGTCCTTTTATTTGTCGAAGGACTTATAGCCGGTGGAGCAGACGAGTCCTTGTGTGGAGACCGCGTATCGGCAAGCGTAGTGTGGGACGCCCCCCAGCTAGATGGACGGACGACTTAAAGAAAGTAGCTGGGCCGGACTGGATGCGGAAGGCGGAGGACAGGGTGTTGTGACGCAGCCTGGGAGAGGCCTATGTCCAGCAGTGGACTGTAATAGGCTGAGTTAATAATGTCTACAATCACCAGTATTTTAGCTATTAAATGACGTGATACTATTATTAAATGACTAGCTTCTGGCTGCGACTTCATCTGCGTGTAACAGTCCTTAAGTAATTTGATTTACCGAGATAAAAGTATAGCTTAAGTTTTAATCCAGGTGATAAACTATCTATGCCTTTCAGTAACAAACATACGAACTTTCACATTTATCTATCTATCTATATATATAAAATTCAAAGTCCTGAATGACTGATTGACTGGCTGATATATCAACGCACAGCCCAAACCGCTGGACCTAGAGACTTGAAACTTAGAAGGTGTGTTCTTTGTGAAGAGTAAGTATCCACTAAGAAAGGATTTTTGGGAATTCAACCCCTAAAGGGTTAAAATAGGGGATGGAAGTTTATATGAATCTCTAATTTTGTATTTAGGCTGACAATTGAAAATTAATTTATACGTGTCTCAGCGTTTTTGATAATTCCACCCCCGAAGGGTTAAAAAGTGGGATGAAGTTGTGTATAGAAAGTCATTAATTTTCGACGTAAAAATCACTAAATTTACTATCTAGGCTTATGATTGGAAGCTAACACAACGGTGTTGTTAGAATTTCATCCATTAAGGGGGTGAAAAGGGGGATGAAATGTTGTCCTGACTGACTGATATATCAACGCACAGCCTCAAACGCTGGTCGGTACTGCTGGGTAGAGAAAATAATTTTGTTCTTTGTGAAGAGTAGATATCCACTAAGAAGGGGTTTTTGGAAATTTAACCTTTAGGCCTGAAACTGCGTTAAGCGGGCGCCCGCGCGGTTTCATACAAAAGTGCTCCGTCGCGGGGACCCGCACGGGGACCCGCGCGGGCGTCCGTCACGGGGAGGCGCGCCCCGCACCCACGCAACGGGGCTAAAAAACGGGGTTAAAATTGAACTAGCGACACTGCGTAAATAAAATAATCCGGTCTCCGCGACGGGTACCCACTACGGGGACCGTCGCGTTCCAACGGAGCCCACCCGCGTGTCCACGCGCATAGACACGCGGCGGTTGCCCGTCGCGGGCGCCCACTTAACGCAGTTTCAGGCCTTAAGGGGTGAAAAGAGGGGATTTTGTTTGTATGAAAAATCTTATTCCTTGAGTTAATAACCATGAAACTTGGCACGAATAATTATCTAAATAAATTATGAAGTTTGGCTTTTTTTTCTAAACTGCCCCCTGAAGGGGGATTGGGAGGTGTCAAAGTTTGTATGGAAGAATTTTAACGCGTGGTCCAATTAACTCGAAACTCAGTATTTATACTTAAGACCGAAAATAAAGAACGTGTATCATCGTTTTTCGAAAATTTATCCCTAACGGGATGAAAAGTTAATTTTATAGGGGAAGTCTTTACTGCGTGGCTTGATTAACTCGAAAATTGGTATAGACAATCTTTGAGTCGAGTAATGAACACATCCCAAACAATTTTCCGAAATTCCACCCCTGTGGGGGTGAAAAACGGGGATACAGTTTATAAGAAAAATCTTATTCATTTGGTTAACAAACTTGGCAAGAATACTTGCCTAAGCAAGTAATAAAGTTTATCATTATTCGTTTATCAAAACACCCCAACACCCCTTGTGTTGGGGTGTTAAAGTTTGTGTGGAAGAATTTTAACGCGCGGTCCGATTTACTCGAAACTCTGTATTAATACTTTTGACAGAAAATAATCAATAATAACAGCCGCACAGATCGATCGATCAGGTTACGCAGGCTACGCTTGCCGCGGTTGGTCTGTGGATAGGTGTCCATCTTTACATACCGTGACCTCTCCGTGCCTCGGAAAGCACGCTAAGCCGTTGGTCCCGGCTGTCATTCGTGGATCTTTGACAGTCGCTAGGGGTGGTCAGAAGCCCGAAAGTTTGACAACCAGTCTTATCAAGGGGTAACGTATTTGGGTTGTGGAGGTCAGATAGGCAGTCGCTCCATATAAAGTACTGTTACTCAACTGCATCCCGTTGGACTGGAAGCCGACCCCAACATAGTTGGGAAAAGGCTAGGCAGATGAAGAATCAATAGTAATGTATGGGGTTTTCGAAAATTATTGACCCCTGACGGGACAAAAAGTGGTAATTCGATTTATAAGGGGATTTTAATGAGTGCCTTGATAAACTCAAAAAAAAATGGTACAAATAAATTTGGACTTGAAACTTGGCACAAATAATTATAAAGTTCGATTTTTTTTGGAATTCTAAACTAACCCAAAGGGGAGATTGGGGGTGTCAAATTTAGTATGGAAAAAATTTAATGCGCGGTCCCAGTAACTCGAAACTCAGTACCTATCTAAGACCAAAATAAATAATAAAGTGGTTCAGGGTTTTTCGAAAATCTACCGCTAATGGGGTGAAGAGGGGTAGTCAATTTCACAGGGCAGAATTTTATTACGAGGCTTGATTAACTCGAAAATTGGTATAAATAATCTAGATTATGTTTCAAAATTCCACCCCTATGGGGATAGAAAGAGGGGATACAGTTTATATGAAAAATCTTATTCATTTGGTTAATAAATTAGAAGCTTGGCAATATTTGGGTCAGTAAATAATAAAGATTGTCACTTTTAGTTTAAAAAATCCCTCACAGAGGATTTGGGGGGTGACAAAGTTGATGGATTAGAAAAATATTTAACCCTCCGTCGGATTAACTCGAAACTCGGTACTACTAAAACAAAAAATACTTATAAAAGTGATTTAGGGTTTTTCAAAAATTGACTCCTACGAAGGTGGAAAATTCTACTGCTTGCTTCCATTAACTCGAAAATGGGTATGGGTCTTTGAGTCAAGTTATGAACACATCCCAAACGATATTTCAAAATTACTCTCCTGGGGGGGTAAAAAGCTGGGATACAGTTTATTTGAAAAATCTGATCCCTTTGAGCTATAGACTAAAAAATTGGCCCGAATACTTATTTATATCTAAATAAATGATAAAAATCATAAACATACATTTTCGAAATTATAAGGGGAAAGTACGAATTTCACGCGGACGAAGTCGCGGGCAGAAGCTAGTATACTTATATAAAATTTAAAGTCCTGACTGACTGACTGATATATCAACGCACAGCCTAAACCACTGGTCCTAGAGTCATGAAATTTGGAGGGTGTATTCTTTGTAAAGAGTAGGTATCCACTAAGAAAGGGTGTTGCGAAATTCCACCCCTAAGAGGGTGAATGGGGGACGGTGAAATTTCACGCGGACGAAGTTGCGGGCAGAAGCTAGTTACTTATATTACAGTAGGATTGGATGCCCCATGTTGAGTAGTAAGGTATAAAGTGACGGATAACTACCCCTTTCGGCGCATAATTGCAGGTCATTCGATAATAATCTGTTGTATAATAGTTTGATAGTTTGGTGTTAACGACACCATTTCCGTCAAACTAATGACCTAAACTTCTATAGTATCGACCTTTCTGTGTCGGTAGTTAAACCTTAAATTAAGAATCTATTAAATAAATGATTAATTAGTTCTAGGTATTTAAAAATAATAAAAGTAAAAGAATAATTAATTCGTTCTCGAATAACATTAATCATTGAACATTTTTACTTCGTTGTCAGAGAGAAAACGTACTTATTCCTTAAATAAAAAATGTTTTATCCCAATTTTCTTTGATTCTTGGTGCCCCAGTTCGTGTATTTCTCACAGTAAATAATTTTCTAATGTATTACATCCTGTAACGAGCCCTTTATGTGGCGATGCCCAAAAGTCTCATTCTATCAAACTCAAATATCTCCTGATTCAATGAAAGAAATCTGCACTTAAGTAAATCAATTTTCAGGAGACCCTTTTAACGATGTGATTATGAATACGTTCTGTACTGTACTGTATGTTAAAGCATATTTTAGATAACATAATCCGGGTGTAGGAAGATTGCTTCCTCTCAATAAAATCGGAGAGTTAAAATATCATCAGTTTTAGTAATAACTTAGAAAACCATGTTGAAATTCTACGATAATGAAATCCACGAAATCCAATCATATTTTTAATCGAAAAATACATTTCTTATTTCATACCATGAAGAAAATAGAATAATATATTTAAAGTCCATTTCTACCTTTTTAGTTAAATGTAATTATGAATAGTAAGAGTTTTAGGTAAATAAATTTATTAATAAAGCAGTAATTTAAAAAAATCAAACCGACTGACTTCAAAAAGAAATTAACTCAAAATTATGAAATAACTTTAATTTCGGAAGTCGGTGTCTTTGGGATTTGTATTTTATAGTTTTAGTTTTTTGCCACCGACTTCCGAAGTTAAAGTTATTTCATAATTTTGAGCTAATTTCTTTTTTAAGTCGGTTTATTTTTTTTAAATTACAGGTCGTTGCAATTACACGTATTAGTCCATATCTTGAAAATTACTGAATCGATTTTGATGAAACTTACACTGTTCCCTAAGTTGAAGTAAATGTAAGCCAATAAAAAAAAATGGTCACGATGCAATTAATAGTTGCGGAGAAATGCGTGGACAAACATACATACGTCTATAAAATTTGGTATATTTGTTTGGACCCTTATCGATTGTCATATGTGAATATAATGCAATTCCAATAATATACATACATACGTGTCTCCTTTTTTGAAGTCGGTAAAAACAATGTTATTTCCATTCCCCTTTGTTTCCGTTACAAAAAATAAAAAACAATCCGACGTTAATAAAAACAATCCGACGTTGATACTATTAGTATTTGTAAGAAATTTAAATAAAACATCCTGGAAATAAAGTCCGTTGTTTACATAGGAAAGCGTAAATTATTTCAACACCGGTCTGAAATTCATTAGGTGGGATTTTACTAATTATTCAGAGTGGGTACTGCTGTTCGTTTGTCGGATATAATGAGGTGAGATCCTATAACCAGCATCAACAGTCCATAGCTGTCGCTATCACTGTCAGAAATCTGGAATTAACTCTTGACTCTCGACCCCTCTATGTCAAATGTACGTACGTATCAGGTACAATCCCTTTAATATCAGTGAGAGAAAAGTTTTGATTTCACAAACTGAATAAATATTTTTATCCCTCAGTGTGTTATAAAGGAAAATATTGCTTACTAGCTTCTGCCCGCGACTTCGTCCTATTGCTTATGAAACAAAATTTTGTAGCAGTTTCCCGCCTTCTTCTTGGGTTACTTTGAATGCGTTATCTCAGTTTATATTGCTCACGCAGATAGTGAAAATAGTGTTCGAGGTTGCAATTTTCCCTAGGGTGGTAAGTAAAGGTAAGTAGGAAAGGCGAATTTTTTTAATTTACCAATTAAATTATCTATTTATTAAACTTTATGCACATGTAAAAATACCAGTTAACCTTCCCTAGTGTAGTAAGTACTCGTAAAGGAAAATTAACGTAGGTTAGGCGTATTACCAACAGTGGCGTAGGTAACTATACCGTTTGGGGCCCGTGGCAAATCCAAGGGATGGGGCCCTCCCTCAATGTAAAGAAGCTCAACCAACGTTACAGTTTTTTTTTATTAGCGCTTTTCCGCGACTCCTTCCGCGTAGATTTCATATTTTCCCCTACAACATTTAACACCTGACTGCTTCGTCTGTCTAGTGGTCGCAAACACTACTGCTGAGCACGAGGTCCTGTCCAAAAAATTAGACAAACAATGGGAAATAGGTACCAAATTTTCAAAACCTGAATGATGTTCTTTGTTGCACATTTAAAAAAAGTTTGCATTTATAAACTGTTAGGATCCTCCTGTGCTCATGGCCCTCTCGGCCCAGGGGCCCCCTCTGGCTGGGCTCCTGTGGCATTTTGCCTCAATGCCACCCTATAGTTACGCCACTACTACCAATGAAATTATGTAGTATGTACCTACTCGTCATGTACTAAAATTATATGGGACCAGACCATTATAACTATTCGTAGGAAGGAAGGATGGAAATTCCTTCCTACGAATAGTAATAATGGTCTGTAGTAATAATGGTGTGAATAGTAATAATTCCCTTTCTGATAGGTTTTCAATTACTTTGACAAATCAGTACCTAATGTTTATCCCAAATCTCGTTTTGATACGCTCGTTGCTTGCTTTTAAGGTCTCTGCACACAGCCGGCGTGGCGTGGCGGGGCGCGGCGTGCTGGCGCGACGGCATCGTTCACACTGCGGGCGCGATCACGTCCCGTCCCGTCGCGCCCATGAACAGTGTTTTTATACTGCCTAGGGCCCAAATCGTACAAACATACGTGAGTACAAACACATTCGATTAGTTTTTCGACATCCATTTTTGTAAAGCAATACAAAATCTCATTCACGCTCCGTCTCGTCCGACGCGACGTGTTCACGCCCCGCCCCGCCGCTTCTGACTTGTATTCGCGCTCCGCGCGGCGGCGGCGTGGCGCGACGGTTACCGTCGCGCCGAGCGGGACGGCTCTGTGTGGCGTTGTCAGTAATATCTAGTACATTACAACTGCTCAGCGTCGCGTCGCCGTCCCGTCCCGCCGCGCCGCGCCCGCTGTGTGCAGAGACCTTAACTAATACCTATGTAGATACCTATTAAACTTAAAGCTTAACTGAGACTTGCCTGAGGTAGCCGCGCGGTGCGGGAGGGGTGATAGTTGTCACAAGTTGACGAATCACTGAGCTCTCGCATCACGTCACCACACCCCTTCCACACCGTGCTGCTACTTCAGGCAACGTCTCAGTTAAGCGGTCGGCCTATACTTAATTTAGTTTTATCAAGATTTATTTAAAATTGATGTAATAAACAACCTGTGTAGTCCAACCTTTATGTATTCTGTGCCTTTACCCAACTATTTTGGGGTGGGCTTCCAGTCTATCCGAATGCAGCTAAGTAATTACTGTATTTCACATGGAGCGACTGCCTATCTGACCGTTACAACCCAGTTACTTGGTAATATGATACCTCTGGGTAAAGCAGGTTGTGAGACTTTTTGGGCTTCTGATAACCCGTAACGACTGACTACGAAAGACAGTCGGAACCAACGGCTGCCAAAAAAAAAACACCGTACAACTCGTATTAACAAAACGGCGGCAAATTTTAATAGGTACTCTTGTTGAGACACCCCTTTTTTTTTTTTTTTGCGGATGGGAAATCATCAAATGACTCCTCCCGAGTCAGAGTGTCAGACTCTTACTGACTAAAACCCACCCGTGTTCCTTCCTTAGCCCTTTATGTTCCGGGCCAGCGGTAACCCTTTCGGACAATCCCGCTGACCCGGCAGGCTTCGGCCCTAAGGGGCCCCTCCTCGATGCTGACATCTCTTTGAGGCGCGCGTGGAACACGTACGCGCCGTCCAGCACGGGCCTGGTCCTGATCGGACGGTGAGCTACCCATTACTCTCTGCCCGCAGGCCCGCGCCTACGGTGGCCGGGAGTCGTCACGCGGCTCCCGACGCCTAGGGCGTCCCCCGCGGCGGCTGAGACGGGAGGCTCTCTCCCTGAACCGTCCCGCCACCTCCTTCGCTAGCATGACTGCTTCGCAGAAGGAGGTGACTGCCTCCCACTCCCTCTCGCCCCGGACCATGGCTTGCACCAGGGCCGGACGCGAGAGGTCGCCGTCGCTGCCGATCGCCTCTACGAGGACACGGCGGTGCTCCGCCCAAGCGGGGCAGACCTCCACCGTGTGCTCCACCGTGTCCTCTGGGCGAATCTGGCTTGAGACATCCCTTACAATACCCAGATAGATTTTTAGGGAATTTAATTGTTAACAAAATTGACTGCCAACTTAAATTGTCCGTATTCAAATCACATCTGCCATTATTTGCCTTGACAATTCTATGAAATGGCTGTAACACAGCAAATCGACATAGTGTGTCAGTAATTTTCGGGCAAACTCAATTGAAATTAATGAACGCTGCAACAAAAGAGAATCACGTTTCAACTTATCTTTTACGTGAATCTTGATACTATTTATTATTGTTTGTGCACGTTAAGCTGCTAAATCCTAAGCACTCGATCAGAATAAGTTAACAATAGATTTTGTACGTGAATAAGAAATGGGGTACTTTAGAGATAAACGCTAAGCTTACGATGTTAACATTATGTATATCGCAGTCAATGTAGCAAATCCTGACGATACATCACAGGATACCCATGTCCCGTAGATACATACGGTACTGACTACATAAAGTTGAGTGTTTTATAGACAAAACATTATCCGTTGTAGTGGGTATGTTGACTGAAAGCTGTTTTCGACTCAGTGTCCTACGAGAGCGAATAATGCTATGAAATGCTACGGAAAACTACAAAAAAAAAATTATGCTCTGGCCGTCCATGGCCACGGTCTTATAAACTATAATAAATGCAGTCTTCTATGTCAATGAAGACAATACATTATACAATGTTTGATAATTCCATGATGCTTACCTTCTTAGACTTATGCTTTAAAAAAACTGGCCAACAACTGAGATATTTTGTGAATATTTCAAGTGCCTACCTGTTGCCATTTTTCATACCGAGCAAAAAAGGGCAAAAAATCGCGTTTGTTGTATGGGGGCTCCCATACAACAAACGCGATTTTTTTGCCCTTAAATATTTAAATATTTAATTTATTTTGTTTTTAGAATTTGTTGTTATAGTGACAACAGAAATACATCATCTGTGAAAATTTCAAGTGTCTAGCTATCACGGTTCATGAGATACAGCATGGTGACAGACAGATGGACCGACGGACAGACGGACAGACGGACAGACTGACAGACAGCGAAGTCTTAGTAATAGGGTTCCGTTTTTGCCCTTTGGGTACGGAACCCTAAAAAGGTCCTAAAAGGCCAGAATATTCGGAATGCTTAGCAGCCGTATTTAAGATTGATTTGCTTGTTGTAAAAGTCTGTAGGCACCAATGCAGGTATGTTAAAACTAATTTAGTAGCTACGGTTCCGACGAGCCTACTCAAAAGTAACTGGATTGTGATTGGTTGCATCGTGTATGGACCGCCATTGAAATACTAGTGCTGTAACATTCTGGGTTTTCATTGGGGATTTGAGTTTGTATCTCAAGAGGGGCCCGTGGCTAAATAATAACAGCCGCACAGTTCGATTGATCAGGTTAAGCTACGCTTGCCGCGGTTGGTCTGTGGATGGGTGACCATCTTTACATACCGAGACCCCTCCGTGCCTCGGAAAGCACGTTAAGCCGTTGGTCCCGGCTGTCATTCGTGGATCTTTGACAGTCGTTACGGGTAGTCAGAAGCCCGGAAGTCTGACAACCAGTCTTACCAAGGGTATCGTATTACCCAGTAACTGGGTTGTGGAGGTCAGATAGGCAGTCGCTCCATGTAAAATACTGGTATTCAACTGCATCCGGTTAGACTGGAAGCCGACCCCAACATAGTTGGGAAAAGGCTAGGCAGATGATGATGATTTGAGTTTGTATCTAGTTACTTTTGAGTAGCATCATGGACATTAGACCTTATAGTTTTGTATCGCATCGCATTTGTCGCTCTCGAAGAAGGGTGAGAAAAGTTAATACACATGCTATGTTATTTTTGTCCTTTAAATCCCTCAAGGCTCCACCTTTGTGACATTATTATTCTGAGCGCACTGTGTAGCTGACTTCGTTTTCTTAGCCTATTTCTTACCTCCGTCCACCATTGAAGTTTTTTATTGTGATGCTACAAAGGAAAATGCAGGATCTAATATTGAAAAGGGTTTATGTTTAGTCAACCTCTCATCAGCGGAAACAATTTGACGTTGAGAGGCTGTCAACGTCAATGTCAACGACAATGACAGCGTCTTTATGTCGTATCGTTAAGGAAGATTTTCGTAGTGCTCTTTTCTAGTCACATCAGCGTTATCTTGTTAACACTGATGTGACTATAAAGTCAGGGAAATTAATAGCTATGCAAATTCAAAGGCATACTATTCCATCAACGACTACATAAACGTTAAGACAATTTTGTGTTCTTTCTCCAGAATTAGCTTACCTACTGACAGGTTATATCACACTAATATTATAAAGGCGAAAGTTTGCGAGTGTGTGTGTGTTACTGTTACTTCTCCACGCTCAAACGGCTCGACCAATTTTGATAAAATTTTGTATGGAGGTAGCTGACACCCTGGATTAATTTAGTGAGTTCATATTATAATTGTTTATTTTATTTGACTGTATAAGTAAACTCAGTTTATTTAATTTTAATTCATTATTGACATAATCTACTCCTTCCAATGTATTTTACCGTCTCTGGACACAAGTGGGACGATGTGAGTCCAACCTGGTAAAGTGGGGCTACCTTGACGGAACGGCAGCAGGGTTTGATTGTGGAGCCTATGTCACAAACCATGCTCCAGCTCGTATCCTGCCCTCTGTGTCCTAAAACATGCAGTCAAAGCTGCCACCGACTACGCCGTGGAAGTGGTGAGGTTTTGGGAAAACAAGATTTAAAATGCAGTCGTGTCAGTGACACGAAGAAGAAGAATTTATTTGAATTAGTTGTATTGCAATATGTGGTACTAACGACCTCGACAATTGATCATATTATTGTAGCCTGAACAACCTACAGTAAGTTCGTCATCACTCTCCCTTAGATGTCACTGCTTGCAGTAGCGTTGGGGGTTGGGTTGCCTCCATCCCGCAAATATGGCGAGGAGGGTAATGGCTGATCTTTGCGTTATGCTCGTGAACGGATCATGACCATGGTTTTGTATTGTTATTAGTAATTAACTGTTATTAGTAATTAACGGACCCCATACTTCCCGTGGGTGTCGTAAAAGGCGACTAAGGGAGACCGGAGAATGGGCAGCAGCGTTCTCTATGCATTACAACGATACTGCGATCGCCAACCCGCCTGCCAAGCGTGGCGATTATGGCAAACCCCCCCCCCCCAAAATTGGGGGAGGCCTATGTCCAGCAGTGGACGTCTTTCGGCTGAAATGATGATGATGAATTAACTGTTTATTTATTTTACTTCAATGGTCCTAGTTTATCATTTATTACTTCGAGTGACATTGCATACCTACTATTGTATAGAAGTGAGTTGTTCTATGAACAGACAGCTGTGTTGCTGGGGAGTTTGTTGTGATACTTATTCTTCTCAACGAAAGCACTAAGAAGTGGTGAAGGGCGGGCGTTTTGGGTGACTGTCTTATGTAATTTTGACGATTAAAAAAAAAGTAATTTAAAAATAAAAAAACCCGACTGCGAAACTGAAAAGCTACATACAAGCCCATTTAAATTACTTTTTTTATTTCCAGCTTTTTAGTTTACAAATGTTAAAGATTTCGCAAACGATTTAGTTCTTGGTACGTGTTTTTTACGATTTGTCACTTCGAATTACTTTTAACCATATAAGTTATATATATTTTTGTAATCACCTTTTAAAACCCTTTATTTTGATACCCCACTCGATAGGTTTCGAGAAAAAATAATTTTTTTTGAAGACATATTGCTCCAAAAATCGGCTATTTTAATTTTTTTTCAATTTTGATATACCCAGTGTCACTCTCACAATTAAGACGAATCTAACGGCATCTCTCAAGGTAAAATCGATCAAGCCGTTTAGGCTACAGAGCGTGCCAAAGAAATATACATACATACATACACTCGAAAAACATAATCTTCCTTCTGACGCAGTCGGGTAAAAAGTGTTGATTCATCATCTGCCTAGCCTTTTCCCAACTATGTTGGGGTCAGCTTTCAGTCTAACCGGATACAGCTGAATACCAGTATTTTACAGGGAGCGACTGCCTATCTGACTTCCTCAACTCAGTTACTGGGTGATACCTACGATACCCCTTGGTAAGACTGGTTGTCAGACTCTTGGGCTTCTGCCTACCCGTAACGACCGTCAAAGATCCACGAATGACATCCTCGAATGGCAGGATCGATCGACCTGTGTGACTGTTATTATTTATCCTCGGGCCCCTCTGCTGATTCTCTGCCTAATTTGAATAAATTACTTTTGATTTGACTAAGAACTTAATTGTCCGTATATTCCGATCAAAACTGTTTTTCTTTGATAGATGTATGAAATGTCTATAGCACGGCAAATTGAGTAGGGTGTAAAGTTACTTAAAAGCATTTTTCGTGACTGTACAAAAAAGTAAATTATACAATTTCGTTACAACACACGCCTGTGCCAACCTAAGTATTGATTCTACACTTATACGAGTACATCAAAGAATCTACTTATTTATTATTTTTGTTGGTTTGTAAATACAATGAGTAACTATGGGTAAGTATTACTTATTTCTTTTACATTTTTTCGTTCAATGTCGGTTCATTTAAATAAATTGTGCGAAGTGCTTCTTGTGTATTTATTGCTTTGTACGACACGTCCTTTAGACATTGTGCTTGTATCATAATTTTCAATTTATTTGAAAATAAAAAGTAAACGCAACCTGTCACGTAGGTATCGTTTACGTAGGATCTTATAATTAGATAGAAAATATATTTCTTACAGAAAAAGAATGTAGACGTGTCTGTACTACTATGTATGTCGTTAGCAGTTCTGAAGAAAATCGTTTTTTTTACATTGTATTTTTGTAAAATAACTGCTAATTGCTAGAAAAAACATGTGAAGAGTAAAAGATTCTGAGACGAATCTGTAATTATATATTTTTTGGTGTACAATTAAATAATGCCCATAATAGACTGACTTAATAAGTAAGTATACAGACTTATTTATTAAGTCTGTCTAATAAGGACATCCTCTAATGAATGTATGATTCGTTGCCATCATTCGTTTTGTTTGTTATATATTTACTAAGGCACCAATAGTTAAAATTTACTAAGGCACCAAGTCTATTGGTGCCTTAGTAAATATATAACATAAATAAAAGTTCAAAATTATCTAGAGATATCATTTCAATTATTTAGTTTAGCATTCAGCGTCTAATGCAAGGCAAAGTTTAAAATTTAATTAATTACCTACTTAAACACTGTTACGACCTTTATTAACTTTACATTTTACGAATTGATCTAAATGAGTGCAAAGTTTGAATATCTCCCAAAACTTAGCTATTACGTTGCCCAGGGGTCGAATAAACTGTTAGTTGTAACATTAGTTCAAGGTAAAGTAACAAATCGGGTATATTATATAATATTTTGAAGAGCCTAGTTTTTTATTCAATCAAATATATAATTACACTATATTATTATTTACTTTTAAAGGGTTCCGTACCCGAAGTGTGCCCTCCTCTTTCCGTCTGTCACAGGGCTGTATCTTTTGAACCATAATAGGTAGGTATACACTTGAAATTTTTATTTGGCCGCTATAACCATATCTACATAATAAAAACAAAATAAAGTTAAAAATTAAAGTCCAAGAAAAGAGTTCTTTCGGCGTTTTTAGGGTTTCGTAACCAGAGGGTAAAAACGGGACCCTATTACTAAGAGTCCACTGTCCGTCTGTCCGTCTGTCACCAGGCTGTATCTCATAAACCGATAGCTAGACAGTAGAAATTTTCACAAATTATGATGTATTTCTGTTGCCGCTATAACAACAAATACTAAAAACAGAATAAAATAAATATTTAAGGGGGGCTCCCATACAACAAACGTGTTTTTCTTTTTTCGGCGTTTTTAACTTGTGGTACGGAACCCTTCGTGTGCGAGTCCGACTCGCACTTGGCTTTTTTTTTTAAACTGAAGTATTAAAAAAATGTACTTAGTGTTAACTAATGTAAGGAGGTACGGAGCCCTTCGTGGGCACTTGGCCCCTTTTTTAAACTATTCTAAGAAGGAGAACTCTGAATTCGTTTGCTTTGTGTGTGTGTTTTCCCATATGACTCTTTGTAGTTCTTTTTGTTCATTAATTGGTATAAACTTTGGAAGGTATCGATAATCCATGAGATTGATTATCCATAATATATATAGTCTAAAATATTATAATTATTTGTTTCAGTTAATCTATCTATCTATCCCACTGCTGAGCAAAGGTCTCCCCATATTTTTCCACTTTTCTTTGAGCTGTGCCTTCTCCGTCCAATCGGTTAGGAACGAGTCCAAATCGTCCCACCAGCGTTTCTTAAGCCTGTCTCGGTGACGACGCCCGTCTTCAGGCACCCACTGTGAGGATTCTGGCCCGTGTGTCTGTATGCATCCTCTATGGATGTACTTTGTGAATGATGATTATGGTTAGGAAGGGGTGACTACCCCCCAAAAAATTGGGATAAGGGCAGGAGAAAGAGACGACAAAAATGATGAAAAATTTTTTTTTTCTTAAATGATGTCTGGAGTCATCCAATAGGTAAGTATGGCTTGCCCAGTCAACAGCCCTGATTTTGCCTCGCGACCTGTGTTTGCCTAAAATGAATAAATAGTATCTTTTTCAACTTTTTATTTTGGGAATCGAAGCATTTGTCAGTTTTTAGAACTATTATTTGGCAACACTAAATTGGTGATGTTATGTTGGTAACATGCATAATTTTTGACAGTTGTGTGTCAAAGCAGAGTGCAACGAGACCGTTAATGTTAGTTTCGGAAAAACTTTTCAAGTACGTAAGTCATTCAAATATGTATATTTCTAACTTGTTATCAACTTATTCTATAAAACGTTGATAGCTTTATCGTTTGTTATTGTTATTGTTGAAAAAAACACGGTATTTAGCGATAAATTTTCGAATAGGCAAACGCAGGCAATTTTTTTCAAGGAGTGATCGTGACTTTGCCTAGGCTAGGGTTGTCACCTTTGTTTTTTACCAAAATCAAAAAAAGAAGATGTATTTCTCTGTGTATGTTACACGATAACTCGAAACAGTTTTTCATAATAATTTTAAGTTGTTTGAAGGTGTACTGTTTTTAATTAATTAATAAATGGCAATTCAATTAATTTTTTTTTATCGTGAAAAAGAAATATTTTTATAGGAGACTTGAAAAAAAAATACTAGATATCTAGGTAGGTACTTATTCTGGTGTTCTTTTTATTTGAAGGACGATCAAAATGGACAAGTCACGAAGAAGATATAAAGACTATGATGAGAGCATATTAAACATCGCCGTAGGTCTCGTTCAAAACAAAAAGATTTCGTCATACGATGCCGAAAAACAATTCGGTATTCCTCGCCGCACGATTTTAAATAAAGTCAAACAAAAACATTTGAAAAATATTGGAGGTCCCACTAAACTGTCACCAGCTGATGAACAAAAAATTGCTAGTTGTTTGATACTTTGTGGAAAATATGGATATCTAACTTCCTTGGAATTGAGGTCAATCGTGCATAATTATTTAGTCAAAAATGGACTGACTAGAATTTTTAACCACAAAATGCCAGGACCGAAGTGGGTTAGAAACTTTTTAAAACGCTACAGGAATATTTTGACGGTGCGCTCTACAACTAATATAACAGAATCTCGAGCCAGTAAAAGCGTACAGGACTATACTACATATTTCGAAAATTTGAAGATTTCACTGCATAATGTCAAACCAGAGAACATAATAAACTACAATGAAACAAATTTTTTTGACTACCCAGGATCTCAAAAATGCATATTTAAGGCAGGCTTTAAACACCCAAATAAAACATTAAATAATACCAAAACGGCAATTTCTGTTATGTTCTCAGCTTCGGCTAGTGGAGAAATTTTTCCACCATATGTGGTTTACAAATCTGACAATCTATGGACAAATTGGTGTGCCAATGGTCCTGACGGAACCAGATATAATAGAACCAAATCCGGTTAGTTTGATGCAGATTCGTTTGAAGATTGGTTTAAATTCCATAATTATCCCATGGGCTGAGAAAACTACGGATCCGAAGGTCTCGATCGGAGACAATTTATCGTCTCATATGAATATGAGTATAATATCTAAGTGTCAAGAGCTCAATATAAGGTTTATTTTTCTGCCACCCAATTCCACGCACCATACTCAGCCTCTTGACGTGGCCTTCTTCGGCCCATTGTAGAGAGAATGGAGAAGAATTCTAATGGACTATAAAGTTTGACATCCAAGCGCAAATACATTAAATAAACAGATTTTCCCTGATTATTTAAGATGTTATTAGATGCATCAAAACTTACGCAAAGTAAGAATATAATAAGTGGATTTCGTGCGGCTGGGATACACCCCATTAATCCAGAAGCTGTATTAAAGCAGTTACCAGATTATAGCAGGCCTCAAAGAGACGTTAGTTTTGACGAGACCTTTGTCAATTATTTGAAAAATTTGAGAACTCCGGCTAACAAGCAAAACAGAAATGCAAATAAAAAGCTGTTTATAGAGCCTGGGAAATCTGTAAGTGCTAATGATATTTTGTTAGATAAAAAAGCAAAAAAACGAAAAGCATCAGATACTACGGTTACTAAGGTAAAAAAACCTAAGCTTCGAAAGGAACGTACTATCGCCGAAGAGATCCAATTACTTCAGGACGTAGAAGACACTTCTACAGCTATTGGAGATTGTACTTTTAACAATGGCCTATCAAATAACAGACAAGATTCTTCTTGCGATTCAGACGATAACGAGCATGTGAGATACGTAATAGTTAATGCTCAAGTACATCTAGCAAATGAGGACACGGATTTATCTAACCAGACACATACAGTACTATTTCGAAGCTTCCATCAAACGTTGTTGTAAATGTCAATGAAAATCTACGTCTAACAAATAACAAGAGTTTATTCAGAGATGATTTCTAACTTTAACGGAACAGCACCAACTGAAGGTATGTTGACGAAAACCCTAATTCTCTCCAATATTCGTATCAAATCTCCAGATGCAATTACATTCAATGATAGCTCTTCACAGAGCCATGAGCAAGAAAATGTCTTTCCAAAAAAAAGGAACAATAGAAGGTCGAGTTCAGAAAGCTCAGGGATGTATACGGTTCATGATTCATCTTGTGATAGACCTTTTCTTCCATCTGATAATGACACAGAAACATACTTGGAGGAAATTAATGAAGAAATGGAACAAGATAATGAAAAAGGGAATAATGATTGTGAAATTGGTGTTGATATATATGTTCTTGTTAAATTTGCCACATCAAAGTTGGTTAAATATTATGTTGGTCTAATAACCAAGTACAACGATTTGGAGCGCGTATATACTATAAAATACTTAAGAAAGAATTCAGAAGGTAAATTTTTTTGGCCAGCAGTAGGTGAGTCTCAGAGATAACTTTGCTAGATGTAGAAAAAACGTTGCCAAATCCACAAGTTGGTCGTCGAGGAAAATTGAAATTTGATTTACATAGTTTAAGCATTCCTTTGTCAAAAATTTATAAAAACATAATTGTTTTTAAAACTTTTAGAAGAATTTTTGTTTTTGAAATATGTAGATTTTTTGAAGATTTTTTTTTATTTACTTTAACTTTGATAATTCGGCAATATAGTTGTAATAATTGTGTCTACAAACCTAAGTAATCCTGTAATTTATTATTTAGTTTAAAATGTGCAAATAAGCGAAAGTCATTAATTAGTTGCTGCTCGTTTTATCTTGATAGTTTATAATTAAGGTGTGATGTTGAATTATTGCTAAATGGAAGCTAAAGTTACTATAGGGTTACTGAAAAGTTACTATCTTATCTTATAATGTCAAAAGATTATTTTAATTGTTAATGTAGCTACCTACTAAATGACTTTAGTTTCGTAAATAGATCCTGTACTGATTTTTCCTAATAATACTTCTTGAAATACTTTATCAATAAAATAAAATAAAAAATGTTTCATTTTCTTATGACACAACCCTACCCATTCTTTGTCAATGTATGCAGATTGTATAAAATTGTGTCCAGACATTGCCTAAGTAATTTTACCTACTAAAATACTCCCAAAATTTGTCATTCAAAATTGGATTGTATTCTTTAGAAGTTAAACTATGTTTTAGACTGTGCCAGCATAAAAATCGAATTGTTTATTTTGGAGTGAATGCATTCGGCAATGTCAGAGACATGAAACATTACTTTGCCTAATTTCTAAAATACCTCAAAAACTTTATTTACATAGGTACGGACATTGACGAAAATAAATTATAATTACAGAATTCTTGGGTTTTTAATACGATTAAATGTGCACAAAACATGGGAATCGAGCATATTTTAAATTTTATTTTACGTTAAAGGCCAAAAATATCAAAACCCGGGCAAAGACAGGGACGTTGACGGTATTACACAGGTAGGTACTCGATTGACTGTCGTCAGTCTGTTAATGAGTAGGTAGTTCAAAATAATTTAAGTATAATTGTAGGAAATGATTTCAGGCTTCAAAATGTCCTATTTGTTTTCTGATACCCAGTGTTGTTATGCCGGTTACAATTAATTGCATGACTGACATTTGGCAGATTAATTATATCGGCTTGTCGCTGATATTTCCCGAAAGGTTTAAACTGTCGAAAGCAATTGCTCAGCAATTTACTAATAATATCGTTTGTTTTTGTCGTAGAAGGTCAAAGCTGTCTGATACAAAAGCTACGGTTTAATTGGCGTATAATAGGTACAGAATAGATTCTGTATTTATTGATTTAGGTAAGTTCAGTCACGAGTATTAATTTGTTACCATGGACAACTCTGAATATCAGTTTGAGTGAATTTCTTAAGCGTAATTTTTAGGCGGCGCTGCTGAAAATCGTATGTTAGACCAAACGTACAGACGCCAGCACATCAAGCTACCCAAAACTGTCTTTTCCTAATCAAATTTGAACCTTATGCTTTAGCAATAAAGTTGAAAATCAATTAAAGAAAGGGCATAGTCCACGTTGTATGGACATTTGGCTTGGTATGAACAGGCGCTTTAACTAAAATTATAATACAGTTTTAATAGCTAATACCAATAGGAAAGAGAATATTGTAATAAGATTGTATCGTGATGCTTGTAAGACTTGTTTCGCTTACTTTTATCAGTACCACAATACGCACATCGGAGCTGTACCTATCACAGTTTCCAGCACAGGCAGGAATTGAAAGGAGGGGTTCACATCGGCGTCGGGATGACGATGAAATACCTGGGTCTCGTCCTCGACAGCCGGTGGAACTTCGTGGAGCATTTCCGACGTTTGGCCCCCAAACTGGAACGGGCCGGGGCCGCCTTCAAGCGGCTCTTGCCCAACCTGGGGGGGCCAAACGCCTCCTGCCGGAGGCTTTACGCGGGGGTCGTGCGGTCCAGGGCCATATACGGGGCCCCGGTGTGGGCGCGTTCACTGCGGCGGCGAGCCGCCCACTACCTGAACGCGCCCCAGAAGGTGGTAGCCATAAGGGCTATCCGGGGCTACCGCACGATCTCTGGCGAGGCGGCAAGCCTCCTTGCCGGACTGCCGCCATGGGATCTGGAGGCGATGGTCCTCGCGCGCCTGTATGAGTGGCGCGCGGAGGCACTACGCCGGGGGGAGGATCCGCTTCCGCGGCAAATCGCTGCGGAGCGGACGGATCTCCGGCGCGATCTCATGGCGGCATGGAAAGAGCGACTGTCGCAACCCAGCGCAGGGCACGCCGCGATAGCGGCGATAAGACCCCTCTTTGAGGAGTGGCTAGAGAGGCGCCACGGCGCCCTCACCTTTCGCCTGACGCAGGTCCTCACCGGACACGGAAGTTTCGGGAGGTTCCTGCACATCATCAGGCGGGAGGAAACGCCCGGGTGTCACCATTGCCAGGATCGCCCAGAGGACACGGTGGAGCACACGGTGGAGGTCTGCCCCGCTTGGGCGGAGCACCGCCGTGTCCTCATAGAGGCGATTGGCAGCGACGGCGACCTCTCGCGTCCGGCCCTGGTGCAAGCCATGGTCCGGGGCGAGAGGGAGTGGGAGGCAGTCACCTCCTTCTGCGAAGCAGTCATGCTAGCGAAGGAGGTGGCGGAACGGCTCAGGGAGAGAGCCTCCCGTCCCAGCCGCCGCGGGAGACGCTCCGGGCGTCGGGAGCCGCGTGACGACTCCCGGCCACCGTAGGCGCGGGCCTGCGGGCGGAGAGTAATGGGTAGCTCACCGCCCGATCAGGACCAGGCCCGTGCCGGACGGCGCGTACGTGTTCCACGCGCGCCTCAAAGAGATGTCAGCATCGAGGAGGGGCCCCTTAGGGCCGAAGCCTGCCGGGTCAGCGGGATTGTCCGAAAGGGTTACCGCTGGCCCGGAACATAAAGGGCTAAGGAAGGAACACGGGTGGGTTTTAGTCAGTAAGAGTCTGACACTCCCTTCCGCTCCACCCAGAGCGGGAGGACTCATTTGATGATTTCCCATCCACAAAAAAAAAAAAAAAAAAAAGGCAGGAATTGAAGCGAAACTGTCTCGTTCGTATCCGTATGATTCAGGTGGCGAGTTCGAAGGGGGTATCAGTGTCCATTTTCAAAACCAAAACAATACTTGAAAAATTATCACAGCAAAACGAAAAAAACAATATTCACGTTGCCAAGAAACAGTGAATGACAAGTGACTTGAAGTGACAAGACAACTGACATTGAAATAAATGTTTTCTTTTTAAATAATCGATTTATTAGTTGATTAAAATCGAATTTAATTGACTAACTTCGATACTTGTAAATACTTTTGTTTTCCAGATAAAACTAAGGATAAAACATGTTCGAAATAATGTAAGTGATTACAAATAACAGCTCTAATTGACTGTAAACTCTTACCTCTTAAATGACTGGGTAACTTCAAAAATAACAATTAGAATCGATATGTAAATATGTTTTTTTAAATAAACGATTAATTGTTGGCATCACTATGAACTAATGAAGATCGAGTACTGTCAATATGGCGAAGAATAAAACAATTTCAGTACTTATTAAATACACTATTCGTGGGCGCAAGTTGATACAAAAGTATAGAATAAAAAAGCGTTTAAAAACTAAACATGATTTTTGATTAATTTGTTTCCTTTCGAGCATCGTGTTCACGTGAAGCCGAAAATGAGCAAAGTCCTTTGACAGATTGTAGTAGCTTGATGTCCTGGCGTCTGTACAATAAAGGTGATTTTTTTAAAGAAAGTAGACATACCCATCTTGATCAGGCCGGAAATATTTTAGTAGGAAATATTATGGAAATTATAAAAAAAAAAATGCATAATTCTAATTTTTCCGATTTGTTTTTCTGGGAATTGTCACCGCTGCACTAGTTTAATAAATATTACAAATTTTATTTAAATTCAGTATTAGTTTTTCTATCTGATGACAGTTTTATTCTTATATTTAGTGCAATACTTTATCCTAGAGAAAACCAAAAAAGGCTGTCTGCGCGAAATTTAAAATTTTGGTGGGAGAAATGAAATCATTAAGTGGCTCGTATAGAATAAACCCAGAAGGACGAAAATACCATTGTTCACTACGTAGAGCCAGGCCCTCACGCGTAGCAGTGATAGATGTAAGCCAGCCTGTTGTGTTTTCCCGGTAAAAACGTAAATAAGTCTTTGTTAGTAATCGAACAACACCATGAAATTTTGGTTTTTAAAGACGTTTTATAACTACTCGTAAGCCGGTATTGTAATATATTTTTATAATAAAAAGCTTTGGTATGCTTTCAAAACTATTCAAATATAATTATTATATTCTTAGTGATGAAAAAAGATATTATTTAAAAAAAAACTGAAGGGAAATCGTACCTTTATGTGAAATGTCACCGCCTGCTCACAAAGTGCAGTTAAGCATAATTTATAATGATCATGATGATGACGATGATGATTGAGGAGGTGAATATATTTTTTTAAAAATTACTTTTACTTTTCCGTGTCTTATTAATTCTTCAGTCTATACATACTGAAGAATTAACTAGACATGGTAAAGTAAGTTGTAATTTTTTTTAAATTTTTCTTAGTAGATAGGTAGGTATGTTATTTTTTTTATTATTTTAATAAAATATTTATTCACAATTTTTTTTATTGTCTTAATAATTTGGCCTAGTTTTAATAGATTTTCTAATTTAGATGTAGATATCAATTTTGGTGTCTTATCAATTCTGGTGTCGACAATTATGTTAAAAGCTACCAGGATTGTGTGTCTCTTACATTTCATGAAACTGGATATCTTGCATTTCAGCTTCTTATATTCATTAAAGATATAAAAACATTTTTTTTTTACCAAAATTAGGTGAGTAAGAAATCATAGTTGTTGAAATTCACTCATTTCATGATTCATTTATTAATATCTGTCGTCAAGATAGCGGCAATTAAATGTGATCATTTGTGGAAGGCATATAGGTACCTCAAGTGGCAACACAAAAAGTGACGCTTAAATATAGGATGCTGCATCGGCCCACCATTTTAAGTAAGTATAAGAATACTTAAAATGCAATAATATCTGACATGTCTTGCGTTGTAAATATCTGCCTATTCAAACTAAATTGCTAATACAAGTCTAAAATGTTGTTAGATTGCTAATATAAATGATTAAAATATTATGTTTTTAATTATGAGTAGGTAATAAGGTATGCTGAAATTTCAGAAGCTAACTTTGTATTTTCGGTAGGTACCGTCATATCATCATTCGGTAATTTGGGGCGCCGCGTTACCGAACCGTCTAATTCGATATTTGAACTCGATACCTTATTGGCGTGCGTGACATCGCATGGTACCATTTGGTGTCATGTCGAAAGTGAACGTCCCATATGTTTGCTATTTTAGGCCTCCTATCCAAACTTACGAGCCATCCAAACGAGAATTACGTTAGCTCCGTTTACATACAAACCAACTTCGGGAATTTCTGAAAACCATTCATAGCGAATAGGCATTCGCTATGAATGAACATGTGGATTCAGTATATACGTTGTAGGCACAATGTATCTATACTGAATCCACATGTGTAACCTGTATGGTCTAAGAGATTGTGATGATCGCTAGTATTAAGTGTACTGGAATGTCGCTGCCTCGTTGGTCTGTGTTCGCAAGTGCTAACTGATGAGCATGAGAAGTTCTCATTAGCATGCCGTAGTCTGGATGTGTCCCCGGGTGATGGCAATAGGTTCACCCCTATTACATGAGACTGAAACATAACTGCCGAAATGGGGGTGTAACCCTACTATATATTCACCTCTGCCTAACTCTTCGGGGTTACAAGACTGGTGTTATGGATTCAACTAAAATAGCCAAACGATAAATAAAAATATCAGTTATCACTCGTAAATTTCTGGGCACATATAACATTCTTCTCTTTGTCCTCGATATATATAAATAGCGGGTGCTATTATTCAAACATCAACAACGTTTGTTCCGCGTCAGACTAACAGAATCACAACAAAAAGTCTACAATTAAAAACAGAATGCTTATAAATACAACACGTCAAAACATGCTTTAAAAAAAAATATTACGGAATGAATTACCATTTTTTTACCGGTAACATTAGGCTGCTCCCTCATTATAAATAACATCATTACGCCTGTAATCCATAAAAGGTTAGGAAGTACCTATTCCCGTTTGAGCTCCTATACATCAGGCAGAGGCATACCTATAGTACACCCACATTTAGCCAATTATGTTTAAGTCAAGCAATAGGGGGCGAGCTTATTGCCATCAATCGGGCAAAACCAGACCCAGACTCCAGTATTATCTCTCCAGGTATTATCTACCTGATGGAAAAACCTTTAACACTTTGCCCGACCTGAGACCTCATGGTCAACAGAAGCACACGCGACCACTAGACCAATGAGGCAGTCCTGCTCTCTCATTATGTAAAGAAGAAGAGTGACTAACCGCTAAACTGAAGAGCTCAGTGTAGGTAATGTAAGGCGCTAAGCAGACGATGTACAATTTGTCTGCGGACAATTTAGAGATCTATACAATAACGCACACGAAGAACAAATAGACTGCTGGGATTTTTATACGTTCTATCGTCAAGGACAAATTGTCCGTCGGCTTAGCGCCTAAGCAGCCCCGAATTCTAGATACTTTCAGCAAAACAATACTGGTCGCGACGCATCAGGTCGCGGCCTAAACGTCTGGTCATAGCACCTAAATAGTATCTAGGTAAATAAAGCTTAACTATTCAATGTCGCGAACAGTTTACAATGCATGAATGCCCGTTCGTCTGTCATCTGGTCTCAATCTGGGACACTGCCAACGGCTGGCGTTCGTCCCCGTATCGTAGTACTGAAGCCAATCGTATTAGCGGTGTCACATGGCTACGCAATCATTCTACCATTAAATTTGCTGCTGGAAGGTGTTAGCACAATAAGTTTGTGCGGACATTGATTTATTATTACCTAGAATGAATAATAAGTGTTTAACAGCAAGATTTGTGTTCTACGACAAATTGTTGACGACTGAGGTCTACTTTGTTTTTTATTTGTAGAATATTAAGTTTTTATCTTACAGTAACTGTGATGTTCTTGCGCTGGTGATGCTCGTCCGTTCACTGTCCCTATATGGATATTCCACTCGGTAAAAGCCTCGGCAGTCAAAGCCTTAAAAGTCGATATGTCGAGTTATTTGCTGACTGCTTTATAGCGTATAGAAAAAGTAACTTCTTCTAGACCTTAATAATCAAGTTAACTGTCAAAAGTTTTTGTGAAAACGTAAAAAGTTTTCACAAAATAAAGTTGCTCTTCCAGTGATTTTATTTATCGTGATGGCGACTGTACTGTCAAGATCAAGAGCGTTCCGTAGACAAGGTTAATTATGACGGGCGTGTGGTACCGGCTCTCCGCGGCCACGTCTATAAAGGTACACTTACACAGGCTACTTGAATTGCCCAACTCTGAGCAATATTGAAAAATTCAGCTGGGCTGGGCAGCGTTTGCGAAGCTTCTTGTCGCGTATTCCCCAGAGCCTAAAGACGAAAGTCTCTTATCACCGGGTCCTACCTGTTATAACCTACGGAGCTGAAACGTGGACACTCACGTATAAATTCAAGGCCGCTCAGCCAGCTATGGAACGAGCTATGCTTGGAGTCTCTCTGAGGGATAGAATCCGTAATGCACCTCATTACGCATTCTATCCGGCAGAGAATCAAAGTTGTCGACATAGCTCACAGAATAAGCAAGCTGAAGCAGAAATGGGCCGGCCATATTAGCCGTAGAAACGATGACCGTTGGGGTAGACGTGATCTTGAGTGGGGACCGCGAATCGGCAATAGGACTGATGATGGAGCAATATTGGTCAACAATGATGTCGCAACAATCTTTGCTAGAGATTGCCACACCATATTGAGCGATATAGAGCAACTTGCCTAATGAACTAGGGAATACATTTATGTTCAATACAGAATATATGTGACGCAATTAGAGGTAGATTTGCTGCAATAATTAAAGCTATTTTTTAAAATTAACTGAGATGTCTGACGTTGTCGGGTAATAATTATCAGAAATCGGTCAAGAACAAGTCTGACTCGCGCACCGAGGGTTCCGTACAAATTTGTAGATATGTAAATAGTTTAACATTGTTTTTTTTCATGTAACTACAAATTTACGGTATTCGGATTTTTTCCTTTACTTTTGCTACATGATGTTGGTTCTTGCCATATTTCATGATTCTAGATCAACGGGAAGTACCCTATACATTTTGTTTCCCTTGAGATTGTCAAAATATACGTTTTTTGCGGCATAAACGGCCGTATATTTTTTACGTTAACTTAGAAGTTTGATTTTTTCACAGCTTCAAGGTACCGCAGACTTGAGTATATGGTTTTAATTTCAACTCGATACCTCCACGCGGTCCCGAGACAAAGATAGGTCTTGACAGATAGACTGACAAACGGACGGACGGACAACAAAGTGATCCTATAAGGGCTCCGTTTTTTTTTCCTTATGAAGTACGGAACCCTAAAAATGGCCTTGTAACGACAGCTTTAGAAAAGACGTGTGCGCTCCGCAACGCTTACTAGTGATTTATTAACTAGACACTGAAACAGCTGAAATTATCGAACGCAATTGTACATCTTTTAAGAGTTAATGATGTCATAGATTCCGTTGAATACAGATGTTATATGTTCCGTTTAAAATATCTGGGTGAATAGTGAAGAGAAATAATTATTTTTTACCATTAATCAAATCATGAAAATCTTTCGTTGACTGTTATAAAGAAGCTTTATTATTGTTTGTGATTTATTAGATAAATACTATTTGTTTTTAAATGCTTAGAATAGAGATTTTCTTTCAAAGTTCTTTCTCCCCCTAAGACATAAACATAACAAAATGTGGGTATACTATAGCTGGTACCTACATCCCTGTCTAACCCTTCGGGGTCTTTTTTTTTTGCGGATGGGAAATCATCAAATGACTCCTCCCGCTCTGGGTGGAGCGGAAGGGAGTGTCAGACTCGTACTGACTAAAACCCACCCGTGTTCCTTCCTTAGCCCTTTATGTTCCGGGCCAGCGGTAACCCTTTCGGACAATCCCGCTGACCCGGCAGGCTTCGGCCCTAAGGGGCCCCTCCTCGATGCTGACATCTCTTTGAGGCGCGCGTGGAACACGTACGCGCCGGCACGGGCCTGGTCTTGATCGGACGGTGAGCTACCCATTACTCTCCGCCCGCACGCCCGCGCCTGCGGTGGCCGGGAGTCGTCACGCGGCTCCCGACGCCCGGAGCGTCTCCCGCGGCGGCTGGGACGGGAGGTTCTCTCCCTGAGCCGTCCCGCCACCTCCTTCGCTAGCATGACTGCTTCGCAGGAGGTGACTGCCTCCCACTCCCTCTCGCCCCGGACCATGGCTTGCACCAGGGCCGGACGCGAGAGGTCGCCGCCGCTGCCGATTGCCTCTACGAGGACACGGCGGTGCTCCGCCTCCGCACAGACGCGATGTTATGTGAATGTTTTTTTTTTTATTATTAACAGATATTCCCTTCACCCACACGTGTCTGAAAATACTTTAGAGGCGGAAGCGTTTAAGCAATTTAAATCTTTACTAATGTGTCTACGTCAAGAATTTTCTATGATTTATTTGAATTAAAACGAGCAAAAAATCAAAGTGAATGTATATCCGGTTGTAATGAGCCGTAATCGACATTCATTTTTTATCAAGGATATACAACTGAGACTTCAAAGGCAACCTTTCGCTAATGTACAGACGCCAGCACATCAGGCTACTACAATCTGTCAAATTTCTTTAATAGATTTTCAACTTTATCGTTAAAGCATAAGGTTCAAAGTTGATTGGGAAAATTCGACAGTTTCGGGTAGCTTGATGTGCTGGCGTCTGTACTACACAACATATACCTACATATGATTGATGCTCTGAACAGCTGTTGAACCGTACCTAATTATCAGGGCTACGCATTTAACCTTAATCACTGTTAAATCGGATATAGACCAGGGTAAGGGGAAAGAATCGCAGTAATTGTATGCTAATGGGTTATTTGAATTCGTTTCTATTGCCGAACGTGACTAATTTGCCTTAGATTTCTTAATTAACTTCATATTATATTTTTAATAATAACCTGCATGTTGCATGTTGTTTGGTCTGACAACCAGTCTTATCAAGGGGTATCGTATTACCCAGTAACTGGGCTGTGGAGGTCAGATAGGCAATCGCTCCATGTAAAATACTGCTATTCAGCTGCATCCGGTTAGCCTGGAAGCCGACTCCAATATACACTCGAGAGCAATGAATCCGGGTCACTTAAAGAATCCTAAAAATCTCGGAAACTAAAAATGCTAGGTTAATGCAATAAATTGTATTTAATAGACAATGTAATACTCCTTAAATGAAGGTATTAAAACTTCTTAGTTATTGTAAAGTTATATCATAAAAAAATCAAATTTGAAAAAGGGCCACTTTCGAAGATGGAACTACGAAATTACAGCATTTGGTTTTGCTTTCGTTTGTAATCTGTCATTTATGTGGGTACATAAACCATGTTGATAGTGCTCTATGTTCATTATTCAAGCTGAAATTATGTCGCTTACGCCTGAAGAATGCACCAGAATACTTACAATGCTGGAAACCGGCCGGAGTCAGCGCGATACAGCCAGGACTGTCGGTGTGTCGCTGTCAACAGTACAAAGAGTTCTCCGACGTTACGAAGAAACTGGTTCTAACCTACGCAGACCAGGAACGGGCAGAACCAGGTGTACCACAGCACGAGAAGACCGATACTTGGTGAACACCATGCTTCGAAATCGCTTTCTCACAGGAACTGAACTCACAAATCAGTTTCGACGCCTCGAAGGAAGTAACCCAAGTGCATGGACAGTAAGACGTCGGCTTGCTGAATCTAACTTAAAACCCCTTAGACCTGCAAACGGCCCTAAACTGGAGTGTGGGCATCGTATTTCAAGACTAAGATATGCCCAGAGCCACGTAAATTGGAGTATTGAAGATTGGTCAAAAGTTATGTTCTCCGACGAATCAAAATTTATGCTCTACAAGCACGATGGAAGACACAGAGTGTATCGAAGACCAGGGGAAAGATTCAAGCAAGCATGCATCGAAGAAAAAGTAGCCTACGGTGGTGGGTCTGTACTTGTGTGGGCCGGAATTTCTTCTGAAAGTCGCACAGAGCTGGTGATCATAGAAAACGGCTCTTTAACTAGCGTAAGATATGTGGAAGAAATCCTCAATGATCACGTTGATCCATTTATGGTCAATTTAGGTGAGGATGCTATATTTATGCATGACAATGCCCGACCTCATACAGGTAGGATTGTGAATGACTACCTTCAAGAGATGAACATTACTCGTATGGAGTGGCCAGCGCGCAGCCCGGATATCAACCCGATCGAGCATGCTTGGGACGAGCTAGGCAGATGCGTAAAACAACGAAACCCTCCCCCAATCACGCTTCGTGAGCTCAAAATTTCTCTCACAGAGGAATGGGAGAATATTCCCCAAAATCGTATAAGGAACTTGGTGTACAGCATGCCAAACCGCGTAAACGCAGTAATGGAAGCACTAGGAGGCAATACGAAGTATTAAAATTCAAGAAAATCGTAATAAAGTTCAAAAATTTCATGTTTCCTATTTTTGTTTTAAGGAGAGATCAGCAGTTTTTTTCTTTATGTAATTTTGTGTTAATAAAATGTATGGTGACTCATATTTTTTTTACTTTCATTTAAGGAGTCACACATTGTCTATTAAATACAATTTATTGCATTAACCTATCATTTTTAGTTTCCGAGATTTTTAACATTCTTTAAGTGACCCGGATTCATTGCTCTCGAGTGTAGTTGTGAAAAGGCTAAATAGATGATGAACCTGCATGTTGCGAAAATTATTCGTGCCCGCATGCGGTTTGATGCCCGCAAAGTCAGCGAGAAAAGGTTGAATTTATCTTGGTTTGAAGTAAATGTGGTTTCAAATCGCAGTCACAGTGCAACTGCTGATGAAAAGTTAATTTTACTCACAGTTACATTCTACTTTTCATGCGGGCGCGAGATAAACCGCTCCATAAGTTTTTTTTTTCACAAAATACAATTGCTCAGTCTCTTTTGACAAAGAAAAAACAAAACGAAGGCAGACCTAAAATTAAATTAGAGAACAACGAACATTGTAATTTTCATGAAAGATAACTCGATTACAGTTTAGAAAAAGTCTTGTGGAAAGAAAACCCCAAATGAGCGAGACTTTTCCGAGGAGACATCCATTCCTCCAACCGTCCGTCCTTCCAATGTGACAGGCTGTGCTTCAGAATGACGTAAAAAGCACAATAGCATAGATACTTATCTACATACAAAAACTCACCCCTTCTTCCCATGAGGTAGGTAAAAATTACGGAACGCCACCTGCTAAGACCCTTACATAATTTCCCTTTGCTGCGTTTACGTTCAAACATCAGAGGGGCAATTCTAGTAATTTTAAGAAAGTTCACAATCTGAAGGCCAATTTTATTCTCGTAATTAGAAACGACCAAAATCTAGTCGCAGTTTCGTCTCAGCGTCAAAATCAAATGTCAAATTACTTGTCAACAATTTCGGGAAATTAGGGGTATTTTTGACAGATTAAGACTGAGATCAGACTGTGAACGTTCTTAACCTTTTGACCGCTTGACATTTCCGTGCCCCTACCGCTTAGTATTTCTGCGACAGAGAACGTGCATGATTTTTGCTTTCTATTATTGCTCCTCCTTATTTATTGTAGGTATTATTTTATAGAATTGTAGTCGCGCGCTAGGGGCACGACAATTGATATTTAGCCAAGCGCTTAAAAGGTTCAAATTACAAGAATTGCCCCTCTGATCTCAGTCTCAATCTGTCAAACGCGTCAAAAATGTTCAAAATTGAGTCGCAATCTCATCTCAGCGACAACCAATGTCAAAAACGCGTCAAAAATGTGGGGATTTTAGAGGTAAGACCTCTCAAATTTGAACATTTTTAACCCGTCACTCGTCTAATTAGCAGGCACAATAGAAATTTTATTGGTACACATGGTGTACACTCGACGTGCGAAGAGTTAATAACGGGAATTTGCCTTCTGGTCATACATGCACGCCAGATGCGAGTACTACGCATTTGACCTTTCTGAAAAACATCATTATTAGGATCACTATTTAACTCAATATTATTTTTAATTAAATGCTTTATCACTAATAATAGGACTTAAAAACTACCAACTCGCTTTGCAAATAGTCTCATAACTCTAGTTAACTTTAGTTAGGTACTTAGTAACTTTCTAGCCACGATATACCCGTACAATATGTGCCGACACAATTAGAAATTGTTGCCTTTTATCAAATCGCTGGTTACAAATGTGGCGTTTTTCCACGTGGTACGTCTAGGGAATAGGTACTAGATAGATTGCTATAATTCTTTCTTGTCTGCTGTTAACCAGCTTACTCGAAGGATTCTGTTGGGTACTTGCATGTTTTCTGTCTGTTTATTTAATTAATAGATTATTCAGTTTTTGTTGTTGCTTTCGATATATTTTATGAAACACTAGTTGCGAACGCGGTTTTACCCGGATAAGTCGCTATCCACGAAAATATCGGGATAAAATGTATCTTATGTCTTAATCCAGGTCATGGTCTACACATGTGCCAAATTTCATCCAAAACGATTCAGGCAAAAAATCGAATCTTTTTAGGGTTCCGTAGTCAACTAGGAACCCTTATAGTTTCGCCATGTCTGTCTGTCCGTCCGTCTGTCTGTCTGTCCGTCCTCGCTTAATCTCTGTGACCGTTAGCACTAGAACGCTGAAATTTAATACCAATAAGTATATCAATCACGCCGACAAAGTGGTAAAATAAAATTTTGGAAAATATTTTTTTTTAGGGTAGCTCCCCTACATGTGAAGTGGGGATGAACATTTTTTTCGTCGTGTTCCCCATCGTGTGGGGTATCGTTGAATAGGTCTTCTAAAATGACTTAGGGGTTGCTAAAATTATTTTTCGATTTAATGCTCCATTTACGAAATTTTAAACTTTAAAGTGTAAATTTTTGTTCCAGTAGGGCGTCCCCCCCCCTCTAAAACCTATACTGCTGGCTTGAAAAATCTGGAAAAATTCACGATGATAGTACATTTCATGAACTTTAAAGGAAAAGTATAGCGGTTAAGATAACTTTATTAGTTTAGCGGTAATAGTCGTTGAACTTGGCTGTTGGATAATTTTGTACCAAATACAAAATCCTTAGCATTAATCCTTTAAAGTGACTAAGATGAAGTAGTTGCTTGTTTATAACGGGTAAAGACTTGCATTGAAAAACAAAATATGTTTTTTTTTTATTTTTTTATATTCAGACTATAGAACAACAGAATCGTACTACATTGTGATAACGGGCTACTACGGAACCCTACACTGTGCGTGTCCCGACACGCACTTGGCCGGTTTTTTTCTTTATAGTAGTTTAGATTAGATTTGATACAGCAGAAAAGAGTGTCAATGGAAGGGCAACTAGCTTCATCTTTCTGACTGACTAACTCCTTGACAATGTGGTGCCTATACCTGATGGTTTAATTGAAATAAATGCTTTGAGTTGGAGTACATTAGAGTTTTCCAACACGTCGAAGGTCTAGTACATAATCTGCTGTCTTCTCTATTTCGATCTATTCGTGATTCTAACTGTCATGATAATAGAAACAGAAAAACCAACCGGAATGGGTTTAGAGCCTGCACTGCGACTATAATTATTCGAATTTGGGCTTTGACCTCATCCATAATGCAGAACGCAAGTCGGCGACCCTATGCGTCTGAATACCTTTACACAGAATAGAACAATGAGGTTCATATTCAAACATTATATAACGGTTTTTGAAACGCATTGTCTTTTAATATTTGCACGTCGATATTTAATGGGTTAAATATCAATGGCCTCTCTCTGTCCTTGTATTGTAGAAAAGTTATAATTTGTTATTTAAGTTAAAAAATACAGGGTGGCAGGGGCACAGAAGCGCAACCTGGTACCACAGATTCAGTATATGATACTAAACCCAGCTGCGTGGAATTTTTTGTTTTTTTTCAGCGTGTGTCAAAAAAGTGTGGTCATATTTAAGGGTGTGGGACCAACATCTTAATAGGAAAAACATCTTAATCGGGAAGTAATAATCAACCGTCACATAGGTTTGTGTCGAGTAGGTATTTCAGTTTTTTATGGGACAGCTGTTAATTTTTTCGCGATTATAATGTTGGTCCCATAGAGAAAGTTGTTCAATTTCACGGTCTGCTGCACCACCCCCTCAAATAGCACCTCACTTTCTGATACATACTGTATTATTACTTTCACTACGAATCTTTTTCTTCGAAACTTTTTCTATACCAACAAAACAGGGTACCTACAAAAGAAAACACAGTGCCTCATTGGATATTCTCTACGTAATTGCTCGTTGGATACAAGTTAAGCATTTATAATATCGTGGTAGTTTCCCGCTCGAAATTCAACTAGGAGGCAGTTCACGGGTTGATAAAGTTCAAAGGTGCTCCGAGGCGATGCACTTGTGCACGGGTTAAATCTTAAGAGGTGGCGGGTTATTGGCGCCTAGGAATAGGATGCGTTGGAATGTTGCGATCAATGGAAGGAGGAGCTTTGGAAAGGCTGAAGATTTTATACCTACAGCTTTAATGCCTAATACTTATTTTGATGTAGGAAAATGGCTATTAAAATCACGTAATCTACGTAGGTATAGCTTACGTGATTTGAATGGCCATTAGTTTATAAACGATTATAAATAGGAAGCAGTTAAGCTAAGAATAAGGTTTACGGTTTTGAAATAATCGTAGCCGATTGCTGTGTTCCGCAGCATCCGATTGTAATAAACGGCATGCAAATATGAGCCATTAATAGTGAGCATGAACATTAATGTCAATTTCCTTTATAAAATTGTAAAATGCGGTCCAATCCGTGGCGACGCGAGTCGACGCGAAGGAACGTTTGTAAGGAGTTCAATTACAGCAATGTACTAATTCCAACAGGTGTTTTCATACGCATTGAGCTCCTCAAGTTCTGAGTTGACCTTCACGATTACTGACAAATGCTTGCTCTGGCTGGATCGGTCCACTCAAATCTTTGTAGTAATTTCCACAAAAGACCATTTCAGATATCAATCTACATGGCCTTCACATGATCTGACCAATATTATGTCAGGACTTTAAAAGAGACTGTGACCTCTGAGTTTGTTTCGGCCTTTCTTCTCGGAATAGTCAGATAGGAGACGCCGATTTCATCTAGCTTATCTTATTTTTAATAATAAAACAAGTGATTCCGATATTCTATTTACAGAATAAATAATTTCATTCTAATTGAAGTAACACGGAATAATACATAAGTAGACCAGTTTCATTCATAGATCTTTAGAACTTGTATATTTCTTCGAAATTAAAAGTAATAGTCTAAGTATTTCGTTCTATGTTTTGTACGTACTTACAAGGTAACCTGTGTTTCACATACATTAGGTAGGCAACCATTCATTGATGTAAATATATCAAACATAAGGGCACGAAATGAATATGAAATACTTATAACGACAAGTTGTCGAGCGTCGACACGCTTCAATGAGCTGTATCATGAAAGTGAAGAAGGCATTGAACTATGAATAAGGACCTTACGGTTCGAAGCCCAAAATTACGAGTTCGAATTTCAAACACTGATTGCCTCTTTGGTCTAGTGGTCGCGAGCGTTACTCTTGAGTATGAGGTCCTAGGTTTGATTTCCAGATTGGGCAAAATTTTATTGGGTTTTTCCATTAGGAATTTCTCAGTAGCAGCCCAGAGTCTGGATTCGTGTCCGGTTGATGGCAATAGTGTCGCCATTTATTTATTTATAAGATATTAAACCTAACTGGCGAATGTGGATGTACTAGGGGTACATCCACATTCGTTGTTGTTTTTGTTACTATTTGTTGTATTCTGAACGCTTTTAACGCTTATGTCTTTTTTATTTTTTACATCGTTCTCACATTATATAATCATAAATTCAAAAGTAATGACGTAACAAATATTTTAGTAAAATGTAATTTAAAAAGAGTGTCCATGGAGTTTCTTGCCCGTTCTTCTCCATAGGTACCTACGCTTTGGAATGGGCAACTAGCTTCATATTTTCTGACTGACCGATTTCTTGACAATTCAAAAGTGCCTGTTAAAGTTTTAATTGAAATAAATGCTTTGAGTTTGAGTACATACACCACTAGATAACCCTTCGAGGAAAACAGGCGGGTTATGTTATAGTCCAGTCAATAAAGGAGAGAGAGAGAGAGAAGAGGGGAGAAAGAGAGAGGGTAGAGTACACTTTTCCAGAGCTCGAAGATGGTTGGAAATTCGGAAAAAATGTATAATCATTAAATATTATTTATGAGCTCTCATTTGATGTAAAAAAGTGGGAACTTTGTGCCCCCGTTACTCCGGCTCACACCGTAGATGTCATGAATTTTAGTATGTTCACTCTAAGTACCCTGAGGAATTTTCTGAAGGAATCGCTTAGTCCTATAGGGGCCCACTCTAGACCCCTATTAGGCCATTCGTTGACTGAACTCCAATGTGAATTAAAAACACGTGCAAATTATTTCAGAGAGCAAATATTATAAGGCAACTTTCCAATTTGGTACAGTGTTATATTAAAATCGTTTAGGCACACGAGAGTCTTATTATACAAATTAAGAACAGTAGGTATTTCGCTTTTGTAATTGGGTTGACTCAAATTTGTGGATGTTAATAAGCCGCCCTAAGTTCAAATGTTCATTATTTTTAGACGATTTCGTCGGCAGATTAAAAGAAAAGAAAAATAAGAGGAAGAAGAAGAAGAGATTTGTGGCAGATTTAAAGGAGGGTACCCTGATTTTTCTTACCGGAGAATGGGCAGCAGCGTTCTCTATTTATTCCACCATCATACCATACTGCGATCGCCAACCCGCCTGCCAAGCGTGGCGATTATGGCAAACCCCCCCCCCCCCCACCCCAAAAATTGGGGGAGGCCTATGTCCAGCAGTGGACGTCTATCGGCTGAACGACGACCCTGATTTGCGCGGATTTGAGTGTCACAAAAGATAAATTTAGGACTTTACAGGGTGCACGGACGTCGACGCTCAATCTGAACCCATAAATTCTGTACATGATTCTAAACTCTAGTGCTGAAATTCGTCGGTAATTAAAAAAAAATGGCTGTTCCATACATTTTGACCGCGTAGGTATTACAATTTTCGATGAGACAGCTGTTTTTATTTTGACGGGGGTGATTTTTTATATGTCTGTGTGGTGCCGGACTTAAAGAATTACACCACCCCTTACTTCCCGTGGGTGTCGTAAAAGGCGACTAAGGGTCTTACCGGAGAATGGGCAGCAGCCTTCTCTATTTATTCCACCATCATACGATACTGCGATCGCCAACCCGCCTGCCAAGCGTGGCGATTATGGCAAACCCCCCCCAAAATTGGGGGAGGCCTATGTCCAGCAGTGGACGTCTATCGGCTGAAACGACGACGACGATTTTTTATATCACGTGCTGAATTCATAGTTTCAGTTTGTGTGTCGATGTGCCTGCTCGTATAATATCTATATAGACAATGTGGAGACAACATTATAGGACAATCAGTGAAAACACTGGCAATACTAATGCGTATTTTACAACTATCAAATAAATCCTAGCACCGAAATTTAAATAGCGATTTTTTCAAACATAAGAAAAAGCAGTGATGCGGCTATGTGTTTTGCCAATCTTTGACTAGCTGTGGTGACTATGCTATTGGATATATTTGATTGAATTTTCGAATGCAGCCTGGGAATGTCATTAGGTTATATTAAGTTTAATTTACTGTCGTACTATCGTCTCCGCCTTATACAGGGTGTTTGGAAGCTGAGTGCAAAGCTTTAAGGAGTGATAGTTGACACCATTTACAGCATTTTAAGCCATATATATCATATAGCCATATATATTGTCTGTGTGGTGCCGGACTTAAAGAATTGCACCACCCCTTACTTCCCTTGGGTGTCGTAAAAGGTGACTAAGGGTCTTACCGGAGAATGGGCAGCAGCGATCTCTATTTATTCCACCATCATACCATACTGCGATCGCCAACCCGCCTGCCAAGCGTGGCGATTATGGCAAACCCCCCCAAAATTGGGGGAGGCCTATGTCCAGCAGTGGACGTCTATCGGCTGAAACGACGACGACGACGAAGCCATATATATCTGTGACGAAGTATCTATTTTGTTTAAGTGCAAAGTTTTAGTCAAAAATAACATACATACCAACTTTAACTGCGAAAAAAATAAAAAAACATACTTCGTCTAAGACATGGTATGGCTCAAGATGCTCTAAATAGTGGTAGTTGACAAACTATCACCCCCTTAAGGCTTCCAAACACTCTATATTATGCTATATGTAGTAAAAGAACGCTAACATTTTCTTTTGGCGCTTGAATGATATTGACAGGCCGTTATTGGTAAACATTTGTGAAATTGTTTCGCGAAACTGTATTGGAAAAACAAAATTGCGGTGTTAGTTTTGATTTTGAGCACGCACCAAATAGAGGCTTGTACAGCTAAAGTATTAATTGCTTCACCAACTTTACGGAAAAACAAAGTAACATTTGACTTTCGAATTAAAATACCTTCAGTTTTTGTAAACCCTTCATTTGCTTTTGGCAGTTGAATAAAAAATGCTCCGACTTCAAATACCGCCATGTTGAAAAACTGGGTGCGCCAAAGTTCACCTAAATTTTCAACTCCGATAATTGGAAATCCGAAAATGTTCTTCCTAAAATTTTTCTTCCTAACAATCACAATTCCTAACTACTCTGTCTCTAATGTTCATAATTCCGAAGCATTCAACTTCATAATGTCAGTAGCAATAAACATCTCGTCGTCGTTGTCGTCGTCGTCGTTTCAGCCGATAAACGTCCACTGCTGGACATAGGCCTCCCCCAATTTTGGTTTGCCATAATCGCCACGCTTGGCAGGCGGGTTGGCGATCGCAGTATGGTATGATGGTGGAATAAATAGAGAACGCTGCTGCCCATTCTCCAGTAAGACCCTTAGTCGCCTTTTACGACACCCACGGGAAGTAAGGGGTTAAATAAACATCTATTATACTTTTATTTGTTTTCCTATATTTTCTCAACATAACCATCTTTTACACTATTATTCAAAGTCATGTCTTTTTTGTTTAGATTTCTTTTTATTATAGATTTTTTTTGTTTAGTTGTAGTGTAATTATGTTTAGGGATAAAAGCGTTATGATAAAAAACAGTAGGAGTTTAAATATATTTACATTAATGATATTATTAATTACAATTTTCGGAAACATGAGTGTTATGAACATCGCCGGTAGCACTACAAATAGTACGAATGAAAACTTTAGTATGAAAAATTTTAGGAAGACTGATCATTCGGATTACAAATCATTAGGAAGAACAATTTCGGGTAAAGAACTTTAGGTGAGCCAATATGGACCCTGAAAAACTGGCGTTGACAGACACCGCAATTCATGTGGTTTGTTATCAAAATGTTTTGGGCTAGGACGTAGTTATGTTAGCAACTCTGCATGTTGCAATTGAACCATGTTTTGAATTTACTTTGTGTAAGTAGGTAATAAAACTTGCGTGTTTATAATTAAATGCATTTTATCAGAAGACTTCTGTTATCGCCGCGTTTTCTGTTTTCCCTCTGCAATTAAATATCTCAGGTAATGTAGCTTTTGTGTTTTGCAGTTTTATGAGTAGGTATAATAAACTGATTATTCATTCCTCGACTGGAAGAGATAGGTAGGCTAGGCAGCTACCTACGTCTGTTAAGTTAGTTTTTTAAATTGTTTTATAACTGAATGGGGCTGCTCTTGAACTCGATCACGCCTGATAAAAAGCGATAGACGAGGTCTGAGGCCCAGAGAACACGGTGGAGCACACGATGGAGGTCTGCTCCGCTTGGGCGGAGCACCGCCGTGGCCTCGTAGAGGCGATCGGCAGCGGCGGTGACCTCTCGCGTCCGGCTCTGGTGCAAGCCATGGTCCGGGGCAAGAGGGAGTGGGACGCAGTCACCTCCTTCTGCGAAGCAGTCATGCTAGCGAAGGTGAGAGCCTCCTGTCCCAGCCGCTGCGGGAGGCGCTCCGGGCGTCGGGAGCCGCGTGACGACTCCCGGCCACCCTAGGCGCGGGCCTGCGGGAGGAGAGAAATGGGTAGCACCGTCCAATCAGAACCAGGCCCATGCCGGACGGCGCGTACGTGTTCCACGCGCGCCTCAAAGAGATGTCAGCATCGAGGAGGGGCCCCCTTAGGGCCGAAGCCTGCCGGATCAGCGGGATTGTCCGAAAGGGTTACTTACCACTGGCCCGGAACATAAAGGGCTAAGGAAGGAACACGGGTGGGTTTTAGTCAGTAAGAGTCTGACACTCCCTTCCGCTCCACCCAGAGCGGGAGGAGTCATTTGATGATTACCCATCCAAAAAAAAAAAAAAGGTCTAGTTCCACGAGCGTGCCTGTAGTTTTAATATGAGTTTACAAGAATATATAGATTCAGTAGATGTTATGCACGTTTCATGCACGTTTCAAAAGTTTACTGTGAAGTGCTTCTGCAAAATTTTGAAGAATTTCAAGAGTTTTTGTTTCATATACTGTAAGCAAATAGGTAAGTATGGTGTGCGCTAAAGGCTTGGGAGACTACTGTGTTGTGTGTTGTGGCGAAGTGACGAAGCTTACAGGATTTAGTTTGGCCCGCCAGCGTCACAATATACCCACTCAGTGCATACAATACTGGTACCTACGTCGTAGGTTACCGTTGTGTCTAATAAATAAATAAAGTCCTCCAGCAGTGCTATTCTGTAAAAATCTTACCGTGATAACTTAGGTGTAGTGAGCTTGAAATGAGCTGTCAATAGTGCCAATCCTTAGCATTAAGTGTGATGACAGCTCACTTCACCTCAATTTTCACAGTGACATTTTTACAGAATAGACCTGCAGAACGAATTTCGGCCATGGCAACCAATCTCGGCGGAGACCTTCGGCGCGGGAGATATTATAGTACACAAGTGTGTGCGCAGACACAGGTGCACTCTCTCTTTCCTCACTCTCATAGTCCGACGGGACGGCAATCCGACACGACCGGAGACTAGGCCCAGGGCCAACAGCTTAACGTGCTTTCCGAGGCGCCGCCAACTTTCAAACTTCCAGACTAAGAAATTCCCAATGGAAAAACTAACAACACTTTGTCCAACCGAACCCAGGACCCCACGCTTAGCAGTCGCGCTTGCGACCACGAGCCCACCCCTTGGTCTCGTGGTCAAAATGTAAAGGTATGACATGAAATTACAATCTGGCTACTCACATTTGAAGAAGGCGTGAGTTTGTATTTATCCATTTCATTGTAAAAGAGAGCTCCTCTACCGTGTTAAGCAAGCTATAAAAAACTCATGTGAAATGCATTGAAACGAATATGAAAATACTGTTTTTCAGTGGAATGTGTATGTCCATATACCTATACTGAAAACGAACATTTCACCATTCATTCTTTTTCCAGGAACGAGGTTCTATTCAGTGAGTGAGAGTTTTGCATGGAACATAGATTTTTAAATATTTATTTAGTATTATTTACTTCTTCGCTTGTCACACCACCTGCCTAGGCAGGTGGTGTGACAAGTTGGGAAAAGGCTAGCCTTTTCCCAACTATGTTGGGGTCGGCTTCCAGCCTAACCAGATGCAGCTGAATACCAGTATTTTATATAGAGCGACTGCCTATCTGACCTCCACAACCCAGTTACTGGGTAATACGATACCGATAAATCGACAGGGAGTGAAATAATCAAAAGAGTGCGACTTTATATTCAACAGTGAGTCATTTTGAGCATTTGATTAAATTGAAATTTAATTATGTATTAAAAATGTTAAAATTCATGGTCTTCCTTTTATTTCTGACACTACGTCTTATGATGAAGCCTTTCGATCGGTATGATAAAGCTACAGGGTATTTTTTTTAGTCATATGGGAGTCATTTTGAGCATTTGATTAAATTGAAATTTAATTATGTATTAAAAATGTTAAAATTCATGGTCTTCCTTTTATTTCTGACACTACGTCTTATGATGAAGCCTTTCGATCGGTATGATAAAGCTACAGGGTATTTTTTTTTCTCGTGAAGCGGGTTCGATTCCCGGTTCAACCATGGATTATTTAAAAATCTATGAACGCAGTTTAAATTGTTTTTTAAATTAAAATAATGTGTTGTTTCAGTAGAATGTTCCATCTACAATATTCAAGGTACTTTCCCTCCATGTGGCACAGCCGTGGGACACCCTGTATAAGTTTTTGATCCTTATAAGAAACAGGATTGATTTACATATAAAAAGTATTTGTGAAAATTGGGCATTGTCTAGCTGACTACATTTTTTCAATATCTGGGAATCAAAATCATAATTCCTCAAAAAGTTAAGTAAAGTCTCACACCGATTTCCTGTAGCTACAACGGTAGAGGTAGCTGTCCTACCTGCTGCTGGTAGGTAGCTGCCTGAGGTAGGTGCTGCTTTTTGAGATGGGGCAGTAGCCCCATCTCAAAAATCCACTCTATAAGGTGGTTTCATTTTATGTTTGTAGGTACGTCATAGCAGTTGATTCCAATGTTGATAGAGAAACACAAACACGGATTTAGAGTAAAATACAATCTATTTAAGAACAGCACTTACGTCATTTATCATTCCTAATTTTTTTTTATCTTGACCCCGATCACGCCTGATGGAAAGCGATAGATAAGGTCTGTGATGGAACTAACGTGCGTAAAATAAGGCTTTTCAATCGCGGAGCCTCAAGTAATACAAAATACAATTGGTCGCTAATAACAATTTTTTTTAAATTAATTAAATGTAATGGTTTTATGTATAAAACTAATTAAATGATTTTATTGTCACGACTCTATTCCTGAGAAGCGATGAATTGTGAAAATAGGTTAAACGAAGGTTTTTGTTGTACACCGCAACCTTTAAATCCATTACCACGATGCTAAAAGTATAAAAGATTCTAATACATTTTGTATCGGCACCACTCAGTATTAGGATAAAAAAAGCGACACTCCCTCATACATATTTAAGAAACGTGAAAAGTGTTGGGTCTAACAAGGCGACAAAAAGCGATGGAAATAACCCAATAGCTGACGAGAAACGATTCTTGATTACAAATGTATCATTGTTATGCGGCGGTTATTAGTAGAATTATGAAAAATGATCCAGAATTGTTCCCGCAATTGTTGATTGATGATTTATCGCTTCAACATTTCATAATTCGACAAGAAAATTAATGATGGCGCTTTCCTCGCGATTGCGACAGTCGTAGTGATTAAGGTTACCTAAATATTTTTAGGCAGTGGTTGTCCAGTGGTAACGGCCTTGACCTACGAGTTGTAGGTTTTTAGGTTTGAACCCAGACTGGCGCTTTATTTTGTGTAAATTATATCACCACTATTGCTCACAAAACGTTGAAGGATGTTAAATATTTTTAGGCATATCAATTTAGAATTACCCTTTATATTTAATTCTGGTGATATGCACATTACTATGATATCATTACATATTTTCAAAGGTCTAGTGTTCATTTATTTTTACCTATCCACATCAGGTTTATGAATATGAGGAGTAGGTATGTTCTTTTGTGTTTCATTATCACTACTAAAGTCTGCTCGCAATATGCGATATATAAAAAAAAAATTGAGTCTCAAACGCCTCTGTGAAAGATTCTCTTCGACATCATTTTTACGACAAACGAGTGGTTGCAGACAAAAACACCAAGATATTTTCAGCCTTAGATGTTCTTTACGATAGAATCGAGAAACTAACGATTTGCAAAAAAAAAAACATTTTTTGTTGTAAAAACTTATTTTTTCCTGTGCCTCATTACGTGCACTTCAAGTTTCAACCCAGCTCTAAAGTAATTAGCGATATATTAAAATTACCTACGACCGCGGGTATTTTATTAGGCGTATTTTCCAGCAAAAACCCTTGAAATCTGCCTGGCAAATAGTTTCAATAATTGACCTCCTACTTCTAAAGACCCGAAAATCAAATCTACAGGACTCGAAGATTATATTTACAGAAATTCAATTAAGTACTCGATGTCTGGTGCGAAGATTGACACCAATTTATAAACGCAATTATAATAAGTAAGGGCCCATTGAGTCTTGAGTCCAATTACTGAAAACATAAGTCGGAAAATCTCGGGATTTTCCCTTCGCCAAGTCGTAGTCGCCCATTGATTGGTTATGTGACCACAATATTAATCGAAAGCAGGCTTCTTTGATGTTTAATGTGGTAATTATATATGTCGCCCACATTTATATACAAAGTGGCGATTATAGGTTATCACATTAAATAGTACAGCGGTTATCTATCGTCTCTTAAAATAACAATCAATTTTACCAAAAATAACAAACTCAATTTATTTCAAACAAAATAAATAGCGTAAAAATTAGTACGAAATAAACCACCCTTGATAATAAGGCATTAGGCATGCGCGGGCGACGGTATCAACACAAGCGTTATGGTATTGTTACCAAATAATCACAAATTAAGTTTAATGTAACGAAAAAAAGGTACCGGCTAGAATGATACTATTAATTGTTATTTATTATTTTAATTCTATATGTTTAAAATACGTAATGTATTACGAACATATAAATGTAGCGAACAGCATATTTTTTTTTGCGATTTCAGGTTTGGTCCCATATTAAGTAAAAGTTGTTCATAATGATGAGTACAATGCCCTCTTAAGAGGTTGTTGGTGTTTCGTGGTTTCACTTAATGTGCTAACCTAATCGCGACAGTGTATTTTGAGGGATTGGCCTCTTTTGAATTACAGTTTTCTTCGTTGTTTAAATAGTTTAAAGTAAATAACCCTAACCTGAAAGCTCAAGTAAAACATAAGTTATGAACACCGAGTAAATACTGGCTTTCATTAGAATTAAAGTAAAATCGCCGAGAATCCGAACAATCAAAATACCTTAAAGCTGCAATTACTTATTCAGCTCGGTTCAAGACTTGTGTAGTCTGATTTCTATTGTTTCTGTATTGAATAAAAGAGCGAATCACTGCAGTAGCGGGTTCGAAAATCTTCCAACAGAAGGAAGTGAATTACGTACAAAATAGAAACTACACGACGTACAACACTTTGCATTTTTCATATAATTTTCTTTTGTCTGTATGTGTGTTCCTTTATTCTGATTGCTAGCGCCACCTAGCGTTGAATAAAATATGTGCTAGCTTTTGGGACACTGCTCGCTGTATTTGAATATTTCTGTGCATAGGACACGGCTGGCCCTTTTATTAGAGTGTGTATTTACAATAGTTTTGGAAGGGTTGCGTTTTTGCAATCATTGGTGTTTCGTTTGTTTTAGCAATATGAAAAGGTGACTGAAAATGCGATTTCTTCAACCTTAATTGCGTAACACACTATTAATCACAATCTGAATAATTTTGAAGGATATTGCTAATCCATTGCTTCATATGTTCGAAAAATTTGTCTGCTCAACACAGTAATTAACGCAATGAATGTTGTTGAACTGTCAAAATCAAAATGACAAGCAGTAATTAGGTCATTCAATGGTTTAAGGTTATTAATTTGACTTACCTACTCCATAAGCGAATTGTCAGGCCTCCGATAGCATATTTAAGTGTTACCTTAGGGGACAACTGGCATGACATTGACTAATGTACCGCTATGTAAGTGGTACTTATGTATGTTTGGTATTAATTAGTTTAGTGTGAAGGTAACACACGCAGCCGACTAGCAGCTAAGCATTCCCTAAGGTGCGTAGTGTCACTTCACAAGGACACTTTTCGTACGTAAAACTAATTGAGTCACGTTCTCCTTGAATTTAGAAAATTAAATATTACCCTACTTAAACAAAACGAACGCCTAGAGCTTTTGGGAGCTTGGGAAAATAAATTCTACTGTGCCTACAAAAAAATGAAAATTTTAGATTTCTGATAAACCAATTCAGCCATCAGAGAAAGATTAAACACACAGGATTTATTCTCTGTCCCTGGTTTACAATATCGCTTTTCACTCATTAAAATAACCCAGATCTCAGAACAACAAGTTGGTGGTTTTATCTACCTACAACTGCCAAGAAACAACGTTTAAGCACGAACTTGAAGAGTTTTCTTAAAATTTACTTTTCGAAAATTTATCATCACTAAAGTTACACCTGAAAGTTTTGAAGGTATAAAGATGTTGGCCGTATTTCAGGACAGTTTGGGCCGGCCACTGGGGACGTAGTAAATACATTTTATTAGGACAGGTACATTTAAATGGTAGGCAAGCCTCGTAGCAATGTATGTTAATATTCTTACTCATAAATAGATGTAGAAGGTCCCAACATAGGCCCCAGTTGAGACACGTGATAAAACCTTTTTCGGCAGCTTGAATTAAGGACACCAGATGATTAGACAGCCTCCTTAGAGGGTTAAGGAAAAAGTGTTCTTGATCTTAATGGAAGTTCATTTTAGGCAGCACCTACAGACAGCTTACAGTTCCTACGCTATCGGTAACAGAATATTATATATATACATGAATATTTTACAAGGAGATTGTTGGGACTCCGTACTAGAATGTTTTGGTAAAGGAAACGGTGTAAAAAAGCTATCAAATGGTTTGAAACCGATTGTTTTAACAACTGGCAATCAATTATATTGCAACAAAAAGCCTATTCGAAGATAAAGAAAACGGACATTGGAATAGTCAATACAATATCAATAAAGTTAATTTTACTACACCAGTCCCGCTGGGATTTATTTTATCTTTGTGGCTAACGAGTAACTCCCTCAACAGTCGGCCACTGCATCAGCCGGGGGAATCGAGCATTCCTTTTATTTGCCTGTAATGGCGGAGTTAAGTGCCTTCGGATTTGATTCCTTGAGAGTAATTGGATTGTCTGGTTTCAATTAATGGAGGACTTGTTTGAAGGCAGACGTCTCCAGTGGATGTCAGCTCGCAATTCTTCACTGATGAATAAGTTATGGGTTGATTTACTGCCGTCATTTGTGATTCACAAAGGCCTTGGCACGTCGTCGTCACAAAGGTTTTTCACAAATATTTCGTATGGGAGACTTGTACCGTGTGAGTCTGTTACTTTTTGTACTTTATTTCTTGATACGTTTTTCATGAACACGTGACATTAAAAAGTTCTAATTCAAAAAGAGTTAAAATCATTAAAACCATCAAATGCGTTCATATTATAATCCCATTGATTGATATTTCGCGGGATTCCTAGCGCATCTCTCTTAAAATACCGCTGATTTAAAATTGCTCTGAAGGTAAAAATTTTCTGAGCATCATATTTTTATTTTTATGTTTATAAAGGGTCGCTGTTAAACGCAATTTGAACAAAACGTTTTCCTTTTTCAGTTTCGTTTGGGCAGCTAAACGAATTTTATTTTTATTCAATTTCAAGAGTGATGTAAACGGCTTTTGTGCTTGGAATGCAATACTTTTGGGTTGCGAAGAAAATCTATTTCTTACTAGCTGTGCCCGCGACTGCGTTCGCGTGGATGTCGGAAAACAACGAATTGTCTTTTTACTAATTCTTTTTAATTTTCTTAAATAAAAGTAACCTATGTTATTCCTTATAATATCAGCTATCTACCAATGAAAATTGGTCCAGCCGATTCAGAGATTAGCCGGAACAAACAGACAAACATAAAAAAAAATATTTTGACATTAGAAAGAGACAATTTAATTTTATTTATTTCTATGGATACAAATGCCGTATATACTTTCATATGCATTAAGTAAAATGCTTTGACATTACAAACAGACACTATATTTTGTTCTTACGCGATATAATATTGTTTTTGCCTAATAACTACCTACGGATACTACGAATCGAATTTTATCAATAATAGGTACTTCAGGAAGATTTTCCTGTTCTTATAAGTAAAATGTGTATGAAATAAGGCGCAGGTAGCGAATATATTGTAACTAGTGTAAGCAACAGTTGCGAGATGGAAACGCAGATGCGATGACACGACAGCGACGGATAAGCATATTACTTCAACTTGCTGAGGCGAAATATCCGTAAGGAAATGTTATGATATTTATATCTTTCACTGAATAAAACATTGATATTTTGTTGTGTTTCCCTAAAATATAGATGAGATAGATAGCTAATTTATATTTGACCCTTTATACAGGTTTATTGGTAAAACATTAACAAACCTCTTAAGAGGTCATTGTACTCATCATTATGAACAAAAGCTATGGGACCAAACCTGCAATCATGAAAAAAAAAATCAGCTGTTCCGTACCTTTGACGAGTTAAACGAACATAAATGTAGGGAACAGCTGATTTTTTTTCGCAATTTCAGGTCAACCTCATTAATAAATTGTTAAATTGTTCTTATTGATGAGGTTGACCTCTGAGGTTGTTAATGTTTTACCAATAACTCTGTATAAATAATATACTACCTAAAAACATATAAACATCCGAACATAGTACCTCCTCCTTTTTGTGAAGTCGGTAATAAATACTATTCTTTCCCGACGTGACTTTTTGAAACAAAAGAAACCGTGAATTGCCGAGAAAACAATGAATGTTGAATTCAAGAAGTTTATTCCTCCGTTCATGTATTTCACTTTTTCTGTTAATAAATGTACATACTACGTATATTCAATGTCAAAGATAACTGAGCCACTGAAAAATATCAATATTCCAGGAATTTGAGATAATTTTCAAGTTATGGAACAACAAACTGAATATTTTACTTAACAATGTTTAAATTTCATTGCAACCAAAAACTTATTAGGACCTGACAAAAAGGTCCTATTAAGTTTTTGCTTCTCAGAAATCAACATAAAATACATTTCACTAAAGTAGATAACTGATTAAGTGGCGATGGAATGCGAATTATCTGAGATTATAAACACTGCTATAGAAACAATTATGACGTAGGTCTGTAAAAGTTCCTTCTATCCATATTATCGACAGTCATCCAAAATATTATGATGTCAAGACAGCAAACGAAAATACAAAAAGGTTGACGCAGGTACGGAGAATAAATGTTCTTTGTTTGTTTGTTTTTAGCTCATGTCTATCTGTCTGTCACGCTAAGGATTTTCATACGTCAATTCTTAAATGATGAAAGTGGGAAATTATGTGTGCGTACGTTACGACGTGAAATGAAAATATTCCGTAGTAGGTACCTCTTTTCCTTTCACGTTGAAAAAAAGAAAAATAAAGTACCTATCTAAAACGTGTCAGGTGCTGCTTTGTTCGAGTTGTCGGATCATTCCGACAACAGTAGTTCATTAATCAGTTCAGTTCTCAGTTTATTAATCCTTACATGAGTAAGGATTAATAAACTTGGAGGTGCAAATACGTGAAGTTTCGATATAGATTATCATGGAGGTTTTATTGTTCAAATAATGGTTGTTATGTTGGGGTCGGCTTCCAGTCTAACCGGATGCAGCTGAATATCAGTATTTTACATGGAGTGACTGCCTATATCTGACCTCCACAACCCAGTTACTTAGTAATACGATACCCCTTGGTAAGAATGTTTGTCAGACTTTCGTGCTTCTGACGACCCGTAACGACTGTCAAAGATCCACGAATGACAGCCGGGACCAAGGGTTTAACGTGTTCACCCATCCACGGACCAGCCGTGGCAAGCGGCAACCTGATCGATCAAACCGTGTGACTGTTATTACTTATCCACAAGCCTCTTCTCATGGTAACAGTGGTTTATAAGTTAACCTGAGATCAAAAAACAATCTTTGATTGAAAATTTCTGATTAACCACTCTTTCAAACTGCAGGGATACAAAGGCCCACCTCACACGAATTGAGATTGAAATAGGTAGCTTATTGACCAATGAGTACCTAAATGTAATGTTCGTAGGAGTGTGTGAGCGGCCTTTTGGGGGAGCCAATAGGCAATATGTAATAGGCAATATGTAATACGTCCTCCTAGATACTGGGCTAATAGTCAGTTACTGATTAGTTTTATAAGTTATTGCCTGCTTAGGTATAATACATGAGTGTGTGGGTGCAGTTTGGAGTTCTGCCCATCTAACAACTCTTTAGGAAAACTGGCGAAACGTATGATAAACTTACTAAGTAATTGTATTTCCCTTATTTGTTTTGTTCAAGAATGGAACAACATACATATCTTTTATTGGGTGTTGCAGAAAACACTTCAATTAATTACCTACATTTATTTAGGTAACGGAAGTTAGCTCTTTAAAATCAGAACCTAGATCTAGCCAAAACAGTAGGTTAATTGAAATCACACTAATATTAAAAAGGCGAAAGTTTGTGATTGCATTTTGTATGTTTGTTACTTCTTCACGCACAAACGGATGGACCAATTTTGATAAATGTTGGTATGGAGGTAGCTGACACCCTGAATTAACACAGGATATTTTTGTCCCGATATTCCCACGGGATCGAAACTTATGCGGATGAAACCGTGGGGCACTGCTAGTTAAACATAACAAAAACAAGTTTCCATTTTCAGCGTACAAAAGAGAAATGGCGAAAAAGCTAAAGATCTAATCTTTGTACGGAATTTAAGTATCGCATTATCAAGATAGCAACATTTTTCTTTACTTGTATCGTATATGTACGAGCTTGGGTCAGGTACCCGAGTGACGTCACCGGTAGAGTTATGTCGGACCTCTGAATAAATATGGCTTTCATTTATCTGGGCCTTCATTTAATTAAATACTTAATGTTATTAACCCTTGGGCGGCCGTAAAAGACCTTTGTGGACATCAGACCTTCGAATAATGTGATTTTTGATGGAGGTTTTAATCGCAGGATTTAGGTAAACAATTTGCTTTCAATATTGTATTAAAACAAAAAAGCTATGCCGCCTACCTGTTTTAAATACAAATGGTTATTTATGTTAATAATGCATCTCATAAAGAAGTTTGACTTTCGTTAATGGGTAATGAATGAATGAATGAATGGGTAATAATACAAGTACGCGTACTTGTATTATAGAGGTCAGTGGTAATGACCCATTAACGAAAGTAAAAAAATGAGTTAAAAAAATGTCTGTAGGTAGGTACTGACCTACAGACATTTTTTGAAATTCCTAAATAAATAAGCTGCAGGAACAAATAAAGTTTAGACTTTGTGAAATCTGTTCGATTGATTGAGTTCGTGACAAAAGCTACATTCCTTGTTTGTGACAAAGGAAATTACGGCCCGTATTTACATAGGAACACCAATCGAATGATTCCCCTACCACACACGAGATACATACTCACTCTGATTCAGGATATGGACAAACGACATGCCCGTGAACAGCCAGTGCCCAGTACCTACTGCTCTGATCGGTATCATGAACATCAAAGGGATGCCACGCTTGGAGGACACATTCACAGTACGTAATGATAGCAATACCCTAAGTTCGATGTAACCAATGTGTATTCAGCCTAAGTACCTATGCCATTAACGACCGAATCTTCGAAATTCAATTTTGAATTTCGAATTTTACGAACATTAGCACAAATCATTTATCATGACGCTTTCCATTTGGAAATCGAATCGACGAAGATGGGAGAATTTGTAGTAGGCTACCTATAATTTTAAAATTGTGCTGATATTAAATAATCATTCTATAATATTCCCACTGCTAGGACTCAGGCGTCCTCTCTGTGAGAGGGAGTGGGCCATAATCTACCACGCGGGCCCAGTGCAGGTTGGTAGATGTCACATGTCTTCAAATTTTTGGTTCTAGGACTTGCCGGTTTTTTCACTATGTTTTCCTTCACCGTTTTGAGAGCAGTGGTGATGAAATTACTTACGCAAAGAAATGCGCCTGCCTGGGTCAGAACCGGAAACCTATAAATCGCAAGTGCTAATATTCTATTAGTCAAGAAAAGTTCTCTGATGTTCTGAGATTTCGAGATTTTTCTTTTTCCGAGATTTCTGTTTTTTCTTGACTTGGAAAAACTTGGATCATAGGCAGAATTTGTTGTGTATTTGTTTTTGTCTGTTTGTATTTCATGTATCTACATAGTAAGGTTCACTCAATTGTTATAGTGAGTTTGACATAAACCGGCTTATCGGATACTATCTTATTATTTCACACTGTGTAGGCACACAATACAGAGAGTAACAGAAGGCAATCTACATATAAAGTGCGCTCGAGTAACGCACACATAGACACCGCTCATGGACACGTTATCTCGCATTGGTTGGGACTAGTGCGAGCGCGAGTGCCATCCGCTTGAGAAACGCGTCTGTGAAGTGAAAAAATGGAGCAACAAAAAAAATGGCTATCTAAGCTCGATTTATATAATAGTTTCCTATTTTGAATCAGTATAAACGAAGTAATTTTTTGTAAGGTAAATTCACGCCACCAACTTTTACGTAAGTTGAAAACATGATTTTTTGTTCGTGTAGATATTGTGTTGTTTTCAGGGTTATTTGTTAGGGAAGTAATTAGGGATTTTCGATAGTGAAAAATTGTAAAATTTTATATGTTTTTGTTCTGTAAACTTTTTGTATTGTAATACTATGTTTATTGTTTTGTTTTAATATTGTAGAATAAGCTCAACAATAAATCAAACAACTAGATACGAGTGCCACTACCACGATAGTTTTTTGTGCATAAGCCAAAGTTGACAACCATAGCGCGACCGCCGAGAGTCGAGAGTAGGTATGAAAAGTGAAGTACATACATGTGATTGCCTTCTGTACTCCCTGTATTTTGTTGTGTAGGCTATACTTATCTTTACCCAGTTACAGTATAAACCAATTTTTTCAAACTAAGCCCTGGGTTTGTCAGTTTTTTCTGGGATAATCTAGTTTTCTCTGAATGGAAGCTTTTTGGATTGCAAAAAGGCATGAGTTCAAAGCGATGCCCCTGAATGCTTTGCCATCGCTATTCGTCAACGAATCTAATGTTTTTTCCGATTCTTGTCTATATTTTGTAGGTTTAGAGATAAATTAAAATTTGTTGTAGTAAGTATAAAACAAAATTATTATGCAGACAAGTTTTAATACATTCTAAAAACTTTTGAAACCTGGAGTAAGAAGATTATTTTGCATAGATAGGTAGGTACTAAAAATATGGGGTGTAAAAATACCCTCATCTACGTTATCTGTACTTACAGACGCTAGCACATCAAGCTACTACAATCTGTCAAATTTCTTTAATAGATTTTCAACTTTATTACTAAAGCATAAGGTTCAAAGTTGATTGGGAAAATTTAACAGTTTCGGGTAGCTTGAAGTGCTGACGTCTGTACATCAAACTAAGTAACTTTGATTTCAAAAAACGTTGGAACTTTTACCTTCTATATATCCGTGACCAGAGGCATAACTGTGAGATTTTTCACTCATGTTCGATTGCGAGCGCGTTAAAATTTTATATGGGAAAAGTTATAGCGTCACCTGGTGGTCACTAGGAGAAACCTAATTGCCCATAAAAAATTCTAACGTGAGTTGAAAAAACTCACACTAAGGCCACAGAAGGATGCCAGGTACGTTCCAGTACAACAAAAAATATGAGGTATTCCACTCAGAGCACTGATTTCAACTGCACTTGGACGAACCGCACCTGAGCACTTCCACTAAGCGCACTGAAACAAAATTTTGTAACGTGCGGTTCGAGCATAATAACGGGAAAGACAAGTGACTCTCGGTTTCATTTTTACACCTTTTATATCGTCAGTTTACCTCAATTTTACCTATTTCACACAAAATAAAATCAATAATATAACATCCTTAACGACGAAGCGCTGAAAGTCTTGAAATCAGTTCCTTAAATAATTAATTAAAGTCTTAACTTATGCTTACCTTTCCTTTCTCAGCTCGCTGCTTCGTTTGCGGAAGCTGGCGACGAGCACCTGCAGCTCCGTGGAGTGGTGCTCGTACAGCTGGGACAGCTGCGTCGTGAAGTCAGCCACTGGAACAAAAAGAAAACTTAGTATAAGGCATCCTCCATAGATAGGTGAGGCCTACGCTGTTTTTTTTTGTCTTCCCATAAGTACCTATTAATACTGCATTTGAAAACATTGTAAAACGTCGTTGTCAAACCAAAATCTGCTATGTGCCGTTTTTTGAGGTTTCAAGAATTTGACCACAGCTTATAGGTCACTGCCTTATTTCTCATATAAAAGAACTGCTATGTCCTTATGACCACTAGTTGTGGAACTATGGCCTCAGAATAAAATGTGCTTTGTGCAGCAGCTAAAACTTTGTCAAAACTTCTTTTGTCAATATCTCAAAAGTATGCTTTTTGCACATAGCAGGTTTTGGTTTGACAACGACGAAAAGCTAATTATTTTTAAAAGAGTATTAGGTAACCGTGGAGTATCTTGCCGGCTCCTCTCCATATGAAACGACCAATTGGAACCGTGCACAAAGCTTCTGACGTTTCTTAGGTGCCCATGTAGGTATAAGTGGAATAAAATATTTTGATTTTAATTTTGATTTTTGTATGAACCTATTTTTGGGTTCCGTACCTCAAAACGAAAAACGAACCCCTTATAAGATCACTTCGTTGTCCGTCTGTTAAGGCCCTTTTTCTTAGGAACGCGTGCAGTTATCAAGTTGAAATTATAATCAAATACTCAGGGGTGCAATCCCTTGTAGCAATGAAAAAAATCAAACTTTTAAGTCAACACAATCAAAAGATACGGGCGTTTATGTCGCATATCTTGACACTCCGCAAGGGAATCGAAACCTATAGGGTACTTTCCGTTGACCTAGAATCATGAAATTTGGCAAAAAACAATGTCATGTAGCAGGCAAAAATCCGAAAACCGTAAATTTGTAGTTACATACCTACAAATTTGTACGCAATTCTCGGTGCACGAGTCCGACGCACTTGAGAGGTCTTTTTAACTGGGGTTACCAACCTTGGTGAGCGACGGTGGTGTCAGTGACTATCACACGATCATAACATTTTGTTCATGGTGTTATGTTAACACCATAAATGCACAAGCAAGGATTTCTGTTATTCGGAAAATTTATTTTCCTGATTTGAATTCACGTGATTCTATAGGATTTCTACTAAACTGAAAACTTTGAAACAAGTCCTTAGTAGGTACTTTACGTAAGATCAAGTTTAGACTTGATCCTACGTAAAGTACCAATAAACAGAGCTGAACAAAAACTGAACATATACGCCCAAGGTAAAGTAACTCCAAAAATAAAGCTAAACACGACAATATTTGTTCTTCAAACTTTAAGATCATGTTTATCGAAAACTTGTACTTCAAACATACACGTGATTTTACAACTCATTATAAGTTTAAAAAGCAGGAGTAATTGTTCATGAAGGTTCAATACATCGGTTCATTACAGGCGCTCTTAGGAGTTGAATTAAACACTTTTACTTTACCGCGAGAAGCTACGTTTAACTTTGTAAGTGAACTTTTTCTTAATGTAAAGTACCTAAGTATCTGCGCTATGTTCGCGGAGTTCTCGCGCTAAAGTTGTGTCCTACGAAACAGCGCGATACGCAGATGCATTCCGGTCGTCTAGTTTTCAGTTGTTTGATCTAAAAACTTTAATCTTCCCTGCCTTACGAGTAGGTATGTTCCAGTTGCGTTTGAAGGAGTCTCTATGAAAAACGTCTCGCTGAGGATGAATAATTTATTAAAGAAGTACGGATTTGCTTACATGCAGTACAAGCATACTCAGCCTATACTGTTCACACTGTTGAGACTCAGGCCTCCTCTCTGTGAGATCTCAGTGGGCCATAATCCACCACGCGAGCCCAGTGTGGGTTGGTGGATGTCACATGCCTTCGAATTTTTGGTTCTTGGACATGCTGGTTTCCTCACGATATTTTCCTTCACCTTTATGAGAGCAGTGGTGATGAAATTAAAATACAGAAAGTGAAGTACCTGTCTGGGTTCGAAGTCACGACCTACAACTTGTAAGTCGACAGGGCCACCGCTGCTCTACTGCTTTCATATTTATTTGTCACCTAAGTAGTTTTCAATTTAAATAATTTAGAAATATGAATTTTACCTAAGAAAATTGTAACCCGAAGACGAGAATCTATGCTTTATCTGTTTATTCGTTAGTAAAACTCCAAAACCGAATTCTCTTAAACGTTGTTAGCACACTCTGTTTTTCAAAATTCAAAGTTACAAAGTCAATGTCTTATAGAACCAATTTTTTTTTCTTATCTAATATAATTAGATAAGAAAAAGGATACGATTCTACTCAGGGTACTGGTTGGGGCTGCCATGGCGTTGCAGTGCGTCAGGGATGTTTGTTGAGGCGCGGGTGTATGGCTTTGCCGCTATCGCTAGGAAAAGATGCGCCTCCCTACTCGCTCGCGTTCGTGGCAGTACCAACACTATACTCGGCGTTTTTACTGATCGGTGGGAGTCAAGGCTCCTTCAAACAGGTGCGACACGACACGCGACACAAAGGCACCGCAAGTCGCGCAATGAGCGGTGCCTTTGTGTCGCGCGCGATTATATCGCTTGTCGCGCCTGTTTGTAGGAGCATTAATGCTGCAAAGGCCAATACTAATATTAGTTTTTTAAGTACATTGTTGCTAACTTAATATTGTCCTGGTCTCAACTAAATGTTTATTATTATTATTACAATAATGAATCTCTTGCTTGCGCAATTTTTATTTCATAAAAGTTCGTTACGAGAGTAACGCGTAGCGACCGGTGTTAGTCTACCCCTTTTAAGTAACGCATTATAACCTAATTTGATTACTTTCAGGCCAGTGAGCGGGTGAATGCAGGTAGAATTTCGTTTGCTTTCGCTTCACTGACACTGAAAAATACCTAGGTGAAAATCGTAACCAAAAATCAGGTACTTTGACTATTTTATCCGGTTATTCCGTTCATTCACCCCAAAAAATCCACCCTAAGGTGGATACGCGGTAACGCCTGTCCGAGAATCCACCCCAAGCCTATAAATTTCGGTTATCGAACTAGGCCTAGGGTGGATTCCGCGTATCCACCTCAGGGTGGATTTTTTGGGGTGGATAAACGGAATAACCCATTTCATCAAGCTAAGTCATCTGTGTAGCCTTTTCTCAACTTAGTTGGGGTCGGTTTTCAGTCTAACCGGATGCAGCTGAATACCAGTATTCTACATGGAGCGACTGCCTATCTGACCTCCACAACCTAGTTACTTACCAAGGGTATATCGGGTAACACATATACCCCTTGGTAAGACTGGTTGTCAGACTTTCGGGCTTCTGACATCTGTATAAATGACAGCCAGGACCAACGGCTTAACGTGCTTTCCGATACACGAAGGGGTCTCGGCATGTAATGGAGGAGGGTCACCCATCCAAGGACCGACCTCGGCAAGCGCTGTTTAACCTTGGAAGATCGACCCTTTTGGCTCTTATTATTTAGCCACGAGTCACACCTAAGTAGGTACTAGCACGTACTGTTTAAAAAAATAAAAGTAGAATAAACTGGGATAATTTATATCCAATCATTCATTGAAAATACATTACAAAAACTGAAATGATTTATTACCGCAGCGGGATTAGAATCTCGCGAGGTTCTTTCAAAAGAAATCCATCGCCGCAGTTCGTCGCATCGTAGTCGCAAACAGCTTTTCTAATAAGCCAGCATATACTTAGTAGCTATCGGAGGTCCTATAAAAACTAACTTCATTTGCACAGCTACTTCGGTAATTTACTTAAACGCTAAAGGCAGATAACCTTGAACCTTCTGCAAAAGTTAATGTATCTGGTTACGAAAAAATGTTTCGAAAAATCATATTATTATTCAGCAAATTGAATATGAGGGAACATTTTGCGCTGTTATGTTGAAAGCACCGTTTTCATGAATTATGTACAAAATATGGTAAAACGTCAAGATGTTACAACGGTGAGATCAATATTCCAATGCAGTGAACCGAACCTTTTTCGTCATGTGTGGTTGATTTTTAGGCTTAGCTGCCAAAGCGATCAATGAACTTACGAAAGAAAATAATGTATTCCCTAAAAACGTAAACCCACATTTGAGAAAAGTACCTAGTGATTTGATTTTTTGTACCCTTTCACGCTAAAACGGCTTAACGGATTTAGATTGAATTTGGCGCGTGGATAGACCATGACCTGGATTAGCACATCCCTATATTCCTACTGGAGCGATACATATGCGGGTAAAACCGCTTGGTGGAGCTAGTTCATAATAAAAACAAATAGTACCCCTGGTTCCCATTACATTTTCGGGACACGGGCAAACTGAAACTCCAGTTAGGCATAAAAATAAAAGTTAGTCCCAACTTTTGAGATGCCCGGCCCTGTCCAAGCAGTCTTTCGATTCTGAATATTCTACGAAGGCAAGAACGGTCCCACTAACTTTTTAAATATAAAGTCATGCATACAAACTGGGAGAATTTTAGGAAGATTTATTCATTGGTATCTACGGGACGTGCAACTAAATATATCTAATGTTTTAAGACGTGCGGGTTTTTGTAATATTCAACACTTTACGGGTTGAAGACTAGGTTCTGGGCGCGCTCGTTCCATCATAGACCTCATCCATCGCTTTCCATCAGGCGTGATCGAGGTCAAGAGCAGGCCCATTCAGCAATAGAAAAATAATCAAAAAACTAGACCATTCAGCGCGTTTAGAGCTTTTCTTAATAGGAGTTTATTATTTTAGAGTGTGGTGATCAATATTTACCTGACTGGGTGGTGACGATTTTGTGACTAATGTTTTTAAAAGCAACAATCAATCTGCGTATCTTTTTCCCAGTGTAACACGATATGTAAAGGATGTTCACCCATCCACGGACCGACCGCGGCAAGCGTACCTTCGCTCAACCCGAGCGGCTGTTATTCTTGAGCCACGAGTACCTATCGTTAAAATGAGACTACTATACACGTACAGTCACGAGCACCAATATGTCAACACTTGGCAACTTTAAATTGCGATTTTTTCACGAAATAATGAATGCAACGTTGAAATACGACTCTTTACATAAACCTATGGGTTCGAAAATACTATGTTCCTAATAATATAAAATTTCATTAAAAAATAAAGGAGAAAATCGACTTTGAGTAAAGACAAGTGTATACATACTTTTGCTCGTGACTGTACACATAGTGTGATAAATAAGTAGTCGTCATGTTCTATTTATCGTCATGATAATAAAAAAAAATTGACAGTGGAACATAAAAACACAACAAATTATGTAAAATATTAAAACATAGAATAATAAAATACCTAATATTAATATAAAAAACACAAAAATAAAAAAAAAACAATAAATTTTTAAGACATTTCTTATATTTATCGAGAGATTGGCTAATATTTGTAGCCATCATGTTGTATTGCCTACAAAGTCTTGGTACTATATTAATTCAATACGACGGAGCACTTAACTGTTTAGGATAATAATTACATGAACCAAGTTATCGTTTCTGACAGGGTTATAATGAATACATCAATTTACCGTTAAACATAATTACACCACTGGGAACATTATTAATCATTTGACTAGGCAGTCGGTGCTTGTAAATTAAGATTACCTATAGGAGGTACATATCGCACTGCTAATACAAGACTGTATCAACTCAAAATGAAGCTTTTTCAGAAATGATGGAAAACTGATTACTCGTTTCCTGTTAACGATTGTAAAAAAGTGAACACTGTTTTAAAATTAGGGATAAAATTAAGGGGTTTCTATAATTATGAGTAATTTCTGAGATTTATTGACGCGTAGAGAATTAAATTTAACATAAGAAGAATGAGTTATCTCGAATTTGTCTTTTTTGAGTTGATACAGTCTTGTGTTAGCAGTGCGAATTATAATATGTATACTCAGTGATGAGGCAGGCTCATCACTGAGTAGAGAGGAGCTATTGTGATCTTATTGGTGAAGCCCGATGTATGAATATAGACGAAGCAAAAGGAGTGCGCGTTAATTCATTCATGACCACTGCTTACAGAAGGTAAAGGAAAACATCGTGAGGAAACCGGCATGTCCTAGAACCAAAAATATGTTGAAGATATGTGAGAACATTATAGGCTGATTGTGTATGTGTCAAAGAAGTACAGTGATACAAGAAACCTTTGGCGATGGAATGACGAAGGAACCTTTTACATCTGAAATTGTGGCGCTGGAATGACATTGATAGGTAGGCACTGTCGGTAAAACATTCATGAAATTCTGTTAAGGAATGTATTGAAAAAACAAGATGGCGTCAATTCGATTTTGGCTACGCGCCAAAAGATCCGTGCACTTAGTCCTTCTACAGTTATTTTACATCAGATTTTGCAACATTATCAAAATCACAGTGATCTTTATTCTTGTTGCAATAAGGTTGCTGTTGGGTTGCTGCCATTGACAAGTCTGTCAAAATCACAGTGATCTTAATTCTCGTCACAATAAGGTTGCTTTTAGGTTGCTGCTGTCAGATGTAAAACGACTTGGTAAGGACTATTACATATAAGGTTCTAGCGCATGGCATTCTGAATTTTCTGCTCCATGGTATAAATTCGGAAGTTTACATAGGTATACAGTGTGTATTATGTTACTACGTAGAATTTAATTCAAATCTCTTTGAATTCAATTCCTTTGAATTCGTATCTACAATTTCACTGTCATAAGCCAATGTTATATCAATTTACCTATCGGAATCTAATAATTAGTTTTCATCGAAACGGAGCTCGGTTTTGAGAAGTTGCAATCCAAAACTATTGCAAACTAGTTTCGACTGAGAGAGCTTAATAGCAGTTGAGATATCAATTTTTATTTGTACCGCGCCATGCGTGACATTCGTACTACAAACATTTAGAATGAAATTAGCACTTCGGAAAATTGTCATGTGTGTCCGCTATGACGAAGATGGGTGTATTTGTACTTGAATTTAACCTTTTATAAAGAGAGAAAACTTTTGTTAGTAAACCAGATGGAGGTTTGTGAATTTTTAAAAGACTTAATAGCAGAGCACCAACAAACAATGATAAAAAAACAAACGCTCAGAAACGACACGATCCCGCAACAAAATAAGTCGCTAAAATTCTCTTCTTTCTCGTTGAGATAATTCGATTCCCGTCAGCTGTCCTATTGTGAATTTTAAAACAATTCACAAAGGGATCCCGAGTATTCGAGTAAACCGGCAATATCTTCTGTATGAAGTGAACCACGAAACAGATGGTAGGCAACGCTTGAATAATAGAGTTCATAAGACGAAGCAGGTTAGGGTCTTATCACACTGGCGATTTGGAAGCGTGTTTTCAGCAAAGCGAGCGGGCAACGCACTCTTTGCGTGTGCCAGGAAACACGCTACCTGTGAGTGACGTACTCGCTGTACGTAAGTAATGAGAACAAATAAATATTCTGAGGGCTCAGTAATGACTAGAGACACTGTTTCCTAAAAAATCCATGACCACACATAACGGCTGCAGTGACTGCTGTCATGAAAATGATGACAGCGGCAAAGATTTAAATCGTGAGATAGGCCCTACAGCGTCAAAAGATAGTCGTGTTTATTTTTAATTTTGACACCTCTGCCACACAATGACGCAGTGACTTGACTTGATTGACATATGGAAACGCTATATAATAATAAGTGAGCTCTTTTTTCTCAGCAAATCTAGCGATTTAAATGTATGGGCAGCTTGGTTTTACTTTACGGTGTAACGGGCTCTAGGAAAATAAAGCAGCTTACTTCCATACATAACGTTTCAGTGACATCATTCTCCGGTAAATGGCGGACGCTATGTGGGCGGTCACCGCTCTAATAGAAAACCTAGCATAAGCGGGGTTACAACTATCTCGCTGCGCAACCGCGGCACAGGTTCTACAAACGCCACGCTCTTAAAACGCCAGTATGATAGCGCTCTTAGGTCAATCACTCCGCTTGTTTAGACAATCTGGACGTTAAATTAATCAGACGCCGCGAGACTATCTAATAAGGTAATACATTATGCCGTGAAGGGTTGACCTGACAGTAGATGGGGTGAGCCAGTTGATTGCATTTTTTAAACAGAGAGTTTTCCGGTTTGTATAAAACTGTTTATTTTTTTTAAATAATGTACAGAGTTATACAATGCTGCCTGTTTTTGCCCGACCTATCAAAATAATACCTCAGCGACTAGACTCTGGGTATTTATAGGCTGACCGCTTAACTGAGACGTTGCCTGAGGTAGCTGCGCGGTGCGGGAGGGGTGATAGTTGTCACAAGTTGACAAATCACTGAGCTCTCGCATCACGTCACCACACCCCTCCCGCACCGCGCTGCTACCTCAGGCAACGTCTCAGTTAAGCGGCCGGCCTATATCTCCTTTGTGACATTAGAAGTGAAAAGGGCTAGGGTAAATTTAAAACGATGATAATGAAGCCGTCTTTTAGGGAAAGTTGTATAAATAATCTCCTATTATCTTAATTTGAACCGATATGCTTTCATAACTAGGGTCTTGTAGCTAAGTAATAACAGCCGTTCGGGTCGATCGATCAGGTTAAGCTACGCTTGCCGCAGTCGGTCCGTTGATAGGAGACCATCTTTACATACCAAAACCCCTCCGTGCCTCGGAAAGCCCGTTAAGCCGTTGGTCCCGGCTATCATTCGTGGATCTTTGGCAGTCGTTACGGGTCGTCAGAAGCCCGAAAATCTAACAACCAGTCTTACCAAGGGGTATCGTATTACCCGGTTACTAGGTAGTGGATGAGATAGGCAGTCATTGCATGTAAAATATTGGTAATCAGCTGCATCCGGTTAGACTGGAAACTCCGGACAAACTCCGGAAACTTCGGACTCCAACATTTTTGGAAAAAGGCTAGGCATTTAGGCATTTTTAGGAAAGATGATGATGATGCTTTTATAACTACCTACGTGAGTTATCACTTAACTTCTGCTTTATTCCAGTCAATTTACCGACCCAGTACTTATGATACTCAACTAACAAAGTTACAACAACAACAACATCAATATCAAAGTGCAGTTTCCAAAGGAGTCTATTTCATCGTTTTGAAGCGTTTAATTGCCCATAGTATTTAGTTGGAAGGAAACTGGATCAGTTTTCAGACTACGAACTATAGTTTAATACGAAACTGAAACCGGAATCTTAGGATAACTTTAGATACAAACACTCCTACAGTCAAAATCAAAATAGAATTCATTTTGAGAGGTCAGCAAAAACATTTTGAGAGGTCAGCAAAAACATTTTGAGAGGTCAGCAAAAACATTTTGAGAGGTCAGAAAAAACATTTTGAGACGATATTTTATAATGAAACCCTTATCAAGTTCAGCAATTTACAATTAATTAATTTGGAAATCTTTGATTTGTTACCAATTAAAATTGGGTTTAAAGGGTTGAGAATAATTAGCGAAATACTAGGAAATACCCCGAAAATTGAGCGAAAATATACCTGGTAATCATATTTCGTGTATAGTATTTAGGAATTTCTGACGAAACCCAATTATGATAATTATAGGTAATTTCGGGTTAGCATTTACGGACAGAGGCGTATCAGGTCACGATATTTTTGGCTATGCAGATTATACATCTCTACATATACATCGATGTCTGTGTGGTGCCGGACTTGTCTGTGTGGTGTCGGACTTAAAGAATTGCACCACCCCTTACTTCCCGTGGGTGTCGTAAAAGGCGACTAAGGGTCTTACCGGAGAATGGGCAGCAGCGTTCTCTATTTATTCCACCATCATACCGCGATCATACTGCGATCGCCGCCACGCTTGGCAGGCGTGCCAAGCGTGGCGATTATGGCAAACTCCCCCCAAAATTGGGGGAGGCCTATGTCGAGCAGTGGACGTCTATCGGCTGAAACGACCGACATATACATCTACATGGGTATTTCAGTCACCAATCTACATGGTCTACACATGATCTGACTAAGATTATATCTGGACTTTAAAAAAATCTGTGATCTCTGGGTTTTTTTCGGCCTTTCTTCTCAGAGTAGTCAGATAGGAAACGGCACCTCTTCTAGTTTAAAAAAAAATATGATTGACGTGTAAAAGTGTTTGTGCAAACCTACTTACAAAAATAAAATCATTTATCAGTACCTATAGTGTAGTGGTGGTCCAGTGCAATAGCCGTGACTTACGACTTGTAGGCCGTAGGTTCGAACCCAGACAGGCGCTTTACTTTGTGTATATTATTTCATCACCACTGCTCTCAAAAACGGCGAAGGAAAACATCGCGAGGAAACCGGCATGTCCTAGAACTAAAAATTCGAAGACATGTGACATCTACCAACAAGAACTGGGCCCGCGTGGTGGTTTACGGCCCAATCCCTCTCACCGAGAGGAGGCCTGTGCCCCAACAGTGGGAAGATTATAAGGTAATTGTGCCAAATTGGAATTTGTCCTTGAACTTCCACAGTACTAAATCATAATTTTACTCTTAACAACATTAACAGCTGCTACAGAGGAACAAAGTTTTAATATTTTGGCGATGTTTTCAGCTTTCAGTACTTAATTAAGATAAATTGTTTCAACTAGGTTAGGCTGCTAAAATGTCGGTCTACATAGGTAGGCAACCTCCTATTATACTAACCAACACTCCGGGTTAGTGTCTGATAAGTTTAACGTTGGACATTAAAGTAAATAGTTGTGAAGTTTGTTAATTCTTTAAGGGTGTTAAAGATCCTGTCAGGCGGCCATTGTAGGTGACCAGAGTCCTTTCGCATAAAGGGCCACGCTTTTAGGTGACAGATATTTTTAAGTGATCGAGTTTGCGGCAACTATGGCCAGTGGTGGTCGTGGGTTTGAACCCAACCAGCCAGGCACATTACTTTGTGTAATTAATTTCAACACCACTGCTCTCAAAATGGCGAAGAAAAACATCGTGAGGAAACTGACGTGTCTTAGAACCAAAAGTTCGAAGACATGTGTCATCCACCGACTCGCACTGAGCCCGCGTGGTGGATTATGGCCCACTCCGTCTCGCAGAAAGAGGGCCTGTTTCCCAGCATTGGGGACTTTACAGGCTGATTATGTATAAGTAATTGTTGAGTCAACCGCATGTCCACAGTTAAAGATTGACTTTGCAACGCCTTTGTTTTATACTAGCAAGGGCGGTTTTCATAGAAAGTGTTACTCTGTCGAGTGGTTTATCGTAAAATATTGTGTGATAGTCACTTTGTGCGTCATTACTTCATTTAATTCTATTTTAGTCCATCGACCGGACAAAAAAGTCACTTTGTACCAAAGTATGACGGTTGTTTTGTTATATAAAAATATGTATTTTGTCCATGTAACTTTAGTCCATGTCTTTATACAGGGTTATTGGTAAAACATTAACAACCTTTTAGGAGGTCATTGTACTCATCATTATGGACAACTTTTACTACGGGACCAAACCCAAAATCGCGAAAAAAAATCAGCTGTTCCCCCCTACATTTATGTTCGTTTAACTCGTCAAAATGTAAGGAACAGCTGATTTTTTTTTGGCTACTTCAGGTTTGGTCCCACAGTAAAAGTTGTTCATAATGATGAGTACAATGACCTATTAAGAGGTTGTTAATGTTTTACCAATAACCCTGTATACTAGCCTAGAGTTCGAGGTTTCTTTTCCTTTATAAAAGAAGATTTAAGGAACGTTTCGTTTTAAAAATAATCTCAAGTATTTCAAGTCTTTGTCAGCAGTCATCCCAGGAATCGTTTAATATTTTAGTACCTTCAAACAAACGTCAGTGAAAAGATATTTCATAGAAACTTTAAAATGAATTTGAGCGGAGATTGCAATTTTTACGACGAGTCAAGTCCAAATGCTACCCTGAGATGAAGCTGCATTTTGTCACTCGTAGTGAAGGAAGTGGGGGGGCAGCCCACCTGATGTTGACTACATCGTCCTAAACATTGACACTATTACAAATTAACCCACAAGTAAAATTAACTGTACAAAGGCGGACTTAATGCCTTAGGAATTTTCTAGTAGGTACCTACCTACTTCTTCTTTTCGTCGAATAAATACTTTCGGAAGGATCTCTTTAACGTGATAGCTTTGGTAATCAATTGGAATTCAATAACTACTTCAAACTTGAAATAATAATTTCAAATGTCTCAATTACCGCCAAAGGTAATTGAGACATTGACTTAAATATTTCACTGATCCTGAATAATGAGGCTGTTCGTTATTCAATTTGAAAGATAAGTTCAATTCTGATTACTTAGGTCAAACTTACTTCGTCAATACTTCGTTATTCAGATATCCGTCATAAAAATGGAGGGTCTGAAGTAAATCGAAGTGAAGTAAATCGTAGCGACAAAATTGACCCTTCTCTTACAATATTGTGTCGAAAATTTGTTACGAAAGCAAAAACTTTTCGGTCACAACGGATAGAAATTGGAAACTTCGTTAAACAATGTCCATTGATTTCTATGAATTCAAATGGAACCAAAGAAACTTGAAAATGTAAAACGTGATTATTAAAGCCAGGCTTTTGTTTCAGGGACATATTGTCAGTGAATGAATGAAAAAAAAAATTGTCAAATGCATTTACTCAATTTTTCTCGGAATGCATGTAGGTTTTAATCCAACAAAGACTTTATTGGTTATGTAGGGCAATTCCATTCACTCCTTTTAGCTGGATGTTCATTGGTATTTCTACTTCTACTTGTTCGACTGCATTCAGTACATATTTTTTAGCAACCGAGTTTTCTTCCTGTAATCAAATGAGTTGCTTGTTAACGTCAAAATTCGAAAAATTCTGAATAAAAATTGTTGATCAGTCATATGAACTAGAAGAAAAATAATTGGTTGTAGCTGCAGAAGTCACACTGCACTATGAATATCTATATAAACATACTAACTTAGCAGCGCCCCGCGGTTTCACCCGCATAAGTGTCGATCCCGTGGGAATCCGTTCAGTGGTTTAGACGTGAAAAGGTAACATACAGAGAGACAGAGTTACTTTCGAATTTTTAATATTAGTTAGATTATAAATTAACGTCGCTATTCGTGTCTGTCTGTGTGACCCTTTTCATAAACTACTCTACGGATTTTTATGTAGTTTCCACCATCATTTAGAAAATATATTCTGGCAGGTTTAAGTGTAAAATACATTCAAATAAACTTACCCACAATAAAGAAATCTCAGTTTTTGTCAAGTCGTAAAAACTGTGCGAAGCTGGGGCGGGTCGCTAGTTGATTTTAAATCAAAGTATACATTATTATAATTTAAAGTTATATTTTCAAGCCTTCAGTTCTAACATTCTTCTCTTGTTTGACATATATGTAATCTAAAAGAGAATGGGCAACGAAGTATGGGTTTCTGCCCTGAAGCCCAATACATCGTCTGCCTAGCCTTTTCCCAACTATGTTGGGGACGGCTTCCAGTGCAACCGGATGCAGCTGAATACCAGTATTTTGCATGGAGCGACTGCCTATCTGACCTCCACAACTTAATTACTGGGTAATATGACACCCATTGGTAAGACTGATTGTCAGACTTTCGGGCTTCTGACTACCCGTAACAATTGTCAAAGATTCACGAATGACAGGCGGGACGTCTTTCCGAGGCACAGAGGGGTCTCGATATGTAAAGATGGTCACCCATCCACAGACCAACCGCGGCACGCGTAGCTTAACCTGATCGATCGACCTGTGCGGCTGTTATTATTTCGCGACAGGCCACTCTAAACCTAAAATATAGGTATACAAAATTATCACAGAAACAAGTGCATATTAAAAAACCGGTCAAGTGCAAGTCGGACTCGCACCCCGAGGGTTCCGTACAAATTTGTAGGTATGAAAGCCCTGAAGCCCAATAGCCATAAGATACTAATATGCCAATGGGAAGAGCTTTTCAAGGGGAATATTTCCTACAAACACGAATTTTTTCCAATTGTTAATCAGTTCGGGGTTAATGTTTTCGATAATGCTTAACTACTCACATTTAGAGCTCTCTAGCTCCTGACCGACTAACAATCAAGAATAGTCGTCATATCACGAAACATTCCTCTTGAAGACATCTATCCATTGGTATATACCTTAACGCTATTGGGGCTGCGGCAGAATTAACATTCTGTCTGGCCGACCGACACATAAAAACATTGTTCCTAAAACGGCATCTAGGAGGCCAATGTTGTAAAATGTGCGTTTATAGGCTTAATAAAAGATGATGTTTGCAAGGCACAGAATGAATAAAAGTTAATTATTTGACGAAATACCAGATTCGCCCAATCTCCTTTTATCAGTTTAATAAAATCTACACGGAAATTGGATTGCTGATGGTATTTCATTGCTTACTGAAGATTTAAATATTTAGATTTTAATTATTTCGATGAAAAAATTGTTTTATTAGGATAAAAATTATCATGTTGTATAAATGGAGACAATAAAGTCAACGCCTTTAAGTAGGTACAATTATACAACTATTAATAAAGATATGACAGGAATAACGTCACGAAATTGAATGCTTATCATTAAAGTTGATTAGCATGTGTAGAAAAATAACACGAAATGGCCGGGACACATAGTGATGAGAATTTATTAATCACACAATATTATAAAGGCGAAAGTTTGTAAGTGTGTGTGTTTATATGTTTGTTACTTCTTCACGCTCAAACGGCTGGACCAATTTTGGTACCGACCGTGCCAGTGCCAAACTAGGTACCTACACGATCGCTCGCGTCATAAATTCGCGCGATGATCACGTATTCGCGTTCTATTAGGGCGATGCCTAACGCTAGCGAAGCGTCTACGTCAAATGCGAAGACCCTTGTACACACAAGTTTTTCTTGCCGTGAAAAACTACGGTTTATTCGCCGTGTGTAGGCACGATCCTCAGTGTTGTGTGAAAGAATGATTTAATTATTATTCACTATGGAAGCTTGTTAGCTTGTTGACGTTACGGCGCGGTTTATACGCCGTACCGTAGACATTAAGGCCTTTTGTACATGGCACGGTTCCTAAACCGTGCCATGTACAAAAGGCCTTAATGTCTATCCATTGCGAGTACCTACGGGGCTCCTGAACAGACTATGCCCCATCTGCTAGAGTGTCCCAAATTTCCGGTTCATCTGCACCTTTGACGATCTAAACTACGGCTCTGAGGACACAGTAAACGTGGCCACCTACTGGGCCCAAACAGTATAAGTAACATGATGTACCGTCGAAACAAAAAGACGAAGAAGACCCTAAATGTTGCTCAAATAAAATAATACTCCTAAGGGCTGATTTTACCAAAGTCAGATATCTTTTATTACGTCTGACAGTTCTAGTATGGAAAAATTTACAAAAATTTAAAAATTATTCTCAGTATAAGATTCTAGGTATAAAAGTTTGATGAAATTCGCTCTAAGTATTAAAATCCAATCTTTTCAGTAAATCATGTTACAAAATGTAACTGTTCTGTGATTACGACAATTCAACACAATATTAGGATTCCGACAAAGTGATAAACAACCGGAAAAAGGAACAGCAAAATCCTCAGTATTTTAAGCATGTTTACATTTTGGGCCATTTTTCTTTTTATGTAGGTATTCAGTGTCTTTTGTATAAATGAATTTGCACTGTGCCCTTTATGAATTTATTGGTATAATAACTCTTTACGGTACAACAATTTTGCACTTATGTACATTATAACGCCTAAATCAGAGTCGGTTATATTACCGACTCTGAATAGAATCTTTTTGTTTATAGAATAAATACCCTTTATTATGTACACCATATGGTGTACATAATAAAGGGTATTTATTCTATTCTATTCTAAGTCAGGAATAATGTAAACAAAAACAACCCAGATCATTTTAAATATTTTAATTACTTGCAGATTTCAAAGTTGCAAGGGGCGAAAACTAGTAGCATTTTTCTTTACCTATTTAAAACGATACATGTCTAAAGAAACAAAGATAATACCCATGATACCGATAAATTTAACCATTTCCTGGTTGTTCGCCGACCGGATTTATTACATAACATACAAACATACATAAATAATCAATCTATAATGTTTTCTCTGCTGGGACACAAGCCTCCTCCTCTTCGAGAGGGAGTGGACCGTAATCCACCACGTGGGCCGAGTGTGGCTTGGTGGATGTCACATGACATTTCCTCACGATGTTTTCCTTCACCGTTTTGAGAGCAGTGGTGATGAAATTATTTACTCAATGTAATGCGCCTGTCTGGGTTCAGACCTACGACAGCCGGTACCACACGGCCACCACTGCTGCTTTGGATTTATTAAAACGTACAAATACGTTACATGGGCAATTTAGAAAAGGTAAACATGATTACACACTAAAAGACTGGTTACTACCTACTACTGACAGCTGTAGTACTTTCAAACAACAGTAACGCAGAAAAACTAATAATAAACATCATCTGCAAACTATTTCTCTTGCTAATATTAGCGAGACCGAACTTCTCGCTTTAGGAAACTTATTTACCGACTTTGTCTGCGCCGAGTTTCGGACGAATGGACTTAGCTGGGATGGCAGCTGGCTTCGATTTTCTTTTGCAAATTCAATCCTTCACACGTGTTTGCAGTTGTTTGAGAAAGACGTGGTGCATAAAAGCCGTATTGACACAGAGCAATTTCTACTTATAAGTTCGAAATGTGCTTTTCAGTTTATGACAGCTTTATCTACTTTTCTAAGAGCAATAAGTTAAACACATATAGATATTCCACTTAAAGGATATTTATGCAAACTTCCACCTTTTAAAACACAGATAGTAAATTACTTCGACGATCGAAAGCAAGGATCCACCAAAGCAAAGTCCAAAACAGTTCCCTATAGCGACGACTAAATCCAGCGTAGTGCGCGCGACCTGCCGCGTCACCCGCTGGTACGGTCTGTTGTTCAGGATAAACCTGGCAGGCTTAACTCTTAACTCCTTCTCAGGCTCCAGCAATTTCTTCGACACCACATTATAATCCGGCTCTGAACACGAAGGCAAACAGTCGCAATTCAAGCCCGTCTCGTTCGTGCCCGGAACCTGCAGCTTTCTTAGTATTTTGTAGTGTTTCGTCAAACACGTTAAACCCTCCAAGCCGCAATATCGATCTTTGTATTGGACCGGAGATAAGTGGTGTGTACAGTTGCAGAGATTCAGCTGGGCCTCGATGCGACATTGAATAATACACACAGAGTAGCTGTATTGCTGGAAAGCAATATAGCTCTCTGGAACTTCGTCTGGGAATCTACATTGACGTATCTCGGGAGCGATCAAAGGTACTTCCGGCTCATTCACCACATCCATAATTGAAAACCTCACTGTAGCTTCTGCTCCGTATAGCGTCGTTATTCTTCGATCATATTCCATATTCCAAAAGGGTATGTCTTCAGGTGAATGAATGAATGACTCGAAATCTTGTGATAGAGTTATTTCGAGCACGCCCGCCTCAGGGTTTTTTGCGAGAGCGGACGTGGAAAACATTTTGTGGTTTCCACCGACGTGCTTGTTGTTAATCGTGTAACATCTCCCGTACTCTGTTTGTAGAGGTTTGAAATATTTGCAACAGTTGATCTCTCGGCCATTCCAATTACATGATTTAAATAGGAATTTGCAGGAAGTGCGGAATTTCGAGACAATTTCAGAATAGTCACGTGAGCACAAGGTTGTATTTTGGCAGGATGATGTGCAACTGAAGCATGTTCCACTGAAGAATATTATTTCTGCGAGGAAACGATCATACTTTTTTCCGTCGTGAATGTCGAATAACTTGCTGAGTGTCCAAAGTTTCTCGATATTGGCAATCTCGCAGACGGTGACTGACGCAAATGTTGTGTTCCAGTCGAGGTAATCAGTGCGCGTTGTGAACCGTATGGTGTTCTCTTGGTAGTGATCGTAGTACTTGCGTATTGTAGCCACGGCGATGATCCACACGTGAATGTAAATGACGAAATAGATGAATCGGTACACGAAGTGCACATCCTTGCGGACAAGATAACTGGGCCCGTGAACAGTAAGATTTTTACAAGTATGTTTCATTCTATGATAGAACAACATAATCTGTTCCTTAATTTTACTGAATATTTTCATTTTGTGGAGCTTTTTTGTGGTCTAAACAGCAATGTAATCAGAGTCCAAATGGAAGGTTGGAAATAGGGCCGTTATTTATATAATGCATAGATTTAACGATCGCACGAAATGAATCCATTTGCGTAATGCTTTAGATGTGGATACACAACGGTAATTAATGTCACGTAATAGAAGTAAGGGTACGAACACAAAAATATAAAATATGAACGCTGAAAAAATATTTGAAACCACTGTTTGTAAACACTTTATACGTCATGTTGAAATTATCATCTAAGTTCGGCACTGATCACATAAATGAACACATTTTGTTGCAATTTATTTTGTATTTTATTCGTAAATATCATCATCATCATCATTTCAGCCGAAATATGTCCACTGCTGGACATAGGCCTCCCCCAAGCACCTCCACTTCGACCGGTCCTGTGCTTCCAGCATCAAACGGGTTCCTGCGGCCTTCACAAGGTCGTCGGTCCACCTTGTGGGAGGCCTTCCAACGCTACGCCTTTCGGTACGCGGTCGCCACTCCAGAACCTTTCGGCCCCATCGGCCATCTGTTCTGCAAGCAATGTGCCCTGCCCACTGCCACTTAAGTTTGGCAATTCTTCGGGCTATGTAGGTTACCTTGGTTCTCCTGCGGATATACTCATTCCTGATTCGATCACGCAGGGAAACTCCAAGCATAGCCCTCTCCATTGCCCTTTGGGTGACTTTTAGCCTTCTTATAAGGCCCATTGTGAGCGACCACGTTTCAGTTCCATAAGTCATCAATCACTGGCAACACACACTGGTCAAAGACTTTCGTCTTGAGACACTGCGGCACTGGGACGAGAAGATATTGCGTAGCTTCCCGAACGCTGCCCAGCCCAGCGGATGTCCAGCTAACTGCAACAGCCCTAGGTAAACATACTCGTCCACGACTTCGAGTGTAGCGTCTCCGATCTTTACGAGAGTGGGTGTTACATGGGCATTTGACATGACCTTCGTTTTGTCCATGTTCATTTTAAGACCCACTCTTTCGGAGGCTCTACTGAGGGCATCGAGCATTGTACTGAGGTCCTCCATAGTCTCGGCCATGACTACGATATCGTCGGCAAACCGAAGGTGAGTTATGTACTCGCCATTGATGTTAATGCCAGCCCCTTTCCAGTCCAGAACCTTGAAGATGTCCTCCAGTGCAGCGGTGAACAGTTTCGGAGAGATTACGTTTCCCTGTCTCACACCTCGCTGCAGAGGGATAGGTTTCGAGGTCTGTCCTGGAGTCGGACTGACATGGTGGCGTTTTCGTACAGACACTTCAGCACCTCGATGTACCGATAGTCTATCTGGCACCGTTGAAGAGACTGCAGCACAGCCCATGTCTCGATCGAATCAAAGGCTTTCTCGTAGTCCACAAACGCTAAGCAGAGAGGCAGGTAATATTCTTCGGTCTTCTGTATAACCTGTCGCAGCGTATGTATGTGGTCTACGGTGCTAAAGCCTTTACGGAATCCGGCTTGTTCGCGCGAGACGGTTCGTGATGACTCTCGAAAACAGCTTGTAGACATGGCTCAGGAGTGAGATGGGCCTATAATTCTTAAGGAGGGCATTATCGCCCTTCTTAAAGAAAATTATCACCACACGTCTGTTCCATGCCTGTGGTGTTTTGCCCTCGAGTATGACGGAACCAAACAGCTTCTGAAGGGCGTTCAGAATGGGTTTTCCGCCGGCCTTCAGCAACTCGGCTGTAATTCCGTCATCACCCGGTGCCTTATTGTTTTTGAGCTGCTTCAGAGCCATCCTAATCTCGTACAGGCTGACGTCCGGGTTGTCTTTGGTATAGTGCCGGGTCAATCTAGCTCTTGGGTCGTTTGCCAGATTCATAACGGGGTTATTTGTTGACGTGTATAACTGTCCATAGAACCTCTCGATCTCTCTCAACAGCTCAGGTTTGGCGGATACGATCCTGCCATCATTGGTCTTCAGTTTCATAAGCTGGCTCTGCCCAATAGACAGATCTCTAGCAAAGACCATGGAGCCTTTATTTCGCTCTATCGCGTCCTTAATACGATCTGTATTAAAGCGGCGAAGATCGCTTTTCAAGGACTTAGAGATCCGTCTATTGAGTTGCCGGTAATTTAGCGCATGATCCGTAGACTGCAGGATCATCTCGCGCCTCTCCTTCATGAGCCGCAAAGTAGGATCAGAGAGCTTCTTTTTTGAATTCGTACGGCGGGTCTTGAAGATCTTAGATCCGACCGTATGGACAGTTTCCACGAACCCATCGTTATAATCGTCCACGGAGCTCCCTAGGCATTCGAAATGATTCTGGAGTTCGAGCTGAAAGCTCTCGGGATTTTGGATCTGGATCGATGCTGGACGGAGTGTAGACTTCATCAGTCGAGATCTTTCCAGCTTGATATTTAAGTTCAATGTGCCTCTTACCATATGGTGATCACTTCCGGTTTTCACCGCGTTGATCACAGAGACATCATTGAATACTTGCTTCTTCGTCGACATAATGAAGTCAATCTCATTTTTAGTTGCACCATCCGGGCTCTGCCAGGTCCACTTTCTATGCTCACGTTTTCTGAAGAAGGAATTCATCATAAAGCGGCCTTCCTTCTCCATAAAACTGGCCAGTAGTCCAACTCCAAATTGCCCCACTCACAGCTCATCATCGTTACGATTACCCAGTTTCGCGTTAAAGTGCCCCATGACATCGGTAAAGTGAGTTTTAGAGCCATGCATGGCTCTGGAAATACCCTCATACATGGTCTCTACCTCTTCGTCGGGGTGTGACGACCCCTCCCCCCTCCCCTCCTGTACGACCTTCAGCGAATACCTTTCGGATATTCTGAGTATAAGGTACGCCACCCTGGTCGACACACTCTCGATCTTCACCACGTTACTCACAAGGGACTTATGGACGATAAACCCGACACCACCTTGGGACTGCTGGTTGCCCTCGCGGAAATAGATCAAGTTTCCGGATTTGAGGATTATCGAGTCCTCCCCCTCTCTTCGGACTTCAGATAACCCCACTATACACCATCGTATCTTGCTCAATTCTTCCTCGAGTTCGATGATCTTCTCGTCGGTCCGGAGTGTACGCGTGTTGTATTTTGCCAGGTCCAGTTTTCGGTGATTGTGGTAGCCGGATCTCTTCCGGGGATTCTTAGCACCCCGTGCCTCTCACCGTGGCCTTGGCCGCTACCGTAACCAAGGGTAGGCGGGCCGTCGGGTACTAGGGGCCTATAATAGTGTTTTTTGTGCTTTTCATTCTTGGAGGGGTCTAAAATCCCCCACTCGGATACCTTCAATTAGCTCCACTACAATAATTTAGCACCCACAACCGTAAAATATAAACCAGAGAGCAGTTAGTAGGTACCTTTCTTTATAATCTGTAGTTCTTTATTTCGTGAACATTAAAATTATTTTTATACAATCTATAACGCAAATAAGTATTTAATCCTAATTAAAAGACTAACTATCCACATATACCTATGTACGAATAAATACAAAAAAATTATTTTGTTTTTTGGTCACTTAGAAGTCGAAGTACTCGTCTGCATTGCTGTCATCCGGAAATGTGCCCAAAAGACTGGCAGCATTGCCATGGCTAATGGCAATGCTAATTCTTTGCCTAAAGAACATCTTAATCTTCACGATTTGTTTTCCAGTATCACGTAATAATAAAAGGCATACCTCCTACCTACAAACTACCTATTTCATTGTTTTGAAAAACTCATTCGATTTCACAAAGGGCGCGTAGACCGAGACGACATAAAAAAAAAAACATTTGTGTGGAATTGTCCCAACCACGATAAAAGGTTAGACACAAAGTGTACATTTAGGTTAAATGTTCCAACCGAGAATAATGGAACTTGATTATGTATTGTCTTGAAATATAAAATACGAAGTAAATTGAAAGGTTATAACTTCGACCCATATTCGATTATTACATTCTGTGGTATATCTCGAGAGAATGAACGAGGAATTTAATCCATTTGCAGCCTTTATTAATACAACTGAGGCTTTCTTGTATTAAATGTCCGCAACGGTCCGTTCCACCGGTGATCCCGAATTCTCCTTACCTACGAACCGAGGACGGCCACCGCGTGGTTTTAATCGGTGGAAGTCCGACCTTGATGATTACTCCGCCTCAATTTCAACACGAAAAATGTAAAAAAACTAGCTGAACCCGCGACTTCGTTCGCGTACATGTATGACAAAAAGTAAATTGGATTTATTGTTTTTTTTTTTGCGGGGAACCCTTATTCTTTTTCTAAAATAAAAGTAAGCCTGGTAAGTAAAAGTAATCCCTATAACATCAGCTATCTGCCAGTGAAAGTCCCGTCAAAATCGAAAGACAGACAAAACAAAAAATTGTTTTTAGGGAACCCTTATAGGATCACTTTGTTGTCCGTCAGTCCGTCCGTCTGTTTGTCAAGAGCCTTTATCTCGGGAACGCGTGGAGGTATCAGGTTGAAATAAAAACCATATACTCAGCTCTACAGTCTCTTGAAGCTGTGAAAAAATCAAATACTTAAGTTAACGTTAAAAAAAGATAAAGCCGTTTATGCCGCGAAAAACGTATATTTCGACACTCTCAAGGGAATCAAAATTTATAGGGAAAGAACAATGCCCACTTTCCATACATTTAAAAACCTGATAATGAAAGTTAATGTATAGTTATAAGATATAGTAGAAAGAGTACCTGTAAGATTAGAAAATAATGTCATATAGTCATTTTTAGGGTTCCGTAGTCAACTAGGAACCCTTATAGTTTCGCCATGTCTGTCTGTCCGTCCGTCTGTCTGTCCGTCCTCGCTTAATCTCTGTGACCGTTAGCACTAGAAAGCTGAAATTTTGTAGGAGTACGTATATCAGTTACGCCGACCAAGTGGTAAAATAAAATTTTGGAAAATATTTTTTTTTAGGGTAGCTCCCCTACATGTGAAGTGGGGATGAATATTTTTTTCATCATCTACCCCATCGTGTGGGGTATCGTTGAATAGGTCTTCTAAAATGGCTTTGGGGTTGCTAAATATATTTTTCGATTTAATGCTCCATTTACGAAATATTAAAGTTTAAAGTGCAAATTTTTGCTCCAATAGGGCGTCCCCCCCCCCTCTAAAAGCTAAACTACTGGCTTGAAAAATCTGGAAAAATTCTCGATGATAGTGCATTTTATGAACTTTAAAGGAAAAGTATAGTGGTTAAGATAACTTTATTAGTTTAGCAGTAATAGTCGTTGAACTTGGGTGTTGGATAATTTTGTACCAAATACAAAATCCTTAGCATTAATCCTTTAAAGTGACTAAGATGAAGTAGTTGCTTGTTTATAACGGGTAAAGACTTGCATTGAAAAACAAAATAAGTTTTTTTTTTATTCAGAATAAAGAACAACAGAATCGTACTACATTGTGATAACGGGCTACTACGGAACCCTACACTGTGCGTGGCCCGACACGCACTTGGCCGGGTTTTTACGATTTAAAGTCTACAAAGGCCAAAAAATATTAATGTTACTTTTTAGGTTAGGATTTGCCTTTACGATAGTTTGTTTACATATAAAAAGTCTAACTTTGCTATTGTATTGTCAAAAGTGATCACTTGCCTACCCATTTCGTTGACCGCAGTACCTACTACGTCATCCAGAAATTCTGCTGGAGCAGAGATATTGTCTTGAAACCTAGCCCATCTCAGTAGTTACACACACAAAATGGCACAATACACAACGAGACGCAAGCGCAACAACGAAGTCGCAGAACTGTCAAAATATCTAAAAAAATCCGTTTCACTCGTGCGAACTCAATTATAATCTGCACAATTAATTTATTTAATTATCATGTTATTTTGAATTGATCTGTATTATGCACAGACTAATAAAAAATAGTTACTGATTAAATAAAACTTAAAATAATATATAAAACTCAGAAAAAGAGTTGAATAAAGTCAAGAAGCAGTGTGCAAAATGGAACGTTGTAAAAAATGAGTAGTTGGATGCGTTCAGGGTAATTGAGATGCGTTCAAAATAAGGTAATAAGACATATAGTTAGCATAAAGAAAACTTAATAATTTTTTTCCTGGCCTTCTTTTAAAATTGTGATTAGCGTAATGAATGTACAATTAAATTAGCTGAATTTTAATATTTATTTCATTTCTATACATTGTCAGGTGAAAAATGGGCATCCTTCTTTATAGGGTTTACTTCCCGTCGACCTAGAATCACGAAATTTGGCAAGAAGCAAGATCTTGTAGCACAAGTAAAGGAAAAAATCCGCAAACCAGAAATGTGTAGGTGTGTCCATTTAAAAAAAACCAGTGATAACTATTTACATACCTACAAAGTACGGAATCCTCGGTGCGCGAGTCCGAATCGCACTTGACCGGTTTTTTTGTTATAAGTAACGGTACTTATAACAAAAAAACCGGTCAAGTGCCATAAATAAAATTTAAAAAAGTGTCTCTGTTTGTAATTTCAAAAGAATAGCTTTTACTAAATGCATGCTATGAAGGTATATACGGATACCTTCATATCGTGCATTTAGTAAAAGCTATTCTTTTGAAATTACAAACAGACACTTTTTTAAATTACTACGGTGACATTGGAACTGGAACTATACGAGTTCCAATCCTATCATAATCTGGCAGAACTACTTCAGGATTAAGCTCGCTCCACCATCCATTCTCTTAAATTAATTCTCATTAAAAGAATAGCTTTAATTAATTGCAAACAGACACTTTTTAAAATTTTATTTATTTGTTTAAGTAGATTAAAGAATATTAAATGTGTAATGGTGATAAAAGATGCTGGCTTCTCGCCATTTTAAATTATCCACGTGAAGGTACTGGAAACACGTTCCTACTTTTTCATGAAAACTAATTACGTGCTTACATAAACAACATATTTGCGTGCTACAACAGTGCAGATTTAAAACACTAATGTACTTACGTTGTAGTGTAAAAATTTAATATTAAAAGGAACCCTGAATGCATTGTTGAGAGAATTAATTTAAGAGAATTATGGATGGTGGAGCGAGCTTAATCCTGAAGTAGTTCTGCCAGATTATGATAGGATTGGAACTCGTATAGTTCCAGCTCCAATGTCATCGTACTAATTAGATTTCCTCGCTCGAATCAGTCGGTTTCAGTTAGACTGTTAGACGAATCTTCATGATTTATGTATGAGTTTTGGAGACTTACGAGTACTTTGAGTTTATAAACGGTTCCTAATTCATGAAAGAAAATACTCGAGTTTTCTTTTCATGACGTCGGCGACGCCTAATTGCTTGCGAAAATAAAGTGTCGTTTTCAATAATTGCTATACCCACTTTGACGCAAATAACTTAAACTTCAAAGTGGGTGTAGGTTGATTTAGCAAATAATCTACACCCACTTTAACGCTAGAAATAGCAATAAATGCTATTAGGAACTCGCAAAGGAAAAGTATATAGACAACACTACCGACTCGGGGCACTGTAATGATAGCGTATGTATGTAAATAAATAAATAGAACAAATAATGGGCAAAAGCTCTTTACAAAAACATATATTTGATTTTACGATATGAGAACGTGTGTGTAGAATGTGTGCTCACAAAATGTTTATACGTAATTCTAAACATCGTCAAGCGTGTTCACAAAATTCTATCATGAAATCCAATTACTCTAGGATTTGCCGGCTTAATCTTTTGCCATCCCATGTGATGAGACACTTGGGTAGTCCAAATTATGAATAAATACTAATAAAAATATGGCGTTATTTACTTTACGTTCTCGGTTCGTTTCTCGTTTGTACCATTTCCCGCGTTTTAAAATTGAATATGATGTAATTTTATGTTTATTTTATTTTCCTTGTTGAGTTTAGGTACTACCGATGTGTGTACTGCTCATATTATATTATTCGATCCGTGCATTGCTGGCGCTACACACTTTACATTGATCCTTTCATGCTGACGCATCTAAGGTGATACCCTAAGGTGATACGCAAGTTCCAAGTTCCCCAAAATGATTTTTCATACATTCATGCCCACTGTCCCCAAAATATAAAATTAAATTATTTGTGACCAAAATAAAATAAAATCAGTAAGTACCTAGTTAAAATTAACCATAATTTGAAAGACGTATTTTCTCTTTGTACCTGTGTTTAATTATTGATTTATATTGTTTTTGGTATTTTCGAGATGTATCCAGGGTGTGTTTTGTGAATTAAGCTTAAATTGCAATGAAAAAATTAAGATTTTTTACCCCATTGGTTCTCTCAAAAATAACAAATAAACAATAGGTACCTACGTACCTATCTATGTACGTACACATTGATCGGTGACTGTACCATTCACGATTTCGGTCAAGACAGAATCGTACAACTTTTAGTTAATAATAAAAGCTTTGGGGAACTTGGAACTTGGGGAGATAGGGCATCACCCCCAATTTACCGCCCTGGCAGATTGGTTACATCTAAATGATCGTCAATTTAGACCAGCTTGACGAATACTGGGTTCCCTCGAGGAGATTGATCCCCTGAACGTGTTACCCGTGTTGCTTTAAATGTTATTACATGATACGTTAAAAGATAAATGGTGATAAATGATATTTATTCCTGTAAATTAGTTCAAAAATCACTTTTACACGTCAAATATAAATTATGTTTAAAAATAGATGAGAGTGGTGTTTCCAAAATAAACTCAGAGGTCACAGTCTACTTTAAAGTCCAGACATAATCTTGGTCAAGCCATATTATGAGGACCATGCAGATTAATGTCAGAGATGGTCGGGTCCGAACAGGTCGCGACCTGTCCAATCAATGCACGCATTTGTCAGTAATCGTGTAAGTAGCTCAACTCAACGACTCGACGAATATTAAAGACAGTAAGTCGAAGAGTCGAAGAGTCGAATTTTGCAGTTTAAGTACTCCGACACATCATCTCGAGAAGTTCCTCAAAGAAGAGTTCTGGCCGAAGGGTGTTGTGTACCGCCGGTTTCGTGGCCGGCTACATGACACCAGTCAGCGAAACACGACGCAGTCATTTCGTGTGCTTTAGTTTGTAAATTTAATGTGTGTATGTATTTATAGTATTTTTAAGTTATTAATATTGTATTGTATGTGTTTTGTATGGGCCTTGATGCCTGAAATAAATGGATAATAATAATAATATCAAAATTATCATTAATCCTTTAACTATCGCCATTTGGTGCTTCATTTCCTTTACTTATTGAGTCTGTTACATGGTCTGCGGAGTCTAACCGGCTTCTTCAAGTTCACTCCAGCCCCTAGGGTTCGGTATCCTATGGTCGCGCATTATACTAAAAGCATAAAAATAATAAAATTAATTTGGCTCATTAGGGCCTTTGTAGATGGCACGGCTTATGTACGGGACTTGACTCGTTAGGCCCTTTGTATCTACAAACCAAACCCTTCACCTTTGTATCTAGAAACCGTGCCAGATGGCACGGTTTCTTTACATGACGACGTATAAACTGCGGTAGAAAAAACGTTACTGTCAACAAGCATTTAGTGATCCATACAACACTGACGACCGTGCGGACAAACCGCACACGGCGGATAAACCGTAGTTACGGCAAGAAAAAAGTGACTGACCTTGTTCTTCTTAGCGTGTCGATGACAAACATATAGGTTTTTTTTCTTAAATTTATTTAGCCCAAAATTCAGTAACGGGGATATTACATTAGGTCCTCACGTGTGCAGGTGACAGGGCATGTGGTGCAAGATGGGAGGTGAGCCATCTGTGGCAGAGCCTTCCATGAACCCCCGCTTGTAGAGGTTGTCCTTGCTGCAGCCTACTTGGGTACGAAGTCTATTTAAGGTTTTCCAAGTACTTAGGCCACGGTAACTCATCCCGGATGAGAGACTGTCTGATGGTTTTATAAAAAGATTCGAGTTGGAGGTTCAAGTTGTTCTTTCCAAATATCAGATCTTTCCATGGAGGGGTTGCCTTTAGCTGGACTGAGCTGAACTCACGCACCCAAGAAAATGATTGCGGCTTTTAAGCCTCTGTGACATTGAACTAAAATTGTGCATTGAGTGGCGTGGTTCATTCTGTAGCTTTGCTGCGAATTTCTGGAAGCGCGATGCCAGTCAGTGGATACAGCATTCGCAACGGGGTCGGTTTTAAGCAACCAGTAATGGCATGTCTCATTTAGAGATGTATTCACTAACTTCGCGTGGGCAGATCGACGGCATACTGGTCAGGCATATTCGCCTATGGAGAAATAAAGCGCCATCGCAGAACTTGAGCAGATGCCATCTGGTGGATCTTAGGCGATGGAGTAAGGGGTATTTGGTATGCACTTTCTGTTTTACATTTTTGCAGTTTCTTCGGAAGTTAAGGGACCTAACCAAAGTGATGGCAAGATGTTTTGGGTGAGTACTCATCCATGACTGGAAGCCATGAGATATTCAGTGTTCGACCCGCTTGTCTGTTACGAAGGTGGAAGGCGCGTGACTGCGTTTTACAGGGATTTCGTTACAGGACATTAACATTAAAAAATACAATTCAAATGATGAAGTCACCTATATAATTACATTTCCCAAGAGTTTTATGAATTACAAATTTCTACGGCTTACAAAGTAGGTCAGAGCGAAGTTGGCATTCGTTCGAGCATAACAACTTAAGTTAATTTAAGGCAACAAAAAGACAAATAAGCGCGGTTTTGGAAGCCTTAAGTATTGCAGCCAGGAACCTAGTGTTTATAAAGAATTAGACTTTAATTTGTCTGCGAAACTCCTTTTGGTAAAATGTTGTGGGCATTCTACATAACACATGGTGATCTGCTCCGTACCTACTTACCTACTACTTTTATAAAAGGATCAAGGGCGCGTATTATTACCACATGCTTATCCTAGATAACTTTTCTAATATGTTAGATTTATGTACCTACTTTAGGCTAAAAAACTCATGAACCCACTGCCAGAGGCGGACCTCTTAGTTGAAAGAGGCAATATCCGCTTAAGTAGTGGGGTTTGAATAACGTGACGACTGGACGGGGCGGTCAATTAAAAATTAATTACCTACATGACGTCATCATTTTTGTCAAGGCTCATGGCAAATGACTTGATTCGGCCACTGCTAGAGGTTGCAATGTCAACAGTTTCCATACAAACCAATCGGTCACCGTTTTCTAACACTACGACACAAATGACGGCTTAAATGTATTCCGTGACAAAAGTTGTGCGCTAAACGAACTTTCAGGACCACGAATTTTATTAGTCCATACCTTTTTTTTTTGTTGTCGGGGGAAACCTTCAAAAGGCACCCGACCTCGGGGTGGGGAGGTCGGGGAGTGTGGGATTTTTACCTCACTAAAACACCCCGGTGATCACCATCAACACATAGGGGTGGTCCCGGTTCTACCTACTGCCGTCTCTAGACGCGTTTGCCGAAATGACAATTTCGTGCTCTATGTTTGATGGGTTTCTGATTTTCTTCAACCCTAATCATTCAATGAATGTTCTCTTTATTTACTAGAATAAACGTTATTACATAGTGGCGGGAATGTATTTAATGTCGCAATATATTCGACGTTTCGTGCGTGCAAATATTCAAGGAATTTAATTTAACATAAGTCGCAACAGCTCACACGAGATCCGACAGTAGATTTACTGATCAGAGCCTTATAGTTGGGTTGTCAAAAACCAGAAGGAACTTCGAATACCTGTTATGGGGACAATTTTGTGCTGAGTTGTTATAATCGATTTTGCTAGAGGTTTATACGTGATGTACTTTGTCACAACAATGACGATAATGATGATCCATTTGCCTAATTGGATCCATGATTACGCTGCATTTTGAGGTTTGCATTAATAAGGGACAATCATGAGTCCCCGAAGCTGAAATTTTGATGAGCATTGTCATCATGATTATCCAAATTACTCCAAATAGGTATCTAGTTAGTATTGACATAGGGCTAATCTCAGTTTAAATCCAAAGTTTTCGTAGTCCGGAAGGGAGTAACCGTAGAGACGGCTCTTATCCTAATCCTAACTAATATTATAAATGCGAAAGTGAGTTTGTTTGTTACGCTATCACTCTAAAATGGCTTTACGAATTTGGATGAAATTTAGCATACATATGGACTAGGACCTGATTAAAACAATGGCTACTTTTCATTCTGGATCGCAGAAGTAAACGCGGGCAACAGCTAGTGCTCAATAAGAATAAGTCCCATGCACCAGACATGGTGCGATGGTTGCGTTGTTACTTAGTTTTTTAGGGCTAAGTCAAGAGCTGTCAGTGTCATCATTGTCGTAGAACATTGACAATATATCTCTTGAACGCGGTTTAGATGTACGGATCGCGTTCAGCTTCATTGGTAAAATTTGGCTTTAGTCAGTCCTGGCTGTTCCTTTATTTTTCGTTTCTCCGCCTTCTCAAAGCATGCATCTTATGCAAGGAGCTGATAACACCTTGTCCAGATGAGTCCAGGGCACAAACATACAGATACACGATGAGCCCAAAAACACAATTATCCTATCCAGTTCAGACCCATTCGGGGAAAATTTTTACGTCCATTTTAGGTGCGTATAGATACGCGCTAACACTCATACTCATACCATTTATTTCAATTAAACCATTTACAGGCACTTTTGAATTGTCAACAAGTCTGTCAGTCAGAAAATATGAAGCTAGATGCCCATTCCAAAGCGTAGGTACCTATGGAGAAGAACGGGCAAGAAACTCCGTGGACACTCTTTTAAATTATATTTTTACAAAAATATTAGTTGTACATCATTAATGTTGAATTTAAAATTATATGTGAGAACGATGTAAAAAAGACGTACGCGTTAAAAGCGTCCAGAGTACAGCAAATAGTAAGAAAACAACAATCCAAAAATAAAATAATTAAAAATAAGCCGAGGCAGCTGAGTGATGACCAGCCCCAACTGACGGCGCCCGTTCACGAACATGACGCATAGATCAGCACCATTCAGTTCAACCATTTTGAAGGGAGCTAAATGATCCAACACACACGCTTACGTCAGCGAGACAATTGTGTGAGCATGACATACTATCAGCCGCCTGGGCCCATTCAATTCAATGAAAGAAATATTACCCGGTAAATGGTAAATAAGGTATAGTACATACATAGAACTCAGATCTGTGCTATGCAATTATACAATACAAAGGAAATTGAGTTCTTACAATGCAAATATAGTCTTACAATGTTCAGCAGCTCCAACAGTATTTTCAAGTGTTAATCAATTAGTTGTGGTTGTGGAGCAGGACCAACATTGAGCCAGGCATTTTTATCAGCGATGTAATCCCCTAACTTATAATATGCCTGACTGCATAGTGTGCGTTTTATACAAGACTTGAATTTTGTCTTAATCAGTTGAAGAATGTGGGGAGTTATTGTATTATAGCATTTTAAACAATACCCCATAAAAGATGAGTCTACTTTAGCCAGTCTGAAACCTGGTTGAACTAATGGGTCCCTATTTTTAGTACTAAAATGATGTCTTTTACCTCTTTTACTAAAAAGATGTAAGTTTTTTCTTACATAAATTATGTTTTCGTAGATATATTGACAAGGCACCGTCATGATGTTAATTTCCTTAAACAGTTCCCTTAGAGAATCGCGCCTCCGGAGGTTATATATGGCTCTGATGGCTCTTTTCTGCAGAATAAAAATAGAATCGATGTCTGCAGCCGGTCCCAAAAGTAAAATACCGTAAGACATGATACTATGGAAGTAACTAAAATAGACTAGTCTCGCGGTATTTACATCAGTAAATTGACGAATTTTTCTGACAGCATAAGCTGCTGAACTTAGCCGTCCTGTAAGAGATGTTAAATGAGGACCCCATTGTAGCCTTGAGTCGAGCGTGATCCCCGGGAAAACAGTTTTGTCGACGAATTCTAGTTTCTCTTGATTCAATATTACCTCACAATCACGACCATTGACATTTGGTAAAGAAAATCTTATGCACTTAGTTTTTTTTCCATTTAATACAAAATTATTAGCAGTGAACCAATTTTGGACCTGCAGTAGGGCGTTATTTACGTCGTCAAAATTTGTAGCACGTCTAGTTACCTTAAAAATTAAGGAAGTGACATCAGCAAATAACACCATTTGTGGTTGATTTTTTAATAAATGGAGTAGATCATTCAGATAAACTAAAAAGAGGAAAGGACCCTATATCGAGGCTTGTGGCACACCCATTTTTACTGTTAAGCCATGTTAATTGACACCATTTATTTGAACTTGCTGTTGTCTATCATTTAAATAAGAAATAACTAAACTAAGCGCAAGTTTTCCAAGTCCGTAAAGCTCAAGTTTCAAAAGCAAGGTTTCGTGATCGGCGCAATCAAATGCCTTAGAGAGGTTACAAAAGATTCCTATGGCGTCTTGAGCCTCTTTCCACGCGTTAAAAATGTGTTTTAATAAGGTTGCACCGGCGTCGGTCGTTTAACGTACTTTGGTGAAACCATATTGTTGATCGTGAAGGATTTTATTCGTGTTAAAATGATTGAGTATTTGATTAAGCATTATCTTTTCAAACAACTTACTGAAAACCGGCAACACGGATACGTGTCTATAATTATTGGTGTATTTACTGTCCCAGATTTGCAAAGTGGTATTACTTTAGTGTATTTCATTAAATCGGGGTAGACTCCTTGATCAACACACAAATTAAATACTAAGGCTAAGTAAATTGCAATAGTCTCAATTATGGAGGCACAGACTTTAATGGACTTTCCCCAATGATTTTCGGTCAATTTGATCTTAATTTGCTTAAAAGCTTTTATTACTGAAGCGGGGTTAATATGTTTAAATTGAAATTCAACCTGGCAGGCTGGAACGTTCGCTCTTAATAAATCAATTGATACGTCGGATGAGGAATTTAAGGCTTCCGTCGTTTTTGATGGTATATTAGTGAAGAAATTTACAAATTATGTGTTACTTCTAAGTTAGAGCTTATGGCACCACGTGAAGTCTCCAATGTGTAATCAGTGTTTCGTTTTTTACTGGGGGTCACTTTATCTGGGGGTCTACTTCCTAAGCACGAATTAGTTTTGGCCGAAGTTACGGGAATTCCCTTCTCTGCCTGCGGACGTAAGATTAGTTCGTAACCTAAACTAAGAATCAATGACAACACGATTTGGCAGTTGTCCCTACTTGCGATGTGTTTTGCCCGTTCGGAAAATTGAATTTGTCTTTTGTTTAGACTGATCGACCACATTCACTTTACCATCTACCACTAAGGGAGCATCTCCCTGCAAGATGTAACCTTCCGTGGTCCATTTACAGGTCCCAGAACCGTCTTCGGACTCAAGTGGGAAGATGTAAGTCCAACCTGGTAAATTAAGGCTACCTTGACGGAACGGCAGCAGGGTGTGATTGTGGAGCTATGTCACAAATCATGCTCCGCCCCTTATCCTGCCCTCTGTGTCCCAAAACATGCAGTCAAGGTGACTCTCTCTGCCACCGTCGACGCTGCGGAAGTGGCAAAGTTTTGAGCCAACAAATCTAAAGTACCGCCCGATCTAAAGAACGGACCCGTATCTTCGTTGGCGGACTTACTGGACATGCTCTGAAAAATCATTCTTAACAGGAATAATGTGTGCGGTTATGTCAACAAGAACTTGTAATCTCCTCATCCCGGTTATGTTGCTCTACTCGTTCGAGGTAGAAATAAGCGTGATGGATGCTCATCACCGTTTGCTGGTCGTCACAACGTGTTTGGTCAGTGATGGACTACGTGCAGGTCAGATTATTAATGCAACAAAAGAGGTTGAAGTATCCTGACCAAACATTTGCTATCCCAGCTAATCTTCTCCTCTCTTCTTTTGCGTTATGCCTAGAAATTTCATTTTTAAAATATTCATTGCGGTTTCTTTTCTGGCGTAAATTTGGTCATTATAAGGATTTTTTCATTAAAACTGAGTCGGTTTTATTATTGCAAATCAATTTGATTAAAACATTTTGCATCCTTCCATTTTAATTTGTTTATGCGTCTCTTTGTGAGCTTAATTCACCGAACCAGCTGTTGAACCTTTCATTTCGTAATTAAATGTGGTCCCTACCTACTAATTAATTTCTGCCAACATTTCCTTAAAGAGAGGAAATGGGAAGGACTTATGGCAATCACACTTATATATTCCGATGGAACTTTGAACGATTTGGGGCTTAAATATAATTATATTCTCATCTGAGTGAGTAATTATCACAATGATGTTGGATTTGATGCTAATCCTAGTGCTGTCTCTTTCACTCGTACGTGAAGCTCCTTAGAAACCTCAACGTCACGCGTCAGTGGTAAGGTGTCAACCGCATCTTCGCACTGACTGTAAACCGAGACGTTAACACGCGCGTACAATAAACATCAGCTTGTATAAGGATTACCATACAAAGACAATATGTTGTGACGTATGCGTATGCGTATGAAGGGTAACCACAACAGCTAGCTGTCAGTTACAACTGACTGGATGACACGAATTTGTAATATTGTAAACACGGTTGTGGCTTTAAGCCGAAAGCGTAAGGATAGCCCGCGAAATTCAAATTTTCTTACGTTTTTTTTGCAATTTGCAGGTTGTATTTTGATCTAAACATGCTTCGCGTCCGTAAAAAATATTTGTTTATAGAAATAATAGGTGTTTTTATAGGATAGCTTATAACCTGGACTAACACAATCCAGAAAATTCATCCAAATCCGTTCTACCGTTTTTGCGCCAATCCGAAACGTTTGTCTGTTTGTCAGGATGTACCAGACAAATGGACAAAAATTCTAAAACCGCCTAGTAATTTAATAATATTTTTTTTTTCTAAATATTCTATGTATAGTCTTCGCTTCGTTAGTATTTTATCATATGTATAAACTATTACAGGGTATTATGCAATCACTGCAAGTTTATTGTAGTGGAGCGAGCACAGAGAGCTGTCCTCAAGGTGATGCTTGGAAGACCATACAGATTCCCTACTACTGAATTATATGCAGAATGCAAATTACTTACTGTGAGACAGCTCTTTGTCCTTCGAGCCACTCTCAAAATACATAAACAAATTCGCCCATCAGATCCTACTAAGCGTAAAGCAAAAAATGTATGGCCGACAGTAAGTCACAAAACTGCATTCGCTAGGCGCCAATTTTACGTTCTAAGTACATTGATTTACAAAAATATATGTAAAGTTATTCAGATAGCTGAGCTAAACAACCATGAACTTAAGATCAATTTACAAAGTTGGCTGCACGATCAGGACTACGCTCAAACAGAAGAACTACTACTCCACCAGCAGTAGGCGTATTTAATATATAAACTTGTTCTACAGCTGTTTGGAATTTTTCACTTTATTTGGAACATATCAGCAACACATATAAACTACGCATTCTCAAATATTTTAACACACCCTCACACAAACGCTAAACACTACTACACACCCCTACATACACACCCTCACATACATCCCTCATTCTGACATACACATCCTCACTCCAACATACACACATATAGGTACACCGTAAAAGTCGTTTACAATGGCGCCGATTCTGTTGTTCACAAACTAAACTGAATTTAAGTTCAGGCATCTTTTTCTTTCTATTTCATTAAGAAAAGGACAGAAGATAAATATTAGTTTAGTCCTGTCAAATTAGTCAGCGCTTGACGTAAATTGACGTATTTTTAATAGCCAATTTTTTAATCTTGTCTAAATTGTCTATGGAGTATCTTAATTTGACAGGACTATACTAATATTTATCTTCTGTCCTTTTCGTAATGAAATAGAAAGAAAAAGATGCATTAACTTAAATTTAGTTTAGTTTGTGAACAACAGAATCGGCGCCAATATCCCTTATTCCTTCGTTGTTGATTTTATTATACATACTTTGTTAACCTGCAATGTCAATCAATGAATGACTTTTTGTAATGTTAGAACACAGCACAAAAGGTTTCTAGTATCACAGTGACAGCAGAACACTGACTTCTAAGTCACAGGATCACCTAGTTTAGGAGTCAGGATTTACCTTATCTGTATGACCTTTAGCTAACCAACTTATGTGTCCTAGTCTTAAGCAATGTCAAAGGTTTTTGTATCAATAAATATTTTTATTTATTATTTACTGTGCCAATATATTTTTTTTCAAAATACTTTTCTTTCCGTACTTCTTAACAACAAAAAAAAAACACAAGTAAATTAGTACAAGTACTAGCAGATAATATCTCTAGTTATCATAAAAAGCTGTTCATTGTTTTCAGAATAGTCATACTAAAGCCATGTGTGCACAATTAAAAATACATAAAGAGACTGAAGCGTGCATAAAAGAGAACACAGTCAGTGTCCTGAACCATAGTGACCTACTTCCATATGACGTCCCTAGTGGATATTAACAAGGAAACTTTATTACTTTTTTCTACCTTTATTCTTTTCATTCAAATTGACACTGTAAAGACAAATTATTTTTAAAAGAGTAACCGTGGATTTTCTTGCCGGCTCTTCTCCATAGGATACAACCAATTGGAACCGTGCACCTGACTTCTGACGTTTCATAAGTGCCTATGTAGGTTTATGTAAACAAAAATATTTTGAATTTGATTTCGACCTTGACTAAAATTATGAATTAAGGCACCCGTATCAAATCGGAAAGGGATCGGCACCATATCGCCTTTCGCCTCGCCGTCAAACAGGCTTCAACCTGACGTAAGCACGTAACCAAAGCGGATCAGAAGCTCCGACACGTCGACACGGCTATGTCTAGATGACGCCGCACTTACGGCTCGCCGACCGCTGGTTGTTGGTGCAGCAGGTAGGCCGGAGGGGTGTAAGATCAAAGGTGGACGAAGAGACGTAAGCTCGGGTATGGAGATGTAAGCGCGGGGACGACAAGCCGTAACGCACCGCACCGCAGTTCGTGAGCTTGTCCCGAGGCGAGGCGATTACGTTACGTTACGTTAGTGTGCGTTGCAGTAGGGAGTTTCATACATAGAATACTGAACTGCTCGAGTTGATACGGTGCAGATCCCTTTGATACGTGTGCTATCACCTTTAAGCCTATCATGTTTTCTTTACTAGAAACTGCACAATCTATACAGGGTGGCATCCCATATCGACGCACAAACTGAAGTGGTGAATTCAGCTCATGATTCTAGATTTAAAAAAATGTGCTAATTCATAGAAAAGTGCAAGACCTACCTACTCGGTGAAAATGTATGGAAGATCGTTTTTTTTTAAACCGTTGAACAAATTCAACTAATGGGGTTCAAAATCATGTAAGTACTGAATCCATGGTAACATTCTGCAAAAGAGGGCTGTCAGAGCCATCTACAAGCTCAGCAGACGCGATTCTCTACGAGAACTGTTTAAAGAAATTAACATCATGACGGTTCCTTGTCAATATATATATGAAAACATTATGTACGTTCGAAAAAATCTACATCTTTTTAGTAAGATAAGTGACAGGCATAATTTTAACACTAGAAATAGGGACAAATTAGATCAACCGCGTTTCAGATTGTCTAAAGTAAAAACTTCTTTTATGGGTTACTGTGTAAAATGTTATAATAAAATACCATTCGATATTCTTCAATTAAATGAGAAGAAATTTAAAACATGCATTAAACGCACACTATGTAGACAAGCATATTACAAGTTGGATGATTATATCGTAGATAAAAATGCTCGGCTTAATGCTGGTCCTGCTCCACAGGCACTTGGGCTCACTAGTTAAAATTTCAATATTTGGAAGAGGTGTTTCCCTTTTTCTTTTTCAATATTTCTGACATTACGAACATAACTTTTTTATTTTATTCAATCCAGTTTTAATTGTTGAATACTGCAATATTAGATACCTCTTCCTGTTTGGTAGTAAATTATATTAACATCTTAAATAAATTGCAAACTATAGTTTTTTTTTTAAATTTTGTAAATGTAAGAACCATGTTTCCGTTTATTATGATTTTTTTTTTTTGTTTTTGACTTCAAAGAGCATGGCAGTTGAGAACGTGTCATGCTCACTTAAATGTCTCACCGATGGTGGCGCGTGTGTTGGATTATTCGGTTTCCTACAAAATGGTTGAGCTGGATGGTGCTGATCCACGCGTCATGTTCGTGAACGGGTGCCGTCGGTTGAGACTGGTCATCTCTTAACTGCCACGGCTTATTTTTAATCTTATATTTTGAATTGTTTCTTCATTTGTCTTTTTTTTTACATTGTTCTCACATATAGAAGCAACAAGAATCATGTACCCAGGATTTTGTAATAACTTGATTTAAAAGAGTGTCCATGGAGTTTCTTGCCCATTCTTCTCCATAGAGATCTACGTTTTGGAATGGGCAACTAGCTTCAACTTTCTGACTAACTGACAGACTATTTAATTTTGACAATTCAAAAGTGCCTGTACAGTACGACACATCTTATATGTAGCATCGTAAAACCGATCACTTCCAATTTACACAACCAATAGAAAGGAGTTTCAGTTTTTTTATGGAGTTTGCCTAAAGATCATATTCTCCTAAAGCAATAATAAAGATTAGTGATTTTGAAGGCGCACTCAGTTCGGATGTGATCGGTTTTACGAATTTTGCCGATGCTACATCTAAGTTGTGTCGTACTGTACAAGGTTTAATTGAAATAAATGCATTGAGTTTGAGTTTGAGTTTGAACAGGATGCGCCTCGATTCCCTGCCACCCTGTTCGTTTATAATTGAAAAATACTCATTTAGCAAGGTCTTAGGCTTATATCTCACCATGGTAGCGCAACCATGGTTGCCCTGCCAGCAAAATATATACAGCTTTATGGTGGGCATGTCCAATCTGATGCGCAACCAACCTTACATTTTTTGGCAGTGCGACCATGGTTGCGCCGCTATTGGTATCCTAGTGAGATAGGGCCCTTAGCGGGGCCCTGGATATGTGCATTAGAGTACATACTGACTTTATAGCACCCTTTAGCTTATCAAATTATTGCGATAATTGTTTTGTTTTGTATTTATCAATACCTATACACATAATAATTTCCCCTGCATACAAAAGACAATAAATCTGCAAAGCAAAAATAACATTGGTTCATTAACCCCTTGTATGTCGTAATTACAGACACGATTTTTAAAAAAAACATTGTGTCTCGCGTAGATCTACGTTCCGGCATACTAAGGGTTAATAAAGCTTGGAAAGCGGTTCGCAACTCAAAACAATATTTTAATAAAAGTTAGTTCCATTAAAAGTTCATTACGGTTAATTCATCATCATTATCATATCAGCTAGATAACGTTTACCTCCTCATCAATTATGATGCATTATGCCCTGATCTAAAACAATATAGGAAGATATTATGTATGCATAATATTTATAACCCTAGTAAAACGGCCATTTTGGCCTGGCCCTAAGCCTTGTAATTACTGCGAATTATATTGTCAACGCAATCGGGTCACCAGCGACAGTTTTAATTTATATTAAGGCGACTACATGACCTAAAGCGCGGTCTTTGTCGGACTGCATAGAAAAGTAAGAGAAGCGCGATGACACAACGCTAGTAATTTATTGCAAAATATGAAGCAATTATCTAGTTACAAAAAAATCTATTGTTTGGACTTTGGGCTAAAAAATTAAAACACTAGTGCTTTAGTATGTTGCTTGCAGAATAATCTAACAAAATCAGAGTGATTGTATGTATAAACGGTTTTTATTGTAAAAATAAAGTTTTTAAAGGTATCTTCATGGTTTTTTTTTCATATCAAATTAGTTGTATTATGTTTTCAACACACTATCTACCTAGCATATATCCTGAAGAATATCATATATTTTTCTGATTTGGTTTACTGTAGTCAATCATATAATTTTATTGCTTTCTACAACTTTCGTTTTTTGCGTTTTGGTCCTGTAATCCCCTTAAACTTAAATAATTAGAAAATGGATACCATGCTGACTTTTGAAATTCTTGGTCTTGTTTCGAGCTTTCCGAAAGCTAGTCACGTTTACGATAGCTACCTAAGTTTACCAACATGTTGGTACGAGAGTAAAAGTTTCACTCAGTTGAGAGAATAAAGGTCAGTGAAACACCTGCAGAACCATTAAAATATTTACACAAATTCCTAAGTAAAGCCATAATTAAAAATTGGTTCATTCCACAGTTTGCAATTCATTATTCAACCGCGATGCTAAACTGGCAACTTTATTACTAGTTCGCGGCGGCTGAGCACTGCATTATTAAGGCATGGTCGACTCCATTTACCTATGTAATGTTCCGTGGAAAATGTTTGCGTTTGTTGAAATAGCACAGCTATTCTGTTGTTCCCATGTTATGCCAAACTGTGTTTTAAATTAACAGGAACACCAAACGTCAGAATTTCGAAAACATTCACACAATGGAATCTGTTTCAAGTTCACACACATTCCTACAATCACACATAATCTGGTTGAAATAAAGCGCATCCAGCGGATTTCAGCCGATTTTAAACAAGTTATGTCTCCAGCTGCAATCTACTTACGTCTGCTTTTTGGACGACTACATTTGTTAATATGTTCAGCGCTTTTTTCGCTTCCTTATTGTATGTAACCAGTCAGTTGGACATATCAATATCCAGTTGAATACATACATCTGGGGCTTTGTATGTAAAAAAGACGAACCAGTCATTGTTTGTTTTAAAAAGATGCCCAGGTTTTTTGAACATGCATTGGCAAATTCCAAAATGTTTAAATTTTTTTGTTCACCAAAATTGGAATCTTAACGTATGAAGCTACTGTTTTAGGCATAATTTCCGCGATAAAATCACAATACTACTCGGCAAATATAAAAAAAGAAAATGCTGAATAGGACCGCTCTTGACCTCGATCACGCTTGATGGAAAGCGATGGATGAGGTCTACGATGGAACCAGCATGCCCAGAAGATGCCCAAGGCACTGGAAATTAAACGCCTTGTGTTAATTATCTTTTCTTTTACTTTAGGAAAGTTGTCTCCTAATTCCTCTATTCACTTACGTTTAATACGGTACAAATGGACAGTTGCGGTAGAGACAGAAGTTATAGAGGTCAAAATACAGGTACCAAGTTTTGTGTCCAGGGATTCATTCAACAAAGTAAACTTTCATCAAACATTTATTAGGCCTCCAGGGGAAATAACTACTTAAACGGATCAAGGAGTAGATCAGAAAAATTATAAATTCTCATTAGGTGGATATTTAAAATTGCCAAAGTTTGCACGTTCACCCTAATTTACGAAGGCAACATCGCTGTCTCTGTTATTTATGAGACACGTAAACTTCTAGATAGCAATATAAGTTAAGGGTGTGCTAGCCGAGAGGACGTGCTAGTAAAAGTAACAAGTGGGGCTGCTTGATTGTTAATATGATTTGCAAACGGGCGGCGCTCGCAGCAATTTTGTGTGGGAAGGAAAATCCATTTCCTCCTCCTTATCCATCCATCCACAAAGACGATACACACACACTAACACACCCCCACACACATACACTCTCACACACCCTAAACGCACTAGCAGACACCGTTTATTTGTTTTTATTCTTTTTTTCTTTATTTTTATTCTAGGTTTGCACCTAAACAGTCCCTTATTATTTGCTTTGTATAAGACAATATAAAATTCAACTGTTCCCCCTGAGATACAGGTTCCCACCTAGTTCAGGGGATAGGGTCAAAATTTATTGGCAACCAACAGAGCCACCACGTTATTTTATTGTATACTTATACAAATATTGTTTTGGTTTTGTAAAACTATTTCGAAATGATATTTCTAGAAATTGTAAAAATGTATTGTGGTGAGAAATAAACAATTTTATTTTTATTTTTTATACTTTATCTAGATTATGTAAATTATCCATGTAATTAAGAAACATATTTTAGTGGGTGGGCGCTGATACCTACCTATAATTACAAGATATTATCTTAGAGTTATCTTAGCTTAGGTATTGGCTGCAACTCCAACATACAACTGTACTTACCTTAGGCCTATTTTTGTTGTAAACCATATACCTAATGTTTTTACTTGAAGGTGCAAACAAACTAATTTTTTTTTTCTTTGCACTTTTTTATACAGATATAATTTTCATACTAAGCCGTATGGGGTATGTTACATAAGCAGAGGCAGATACAGCAGATACAAGTGTGAGCTTACAATTATAGGAGACGACATCATTTACTTATTATCTCGGTATAGGTACATACATACAACAAATTCGACAAGGACGAAAATATTCAAATAAATCAAAATAAAATACACGATATATGTTTGAGATTTAATTACATTGTTAGTAATAATACTCAAAGATTTATCAGCTGATCCTATGTTTCATTCCTTTATAAAATGACGTGTACTAATAGCTCACAGACAAGTGGTAATAACCGAGAACATTTCGGAAACCCTGTGCAATTTTTCACCTCGCGCTGGATAGAGCACTCTATGTAACTTCACCGCAGAGGCTTTTATTCCCATCGCCGGAAATGAATGGATGGCGTCAAACGGGAAATACGTCCCAAAAAGCAGTAGTATTACGAAGTGTTTTGCTCTTTGTAGTAACGAAGGTAATCCCGCGGCGAGACCGCCACGCTGCGGCCGACCTACAAATCGCATTGCTAGACCGAGCAACGAGATTCGACCAGCAAATTGAGACGGCCGTATTCAGCTCATAATAAAATGAATATGCCAACTTGGTACGGTATGGGCAGCCGCAGATAGATGTAAACATCGACAAAAAATCATTTAATTGTCCACAATCTCATATTGCACATTGGGTATTTTATTTACCACATTGATACAGTATTTTGGAACACAAATAGTAGTATATCAAGTGAATTCTTGTCAAATACCTACCTACATCTTTTTGCTGACTGTTCTTAAATGCAGTTAAAAATATGGCTTCTCGAGTTAAACCGACAACTTCGGCATTATGGCGTGTGATATCTATCATTAACCTGCGAATGACCTGCGTGATATAAAATACAAGTTGAAATAATGTATTTTCGTTTCACAAACAATGGCATCGTATTAATTTAGACAAGCTTAACTATGTGACACTAGTGTGTCATATTAACACCGGGTACTTTACATAATTTTCTTTAATTTCCTCTCAGATTTATTGAAATACTTTCTCCTCAGCCTTGTATTTACGGAACGTCGCTATTAACGTTCCAGACTTTTACCGGCGTTTATATATCGTTAGCGTCTTTCGAAGTCAAGGCACGATCTCTGTCTCCGGAAGCGTAAACGTACTTTAGCTGGAGAAGTCCTCGGAAATAGGATATAATTAAAGACTTTGGTTTTTGCTTAATTATTTCGAGAATATTGTGTTTAATTAACAAATATAAATTAATCTGAAGTTAAAAATCCAAACCTCCAAAAACAGTGTTTACTAAAACTATAATTTAGAAACTAAGTGTTACCTAGCTTTCGTAACTATGCGACTTTTCACGAAAATCTGAAATCAAAACAATGCGTCGGATGTTCATTGCGGGCTTGGTTTGATGTCACCTGCCAGCCCCGGGGCATTTGCGTGAGCCAGGTGACATGAAACCCACAAAAAGTACACAAAGCGAGTAAGCCTCCGAAAGATTCTAGTTTGACGTTGGAACGTGTTCCGATGTGACGATTTTAAACTATACGGGAGAACTCAAATAATAGGCCTTCCTTTGTGAAACAGACGTGACTCGTGAAATACTGACATTGTTCCGCTCTGAAGTGCGAAGTAAAAAAGGAACGAGTTGAAACTGCCAAGTACCTACGTTACTACTTACATTGCAGACTCCTACGCTAAGGCTAGGTTCAGACATTGATCGTTTTCTAGTGTATCGCGTACGAGATTTAATCGAATAGAATAGTGTCAGTGAACAATTTGTAGGTAATTCGTGAAAGTTCTCGATTTTCGCTGTAACTTTCCGTCGTCGTGGAATTTCCCAATACGCAACACGTTTAGAAACTTTTTAATTTGTTTTGATAAAAAAATCTTTCTTTGAATTCAATGTAATAAGTACCCATACTTTACGAGTAGGTACGTTACTAAGTTTTTCAGCAGTCGAATGTTTTATTGGTGATTCGAATGGCGACTTCCTTTGCGTGAAATAGGTGCTTACATAAACTGGTCATTCCCTTCTCAGATGATTTGGCAAGTTTATAGCTTACTGCTGCCACGTACGGCTTTATCAAAATTGATTTAATAGGTAATCAAATATTCATGGTATGGTAGGGTCAGAATATGTATTATTCAGCTCAGCAGATACAGTATTATCTAGTCCACGTTGCATGGGAATAATCCAATGTGTATTCAACATATATCCCAATGCAAAGTCAAACTGACGGCTGCTGCAGTGAAATTCAATTAACAGATCGTAAATGAATTGTCTAGGAGTATTTCACTGTGGAACAATGAAATGTTTTACGTATTTCGCTGTTTTGCATTTAACCTAGATCGCTGGTAATAGAATTCTTATAACGTAACAAAAGCTGTAAAGAATTATTCTATTCACTCACCTGTTTTGACAAGTTTGAATGTCACTTGTTGTTGGTTCTTGAGCTGCTCGTTATGCGTCGGGTGCGTGAGTTCTCGTAACGCCATCTCGACGGACGGCTGCTGCTGCATGGTGGAAGGACGCGGCAGCGTTGGCTCTCTCACTCGACTCAGCCTACGCAAGAAACTAACTTTCTTCGACTTAGGATTCGGACCTGCGAAAAACAGAGTAAATTCAGAGTTAAATCACATGCAGCACAAGTTTCAGTAAGTCATTAATTAATCAATTCAACAACCCTCACACTGTTATGTAAAACCTCATGGGCGTGATACGTGCCTAGTGAAGCATTAATGCTGTTATTTCGCCAAGTAACCATGCTAAATTAATGTGACGATACGGGTTAGTCGGATGATTACGCGTTCTCAAACTCAAACCGCACTCTCATTCAGAACCTTCAGTAGACGAACGTTGTGGTGTTGGCGTCGGAGGCGTGGAGGTGCGAGCGGAGTTCGCGAGCGAGCTCGGCTCGGACTGGGGCCGCGGTGGGAGTAGGCTCAGCGAGGACTCTGTAGGTGTTGGGAAGTGCGCAGCCGACAGATCTGACCGGCGGTCCGGTTCCGGAGTCGTAACTCGGATGTGTGCACCAAACTGCGGTGAGTTCGCAACTTCGAACAGTGCATCGAAGTCGCGATCGAAAATGTTCTTTCTTGAGAACGCTGGAGTAGGAAGGGGAGCGGGCAGTTCGAATTCATCGGGAGCGGGGGTTCTAACAATTTTGCCAAATTCATTGTCCTCATGGCGGCCGAGCTTCTTGAGCAGCTTCGCTTTAGTGCGCTCGCGCAGCTTGGGGCGCTCGAGCGACGGCGTCGGCGATGCCGGCGCGCGCTCTGGAGGCTCCGGAGGCGCCGTTTTGAGGTGGGTGTTATCGCTGGGTTTATTAAGGGTGGGGGTTGGGGGCGGGGGGATCGAGCTGAACGGCGCTCGCGGCGGCGGCCCGAAGATCAAGTCAAGCGTAGGCCGCTGCCGTGGCCGAGGCAGCGATTGCGAGCGGTATGTCAGGGAAACTACTTCGTCCGCAGGATATATTACGTACATCCCTGGCGAGACCGCATCGCGCAGGCCCCTCGCGCCCTCCGAAGAGGTTTACGCGCGTCGATTGAGCTACTACTAAGATCTAGTGGCAAATAACGCTCTTCAGTATTGTATTCTCCGTTACAACCGGATTTGACAAAGGAATAAGTTACAAAGTTAGCGTCGATTGGAATGTTTTTAAATGTTAAGTTGCCTTTTGCGTACTACAATATAAGTTGAAGAACGATTAAGGAATGTTTTATGGAAGGGATCTTGAGCCATAGTAGGTAGGGTAGGAGGGTCTCTTCGTGTAATGTCTGCCAATTCCGAACAACGAATCTTCAACCTAGAGAAACAAAAAGTATTGCTTATTAACTGAAGGCCAAAGTCATGACTGTTGAGAAAAAAGGAGGAAAATGCGTGGAAAAGAAACTCGCCACAAGATCATTTTGTTTTGTACTCATGTTTGTAGCAAATAGTACAAAAACACAAACAGTGTCTGAACACGCAGGGCTAACATATGCTGACACGCATACGTACATAAGTACGTAATGTATGCAGGAACCGACAAAGTTTAAATTGTGATCCGTTTAGCCAAACTGTATAAATTCAGTACATCATTAGTCATGATTTGTGAAACTGAAATATCGTATGGGTTGGAATTCAAATAATCATTTAAATAAAATTCAATTTATTTGTATAGCAAATACCAACAAAATGGTTTCAGCAGTGAAAGGTTTTGACGTAAATTAAATTGGTTCATTTGTTTACATTCAAAATATTTATATACTAGTTATTATCTGTGTTTAGTGTCTGTGAGGTGCCGGACTTAAAGAATTGCACCACCCCTTACTTCCCGTGGGTGTCGTAAAAGGCGACTAAGGGTCTTACCGGAGAATGGGCAGCAGCGTTCTCTATTTATTCCACCATCATACCATACTGCGATCGCCAACCCGCCTGCCAAGCGTGGCGATTATGGCAAACCCCAAAAAGTTGGGGGAGGCCTATGTCCAGCAGTGGACGTCTATCGGTTGAAACGACGACTAGTTATTATACGTGTACGGTATCTATATAATTAAAATGCTTTGGGTATTATTGAAAACCCAAAGTTCTTATAAACAAATTAAATTTAATAGTAGGAGGCACCTAAATACAATTTTTTTTTAGATTTTCTTGGAACTTGTATTTCGCTGGGACTCCTCAGACAAATCAGTCCCCAAATTACGTAACACTCTTACAATGCGAAGGATTTTGAAAGCAATTCATAATTATATGTTTGAAAAATTCAATGTAGATAAAGTGCGTATACATAAACTCACGCCTTCTTCACATGGGGGTAGGCAGAAACTACAGAACGCCACCTGGTGCGACACTTACAAACTTCTTCTGCCTCGTTTACGTTCATTCATGTGGTCATACATGCACGCCGGTTGCGCAGGATTCACAACCTGACTTTTCTGAAGAACATCACCAATATGGTCACTTAATTATGTGCGGAGCTTAAGGCGCTGCCGAAACTTAGGTTATCATAAAACGCTCAGTTTTTTGTCACCTAATAAAACGTGTTTGTACATATTACAAGTCAGAAAAACATTGAGTGTATTGTCAAATGTTCAAAGAAAAGACTTATTCAAAAATATTTCATAAAATAAATTATGTATAAATTATGTATTTTAGTAAAACAATCTTAAAACAGAGCTCAATAATTTTTTTGTGGCTTAATTCTAAAAATTTTGAGCGTAATAAGCATAATAATAATATTTGATGTAGGTAATGATAATAAAGAGAATTCAATCAACTAAAGAAATATCTTAAAATTATTCCACTGAGCTGTGCATTTATTTTTTAATTTATTTAAAACTTAAAAAAAAAAAATATATAAAATTACTTTTATTAGTGTCATGATGTGGTTGTCATTCGATTCAACTATCATCAAACGCATCGCTGTTTAGAACCATTGCGTTGTTGCCGTGATGCGCTATTAAGTTAATAATGACCTTAAGAGCGATGTGTTCCTAATGAACTCAAGTTTTCTCTCTAAACAACGGAGCACCTAAAATGTAAGTATAAGTATAAGGAGTTTAGCTAAAGTGTAAACTAGGCAGAAACTTAGACAAACGGGTCAAGTATCACCACAATAGGTGAGGGGAGCAAAGTGAAGGAGCTCTCAAAATTTTTCACGAACGTGGCGATTCTCCGCAGATTCATTTAAATTTTCCTTTGCTTATACACTAATAAGGGAATGCTTTGTAACCACACTTTTTAATGAGATCAGAATATGCATGTAGATCTAGAACTTTTTGTTTGAATATTAAACATGGACATTTTTGTTGAGGACTTTAGTGTAAACAACAAATATTGACGTATTCACTCTGTGCAGTGTGTGTGCAAATAGAGCACTAGAGCACTTTGGCTGTTTTTTTCTTACATATTCGCTCTATTTTGTCTAGCTTATTAGAAAATCCTAGTCCAGTTCAGTCTTTATAGAATATTCGATTTGTATTCAATATCTTTGTAGGTAAATAAAATTTTAGGATAAGTGTCCATCAGTACGGCAATTTTTAAACTCTTACCTACTACCACTCAATCGTTAATTGACCTATTTAGTCTCAAATCACGTAAAGCAATTAGACGTACGTACCTATGAGATGTATTAGTGTGTTAGCGGCATTTTAATGGCGGCTTCAGTTTCTTAGCAGTCTCGAGTGGTGTTGGTACGTCACGTAAATAAAAAGATTCGTATACAGGGTTCAACGAATGGCTTGGCGGATTGCCTACGAGGTGCTTTTGCGAAAACTGAGTAACGGATACAATTTACTGCTATTTATAATTGTTGTTTTTTTTAAATAACTCGCTAGATCAGATTACTACAACCTTGAGTTTAAATATCGTGAAGACTGCATGCACTGGTTGAAATGTAAAATTTTATTTGCACTCGACAGTTTTTGTAAGTAGGTTTCCAGAACATCTGTGAAACAATCCGAGAAATAAATTGGCTTTTGTCGGGAGAAAATGGACATGAACGTGAGGAACTTAAAACGCGATTTGAAATATCCTTGTCTATCTATATAATATTATACAAGTTGGATAAGAATGCAAGAGTTATGAAGATAATATAGGTTACTATAATATTGACGTCATTTCGACGTCACTAACTGACGTCTTCCTACGCACTTGACGGGTTAGGTTTTGTACGAATATACGTGGGTACAGCGAAATCATAATTCACAATAGCGTAATATTTTGTGAGTACTGAAACCATGAAACACGTGCTGATATATTTCTGTCTTGTTTCGAAATAAATCATTTTCAGATGGAATTTGTGTTATAACTCGTTTACTCCGAAAGAACTCGTTTACTCTGGAAGCCGACCCCAACATAGTTGGGAAAAGGCTAGGCAGATGATGATGAACTCGTTTACTCAATGGCTAAAGTTGAGAACATTTCAAGGTTCATTACTGAATTGCTTACAACTTTATTTTTCTCTCTAGGGAAGGATTTTTGGAGTAAAAAAATAAAAGTAAATATAGGACTGTACCTTCTTTCTGACAATATGTATCCCACCAAATACATTTCATGTAAAGTAGGTTGCCAAGACTTAAGAAAAGTTATCAGATCTATTATAAATAGATCTGATAACTTTTTACAAGTTAAAGTAGTAGTTAGGGCTCTAACTCTACAAGGTCTAACTTTACAACTCTTATATCTTGGTCCGAACTATTATCCCTAAGGAATACCTTTAAGGGGGCTGGATGGTGAAGTTACACTTTTCCTAATTTTTTTGTTGTTTATGTGCAAATTCTAGCCTGCGAACCAAATTTCAGCTTCTAGAACTTTGGGAAGTACCTACCCTAAGGGAATCCTCCTCTTGGCATAAAGTTTTAAGGCATAATATTGTTTGGCATAATGTTTTCGCATAACTTTTATTAGCATAATAATACTGTTGCATAATAATAGGTACTTTGGCATAATGCAAAAGTTAGCATAACTATCATTTGGTCTAATTTGTTTTGGCATAATTTGGAGTTGCATACATTTTTGAGGCATAATATTTATTCGTCTAATAATCATAGGATGCAAGAGCGAGCCAAGGGCACCCCGAGGTTCGGTTTGGTTAGGTTAACTTAAACCCTTTTCATAGAAATCGACGTAGGATGCAAGAGCAAGCGTATAAGAATGCAAATATCTATGCCTAGGGATATGTTAATTGATTAGAGTGATTCATTAGAGACTTATAGATTTCAGTAGAACGTAATTTAAGCTGGTAGAAAAGTAATATAGCAATAAACAGTCATGTTTATTTTGCGAAGATTTCAGTACCATCTCATTCGGTCGTTTCGTCATTTTTATTCGGACAAAAATAGCCAGAAAGTTAGTATTTTAGGCAGTACATTTAATATTTTGAGTAAGGACAATTCTTATTTTTTTGTCGGAGCTTTTATTACTACCCGCAAAAAATTAGGTTTTAGTGACAGAAACGAATCGCTGTAAGTCCGACTCTACGCAGTCTTGTCTGCCATACCTCTAGAGTGTACTTTAGAATCGCGTAGGCGCGTGGGACCGCCGGAGACCCGCAGCGCCGGAGTCGTGACAGAAACCATGCCTGCTGCATGTTGCATGCTCGCTTGCATGCTGCAACCTTGCTGCATCCTTGCTTGCATGCTTGATTGCATGCTTGCTTGCACGCTGCATGCTTGCTGCATGCTTGCTTGCATGTTGCATGCATGTATTACAAATTTGAATGAAAACCATTATTAGGATAAATAAACATTAGGTAATTTGAATTTATGACTTGTAACTTTTATTGAAAACGGTTTCAGGTCTTTTGTATATTATTGTATGTAATATTTATGACAAACAAATTTAGGGATTTCAATTTTATGGCATTCGATATTATGTGACATTAACTTCGGGCAAGCTATCATTCGGACAAATGATGATTAGGACAAAAAAAAATATGGCACTTTAGATTATGAATAAAAAAGTTAGGTAACAAAATAGAGAACCGAGATAAAAGCTAAAATCATCAAAGTATAAAGGTTAGACCAAACTTAGTGTTTTATAAGCCTGCTGATTACATCCTATACTTACTGAGAATTTGAGCTCTCTATCATTATGCAGGCCGTAGCTATGAGGGTTTGAAAATACGTCAAAACGCTTCGAAAAGGTAGGTAGTGCCCCTGCAAATAGCATCCCGTGCCCCCAGAAAAGAGCGGGCCGATACAATTACAATGTCGAAATGAAATACTTAAGCAGTTCCATAAACGTAACGTTGTGACTTGTGAGTATCTAATATTTAATTTATTTAGTTTTAGGTTATAATATTAAAAAAAGAAGTATTTATGAAATAACTTCATAATTTTTTTGTTCTGTGGACTTTGGTCTGCAAATAAACGTTTATTACAATTATTAATAACTAGCAGCGCCCCGCGGTTTCGCCCGCGCAAGTTTCGATCCCGTGGGAATATCGGGATAAAAAGTATCCTATATGTTAATCAAGAAAATGGCCTATCTGTGTGCCAATTTTCATCTAAATCTATTCAACGGTTTACGCGTAATTGAGTAACAAACATCTATACAAACTTTCACATTTATAATATTAGTAGGATTTTGCCCATTGCGGACCCACCATACCACTGGCCATACCCCTGGTGGTATGCTGGATACCACTAAGAGAATAATCAAATATTTTTACAACATGTCGTTCAGACCCATATCAACATAAGGTGTATTCATGCATAAATAGGAGTCAAAATAGGAAATATCAATGTAATAATCATATCAAAATAAAACAGACTTCAAAGAGTAGAAAGAGAAGGGAGTGGGAGGGAAGGGAGTCGTAAGACGGGTAGAGCATATATATATGTCGCAGGCAATTTGTATGATTCCGCGTTTTATAAACGGCGTCGTCCGTTTACAAACGCTCGCTGTATTACTTAACCAAACCAACCTCGGGGTGCCCTTTGCTCGCTCTTGCATTATATGTCGACGTAGCCCCACTTCGTGGGGCTCCTATTCCTGTGCAAAGGGTTTAAAGTAACCTAATTAAACCTAACCTCGGGGATCGGCATAGTAACCTAACCATTTTTTTATTTGTTTCCGAGGGGTAAAATTCTCATGAATGTCCGCGGCCTGACAGACTACAACAGACAACCCCAGACTGGTGCGGGCCTCGTCGGGTCAGGGGGGGGAAGTGAGGTGTTTGACTCCCCCCGCGACGTCTAAAAGGGGCGCGTGTGGAACACTTCGCGCCGCCACCTCGGGTCCTGATGTGTGGGAGGCGACAGACGTCCCCGAGTCCATCGCCTCTGAACCCATTTAGGGGGGGTCGGAAGAGGGCGTTGTCCGCCCTCCGCCGACGCCCGGTGCGCCTGCGGCCGGGTGAGTGGACGAGACTTCTCCCTTTCCGCAGCCTCCTTCTGCGAGACGATCGTTTCGCAGAAGGAAACCACCGCGTCCCAAGACTCACTGCAGACCATCGACCCGACCACGGCCGGCAGCGATAGGTCACTGCCTACTTCTGAGATGAGGGCACGGCGCGGCTCCTGCCAAGCGGCACACTCTGCCGCGTATGCCACGCCGTGTCCTCCTGGCAGTCGACGCTGTGGTGACACCGGGCGTCCGGCTCCCTGTTTAAGCGACACAGGTACTTCCCGAAACAACCATGCCCCGAAAGCACCTGCGTCACCCGAATCGACAGGGAGCCGTGCCTCCTCCCGAGCCAGCGCTACCGTACCTACCGAATAGTATATCACCTAACCAAATCTAACCTCGGGGTTCGGCATATTTTAAGACAGGGAGCTTTTTAAACGGATGACGCCGTTTGTAAACCGCGGAATCATACAATTTGCCTGCGATATATATATATGATGTGTTATCTATATTTGATTTCACATACCTACGTGTTGTATTCTATATAAAATCTTACATTCAAGAATGCTGATCAATTTCAAGCTCATCGTTGGAATATTAATTACGAATTCATTAATAGACAATTTCTCAAGTTTCAGTTATGATTAAAAGTTTAATATTTCTATTTAAACAATTTCTATAGAACTTGTAAACGGGACCCAATCATTGAATCACAATTTCCGTACAAATTATTTCGAACAAACTTTCTATGGAAACTTTTGACATTTAATTATGGATTTTCGTCAAATATTTGATGATTTTGTACACAACAATACGATATAAATATATACCTAAAATAAATGGAATACTGAAATTGATATAAAAGAAAATACGACGTTGTCGAACATGATAGTTTGTTAAAATTAGTAAAATGTTCCATTCCAAGTTACAATTCTACAAAATCTTTTTGCAAAACTGAAAAGTTGAAAATTACAAACTACATTTCAGATATCTCATAGCGTCCTATTAGATATAAACAAGTGGCATTTCCTGAAGAACGACCCAAAATAAATGTCATATTAAACTGAAATAAACTTTTATTTTGAGTCAGGAATCGAAATCATCTCGGTTCCGAAATAAAATCGTTGACCTCACGAAATTAAAATTTCAGAAGTGGATCGAAGTAGGTCATTGTGTGAAAAGCAAACGGATTCGGAGCTCCCTATACAAAGAGATGAATGATTTTGCAAATTTTACATGTAGTGGTTTTGCAAATAACAAAGAAAGAAAAATCATCGAGAGCGTTCAATGATCGTTGTTAAACCATTTGTAAGTGTGCATGAAAATGAAAATAAATTATTTGGCCTCCTTTTATTGTCAGAATCTTTAAAGGTTTTTTCTAAATGAAGATTGGTGTGAAGAAAGAGCCGTATTTGGAAAAGGGAAAACCCTTAACTTCTCAAGAGTCATTCTGGCGTACTTCAGGACAAAAGCAATGTCAATTTTTCAAAACAGAGTCTGAATAAAGGAGTGAGACTTAGGTACAATTTTTGGCGTTGAACATTGTGTGAATATTGTTGACGAAACAAAAAGTGCACTAGTGGCGCGGGATCCGGTTGTGGATGAAAAGGTCAAGTACTTCTCCACAATGGAACGCCGCGGTCACGAGATCACCCTTTCCCTGTCCTCATTAGTATTGCGAAAAAATTCGAGCACGAAGCCAAAAGTCTCAGTAAAAACTTTTCTATTGCGAAAGTTTGGAGCGCTTATTGAACCGACTGGAATTTTATGTAAAATTATACTGAAAAACTTTTAGATAATACACCTATTCTTTTGTTCTCTGAGCTTAATTTAATGTTGATTGATAAAGGCTCGGTGTTTATTAAAGCTTTGTCTTACTTAAAATCAGGGAAATTAAGGTACGTTAAGGTAGGTATACTAGATTAGATTATACTTAATAGTGTTAATAAATATAGCACTCAAACATTAATATTTGTCTCTTTGCTTGTAATTGCTTTAAAGATAGGTATTGGTTGTAGCATTACATTGGCTGTTTTACAGTTTATACATGTGAGGTTATTAAACAAATAAACGGCGCTTTTAGTGAAACCAAAACACGATACATTGAAATTCGCGGCTTGTGAAACTTTTCACACGTGCTCAAATTCAGCCCCACAATTGAATTGTGTTGGAACTTGCCAACAAAACAGTGCAAAAAGTTTTCGCGTTTTAGTCGATATGCTCAATCAATATCCCTAAAGGCCAATTCATGTAGTTGAAATCGTTCAAAAACTACACGCAATCTCATCTCAGTGACAATCAATGTTAACAATTTGCCAAAAATGTAAAATTAGAGGTACTTTTGACAGATTGAGACTGAAATTAGGATACGAACGTTCTCAAAAATAGGGAAATCGCCCCTCTAATCAAACTTCAAAATTTTAAGGAGGCAAGCATTACTGTAAACGCCCTTAAGTTTTCCATATAATTATGAAAATTTGTCTAATTCTTATAGGCATTATCCTTTTGACAACTACGAGACCGAAAATACTAAAAGGCAGATAGAGTGGTACCCTTACGTCCGTATGCTGATGTGAAGACCGGTGCATGCCTCCGCGAAGACATCTCGGCATCTCTTTATTGAGACTGGGATGGTTCAACGTGACACCATCTTCAATACCTAGACCCTAGCTGAGCTTTTATTTGTAAATCGCTTTTTTTATTGTCCCTGGTTTTGAGGCTGACGACCGAGAACTTGTGTGCCTGAAATTGTTTTTGGCTTCCGTACCTCAAAAGGAAAAACGGAACCCTTATAAGTTCACTTCGTTGTCCGTCTGTCTGTCCGTCAGTCAAGACCCTTTTTCTCAGGAACGCGTGGTAATTATCAAGCTGAACTTAATATCAAATACTCAAGACTGCAATCTCTTGAAGCAATGAAAAAATCAAACTTCTAAATCAACGAAATCAAAAGATACGGGCGTTTACGTTCCGAAATCAAAACCTATAGGGTACTTCCCGTTGACCTAGAATCGTGAAATTTGGCAAGAAGCAATATCAAGTAGCACAAGTGAAGGAAAAAGTCCGAAAACTGTTTTGTAGTTACATTACAAAAAAATAATTTTAAAACTATTTACTGACGTATTCCACATTGGGCACCCGCTTAAATGACACTCAGGTGTCATTTAAGCAGCAACATTCACTCAGGGGGCTTACTCTCCAAACTAATTTTAATTGCAATGAAATGCCAATATGATTCCAATGTTAATTTTACAGTCACGTGATTCGGTACTCTTGAAAACAATATTGTCACCATTGAAATGAAATTGACATTGCTCCGCCATTATTTTGTTACACGTGAAGTTAGCTATGTTACGGGCTGCAATAGTGTTGTTCAACTCATTACGAAAAACCGGTAATAGGGCTTTAAAATGCTTTATCGTTTAAATAACAATGCTAATAAATAAATATGATATAAATAGTTCTTTAATTGATTAATTATAAAGTATTAAATTCATTTGGGTGTAAGAAAATGAATAAAATCATAAACTTAACCATGACTTTGGCTTTATGGGGTAGGATCGTTGCCTACACACTACTTACTAAAAAAAAAAGACTGCGTGTAAGTTCTCCAATTTCAAACATAAAGTCAAGTGGTTTTAGAAGTGAATTCGAACTGCAAGTTTGTTTGTTTATGACAATAGTCTTCGCGTTTGGTTATTTTTAGTAAGAAGTAATTACTGTCCGCTAAGTTACTTAACTAATTAGTATTACAGTTTTATACAAATGGTAGCAAGTAAATAGATATATAACTTCTCTATAGTAAGTAAGTAATGTTTTTGTGACGAACGCCGAACGTGTTTATGTGAATAGTGAACATCACTGAGTTATATACCAGTGAAGTGATAAATAAGTTAGAATATGTAAAATTGATAGTTAGAATACATAGGATAGTTAAGCGTGGGCGTCGTGTGCTACTACTGTTTTACTGAGTAAGATTTTGTTTTTTATAATTAAATTTTAAGTGTTTGTATTGTTCTAATTAGCTTTCTAACTGGTTTTTATTAATAGTTTTCGTGTTAGAATCTGATATAGAATTTTTGATCATTTTAATGTACGAAGAAAAATGATAGAATAATTACGTAACTTGAAAACGAGGTTTTTTGTTTATAGGAATATTTGCAAGTTTTTAGTGTCAAATGAGAGGATTATGTTTAAAACTAATATTCTAGTTTGAATTATCTAAATCGGTCTACGGGTTTTAGAGATAGAAAGAATTTTGTATAATGAAAACATGCCGAAGTCCGATTTTAGTAAGCTAATGTTCTAAAAAGTTTTTATTGTATAAAGATAGGATAAAAATGTTGTTATGTAATACGAAAGAGTAGTCAAATCCTTGCTCACTCCGTAATTTGCTTTAAATTCGTATTCATTCATAGAAAACGCTTTGTCCGTATAACACATCATCCGACGCTCATCTCGTCTTTGTTTCAGTTGTTTTTTATGGGAATTACGTAAAACACTATATACTACGGCTTATCGTGCCATGTTATAATCTTATAACCCACAAAAAACCACTTAAAACGCAAAACAATTTCTAAAAAGTTACACTTTTGTTATTGGAAAAATCACTATCAACAAACTATCCCAACACAATATTGACGCAATACACAGCTGTCAAAATACACTCAAGAGTACCGATTACCCCACGCCAAGCCCGTTCTCAATTCCACTTAGTTCCCCAAAATGGACACCCAATCTAAAAATCAATTGGCGCTAGCATCGAACTCAAGAGTACGAAACGTCACAATTCCAATGTCGATCTATCGGAATTAAACTCGAGAGTAAGCACCCAGGTGAATGTGTCGTTGTGTGTCAGGTGCATTCACTCAGGTGTCATTTAAGCAGCAACATTCACTCAGGTGAATGTGTCGTTGTGTGTTAGGTGCATTCACTCAGGTGTCATTTAAGCAGCAACATTAAATCAGGTGAATGTGTCGTTGTGTGTCAGGTGCATTCACTCAGGTGTCATTTAAGCAGCAACATTCACTCAGGTGAATGTGTCGTTGTGTGTCAGGTGCATTCACTCAGGTGTCATTTAAGCAGCAACATTCATTCAGGTGAATGTGTCGTTGTGTGTTAGGTGCATTCACTCAGGTGTCATTTAAGCAGCAACATTAAATCAGGTGAATGTGTCGTTGTGTGTCAGGTGCATTCACTCAGGTGTCATTTAAGCAGCAACATTCACTCAGGTGAATGTGTCGTTGTGTGTCAGGTGCATTCACTCAGGTGTCATTTAAGCAGCAACATTCACTCAGGTGAATGTGTCGTTGTGTGTCAGGTGCATTCACTCAGGTGCCATTTAAGCGGGTGCCCAATGTGTATTAAGTCTATTTACTTATCTACAAAAGTTTTTTTTTTACAAAAAGCAATAGCTTTTTAGGGTTCCGTAGCCAAATGGCAAAAACGGAACCCTTATAGATTCGTCATGTCTGTCTGTCTGTCCGTCTGTCTGTCTGTCTGTCTGTCCGTCCGTATGTCACAGCCACTTTTCTCCGAAACTATAAGAACTATACTGTTGAAACTTGGTAAGTAGATGTATTCTGTGAACCGCATTAAGATTTTTATACAAAAATAGAAAAAAAAAACAATTAATTTTAGGGTGACCGAAACTCAAATTTTTTTTTTCATCAAACCCATACTTGTGGGGTATCTATGGGTAAGTCTTCAAAAATGATATTGAGGTTTCTAATATCATTTTTTTTAACTGACACTTCCAAAGTAGTAAAATGTGTCTCCCCCCTGTAACTTCTAAAATAAGAGAATGATAAAACATTACCATGTAAACTACCACCGAAAATTGGTTTGAACGAGATCTAGTAAGTAGTTTTTTTTTAATACGTCATAAATCGTAAACCGCAATTTACCATTCATTCAATCAACTCAAAAATAAAAATAAACATTTAATTTCATAAACATAAACCTTATGCATAAACCCGGATGTTACGGAACCCTCGGTGCGCGAGTCCGACTCGCTCTTGCCCGGTTTTTTTAAGTTTGTGTGTGTGTGTTTATGCTGACAATATTGTTTTGTTGGAGATTATTTACTGCAAAGTGTAACATGACGTCACGTCTGTATTACCCGAAGGGTTGGGTAGTAAGTAGTGTACAGACAGTATACCCATATTTAAAAAGTTGTTATCACAGGTATCACATATTGACATAATGGCCATACCTACACTTAAAATTGATGATGATGTTAAGATTAAACTAACTATAGTTAAGGTTAATTGGCTGTATATGTTAGTTGCGCTGTAAAGTTGTGTTTACTATTCTTAGTACCCACGAATACATGATCTAGATAACGCTAATTAACGCTTTCTGTAGTACCTGAGTTTAGTACCGAAAATGAAAGCGAAACAAACTTACTTAGCATCTTTATGGTTCAGCGGGATTGTCCGAAAGGGTTACCGCTGGCCCGGAACATAAAGGGCTAAGGAAGGAACACGGGTGGGTTTTAGTCAGTAAGAGTCTGACACTCCCTTCCGCTCCACCCAGAGCGGGAGGAGTCATTTGATGATTTCCCATCCGCAAAAAAAAAAAAAAAGCATCTTTATGGCAAACATGACTTTAAATAGGATTTTAGCATTATCGTAGCTCATCTTTTTAAAACCTGGAACACTCTTGGTAGGTACAAAAACTCTCAGATTCTAAACAAAATAATATTACGGACGAACATTTTTTTTCTCTAAAAGCGCCTACTTGTAATAAGAAAACTAAAATAAAAATGATATAATATGCGAGGGAAGCCCTCGAAAACATTTTATATTTATAATCTCTATATTTATCGTGAGTTTGATCTGCGTGAAAGTGACAGAGAAATGACATTTGATAAAATAGGTCGCGGATATTTCTAAATCCGTGAAGTATCTTTTACTAAATATTTTTATGATGGAGGTGATTGTAATGCAAACTACTCGAATAATCAATTTTTAACTAAACGAATTCATTATAAACGCGAATGATTTTGAAATGTACCTACACAAAAACAGTTGTAACATTAAAATTTGCATTATCTAAAGCCGCAGCCCGCAGCTAATAAAATATCATAACAAATTGCACTTCATTTAAGCCACATGAAAATAATGACTTTATCTTTCGTTAATGATCTAAATAGCCGACATTAGAACAAAAATAAATCGGTATTCTTATACCAAGCCCTTGAATTGGGTTGCAGCGGATGTTATTTTTCAGAACCACAAGGTCGTATGTCACACGCGCGTTTTTGTAAAGGTGCGTAGAGGAAGTAGTTAATATTAATGTCAGTATCGTAACTAAACGTACTTAGATATAATTTAATTTGTAAATAAGGAAGCCATTAAAATGTCGTGTACATGTGCCGTGTGTTCTAGATGCTGATTAGTGTCATGTAATGCGAGATTGATCGTGTAGATATTTATGTGATAAAGTGGGGTAAGCGGGTAAAGTGCTCTTAAATGTCAGCAGCAACTTAGGCGTCAAGCTTGCTTACGAACTGATAGATAGGGTGCTTTAAAGAGCCTTCACTAGCGACGAAATGTTTGACACATTCGTGGCTCGATTACCGGTAAGACTTGGTATTGACTTTAGCTGACTGGCTAATAATTCCTCGATTATATATTTAAATGCATATGCATATGAATGTGATACTCATCGAGGAAATATCAGCCATAAGACATAACTGTCGACATGAGCTTAATCTATACTAATCTTCGAGTTATGTCCTATATTTAGATACACAATATAAAAATATAATATTGTTTTTAAAAAGTTTTCACTTTAAATATAACCGTTTGAACTATCACGCAGTAAAGTATATAACAGACAAGAAAAATTTAATAATCCATTATTATCGTACGAGCTGAAATAGTACATTATGATACATGTGTGCTATGTTGATCATTATGCTCGAGGCGGTATTATTCGCGCGAGCCGCAGGCGAGTGCGATAAGAAAGCCGAGAGTCTAATGATCGATGCACACGCGTTTCATACGACGTTTTTCAACACACTTGCGAGGAAAAAAACAGACTTGTATTGTTAAATATTAACTTGTATGGAAAATGGCGTGCTGGTTTTGTCTTTCCGCATAGCCAGCACTAGCAATGCGTGCGCAAGTGTAAATAAAAGCACTGACCACAGAGCATGTAAAAACAATTGTAAAAAAAAAAAAACAATTGTAGTTTAGTTAGTATGGAATTAGAAAGTACTATTGGCATAGAGAAATATACCTACATTAGTTCAGTGAGAATCCGCAATGATTGAACGCCACTCAGGGTCTTTTCCGTTTGGTTTCGGGTAGGGACCACGGACAATTTTAGGTGGATAATTAAAATTTTCTTACGTTTTTTGTAATTTGCAGGTCAGTATCAGGTTGCATCTTGATCAAATATGATTCGCGACTATAATATACAGAGCGTTAGGTTAAACGAGGGACATACTTTGAGGGGAGTTAGTACTCATGAAAATGAACAACGTTTAATATGGGATTAACCCTGAAATCGCGAAAAAAAATCAGCCGTTTCCTACATTTATGTTCGCATAGCTCGTCAAAATATTGTTTTTTTTTTGCGATTTCAGGTTCGGCCCCATAGTAAAAGTTGCTCATTTTCATGAGTACTAACTCCCCTCAAAGTATGTCCCTCGTTTAACCTAACGCTCTGTATATGTATTTACAGAATTATAGTCATTAGAATAGAATCTTTCTAGTTAGATTTTTTCCCTAAGAACTTTTCCATAAGAAAGATGTATTAATGATTCGAATGATTATAATTCTGTAAAGATGTAGGTACCTGTTAGAGTCGCAAATCATATTTTGATCAAGATACAAACGTGACACTGACCTGAAAATTGCAAAAAACCTAAGAAAATTTTCTTAGATTTTTTCGGACAATTTAAGGTGAATGCGCAGTGGTAGACCACTGCGCATTCACCGCGCATTCATTAAATTGTCCGAGGTCCCTGCGCATTCACCTTAAGGTAAATAAATATTAGTTAATTTTGGGACCAAGGACAATACAGACTATTAAAAAAAAAAGTGAATTGATGAGATTAAAAAAGCGCGCATCTCCGACTAGTAAATAGTTATCTGTGGAAATAAAGCACATGTGGATTAAAGTAAAGAAAAAGCACGCGTTTTTAATACACTGCATTATGGACCTAAAAGCGGTTCAATAAGAGCCACTTTACGAGCAAGTGTGTTGAAAAATACATTAAATTCTAATTTAAATTGCAACTGCAAAAGTTTTTATATTCAACACACATTATTAAGAAAAAGGGTATCGTGTAATTTCCAACATATGTATATTATATCGCGAATCACGATCGAATCTTTTCTTATTACGTTTCTATATTAGATTGGTCTTCGATTACTGACCCCTTTCTAAGGGAAAGGGGTCAGTAATCGAAGTTGCAGGTAATCTTGCCGTCTGACGTAACTTTAATTTGCTAATATTAAAGTCTGCAGACTCATATACTAAGACATTATGTTTTATGTTGTTGGATTGATGCCTTCTTTGGCGTAAACTGAAAGTGCAGCCTGTACGGCAAGCAATTCTTATATAAATAAATAATATTCGAGTACATTAAGCGACGAAGCGTGGTCTGTGTGGTGCCGGACTTAAAGAATACCACCACCCCTTACTTCCCGTGGGTGTCGTAAAAGGCGACTAAGGATCGTACCGGAGAATGGGCAGCAGCGTTCTCTATGTATTCCACCACCATACCATACTGCGATCGCCAACCCGCCTGCCAAGCGTGGCGATTATGGCAAACCCTCCCATAATTGGGGGAGGCCTATGTCCAGCAGTGGACGTCTATCGGCTGAAACGACGACGACGACATTAAGCGGATTATAAAGACGTTAAAATTCCATTGTTTTTGAAAAACATCGCCTCATCAACGGAGGTAATAAGATATTTATTTACCGATAGAAATGGGAACCTCTTTAGTAAGTTGTTTGAACGAAAAGATGGAATGTAATCACAGCAGCCATTGTTCTTTACTTTTTACAAGCTGCAGAGGTAAACAATTCATTGCCACTCTAAAAATTATTTGTGACATAATGGAAAAAGCAGGGACGCCTGGCATAAAATTAACCTAGAAAACACGTGAACGTCGGATGGCAAAACAAAGTAGGTATGTGTCAGGTCATTAGTAGAGGAAACAGGTTATTGCGAGGTGCACCTCATTTCCCACAGGACATCGGTTTCCGATACGCGAGTCGAAAGCTCGATTGCATTTGTAATGTGTTTCCCGATTTGCATGGTTCCCAACAGAGCACACAATTATGTCCCTACTTCGTTATCATAACAGTTGATGCAGCTATAAATTCTTCGTTAGCAGAGGGAAATAAAGTTTCGTTTGGTTTATGCGACTCTGGAAAAACATGCAGCTTAGCGTGAACAATAGCGGAACATTCTGAAATATTTTCCATCACAGTAAAACATTTCTCAAGCTTTTTAAATGAGAAGATTAGATATTATTAATTATTCATTCTAGGCTTCTTTTTAGGCAAGATCTTAATTTATTTGTACATCCAGTACAGGCCAACTCCTAAGTATAATCTAAATCTCCGACTTGTATTCGTCGAAACACTTAGCGTCGATGAGTTCTGCCCAACTTTGAAGTTCATCTTCAGATGTTCAAGAAGTTTGCATGACTGCAAAGGGAATATACTAAAAACTGGATCTTAGATGTTTTTGTTTTTAATTAGTGTAATTAATTCACATCTCTGTATATATTTAAAAGAAAGGTTTATGCCAAAAGACACAAGGTTACATCTCGTTAATCTAGATTTCTAATAAATAATTATGTTTATATGCTATGTTAATGATTGGAGAGTATAAAGAGAAACACTTTATAAACTACACATAGGTCTTGCCTTAGAGTGAGCAATATAATTGAATTGAATGTTTCTTTGAGTGCCGGTCCGTGATGTTTGGTAATAAAATTTTCTTTTGATTAGGAATTTAGGTAAGCAAACATAAAGAAGTTTTTATGGCGTTGATAAGGTCGATTCTTGTTTGAATTTATTTTATAAGGTTGTTGAAAATTCACCTTTTAGTTTTGTTCATCCAGTTTGTCCATCTAGTCTAACATTCTATTTTCTGGCTGTAGACAAAACAAACAATTCAGCCGAATCGATAACCTCCTTCATTTGAAGTCGGCTAAAAAGCTAGAAATAGATTGGCGACAAAGGAGATAATTTAATCCAGGAATAATAAGTAAAAGCTTTGTAAAGTTACAAACGGTAAGGGAACTTAATATTCCAATATAAATATACTAAGCTTTAAAATATGTATTTATAGGCTTTATTAAAAAAGCCTTTACCAGTTACCTGCATAGAAAACTGCGATCATAGGAACATAATAACAGTAATCTTATTAATATTCTGAATCCTTGGTGGGAGAGATAGGATGATGCATCTTCACAAATCCTCTTTTCCTTATAAAATGTGTGCGTCATATAGTGCGTGGGAACAATGTAGTAACCGCATTAGATCATTCTACGAAAATACGAAAACTGGGTTTAGCCTGATTGTGTAGGTACTCAGACTTCTAAGTATCTACGCGGATTGTCTTTATACGGCTTCATAGACTGAGGACGTGATTTTAACACTTAATCACAAAAATTAACTATTCTTTTCTGAAATATCGCTGAAAGAATACCGTGAAGGCGACACGATTGAATTGTTTGTTCAATATTATTCCTTTAACAATGACGGAGCTGCATTGAAGTCTATTTGCAATTGTTTCGTTTTCTTTCTTTCGGTCGGGTTTCTTTGAAAGAGAACTGGAATAATGTAGATGCGATAACGTGATTATTACGGGTATTGATTCCACCTGTGAGAAATCTTACGTTTATACAGACTGACTGGCAGTCGGCCCATGTAAAATACTGGTGTTCACTGTTCAGATGTATCCGGTTAGACTGGAAGCCGACCCTAAGATAGTTGGGAAAGGGCTAGGCAGATGATGATGATACAGACTAACTTTGAATTCATCGACAATTTTTCAGGATTTTTTATACCATGTTGGGGATCAATTTTGAAATAGTGAAAGAAAAAGCTTCTCTTTCGGACCTTAATTTTGTATGAACAGAAGATATTTTTCTTTGACAATTAAGAGTTGGTTTTATTGTAAAAAAAAAATCTGAACTATTGCAAACGAATAAAATATCAGCATATAGGTATTAGAAATATGCCCCATACAATACTTCAATACCTACAAGACCCAAATGTATGGGACGGCTAATAAGTTTTTCGCGATTACGATGTTGGTCCCATAGAGAAAGTCGTTCAGTTTGATGGTCTGTACCACGCCCTTAAATATGACCCGCCTTTTTGATGGTTTCCTTCTATCTGGCAGAATATTGATGTTCCGAAATTTATTTGGCATAACACACTTGGCATAATCTTCTTTAAACGAATATTTTTAAGGCATAAAATTTATTTAACATAATTATTGTTTGGGCGAATGTTCATATGTCCGAATTTACAATAGCATTTTAAGATGGCAGGATTTTATTTGGCTTAATTTCACTTGGCATACTATGAAGATGGCAGAGTTTTATTTGGCATAATTTCACTTGGCGTACTATGAACTTGGCGTACTATAACAGTAAAATTATTTTTTAACGAATATTGTCTGTTCGGTGTATTTTTCCATGGTATTTGAATGAATTATAAAAATAATGGTTTCTGTAAGCCATCTCGGAACTTGGGGCTTGGGCTAGGTTAGGTTCCTTTCCCCCCCGGTGGGTTCCCGCATTGTCGAGGCGGGGGGGCTCAGTAGCCCTGACTTGGTCACCCACGGTGAAGCGAGGAGTAACGCGAGGAGGGGCCGCTCGGCAGGGCTTTTGCCGATAAGCCGACGACGTAGCGGCCAAGAAGTAGGTGCGGTTGCGGTGTCGCTTGGGCGACATCGCAACTGAGGCGGGCCGCGATGTCGTATGGGAGGCATCGCGGCTGAGGGTTAGAGGCCGTGGGCGGGGAGTGCCGGAGACGCGGTGGGGCCGCAGGGGAGGAGGAGTGTTGGTATGACGTTGGCCGCTCTCCCTATCCTCTGCGGCCGAAAACTGGAAGGCGGCGGGGCCAATGACCTGACCCGTCGCAGGGGGACCAAGGGTGCCCAGACACGGGGTCGTCTGGTGCCCATGTGCTGATTTGGTCCCTGGGGTGGTCACGGCGTGCTACGTCTTCTGGTGCGCCAGTGATGGGGATTACTCCCCAGAGGAGGGTCCGGTAACGGACAGCCGCGGCGAGTTCACGGATGAGTGCTAACGTGTGCCCGTGTTCCCGCCGTAAGTTTTAGTGGGTTAGAGTCCCACATAACTGCACTATCTCCCCGTGGTAGTGCAGAATGTATAAACATTACTCCACGATAAAAAAAAAAAAGAAAGGTTAGGTTTCTTTAAAACCTGTAGATAGAAATAGGGCCCCGCGAAGCGAGGCTCCGTCGACATCCTCTTATTTATTATTGCTTGTAAACCAACTTAGACTATAAATAATTATTTAAAAAAATGGCTAGGTTAAAACAGATCACAGTTTTAACCTAACCATTATTTTTGCACGAACTCACGTATGTCAAAATACGATTCTGACTGTGAACTTTCTGTGATATGATGGTTCTACTTTTTAATTAATAAGGATTTGAAATTTATCTATATATATAAAATTCAAAGTCCTGACTGACTGATTGACTGACTGACTGATATATCAACGCACAGCCCAAACCGCTGGACCTAGAGACTTGAAACTTAGAAGGTGTGTTCTTTGTGAAGAGTAAGTATCCACTAAGAAAGGATTTTTGGGAATTCGACCCCTAAAGGGTTAAAATAGGGGATGGAAGTTTATATGAAAGTCCGACAGTTTTGAAGTTAGGATCTTCTAATTTTGTATTTAGGCTGACAATTGAAAATTAATTTATATGTGTCTCAGCGTTTTTGATAATTCCACCCCCGAAGGGTTAAAAAGGAGGATGAAGTTGTGTATAGAAAATCATTAATTTTCGACGTAAAAATCACTAAATTTATTATCTAGGCTTATGATTGGAAGCCAACACAACGGTGTTGTTAGAATTTCATCCATTAAGGGGGTGAAAAGGGGGATGAAATTTTGTCCTGACTGACTGATTATATATCAACGCACAGCCTAAAACTCAGTATTTATACTTAAGACCAAAAATAAAGAATAACGTGTATCATCGTTTTTCGAAAATTTACCCCTGACGGGGTAAAAAGTTAATTATAATAGGGGAAGACTTTACTGCGTGGCTTGATTAACTCGAAAATTGGTACCTATAAACAATCTTTGAGTCGAGTAATGAACACATCCCAAACAATTTTACGAAATTCCACCCCTGTGGGGGTGAAAAACGGGGATACAGTTTATAAGAAAAATCTTATTCATTTGGTTAATAAACTTGGCAAGAATACGTGCCTAAGCAAGTAATAAAGTTTATCATTATTCGTTTATCAAAACACCCCAACACTCCTTGTGTTGGGGTGTTAAAGTTTGTGTGGAAGAATTTTAACGCGCGGTCCGATTTACTCGAAACTCAGTATTAATACTTTTGACAGAAAATAATCAATAATAACATCCGCACAGATCGATCGATCAGGTTACGCAGGCTACGCTTGCCGCGGTTGGTCCGTGGATAGGTGTCCATCTTTCCAGTAAATAATAAAGATTGTCACTTTTAGTTTAAAAAATCCCTCACAGAGGATTTGGGGGGTGACAAAGTTGATGGATTAGAAAAATATTTAACCCGCTGTCGGATTAACTCGAAACTCGGTACTACTAAAACAAAAAATACTTACAAAAGTGATTTAGGGTTTTTCAAAAATTGACTCCTACGAAGGTGGAAAATTCTACTGCTTGCTTCCATTAACTCGAAAATGGGTATGGGTCTTTGAGTCAAGTTATGAACACATCCCAAACGATTTTTCAAAATTACTCACCTGGGGGGTTAACAGCTGGGATACAGTTTATTTGAAAAATCTGATCCCTTTGAGCTATAAACTAAAAAATTGGCCCGAATACTTATTTATATCTAAATAAATGATAAAAATCATTAACATACATTTTCGAAATTACACGAGGAAAGTACGATTTTCACGCGGACGAAGTCGCGGGCAGAAGCTAGTACCTAAATATGATTCTGACTTACAAAATTATGAGTTTTGAATGTATGATAGACGATTTATGCCATACGATTTTCGTATGCCAAACGATTTTCTGCGAAATGAAGTTTATGCTATATACGCTGTTATGCAAAATAATATTATGACATATAAAGTTCTGCTATAAAGGGCGGACCCCTTTTTGATATAATATGCTGTATAATTAACATGCTCGATGGATAACATGCTTATTGCATATAACATAGCATATAACATGTGTATCGTATATTACACCGTGAGCTGTCGGGACCAACAATTGCCAGTCATTATTCACAGCAGAATCGTACGCACCTTCCCTCACATTCCTACGGCTGTTAACAACTTTATGTGAGTTATAAAACGTAAACGAAGCATCGTTTTTGTGACTTTATTATGGCTGTAAATGACAGTACTGTACATGAATTCTTAATTAGATATTACGTTTTTGATATAGTGAGCCACTTTTGTATGGTATAAAATAAAAATAAAAATTCGTGAAACAAAATCAGATGTTCCCTACATTTTTAAGAGTTATCTATTCTACAAAATTCAAAGTCTTGACTGACTGAAATATCAACGCACAGCCTAAACCGTTGGTTCTAGAGACATGCAATTCGGAGGGTGTGTTCTTTGTGAAGAGTAGGTATCTACCAAGAAAGGGTTTTTCGAAATTCCACCCTAAGAAGGGTGAATGCGGGGAGGGTGAAATTTCACGCGGACAAAGTCGCGGGCAAAAGCCAGTGCGAACATAAATCTGATTTTGTTCGTATTTTTTTTGCATGTATAGACGCTATACTATTGCGGGTTCACGGCAACGCCTTATAATAATTAAAATACTATATATAAAAATAATAAAATTATAATAACATTCAGATGGTAAAAATATTAAAAATTATAGTAGGTAATGCAGTCAAATAAGTTTGTTCTTTTTATTTCATTTTGCCTTCAAAGACGTTGTTGGAACCTTTTGTGACCAGATAATAAATCTATTAACACCTAAACAATGGTGCTTTATCTCACATAGACATGGCCGCATTTTATTCTTTTTAAAATAGGGCGTTTATCCCGCGCGGGTTGGCAACGTCGCATTTCTAGAGGCTTTTCGTGATTATATATTAAATTTAAATCAAAGTTGATTTTTTTCGGCCAAGCACATATCTTATAATTATTTTAACATTTATTCTATAGTAAGTAAAAATATTTAATAGTAATACTGCAAATAGAAAATAATTGACAATAATTATGTCAATTTTTGTTAGTAGATAGTAAATACCAAAATACTTAAAAAAAAATAGCATGCATACTTTTAAATACTAACGATCTAGTGCTTGGCCAAAAAAAAAATAGTAAGTACTTTGATTTAAATGTATTAAAATAATCACGAAAAACCCCTAGAAATGCCACGTTGCCAGCCCGCGCGGGATAAACGCTCTTAAATAGTAGAGTTAAGCTTGGGAGAGTTTCATATAATGTTGGAATTTACGCGGTGCCATTTTTTTTACCCATGTAATTATACAAGGTGTAATTGCAATAACTGAAAACCTCTTATGGGGTCATTGTACTCATTTTTATGAACAACTTTTACTAGGTATATCAAAATCAGCTGTTCCCTACGTTTGTGTTCGCATAACTCATCAAAATGTATGGAACAACTGATTTTTTTCGCGATTTCAGGTTTGGTCCCATAGTAAAAGTCGTTCATAATGATGGGGACAATGACCCCTTAAGAGGTTTTCAGTTATTGCATTTACACCTTGTATATTAAAATATGGATAAGAATGTTACTACCCAATTTAGATATAGAAAGGTTAACCTTTCTTATATAACATGAAGTCAATCTTCATGCAAACATTATTTAATTACTTATAATTTTTATTTTGTAGTATATTATACTTAGTTCCTACATATCCTCCTATCATATGTTCCTATATTATGTTAAAAATCGATGCTAATTTTATTTTTTTTGCCAGAGAACAACGGTGCGATATGAAGAAGAAGCGAGATATGAAGAAGAAGGAAAAACAACAGAACGCGTTCGTGCACCTCGACCGCAGGCTATAGACGAAGATGAACTTAATAATATGATAGCCAAAAATACCAAGAGAACCCTTTCACGCCCACTCGCAGTTTCGCACAGAATTATGAAGTTTCGATGCGAACTATTAGAAACGAGTTGCATCGAGCTGGAGTCCATCACAGACGGCCCGCAAAAAAAATCATTTTGTCGCAGGAGCAGAAAGCTGCTCGCGTGCGATTCGCTCGTGACTACAGAGACTTAGATTTTTCTTACGCCATATTTTCCGATGAAAAGTGCTTTAAGTCTAACCAACAAGGTCGTCGGAATTTATGGCGTATAGATAACACGAGATAACAATACCAAAAAAATTAAATTAAAATTTTTAAAAACCCCCGACACAAAATAATAATAAAATTAAATGTAATTGGAAAAGGATAAAATAATTTAAAAACCCCCGACTTAAAGAATTTATGTAACGAGCCTAAAACAGATAAATTCATATGGCAGTCGGGGGACCTCTTAGAATAGAAGGTGTTCCACAGAACGGTCCCCCAAATCCCCCATACTTCCCGTGGGTGTCGTAAAAGGCGACTAAGGGGCGTACCGGAGAATGGGCAGCAGCGTTCTCTATGCATTCCACCACCATACCATACTGCGATCGCCAACCCGCCTGCCAAGCGAGGCGATTATGGCAAACCCCCCCCCTTTTGGGGGAGGCCTGTGTCCAGCAGTGGACGTCTTTCGGCTGAAATGATGATGATGATGATGGTATTTTTTTAGGGTCAACGACCGTAAGTGGTGTAGTAACGTTTACAAATCAGTTTATTTTCGTGTAAAATTTACAGACGTGATTGATATCGTAATTTTATCATTATAAAACAAAAACAACTGTTCTTCTCAACTTCATGTAAATACACTACCAGCGGTCGTTGACCCCACTAATACTAATGTCATCAAATCATTTATTTTTTTGTTTTATAATGTTTTGATATCAATACCCATCACGTCTATAGAGTTTTGCTAGCTAATTTAATTTGACCCTGTTTAAGTAGAAGTAGAAATTAATAAAAGTGTCTGTTTGTGATGTTTTTTACTAATGTATATGAAGTATAAGAAGTATGTCATAAGTACCGTAACTTATGACAATTTTTTATTTTTTTGTATATCTCTTTGTTCCGGCTAAACTCCGGAATGGCTGGACCGATTTTGATGCGACTTTCACTAACAGATAGCTGATGTTATAAGGATTAGCTTACGTTTTAACTTATTTTAAAAGTAGAATTAGGATATCGCGCAAAAAAAATAAAACCTATTAGTGTTGCAATATGCATGCGAACGAAGTCGCGGGAAAGCTAGAAAAAAAAGAGTAAAGTAAGTCATTCAAGTTCATAATATTCGCAAGTTGATAGGTAAGTTCAGCCCCTGAAAGAATGCGAACAATTTTGGTTTCTCATAGCACACCACGCTTTGCGTAAAAGTCAATCCTAAATCAATGTAGCAATCGTAGTAGCGGTAAATAAAAAATCAACTCAAAGTCAAGCCATTTAACGTCTTATTTTACGTTCCTCATGTTTATTTTTCTGGCTCGTTACTTCCACCTCGTCGGGACCTGCTTCCTGTAAGTGTGTTACAGTATGTAGAGTGAATACTAATCATTGACTGACGTCTAATGGAGCACTTGAGAACTAGCGCTTCAAGGCGCTTGACGGGTGAAAGCGCAGGGTAGCCCGCGAATTTCAAATTAAGATCAGTTTTTGCAATTGATGTCAGTATTAGGTTGTATATTGATGTATATATGACTGGCGGCAGTAACAAATATTATTTATAGAATATTAATCATAAAAATCATAAACACATCTCTCTAAATTCATATTGGATAATATGAACTTAGAGAGATGTAGGTATTAATGATTTTACCCTTTTGAATGACCATTTCATGAAATCATGACATTTGAGGCGAATTCTAACTTAAGGAGTTGTGTTGCTTGGGCACGCCACAATTACGGCGACAAGTCACCTCATAGAGGAGTGGCTGCAGAGGCGCCACGGCGTCCTCACCTTCCGCCTAACGCTGGTCCTTACCAGAAACAGCTGCTTCGGGAGGTGCCTGTTTCAGATAAGGCGGGAGGAGACGCTCGGGTGTCACCATTGTGTGGATCGCCCGGAGGACACGGTGGAGCAAACAGTGGAGGTCTGCCCAGCTTGGGCAGAGCACCGCCGCGTCCTCATGGTGGCGTTTGGCGGCGGCGATCTCTCGCATCCGGCCCTGGCCCAGGCCATGGTACGGAGCGAGAGAGCATAGGAAGCCGTCACCTTCTTCTAAAAAGCAGTAATGCTCGCGAAAGAGGAGGCGGAGCGCGTGAGGGAGAGGCAACCTTTGCGCCCTCACGCCCCTAGTCGCCGCAGGAGACGCCCTGGGCGTCGTAAATTAGCTAGCGAAACTCTAATATCTTAACACGATAAACCAAAAAGTAAATTATTTTGATGAATTTTTTGTGGGGTCAAAGAACGCAGTTATTGTAGACACTTGTAATATCAGTTTAACTTTTTTTTTTGTGTAAACTTCACAGATGTGACTGGTATCGATACCTCAACACGATAAAACAAAAGAAAACAGATTTTCTCATCATAAACTTAAAGTTAAAACACTACTAGTGATCGTTGACCCCCTAAGAAATACATCAAACCTTTTATTTTATCGTGATTAGATATCAATATCCATCACGCCCGTAGAGTTTCGCTAGCTAATTTAGTTTGACCCTATAGTTTTGACCCTACAGTAGCTACTACTACTCAGCAGGAGTAAATTTAAAAAAAATCGCTAATGAATGTCGAAGAGTGTTCCAAGGTGTCATGTTCGTAACTGTTTACGGCTTCAAAGGGAGACGGAAGTAAGAAGTTTCATTTTTCAGACAAGCGAGAAAACAGTCATTGTGTTTTCTAATCTGCTGATGGTGAAATTGGGTACTTCATGGAGCGGATCTTTTTATCTACGTAATACCGAAATTGTGACAATTTATGAAAAAAATAGCGGCATTTGTAAAAGGCGTACTTTTCTTCGTCCTTGATATTTGACGCCAAGGGTTGATCTTTTTCAATAGTTAGTTATCTTTTATCTGAAGAATAAAATGATTCCTCCCAATATGACATACTTAATGACATTTATACTCTATACAAAAACTATAGTCAAACCTCAATAATTATTCCTCGGATAAAAGTTATCTGACTGTTGAAAAATCAGCCCTATGTAAAATAATTTTCAAGTCGGTATGCATCAGCACTGCTCTCAAAACGGTTAAGGTAAACATCGTGAGGAAACTGGCATGTCCTAAGAACCAAAAATTCGAAGACATGTGACATCTACCAACCCGTACTGGGGCCGCGTGGTGGATTACGGCCCACTCCCTCTCACAAAGAGGAGGCCTTTGTCCCAGCTGTGGGATCATTAAAGGCGAATACGAACGCATACAATTATTATAAAAACTGTAGCCATTTTTAGAACGATACTATCTAGATGGCTTTTTGAGGCTAACGTACCTTTAATATTTATAATTTTCTTTTCCAGGACGACCGTTTTCTCAAGTAGCATTATATTTACACCACACACGTTGATTCTCATGAAATACCTTTAAGTAAGCTTAAAACATGAGCGTCAAAAGACTGAGGTTTTCTTTATTACAATTATTATATAATAAACAAGGCTTAAATAAATATGCATAAACATCATGAATACTAATAAACTTACCGACATAATTTACATCCACTGTATTGTGTACGTATTCTTATTATTACGTACTAAAATAACATAATTTACAAAAAAAGAGCGTAAACGTTTCAGCGCTAATTTCGAATCGAAAAACAAACTCGTTTGAAACGCATCAATAATAGTAGATTGTTTGCCAAGGGAGCAAACAACTATTTTGAAGGCGAAAGGGATTCAAAGTACGTCTCTCGAGCTGAAAATAGTGTTGCTCCCGGGGTGGACACTCTACTTTTTACTCTATGAAGAAATAAGTAAATGTTATATGAATAACAATAGTATGTTTATTTATTTACATACAATTTGAGTAAACAATTACGAACGAAGACAGAATGCTTTTCGCGCGTTTTTTTATTTTTACAAAAACTTTTTTTGGTTTAATTTGGCTCGCGCGCTTTTTACTTTAACATACAGCCTGTAACTCGTTCATACGAATTATTCCGATCTGTCACCCTGCTTTGTCCCCTTAGGGGGACATATCGGAAAAAAAAGCTTGATCTGTCCCCCTGTTAGCGGCAATACTTTTAAGAATTATGTAATATACTAGCTTCTGCCCGCGACTTCGTCCGCGTGAAATTCGTACTTTCCTCTTAAAATTTCGAAAATGTATGTTTATGATCTTATCATTTATTTAGATCAATAAGTATTTGGGCCAATTTTTAAGTTTATAGATCAAAAGGTTTTTGTATTTTGAAAATAAACTGTATCCCCGATTTTCACTCCAACAGGGATGGAATTTTGAAAAATCGTTTGGGATGTGTTCATAACTTGACTCAAAGACATTACCCATTTTCGAGTTAATGGAAGCAAGCAGTAAAATCCAACCCTTGAACTTTATTACCCTTTTCCAACTTGGTAGGAGTCGATTTTTGAAAAACCCTAAAACCCCCTTTTTTATTTTTACCGACGCCAAAAAAAGGAGGAGGTTCTCAGTTCGTCGGAATATTTTTTTTTTAAGTACGTTCCCGATTACTCGAAGACTGCTAGACCGATTTGAATTTTTTTTTTGTTTGAAAGTGTATATATACTTTCCAGGTGGTCCCATTGTCATCAGGTCAGGATCTGATGATGGAATCCTGGAGAAATCGAAGAAACTCTTCAAATATTATAGGCACACCTATAGCAATTTGGGTTTTTTTTATAGTAACTCGTGCATTTGCTCTCGAAACAAACATCTATTTGGTGAAGTGAAACTGATGATGAAGACTACAGATGGCCACCGGAACTACTCAATAATAAGTATTTCACGGGTTGCGATTCGATTACTTTAACATGGTTGCTAAGCAATGTATGCTCGTCACAATGCAAATGGTGAAATACCAGGAGAATTCCTCAACAATTAATATCCCTGCATCGGGAATATTTCAAACGCAATATTTTAGTAAAGCCGATGAGCAAGTTGACATTAGGCTATTGTAATTTAGATAAATTATAAACAGACCCACTAAAAAGCGAGCAATAAATACGTTTTATCAAAAAAAAAAAAACCGACTTCCAAAAAAACACTACAAACTGAAAAATAGCTTTAATTTCAGAAGTCGGTGGCAAAAAACAAAAATACAGACCCAAGGACACCGACTTCCGAAACTAAAGTTATTTTTCACTTTGTAGTGTTTATTTGGAAGTATATAAAGTTTATAAACCAAATAAATAAGATTTTTCATATAAACTGTGTCCCCTCTTTTTATCCCCATAGGGATGGAATTTTCAACAATCGTCTGGGATGTTTCTATGACTTGACTTAAGGATTATTTATACCAATTTTCCAGTTAATCCAGCCACGTAATAATACTCCCCTGTTAAATTGACCACCCCGTTAGGGGTAGATTATCGAAAAACCCTGATAAGTTATTCTTTATTTTTGGTCATAAGTATAAATAGGTACTGAGTTTCGAGTTAATCTAACTGCGCGTTAAAATTCTTCCATACAAATTTTGACACCCCCCAATCCCTTTTTTAGAGGGTAGTTTAGAAAAGCGAAAAATGCCAAATTTCATAATTTACTTAGATAAGTATTCCTGCCAAGTTTTAAGGTTATTAACTCAAGGAATAAGATTTTTCATACAAACAAAATCCCCCCTTTTCACCTCCTTGAAGGTTGAATTTCCAAAAACCCCTTCTTAGTGGATACCTATTCTTCACAAAGAACACACCCTCCAAAATTCATGTCTCTAGGACCAGCGGTTTAGGCTGTCCGTTGATAGATTATATAATTAAAAACAAAATTTCGTCCCCCTTTTCACCTCCTTAAGGGTTGAAATTCTAACAACACCGTTGCGTTACCTTCCAACCGTAAGCCTAGATAATAAATTTAGTGATTTTTACTTCGAAAATTAAGGACTTTCCATACGCAATTTCACCCCTCTTTTTAACCCTTCGGAGGTAGAATTATCAAAAACGCTTAGACATGTATAAATTACTTTTCAATCCTCAGTCTAAACACAAAATTTGAAGATCCTAACTTCAAAACTGACGGACTTTCATATAAACTTCCATCCCCTATTGCACCCCTTTAGGGGTAGAATTCGCAAAAATTCTTTCTTAGTGGATACTTACTCTTCACAAAGAACACACCCTCCAAGTTTCATGTCTCTAGGACCAGCGGTTTGGGCTGTGTGTTGATTGATTATATAATTAGAAACAAAATTTCACCCCCCTCTTCATCCCCTTAAGGGTTTAAATTCTAACAACATCGTTGCGTTACTTTCCAACTTATGGTTGGAAAGTAACGCAACGATGTTGTTAGATAGAAAATTTAGTGATTTTTACTTCGAAAATTAAGGACTTTCCATACACAACTTCATCCCCCTTTTTAACCCTTCAGGGGTAGAATTATCAAAAACGCTGAGACACGTATAAATTCATTTTTAATCCTCAGCCTAAACACAAAATTTGAAGATCCTAACTTCAAAACTGACGGACTTTCATCCAAAATCCTTTCTTAGTGGATACTTACTCTTCACAACGAACACACCCTCCAAGTTTTATGTCTCTAGGACCAGAGGTTTGGGCTGTGTGTTGATATATCAACAATCAGTCAGTTTACCATTTTATATAAGTATATAGATTAAATTCAATGTGGGACAAACAAGAATAAAAAGCTTAGATAGGAGTGAATTAAGTTCGAACTGTTATTTCTCCTCGTTGCTAACAGGGGGACAGATGATACTTTTTCTTCCGATCCTCCTAAGGGGACAAAGCAGGCAGTCACCTCCTTCTGCGAAGCAGTCATGCTAGCGAAGGAGGTGGCGGGACGGCTCAGGGAGAGAGCCTCCCGTCCCAGCCGCCGCGGGAGACGCTCCGGGCGTCGGGAGCCGCGTGACGACTCCCGGCCACCGTAGGCGCGGGCCTGCGGGCGGAGAGTAATGGGTAGCTCACCGCCCGATCAGGACCAGGCCCGTGCCGGACGGCGCGTACGTGTTCCACGCGCGCCTCAACGAGATGTCAGCATCGGGGAGGGGCCCCTTAGGGCCGAAGCCTGCCGGGTCAGCGGGATTGTCCGAAAGGGTTACCGCTGGCCCGGAACATAAAGGGCTAAAGAAGGAACACGGGTGGGTTTTAGTCAGTAAGAGTCTGACACTCCCTTCCGCTCCACCCAGAGCGGGAGGAGTCTTTTGACGACTTCCCATACGCAAAAAAAAAAAAAAAAGGGGGACAAAGCAGCTACAGATCGGAATAATTCGTTCATACAATGTTTGTGATTGAAATCTTTGGTGATTGGAACTTTTACTAACAATATCCACATTCCAAATTCAAATTACTTTTAGTCCCTGTGGTGTAAAGAACTATTTTAGTCCCTGTTTACGAAGAATAGGTACTCTAGTCTTTTTGAATAGATGTGATAAGAATTTTGTTTACTTGTTCAAAATACGCAGAACTATTTAGTAAGTAAACATGTAATATGTTTATTTATTTTATTCACTCAAAACATTTTCATAGAAAAAGTCCTGTAAAATTGTCGTCTAACCCAAACTGGTGAATGTATTTGTCCCTTGGTGTTTTTTACGAATTCAGTTCCTTACTTGTTAATATTTTATTTCCCTTTAGAAGTGACCGAAGGCTATGAGTTTTGTAGAAACACATTTGACCCTCTTTCGTCCCTTTGGGTCGAATTTCGGGAACACTACAAGTTTTAGTGTGTCTTCGCATGAAAAATGCAACTCTCCTAACTTGATATGTAGGTTTGAACGTTACCCAATCTCATTTTCTATTTCACGAACAATAAAACCTATTTCACATACAATAAAACTATTCTTGAGCATTTAGGGACCGGGGCCAAACCACTTACTACCTTACCACCCTACGCATGTTTCGCCTCTCAAAATGATTCGCCGAAATTATGTCGACGATAATGAAGTGAACAATGAGTCAGGCCAAATCGAAATTACTTTGGATTAACTTTAAACTATAAGTTACAACTTGTACATTCATAAATATTTGTTTTTGTTTAAGTTTGGGGTTGAAACCCTGGCCCTGGGGTCCGGCAAACGGCTGGTTGACACTTCCCGTGACCCAAAGGCTGGCTTTTACCTTGGCCAGAGGCTAAGTAGGTATTGCCATAGAATATGGCCGTGCCACCAGTCTCTTGGGTATATTACCAGTCGACAGCGATGCGGAAGAATTTGTCGACGCCATATTTTAGTTTGTTAACAGTTTTAGTTAGGATGGGATATTATATTTATATTTTAATAGTTGGTTAGTTTACTTATGGCTGATTTTTTTAACGCCAGATAATTTTATTGGAGGAATAATTTTGAATTTTTGACAATTCTTCCATACAAAATCTGTCAGACGTGAAATTTATTCCACAAATAAAAAATATCTGTTCATTGAAAAATTTGCTCTTAGTATTACTAGTTTATCCATTGTATATATTTTTATCCTTCTTTCTAAATTGATTTAGGATGTTACCAGTCAGATTTACAATTATATTAAAATATATGAACGACGATAATAATAACGATATTATTAATATCGTTGTAAATCTGATTGATGAACCTAACCTACCGTCAATTCAGATATCGAAAAGAATCGCACCTAATAAATAGTGGTGTGTCAACATTAAATAACGCAAGTATAACTATTAATAACTCAGCATTCCGTTATAAATGTATTAGACATCTTTATTGCTGCCATAGAATTACTAGAAAATTCATCTTTCTATTTATTTTATTAGTGAATTGACTTCGCTTAAAGTTTGATTCCGTTTGTTGTATGTTTAAGAATAATCTAATAACTATTAGCGCCTTATCAAGGTGTTTATAACTTTGAAACTAATAAAACTAGATTTGATTTACTAGTTTTCTTGTAAATCGAGCCAAGGTAAGTATTTGCGTATGTTATTAAAAAAGTTTTCAGCAAAATTATATTTTTAATATTTTCGAGTACTTTACGTTTGTACAGTACTCAATGTAACTCAATTTTCTATTTACATAACTAACTAAACTTTTAATATTAAAGGCGACAACTCATACAGCGTAGCTACTTTTAGATTTTATTTTTCAACAAAAATATTCTAAAGGGCCTTTTATTTATTTTAACGTGAAGACCTTTGTGGTACGAAAATATCTAACTGACACAACAAATTGAGCCCATTATGACAACAATAAATTGCGTTCGCTAAGCTGTGTTTGTAATTTTTTCCTTTTCCGGCTCAGTGTGGACAATAAAATGTCTGATCATCGTGTTTTCGCGATGAAATCCGACGATTGTACAACCACAAGATAATATAATATACTTTCCAAATCGGACAATGTTATTGGGTCTTTCCATTAAGAATTTCACGGCGGCAACCCGGAGTCCAAATTCTATTCAAACTTATGTTTCAAATTGATGTTATTTTAAGTTAAACAAATATCAACTTTATTTTAATGGTAATCAAGTTGATTTCAGAGTGACTATAGCACCATTGAAATTGTTATAAAAATGTTTGAAGTTGTAGTGTGAACTGAACTTTATTGTGTAGGAATTAAAGTTATTTTTCCATAAACTCATATTTGTTTAAATTTTTGGCAAATAAATCGCGAATGCAGATTAGATATATGCCCGGTTGATGGCCATTAGCTTGCCCCTACTACCTACATGGGATCTAGAAATAACTGGCGGAATGTGGGTGCATCTCATCCTAATCCTTCGGGGAAGAGGTTGTGCTGTTATCTCTTTGCAACAAGAGTGATGGTAAGAGGCTCCTCTTACAATAACACTTCACTTCCCTTACCGGAGTTCAAAATTACCACCATACTCCTTTGTCTAACACTTTGAAAAAACAGGCGTGATGATAAATGTTATGTTATGATTATGTAGGAACAAATGAGGGGGAAATTGTTAAAGCGACGTGGTACGCGGCCGAGAACAGCGGATTACTGTGTTTGAGCAACGCCTGTTTCTCGCAAGACTAATAAAATTGTCGAGAGTTGTCTCTTGTGTCACATGTGAGGAAAACATTATTTTGTAAGTGAATACGATGAAGGAAGCCCTGCAGGGTTTACACAGGGGTAATATTATAGTAAAAATAATTCTGTATGCTTAATTTTGGAAATTGAGGGCAATGGAGAGGGCTATGCTTTGAGTTTCCCTGCGTGATCGAATCAGGAATGAGGAGATTCGCAGGAGAACCAAGGTAACCGACATAGCCCGAAGAGTTGCCAAACTCAAGTGGCAGTGGGCAGGGCACATTGCTCGCAGAACAGATGGCGGATGGGTTTTGGAGTGGCGACCGCGTACCGGAAGACGTAGCATTGAAAGGCCTCCCACAAGGTGGTCCGACGTCCTTGTGAAGGCCGCAGGAACCCGTTGGATGCGAGAAGCATAGAACCGGTCGAAGTGGAGGTGCTTGGGGGAGGCCTATGTCCAGCATTGGACGTCTTTCGGCTGAAATGATGATTATGTTCATGAATTTTAGAAATAAACTAATTAACTAGTTGTTTGCGAGGTTGAGGGAGACCCAGGAGAAGATGGCCTACAGACAGGATTGTTCTACTCTAGCCAAATATTGAAGACAGAAAGAAATAGAAAGGAGAAAGGGAGGTCTTTACCCTGCAGTGGGACAACATCGGCTAAAAATAAAATAACAGTCGCATACACGAATTGTACAGACGCCAGTACATCAAGCTACCCGAAACTGTAAAAATTTCCCAATCAACTTTGAACCTTATGCTTTAGCGATAAAGTTGAAAATCTATTAAAGAAATTTGACAGATTGTAGTAGCTTGATGTGCTTTCGTCTGTACCTAATGATTTGAACGTATCAGCAACGCGAGGTTGCCATGTGAACCCAGCCCTACACTGCAAAAAACGTGCAGTACAATGCCAGTGTTAAAATAGGTAACTGAAAATCTAACCCTTCACACTATCCCCTAAAATCGTAGAGAACCTAATTAGCCTTATTTACGACACAAACCGTTTATATAATGTTTGATTAACGTAGCTTAGTGCAAGTGAACAAGCATAGTTAATGTAAATTTGGGAGACTGAGGGTAATCTGACCTTTTATGTAGGTCAGTATCCATTTAACTCGAGATTATTACCAGGTTTGCTTTGTACTTGACAGTTGGATGTTACAATGGAATTTGAATGAATACTTAGTCATATTTAATACATACCTACTTTGGGTCTGTGAAAAATATTACCATAAAATTAAAAAAATAATTTTATTCAGTTAACACCTTAATTGCGTAACACACAAGCAATCACAGTCTGAATGGTTTTGAAGGATATTGCTTATCCATTGCTTTATATGTTCGAAGAATTTGTCTGCTCAACTATGCAAATAACACAATGAATGTTGTTGAACTGTCAAAATGAAAGCCACTGCTTCTGTATGTTACGCAATTAGTTCACACTTATGTATAGACGCCAGCACATCAAGTTACTACAATCTGTCAAATTTCTTTAATAGACTTTCAACTTTATCACTAGAGCATAAGGTTCTAAGTTGATTGGGAAAATTTGACAGTTTCGGGTAGCTTAATGTGCTGGCGTCTGTACATGGCGGGCCTACCTAACTGCATTGCAAGATAAATATTGCAACTGCAATAACATACCTGCAGTCAATTTGGAATATCATTACCGTGGTTCACATACACGTAAAAATTTTACTAACGACTTGCAGGTTGCAAAAATGTAAGGAGATATTCAAATTTTGTTTCGCACTAGCACTTTCGTCGCACAAATTGACAAGATTTCGTTATTTCCTTCAGGATTTTGTTTCAAAGGTTAGAAATATTAGAATTGGTGCCTGGCGTTGACTCTTGAGAGTCCGAAATACTTCGAAGTACGAGTATCTTACATGCCAATATTCTGAGATACTTTTTAGTATTGCAGATTTGGCATGAATATGGATGTGGGTTTCAAATGCAAGTTTTTGAAAATGGAATGGCGAATATTGCACTAGTCCAGAAAATTCGTATTTAAATGTAAAAACTGAAAATAAAAAAAAATGGTCTTAAAATATTATGTTATTTCAATTTTTAACCCCCGACGCAAAAACGACGGGGTGTTATAAGTTTGACGTGTCTGTGTGTGTGTGTGTGTGTGTTTGATGAAAATCGGTCCAAGATGGCCACCGCCACAAAATGGCGGATTACATATTTTTTCACAACTCCCTTAATATGGGTATCAAATGAAAGGGCTTGAATAGTAGAATACTATACACTATGATAAATTTAAAATCCAAGATGGCCGCCACCACAAAGTGGCGAATTACATTTTTTTTTTCGCAACTCCCTCAATATGGGTATCAAATGAAAGGGCTTGATTAGTAGAATACTATACACTATTACAAATTTCAAATCCAAGATGGCCGCCACCATAAAATGATGAATTACTTACATTTTTTTTCACAACTCCTTTAATATAGGTATCAAATGCAAGGGCTTGACAAGTAGAATAATGTACACTATATTGAAAGGAAATCAGGAATATTAACTAACGAAATGAAAACTAAATACGACCACTGAGTTTGACCATTTTTTAATTATCCTACTTAAAAAACGTAGGTAAATTTCTACAACAGATAGTGTCGCAGTCCCATTTTATAAACTAGATCTGAAATACCTAAGATATCTAATAGCTATGAAATACTTGTACAAAAGTTGAATAACTAAAGGAAGAACTAGAAAAAGGATATAATAAAACAAAAAAATCTGTTTAGTCTTAAAAATTATTCTTCAACTATAAATTAATAATTACTTTTTGACGGATAAGAAACCTGATTAAACACAAAATCACCTAAATCTTAAAACGCAAGAAAATAAAAGAAATGAAATACAAACATTAAGGAGTCCCTACAAAAAGCATGAAATAAAAAATTAAATTAAAAATTTAAAAAACCCCCGACACAAAAATAATAAAATTAAATGTAGGTAAGTAATTGGAAAAGGATAAAATACGGGGGACCGTTCTGTGGAACACCTTCTATTCTAAGAGGTCCCCCGACTGCCATAGGAATTTATCTGTTTTAGTCTCGTTACTTAGATTCTTCAAGTTGGGGGTTTTTAAATTATTTTATCCTTTTCCAATTACTTACCTACATTTAATTTTATTATTTTTGTGTCGGGGGTTTTTTAAATTTTTAATTTAATTTTTTGTTTATTTTACCTGTTCCCGGAAAGTGATATAAATTTTGTGATTTAACTTTTGTGAAGTTCCAGTGAATACAAAACATTAATACCTATACGAATACTGAAATTAATATTTACAATCTATTTGTATTGAAAAGCAAAATAATAACCGCAACCATTCAAAAGCAATCGCCGATCCTCGTCATAATTATCTATATATTAAATGTAATAAGTTGTTAAAATGACGTTAACGTGTTAAGATTTGAAGTTTTATATAATTAGTATTTTTTAATATGTCAGTGTCTATAAAGATTAGTGAAACAAAGGAGTGAAACTTTAACACATCAACAAACCTGACATATGATCAAAATCAATCCTAACTGGAACCCTGTCACGTCATGCTCAATCGCTAACAAAGGGAATACTGTTTCAATGCTCAATACATAAAATCCAGACAGGTAATGTATTCAATGCATAATTACATTGTTACCTATTGGACGTCAATATCAGGCTACAGATTTAAGCCTCTACGCCGTAGCGGCTACTACGGGCTACGGACAACCGCTACGAGGTCAGATAATTCTTACCATCACAATTTCTGCATTCATTTTTTGACTATTTATTTAGATAATATATGTGTACCAACGATAAAAGGCTGAATGCTCGTGTTTTACAGGTGACTTAAATCTTAATAAACAAAGTCAAATTTAACTTACTTCCGTATCTGAATCGATTTCGGAGTCTGTATCATTATAATCTTTCCGTAACAACATTACCTCAGTATATTTGTATCTGTACAGAATTCAGAACTCAAACTCAAAATGAAAACTCAAAGCATTTATTTCAAATAAAGTAATTGCAGGCACTTTTGAATTGTCAAGGGGTCGGTCAGTCAGGAAGATGAACCTAGTTGTCCATTCCAAAGCGTACTAGGTACAGTCAATAAAAGAGATAAGTATGCAGGATCGTCGGGTATAGTTGAAGTTTAGTAAGAAACCGATGTATGTTCTCAAATAAATTTTTATTTTATTAATAGAAAACAAACAGCTCATTTATCAAATTAAATTTCAGTCGACAACATCCATCGGTTTCTTACTACACTTCAACTATATCCGACGATCCTGCATACTTACTTATCTCTTTTGTTGACTGTATCTAGTACGCCAGTCTCTCTCTCTTTTGTTGCCAATGGATAAGTACGGGGGAGAAACTCCATGGACACTCTTTTAAATTATAATAATATGCTTACAAAATATTGGTTACATCAGGTGCAGAATGTTAAAAGCCGTCCGTAATGATAAGATACTTTGGAAACAATTGCATAAAGAATGTCGGTTGAACATTCAGTTTCAAGTTTCCACAATTAAGAGGAAATGCGATCGGAGAGACTTTTGTAAAAGTCTAAGTAAAAAGTCATAATTCGAGGTTTGGCTCTCGCCTATTTCCTCCTCCAACATTGGACGAATTTAAAAGATATTTCATAAACTAAATAAGAAGGATATGTACTATGTTCCTATGTTTTTCTTTTTTTATTAATTGTTGTCAAATTTGTACACTAGGCCTAAGTTGACAGCGGTTTAAGTCGGCATTTTTTGAAGGTTCTAGTGCTTATAAAAATAACGTACCAGCAAAAAGGAAAACATGGGGACATGGAAGTAGTTAATATTTATAATTCTGTAAAAAAAATCATTGCTTTATGTTCATTAAGCAAAAAGAAAACAAACGAGAGCGTTTCTATGGAGAATAGACCAACCGCATTTCCGCTGAACTGCCCTAAGGGGATACATTCCTAAGAACAGAAAAATATGCCCACGTACCGTGTGTTTATAACGAAAGAAGGAATTCCCAGCGCGCTTCGCTAATGAAAATTTATATGACGGTCAGTAATACCGATGAGACTCGTCTGCCGGCACCCTTCGGCCGTAATGAATGTTTGTTAACTCTATTTGAAAAATTACCCTTATTTATTAAAGTCATGCGTGCGAAAAGAATAAATAGGAGAGATAACTCAAGTAATAAGTGCTACACTGTACCATAACTCGTTCGTATAATGTGTGCAGAACTACTTTACGTTACAAAACATAGCTAAGCGTTGAATACATTCCAAGTGGTAGGAGTACATCCAATTGTTAAAGCTACATTTAGCGGTAATACGGGTATTCAAGAATGGGAATGGTGCAGTGAAATTGGCAATCTATCGTCTGCGAACACTATAGGAGCCCATTTCCTCGACTCGATTCGTATTTCCTCGTGAAGATAAGTAGATGTTCCTCTTTATATTTCGTTAAGGCATCGTAATGTTATTAATGTAAGCATCGCTGCAGCCATACAAGGTGACTTAAACCTTTAAGGCTTTAAAGCGCTTGAAGCAATTTAACAAGGAACTCCTAAGAATCCTTTTTCATAGTTTGTTAGTTATTCATAATGTGAACTTGCGCGATGCATGTCGAGCTACAATGCAGGAAAAGTTACTTGTTACCGCAGAATACTAAATAATAATGCTGTAAACATAATGTTAGTGGTTTTAGTTTACTGGTGGTTGTTATAGTTTGTGTAATTTGTGCATTTCCCAGAACAAAAACTACGTGGATAATCTGATATTTATTCAATGTACGGTGTTCACATACCTTTGTATCTGTAATTACAAATAGCTGTGTCAAATATGTACAGACGCTAGCATATCAGGCTACCCGAAACAGTCAAATTTTCCCAATAAACTTTGAACCTTATACTTCAGCGATAAAGTTGAAAATCTATTAAAGAAATTTGACAGCTTGTAGTAGCTTGATGTGCTGGCGTCTGTACATGGATAGGTACGTTTAATCGCATTTTCGGTGTAACGATTCAATCAGGGTTGATTTTATTACGAAATCAACTGTCTTTGTGCTCTTCTATTTTTATATATTTTTTACCTAAGTGTTTTGTTTGTACATAAATAAGGTTTAAATCGTAAACTCACCCACCACGTCAATACTTAGCTGGTCGCGGTTCTGTTTAGTTTGGCACCTCTGACACATACAAAGTCGCAGTGACTTGACTTGATTATCATGTAAACGCCATTAGTATTGTGTGAACTCATTCTTCTCAGTTAAGGCGAAAGCGCCAGGATAGCCTGCGAAATTCATTTTTTTTTACGTTTTGTGCTATTTGCTGGTCAGTATTAAGTTGTACGTTGATTAAAATATAATTCGCGGCAGTAACAAATATGTATTTACAGAATTATAATCATTATAATCAGCAGTATAACTTTTTAAATTTTAATTTCGCGGGCTACCTTAGGCCCGCGAAATTAAAATTTTCTTTTCTTTTCTGTCTTAAGCGTTAGCGCTTAAGACACTTTTTCACTAGTGCTGTGAGATCAATGTAACGATTTAAATCTTTATAATCTATACAAGGTGTAACAGAATAAACGCAGGTCCTGAAAGTAGTTTATTCATAATTGATTACTAAATCGATTTCGGTGACTTTTAAGATAGGTTTTCTTTTTTAAATTATGTATTTTGCCATAATGACCGCCGATTGAGCCAAAGAAAATTAAATATTATTTCAATGTAATAAGACTTCTAACAAAGGAAGTAGTACTTAAAAACTGGCCAAGTGCGAGTCGGACTCGCACACGAAGGGTTCCGTACCACAAGGCTAAAACGCCGAAAAAACAGTTTTGTTGTATTATTTATTATTAAAGTTAAAATACAACTGAGTATTTTGTGAATATTTCAAGTGCCTACCTGTTGCCATTTTTGATATCGAGCAAAAAAGGGCAAAAAAATCGCATTTGTTGTACGGGAGCCCCCCTTAAATATTTATTTTATTTTGTTTTTAGTATTTGTTGTTATAGCGGCAACAGATATACATAACTTGTGAAAATTTCAACTGTCTAGCTATCGCGGTTCTTGAGATACAGCCTGGTGACAGACAGACGGACAGACGGACAGACGGACAGACGGACAGACGGACAGACGGACAGACGGACAGACGGACAGACAGCGAAGTCTTAGTAATAGGGTCCCGTTTTTACCCTTTGGGTACGGAACCCTAAAAAGCTTGGTTACAAAGATATTTGTAATTTTATATTTAATTAAATTTAATTGAGCTATGCATTATGACCTTTCATAAGTTAAGACTCTTAACTTATTTTTGACAAGTTTTAGCCCGCCAAATCTTATGAATGAAAATACGTCGTTGCAAATTCGGATAAAGAGGCATGCATATCGGGTGATTTCCGTCAAGGTATTTAGATTGTATGAAAATTAACAAAAAATAAGAATTCATTCATATGTACGTAATGAAAAATGCTTATTTCCATGGTCTGAACATCTGTTCGAAGTTTATGTATATCGTCCGGAACACGGTGTATACATAAAACAAAGTTGGGTTAGTACCCCATTTATAACTAAAGAACAGCTGGACCAATTTATAGGACCTTTGATTTGTTGGATTTGTCTCCGCCCCGAAAAGCAGAATAACTTTTAAAACACGGGGAAAATCCACGAATAAATTTATTCTGATGATAATTCATTTTCTCATTGATTTGTCCTTATTGAGGCGGTACAAAGTTTGCTGGGTCAGCTAGTAAATAAATAGACAGTGGTATGCGATACTGTTTATTGCAGTGGTGCAGTGCTGGCAGTGGTACCGATGGACGAGATGTAGGTCGTGGGTGGGTTCAAACCCAAACAGGCGCTTTACTTTGTGTAATTATTTCATCACCGCTGCTCTCATAACGGTGAAAGAAAACATCGTGAGGAAACCGGCATGTCCTAGAACTAAACATTCAAAGACGTGTGACATCTACTAACCTTCACTGGGGTGTAGAATTATGGCCCACTTCCTCTCACAGAGAGGAGGCCCAGAAGTGGGAACATTAATGGCTGATTATGCTATTCAACACTGACCGCATTTGCGTAAGTTGATGATTACACCGTAAGGTGTGACGAGACGTATTCATAATGCTTTTAATATTATAATGTTTACACCGATTAAACTTGTACCAAACTTGACCGACATTTGGGCTGTTCTTGGCCGTCTAACAAAATGTGTGTCACACGCATCGCGATCTTCCCGCTATTTTGGCAAGTCATTATCTATTCGTGCCAGAGGAACCTCGGCTACAGATTCTAAGAATCCCCAGACAGAAGCGTTTAAATTAATCGAGAAAGCACGAGCAATATGAGCTGAAGCTATTTACTAATCGATTCTTTAAATAGCACCTGTCCTATTCCGTATATTAAACGGGTAAAATATGCATGTGCGCTTTCTAACATTAAACAAACAGTTTGCGATCGACAATTTAAATTATAGACGCTAGGAATTCCGACTACTCGAAGTATTTTGCCCTAATTGATTCTGTCAATAGTACTGTCACATTCATATCATAATATTATAATCCATCGGTTTTGGCTGTCTGTTACTGTTCCTATAATTATTGACTAAGGCAACGAGACTTTTAGTTTAATATTATTATGGCCGCATCTTAGTGATAATAATAGTCGGTAATGTCCTGAACAAAGAATACATACGTCCCATCACTAAAAATAAGATGTGGGTGCCGTTCGTGGAGTAAAAAAATAAAATTTCTAACCTGCTCTACGGAAACTCTCGTATTAAGATTTTGTTTCGCCACGGTTAGTTGAACAGCTTAGGCCCGGCGCCCACTATCGGCATCGGCACGGCTGAGGATTTTAGGTGATAAAAAGCATTATACATTAACTTCATGGCAATAAAGTAGAAATTTCCATGATATATGATCGTAGTAACAAAAATACCGCTTCGGTATGCTTGAGGCTACGGCATCGGCAGCTTTGAGGCTGCTTCGGGATACTTCGGGATCCTTCGGTACGCCGTCGCCCGCCGCGCCGCCGGCACCGAGGCAACACTTGAGGACGGTGCGGTATGCTTAAGGACGCCTCGTCATCCCTAAGAACGTTGCAGAATGCTAAGACATAGTTTCCGACAGTGTGCGCTTGCATGTAAGAATGCCGAAGGATCCCTTTTCTTGCCGATGCCGATAATGAGCGCCAGGCCTTAGGTGCCGTTCGGTCAAGAGCCGTTAAAATCAGTGCTCTGAGTGGAGTTTCTCGTAGTATGGCATACTCCAATTGCCGACACCAAAATGAACAGGTATTTCAAATGTGGTTTAGGTAAAGTTCGCCATGAATCGTTCGACGTTGCGGCTTCGTGGTTAGCGGTATCAAGGTACACCATCCCTTCCTATAAAACATATTCATTGAAACCTACGTCACATTTCATGCTATTATTACTTATTCCTTTATGGGTACTTTCAACAGAATCTATTAATATATTACTTAGGTGTAGCGTTATGGACCGGTTGGGTAATCAACATATTTCATTGATGGTGACCACCTCAATGGAGTTGATGTAAAGATAAATTATTCAGAGGAATTGTACGAACCAACAAGCTTTGACTTTTGGATGCTGAAATGTGAGCCAACATTTGCCAAATAATGCATGGGGCCAATAGCATTCTAAAAGTCACAGAGCATGTTAATTCATTAGCGCAGAAGTCAAAAACATTTCCGCCAATTTCATTTTATTAAACCCACGGACATCCAATTGTAAACATTAAGCAATTGTACTTAAACATGAGGATGCTTATAAATGTACAAAAGAAAATCTTTTTCGTACTTTAATGAGATATGGGGAAACTTCAATAGCTTTACTTTGTAGAAACAATCACGGGTGGCAGGATAACATTTCGTCAGTGAATTTACTTGGTTCTTTGCGATACAGGGATACGATGAGAAAGTCAATGTTCTCGAAAAAAGGCCTTTTTAACTTAGCCAAACAAACAAGACAAAAGATCAAAGTCTTACCAAATTGTTGTGCTCGATTGATATTGTTTTTGTAGAGTACCTTATGGAGTTGAAGTAGATCACGAACTTTTTAAGGGTAAAAACGGGACCCTATTACTAAGACTTCGCTATCTTTCTATTTGTCCGTCCGTCTGTCTGTCACCAGGCTGTATCTCAAGAACCGCGATAGCTAGACAGTTGAAATTTTCACAAATGATGTATTTCTGTTGCCGCTATAACAACAAATACTAAAACCGGGCAAGAGCGAGTCGGACTCGCTCACCGAGGGTTCCGTAACATCCGAGTTTATGCATAAGGTTTATGTTTATGAAATTAAATGTTTTTTTTATATTTGAGTTGGTTGAATAAAAGGTAAATTGTGGTTTACGATTTATGACGTATTAAAAAAAAACTACTTACTAGATCTCGTTCAAACCAATTTTCGGTGGAAGTTTACATGGTATTGTACATCTTATATTTTTTTTAGTTTTATTATTCTCTTATTTTAGAAGTTACAGGGGGGGGGACACACATTTTACCACTTTGGAAGTGTCTCTCGCGCAAACTAATCAGTTTAGAAAAAAATTATATAAGAAACCTCAATATCATTTTTGAAGACCTATCCATAGATACCTCAAACGTAAGGGTTTGACGGAAAAAAAATTTTTAGTTTCAGTTCTAAAGATGGGGAACCCCAAAATTTATTGCTTTTTTTCTATTTTTGTGTGAAAATCTTAATGCGGTTCACAAAATACATCCACTTACCAAGTTTCAACAGTATAGTTCTTATAGTTTCGGAGAAAAGTGGCTGTGACATACGGACGGACAGACAGACAGACATGACGAATCTATAAGGGTTCCGTTTTTTGCCATTTGGCAACGGAACCCTAAAAACAGAATAAATTACATATTTAAGGGGGCTCCCATACTACAACAAACATGTTTTTTTCGGCGTTTTTGCCTCGTGGTACGGAACCCTTCGTGTGCGAGTCCGACTCGCACTTGGCCAGTTTTTTTTATCAATTGACAACTGAAAATTATTTTATCTCGGCATTTTTTTTTGCGTAGGTGTTCTATGACCAATGTTTCTAAAAAAATGTATACGCCATTTTTTATGTAGTTTATAATGGGATAGGTATGTCGTCATGGATTTAAATAACAACATCAAAGTGAACCGTTTACATTTTCAATGAATATGGATCTAGCGGTCGTTACGAGTAGGTAATTTATAACAATATCCGACATCGTTTTTAGGGTTCCGTACCAAAATGGTAAAAACGGAATCCTTGTGGTGAGACTCAGTCTGTCTGTCTGTCTGTTACAGCTGGATATCTCAAGAACTACTAATGCTATCAACTTAAAATTTGGAACAGTTTTAGATGACGTTTGCCTAACTATTTTGCAAATAAGAAAGAAATAAAAATATATGTATATTTTTTGTAACAGGAACCGAAAGTGGGTCTGAAAAATTCGAAGTGAAGAGCGCAGTTTGCACATTCTCAAACATTTTTTTCTTTTTTTTAGGTCGCATAGTTTTCGATTTTTGATAATAATTCTATGTGATAGAAGTTTACGTAACGATTACAGGAAAAATAAAACGAAATCTCTAAATAGCACACTTTTTCAGAAATCATCAATAAAACTTTCATTATTTCCACTATCGGTCAAGAGATGGCGTTGACATAAAACTGCAATATTCGAATATAGGCCTCGCCGATGAAAATTATTATTATTTTTTTTATAATGTACATAATTAATTTCCTTTTTTGGACACAAAGGAAATAATCGCATTATGTTTATCTATATGAAATTATAACAGAACGATACACATGTCCACCATAAAGTGCCCTAAGCCACGTTAAGCACTTTATAGCAAGAATTATCCGCGTGCAGGATATGTATGTATGAGCCATCTATTAAATACAATATGAAACTCATTTATCGAGGACTTTGATCTTTTATGAGCAAGAAAAAACGTGCCAAGAGCAAGTCGATTGCACAGAGCGTACCGGAAAGTATGTCATCCCGTTTGATATTTTGTTATAAGCTGTCTTTATAACTTTGATACGAACACCAATTTACAAAAATAACAAAGTTAAACACAGCTGAAATAAAAATTTTAATTGCTTTAGAAGCTTTGAATAGTTAATTATGTCCATCGCTTATTGGGTCAAAGTCCTTTTAAAAAATGTCGCGTGGCCGGGCTTAAAGAAAACCGTTTTGGGCACTTTACATTTATGGCACCTTATTATGAAAAATCAAGTTTTGATTGTATTCACTTGCCGATCGCCAAACAAAGGGACTGTGAAAACAATTGACCGTCTAACTTTGAACATATTAAGGAACCTTATTGAAACTTCTAAAACAAAACCAACTAAATGTACTCGTATATTCAGAATACATTAAAAGTTGAGTGAAATGTGTGAATACTCAAGTGACATTCTACACAGTCGGGGCGGTGCCGTGATCCCAATAGGCGTGAACCGGTGGCGGACGGGCGGCACTCCGGTCGCCGCGCGCCGGTCCGGCCCGCATGCGTCCCGGATTAATAATTCCACGGCACGCGTACCACTCATTAATAAGAAATTATGAAAAGGTGGTCAGTGTGTTCGACACGGAAGGTTTACTTTACCCCATTTTTCTGAATAGAAGAATAAGAAAACACGTGCCGAGGGTTGAAGTTTCCTCAACAATGGGTTTTTATATTTTCATTTCACGTTTTTTGTACCAAATTACTTAACCAAATAATATTTACCTCTGGATCCAGTTGTAGTGCTACTTGGGTGGGTATATCTTTGAGTGATTAGTGTTTATTTTTGTAGCAAATCATTTGATTGTTCTATTCAAGTAATACTCGTAGCTTCTAGTGTTTGCCAAATGCTCGTTATACCTACTTCAAGTCGTAACGTATTAAAATATTATTGTAAACAAACTGGGAAAGCAAACATTAATTAAAGCCAAAGTGCGAACGATACCACGCCATTGTTGACAAAGATTCCGTTACTCTAGCCAGATTTATTAGCCTCATATTTTAAGGTCAAAATTATGTTTTATTTATAGTATCTACACCTACACAAAGCCTTCATGCTGTATTTCTAGGGGGTTTTTATTTTTCTTCTTTTGCTATTTGGCTGTAATGAAAAACAATATGGTTCTATTGAAAATAAAAACATTAAAATATGTTTTCTGAAACTCAGTGAATATTCAAATTGTATATTGTAATGTAAAAATTGTAAGGTATGTTTGTGAAATGTAATTATTTGTTGTGGAATAATACAACGTTAGAAATGAGAGAGCAATTTAGAACTTGTGTTGTGTTAGTTCTCAGACTAGTTAAACACATACAAGCCTTTGAACACTCTGCAACTTTACTTCACTCTTTAACTTTACTCATATTTAATTTAAACTGAAAACTTATCTATGTATTCCAAATTAAAAATTATAATATTTTGGAATTTTAAAAAGGTTTTTTCTTTTTATTTAATTTACATATCTAAGTATATAAAAATACTGGAAAACACCAACATAAAAAAACACTAATAAAAAAAACTGGTACTCAGTTGCATCTGGTTAGACTGGAATCCGATGATGAGGTATATAAAAATACTATTTGATACTATTTGGAAAACGGGTACGATCGTACCCAGACACAAAGTTAATTGTAGCATTATGAACTATATTCCTTATTGCTTCGCTGTCTGTCCGTCTGTCTGTCTGTCACCAGGCTGTATCCCAAGAACCGCGATAGCTAGACAGTTGAAATTTTCACAAATTATGTATTTCTGTTGCCGCTATAACAACAAATACTAAAAACAAAATAAAATAAATATTTATTTTATTTTATACTTGTATTTCCCATACAACAAACGCGATTTTTTTGCCCTTTTTTGCTCGATATCAAAAATGGCAACAGGTAGGCACTTGAAATATTCACAAAATACTCAGTTGTATTTTAACTTTAATAATAAATATTAAAATTAAAATAAAATAAGTATTTAAGGGGGCTCCCATACAACAGACATGTTTTTTTCGGCGTTTTTGCCTTGTGGTACGGAACCCTTCTTGTGCGAGTCCGACTCTCACTTGGCCAGTTTTTTTTTTGGGTACCGAGCCCGTAAAAGATTATCTACTCATTGTCCTTTTAATAGGTAAATCATGTACCTACATAGCTGTAAAACTGCAAAGTGCAAACGAACCTTGATTGATAAAAGCTTGGATTTTATTATTATGACTTGTGAAGTAAATAACACATTTGCCATTAGAAGGCAATACAAGAACAGCACACGTTGAACAATAAAATATTTTATAGTGGCCGTAAACTTGCGCCGTGCGGGCAGACAGATGTGAAGCATTTAGTGACTTTTTTACTTTCCGACTTGCTGCCACTAAATGCATTGAAGAGCTTGTTTTTAGAATAGAATAGAATAGAATACAATATTTATTTGCCAGAAACATGGTATTTACACAGGTGTTCATAACACTCGATAGTGCTATATGCAAAAAAAAAAACAATTATCAATTAAACGCAGTTCTTACAAAAAATTACAATTTAAGTGCATTATTTAAATTACATTAATTTTAAAATGTAAATATTATTTCAATTATTATATTATATACCTATAAACTACACACTTCCATTTTTACTATATTATTATTAATAAATAAAACAATACATTTAACAATTATTCGTTTATTTTAATTCCTCTTGCGAACGGTTTCACTTACCTACTGTTTTTACTTAGAAACATTATTTCACAAAGAAAGTTATTTATATTTGTGATTCTATCATTATTAGATAGATTCGGTATCAGTGGTGAAGGTCCCTACAACTCGATTCCTACCGGCTTCCCTTTGAAAAAACGCACAGTCAATATTCTATAGACAAATAATATAATCATATTAAAGATATCTACTCCGGTTTACCTCTTACAAAAATTGAGTTATTCCGGTCTGATCCCCTGAACCCCCCCTCCACCCTCCCCCCCACCTCGATCTCCTCCTGGATCGTCTTCTGTTTTAATCTTTGTCTTATCCACATTATGCTACTATTAGGTATCATACTTATATTTATCTGAAATGTGCCTAATCAACCAATAATGTTCCCACTGCTTAGACACTAGTCTCCTCTCTGTGAGAGGGCCGTAATCCACCACATGGGCCCAGTGCGGGTTGGGAGACGACACATAGCCCAGTTTCCTCACGACAATTTTCTTCACCGTTTTCATAGCAGTGATGATGATATAATTTACACAATGTAAGGCGCCTGTCAGGGTTTGCACTTACGACTCGTAAGTCATCGCGGCCGTTACTATTGGGACACTGCTGCTCCTGAAATATTCACCGCGGCAAAATGACAAGGTATCTTTTACTACACTACACCGAAAGTAAGTAAGTATGCTGTCTGTAAGTTTATGTATGCTTTTAACGTGCACGTCTTTCTACATCGTTCTCACCTATATAATTTCAACGTGAATGATGTAACCAATATTTCGATTTAAAAGAGTGTCCATGGAGTTTCTTGCCCGTTCTTCTCCATAGGAACCTACTCTGCTTTGGATTGGGCAACTAGTTTAATTTTTCTGACTGACCGACCGCGACCCTTTGACAATTTAAGAGTGCTTGTAATTGGTTTATTTAAAACTAGCTGTGTCCGCGACTTCGTCCGCGTGGAATAGTGACTTTTCGGGCAGCATATTTTGAATTACATATACCGTCTACAGACCGGGCATTTGCTGTCCGAACCCTCTGAGAACTCAGGCGAATTTCAGTGAAAGTCTCAGACTCTAGTGCTTGAGCATCACGATCGGCAGTGAGACGTATTTCTCGTTCTTCCTGTGTTTCCTGAGACCGAACATTTGCTGTCCGAACCCTCTGAGAACTCAGACGAATTTCCCTATCAGTGAAAGTCTCAGACTCACGCGATAGAGTATGAGCTTCACGATCGGCATTGAGACGTATTTCCCGTTCGTCCTGTGTCTCCTGGAATCGAGCATTTGTTGTCCGTACTCTCTGGGAGCTCAGGCGGATTTCCCTGACAGCAAAAGTCTCAGACTCACGCGATAGCGCGTGAGCTTCGCGATCGACAGAAAAACGTCCCTTTCGTTGTTCCCCGTTTTCCCTATTTCGAGTTGTCATCATTCGAGAACGATTTGAACTCAGTCGAGATTCTCGCTGAGTCGAAGTTTCTGCAGCACGAAACCTAGCCTGGTGCAGAGAGCCTTTTGCCTCACGACCTTCCTCAGATTCCTGTGATCGAACTAATCTCATCCTTTTAGCATTTCTGCTACATTGGATCTTCTTGGAGGCATTCTTACAATAAAATAGTACTTACTACTTAACACACAGTTATTTAGTAAACACGTACTATCGTAAACAATTAAATTATAAATACTTACAGATTATTATACAGTCTAAAACTCAAACTCAAACTCAAACTCAAAGCATTTATTTCAATTAAACCTTGTACAGGCACTTTTGAATTGTCAAAATTAAATAGTCTGTCAGTTAGTCAGAAAGTTGAAGCTAGTTGCCCATTCCAAAACGTAGATCTCTATGGAGAAGAACGGGCAAGAAACTCCATGGACACTCTTTTAAATCAAGTTATTACAAAATCCTGGGTACATTATTCTTGTTGCTTCTATATGTGAGAACAATGTAAAAAGAAAAAGACAAATGAAGAAACAATTCAAAATATAAGATTAAAAATAAGCCTTGGCAGTTAAGAGATGACCAGTCTCAACCGACGGCACCCGTTCACGAACATGACGCGTGGATCAGCACCATCCAGCTCAACCATTTTGTAGGGAACCGAATAATCCAACACACGCGCCACCATCGGTGAGACATTTAAGTGAGCATGACACGTTCTCAACTGCCATGCTCTTTCAAGTCAACAACAGAAAAAAAAAAATCATAATAAACGGAAACATGGTTCTTACATTTACAAAATTAAAAAATTAAATGCTTCTAAATTATACAAAACTATAGTTTGCAATTTATTTAAGATGTTAATATAATTTACTACCAAACAGGAAGAGGTATCTAATATTGCAGTATTCAACAATTATAACTGGATTGAATAAATAAAAAAAGTTATGTTCGTAATGTCAGAAATATTGAAAAAGAAAAAGGGAAGCACCTCTTCCAAATATTGAAATTTTAACTAGTGAGCCCAAGTGCCTGTGGAGCAGGACCAGCATTAAGCCAAGCATTTTTATCTACGATATAATCATCCAACTTGTAATATGCTTGTCTACATAGTGTGCGTTTAATGCATGTTTTAAATTTCTTCTCATTTAATTGAAGAATTATCACAGTTTAAGTAATAAGTGTTAAGACGTGTAAACCAAACGTCATTATCATCATCATTTCAGCCGATAGACGTCCACTGCTGGACATAGGCCTCCTCCAATTTTGGGGGGGTTTGCCATAATCGCCACGCTTGGCAGGCGGGTTGGCGATCGCAGTATGGTATGGTGGTGGAATGCATAGAGAACGCTGCTGCCCATTCTCCGGTGAGACCCTTAGTCGCCTTTTACGACACCCACGGGAAGTAAGGGGTGGTGCTATTCTTCTACACAGACAAACGTACTAACTTTATAAAACAAAATAATTGCTAGAAAAAATAATTACTAACCTAAGCTAATGAACTTATAATTAATAAAGAAAATCAAGAAAAGAAATGCCTAACCTATACCAAATACTTATAATATTTATATACAAACCCTAAATACAAATTAAGATAAGTATACCGAAAATCAGGGAAAGAAATGCCTAACCAATAATAAATGCTTACAATATTTATTTACAAAACCCTAAATAAAAATTAAGATAAGTAAATACCCAATAATCAAGAAAAGAACCGCCTAACCTATACCAAATACAAAATTTTAAAGAAAATTAAGAAAAAGAACCTAACCTACAAACCCTAAAATATAAATAAATGAAATATGCAAACAGTCAGTATTCAAGTGAATCGCAATAATCGAATCCAACTATTCGCCTATACTCTCCAGGATACGTGCGTTCGCTACGAATAACTGAATCCTTATGGCAGCGGCGCGTTTTCTTTTGAAATGGTCATCTCGCAGTTCAACCTGAGGGGTTGTCGACTGCTTAACCTGGCTTTCCTGTGGATGCCTCAATAAATTAAGGCCTCCAGCCAGGGCATAATACACAACTTAACTACACAATATAAACTTAAAAACTAAGCGACTACACGCTAAGGGCACCCCCTGTGGGGAACGGACCTCGGCTTAGGGCGTCGCTGGGAGAGGGCAGCAAGGGACAGGCTGGATCGGAATTATGGCAGCGGCGCGGCTCTCAGCGCGCTTTATACAAGGTGTAACGGAAAGGGGGTATCAACCCTGAAGGAGGTGAATGTGCTCATGAAACTGAACAAATTTCCCAAAAGAACATAGGTCGAAATATGAAAAAAAATTTGGACCTCCCATAGTAATAGTAAATCATTGATATGCTATTACTATGGGAGGTCCAAATTTTTTTTTCATCTTCATTCACCTCCTTCAGGATTGATACCCCCTTTCCGTTACACCTTGTATATATAGCCACGGACGCGCAGGCGCGAGGCGTTTACGTACTCTGATAGAATACCTTAACAAATGTTCGCCGTGATTCTTTAAATTGACATAACTTTTTTATTTATGAACCGATTGACATGAAATAAACACTAAATGTTAAGTGAAGCTTACTACAATATATTAATGAAAACCGCATCTAAATCGAATAAGCCGTTTCTGATATCAGCGTGCACAAACACAGCAGACAAACAGACAAACAGATAAACAGACAAAAAAAAAATTAATTACATTTTCGGGTTCGGCATCGATATAATAACAACCCCTGCTACTTTTTTTTAATATATTTCCATTGTACAGACACCACTTTTCTACAATTTTATTATATGTATAGATAAATGCTTTGAGTTTGAGTTTATTGATAGACAGTTTCAGCTAAATTTAATAGGTCGTCGTTTTACACATTGTTAATACACAAATGTACATTAAGCTTGTGTTTAATTAAAGTAATGAGTACATAGTTGAATTGTATGTGACAAAGTGACTTGCTTGTTGCTCAAAAAGTGGTTCCGTAAATCTTCCAACCACGACAACATTCCGAAAGCCGTGATTCCAAAGTTTTTATTTACACAGGAAAGGGAACTTTGTTCACGAGTATTTAAACACACATAAATAAAAACAGTAAGCCTTAATTCTCCTTACATTTAGCGAAGTCTAAATAAGTGTCCGAAAATGTAAACAGTGGCACTTAAGCTGAGGACCAGGTTTAAAATGAGGGCATCGCGTGCTGTGGAACACTAGCCGAACCCTCTAAATTTAATAATATTACTTGTGAATCAAGGACATGAGGAGATGCGTCCATATCACGAGATCTTCGCGAGATCGCGTCCTACTCTCGCTTACTGAAAATATTGCATTTTTCACTTTACAGAAATATTTGTGAAAACGCTGACATGTTATTACGTTTACGTGATGCTGTTGCTGAACGAGCTGCACAGAGATATACTTTGAAAATCGAAGCTTTCATGAAAAGGAAAAATATTTGTCTGATTTTGTCGCAAAATAGTGTCATTTAAATCAAAATATCACGGGTGTGGAAACTCCATCAACCGATGTCTACACTATTTTACCAATTTAATTATTGGCCAAAATATTATGAAAATATTGATGTAAGTGGATCACCGGAAAGTGCACTATTCGGTAATAAGCTTTAACCAGAGCGTAATGATGATTGAGTATGTAACCAGGCCTATTTAACGCTATCATAATAATATGTCCTGAGTGCATATTTTACCAAAATTTATGAGTAGGCAATCGATCTCTATAATTATAAACTATAGCCCAACGTAACTGAGAACAGGGTCCAAGCAGTCACTGGGCTCCATAGAGAGGAACCTCCTAATAATACGAGCCGCTGGTGTCCAGAAGTAGGTACCGCTTTCTGAATCAAGCCCTTAACCCAGCTACCTAACGAGAGCCTTCCCAGGTGTTGGTCGAAGCTCAATCATTAGCTGTCACGACTATCGGCACAATTAACGCTTATTAATATTATTAATATATTCTTGTCTACTATTATTAAGAAATCAAGCTACAAAGCTGACTAACACTGAATAAACCAGTGGTTTTTAAAAGGCATTGATTGTCGTCTCCAAGTAAAGTTGGAAAGAATAGCTTTTTAATTTATTTTTTAACTGAAGACAGTAATTTTAATTGATTCTGTCAGCCTTTTAGAAGAAGGTAGGTACTTTTTCTAATTGTTTTAATAGACAATTTAACTTTTTACCATAGGTCGAGTCCAAACGATAGAATTGCAGTAATAAAATAATTTATTTGAGAATTAGTGAGAAAGTTAAACGAAAGGAAAGTTTTACTGTATATTTTGACAAAGTCGGTTGGTTTAACATAAAAATTTTAAGACTTGAACATGCTGTAGGTAAGCTACGTCAGCAAATCTGATTTATGTTCGGTTCGCTCGTTGACTGCTATCTGCCTTTTAATCTTGTTAGACTCTTCCAACCAGCTTATTTTGGTTACATGCTTGAAGAATTTTTATTTGAGTAGGTACTGTGATGTAAGAAATATGTTATGCATCTTAAGGTTAATTTTTACTTGTTTTGGATGAAAATGATTTAAAGGTGTGTCCAGACCTAGCGAATGCGCCGCTCGCGAGCCGCTTGCGAACTGCGCGCGTGTTGCTCGCGTGCGGTTATAGCCTACGTTTGGTGCGCCCCGCTCTAGTGCAACTCCGGCAAGGCTCGAGTGGGGCACGCAGGCAGTGCGCTTGCGCTTGTGCGCTTGAGTGGCGCGCGCCACTCAAGCGCACAGAGCTTCTTTCGCGTTTGAACTATGAGCCTCAGTTGTAAATTTGCTTGCACCGCTCGAGTTCGGCCGAAGCCTGCGCGCGACCGGCGCGCGGACGGCACAGGGGCTGCGTACGAAGATGAAATGCACGCGCGCAGTTGGCAAGCGGCTCGCGAGTGGCGCATTCGCCAGGTCTGGACACACCTATAGGTCGAAAGGTGTCATTTGTTTGAAAATTGCTTATCATTTTCGTTCCTTGACCGTACCTACGCACCTACTAATCTTAATGTATACTTAAGTCAGATAAAGACTCCTACAACATTACCCCAATATGGTATTATGTAGAAAGGTAGGCACCTATTTGCAGTAGGACTTGTAGTTGATTCATGCCATTATAGAGCATCAGCACCCACCCAACCGACAAACTCCATTGTTACATTTCAATTTGCAAAAACGTTTATAATTTACATATTACCAAAGGCTATCGATCCAATTCGGTAAATTGGTCGCATTATTTGTATTAAACGACTTTATTTACGGCTGGCAACATTACGTGCAGCAATAACTTTCAGTAATGACCGATTGTTGCGGAATTCCCATTCACCTGAAGTTATGAATTATCTCAAACGATCTCGACACCTCGTTACTGTTTTGTTACGAACTTAATTACGAGGAAAGTTGGTACAAACAGGCAGGTGGGGCTGTTATATTAGCTCATTCATCTTTATCGTTTTGAAAATCAAAAATTTTGTAGCTTTGAGTTTTGTCTAGTCAAAACTACTGGGGGTCTAAAAAGGCCACTTTGGAGAATCATAAAAGGATAACATTATGAATCGTAATATTGCGAAGACAGTCCGTGTTTTTCTTTTTTTCGCTGCACTACGTAGGTATAATCAAAGAGATTGGGATTGGATTTGGATCGGATTGATTGGTATTTTAGCACAGATAAAAAAATCTGTGAAAAATGCTTCACCAATGGGATTTGATACGATTAACTTATAGGTTAACTGTCCATTATGTTATCCTTTTATGATACTACCAAAGTGGCCTTTTTAGGCCCCCTGTTCTTGTACACTTATACACTTTTGAATTCATCATCCTGTTTGGAAACTGGAAGTTACGATTCTTCAAGCCAAATATCTTAAAAGATCAGGATGTACAGACGCTATCACATCAAGCTACCCGAAACTGTAAAATTTTCCCAATCAACCTTGAACCTTATGTTTTAGCGATAAAGTTGAAAATCTATTAAAGAAATTTTACAGATTGAACATTATTATTTGACCTTAATGAAAATTAACCGACTAAAAAGGTGTCCATATACAGCATGTATCAGAAAGATCTGATCATATACAAAGTGTAATGTTAAATGCGCAAAACCTCCTAAGGGGTCATTGTACTCATCATTATGAACAAGTTTTTAATGAGACCCAAGCTGAAATCGCGAAAATAAAAATCAGTTTTTCCCTACATTTGTACTCGCATAACTCGTCAAAATGTTCTAAACAGCTGATTTCTTTTTTGCGATTTCAAGTTTGGTCCCATGTTAAAAGTGGTTCATAATAATGAGTATAATGACTTCTTAAGAGGTTCTGCGCATTTAACGTTACACCTTGTATAAGGGTGAAAAATTATCAACTGTCCCATCCACAACTTCAATACCTACTCAACCCAAATGTATGGGACAGTTGATATATTTTTCGCGATTACGATATTGGTCCCATGAAGAAACTAGTTGTTCAATTTGCTGGTCTGTGCCACACCCTTCAATATGACCACACCTTTTTGATACATGCTATAATATATTGATTATTCTCAGATAGTGATGACATTATGATCAGTCACAAAGACAAAAATAGGTCGGCTAGCGAGCTACGTGTAAATCAAATCAAACCTATACAAATAAACACAAGGTGGGAATTATAGGTATAAAAGGAGACGTAATATCCAATCTTTCCAATTACTAGGTACCACTTACTTGCAAAAGACATATAAAGATTCGCAAACGATATGAAGAAATCAATCTGTATCTTACCGAAAATAGCAATATATACAGGGTTATTGGTAAAACATTAACAACCTCTTAAGAGGTCATTGTACTCATCATTATGAACAACTTTTACTATGGGACCAAACCTGAAATCGCGAAAAAAAAAAATCTGCTGTTCCCTACATTTTGACGAGTTAAACGAACATAAATGTAGGGAACAACTGAATTTTTTTTCGCGATTTCAGGTTTGGTCCCATAGTAAAACTTGTTCATAATGACGAGTACAATAACCTCTTAAGAGGTTGTTAATGTTTTACCAATAACCCTGTATATTCGAGTACACATAAACAGAGTTCCCAAGTTCTTGTTATTGGATTAGAACTACGTACAAGACTGCCTACAGCTACTTGTACTATTAGTTATGTTCTGTGCTAAAGCCTCCAATTATTCGTTAAAGGTAGGTACACATAACAACTCGGAAAGGGATCGTCACCTTATAATACCTTTAGGCTTCCTCAGACAAGCGCGACGCGACTATGCGTCGGAGTTCTGGTAGAACAATTTCCATGAAGGTTTCATAGAAATTATATTACTAAATTATACTACTAAAATTCACATCGCGCTGTCGCGTCGCTCCTGTCTGCGGGAGCTTTTAATGTTTGATCAATAAATTACTTATTAGACAGACTAAATGTAAATAAAAGTGTCACACAGCTTCTAATTGATCTAGAAATACTTGAACAACGAGACTATCGTCACGTGCGAAAAATCGTGCGAGACTTTTATATTGTCCCATTGCCTACCTAATTAACGGCTGCTGACCGAAATAACATCAAAGATAACGAACTCTTTAAATTGAAATAAAAAGACTGACTTCATGTTATGACCGATTTCGCCAAACATGGCCAAGTTTGGCGAAATCGGTCATAACATGAAGTATAACATAACTTGACTGAAAGATGGCCCTTCTGGCTTCTTTTAACCATAATCACCACGTGCGACGAACGGTTTGGTGATAGCAGTAGCTATACGTTGTTATTAGCAGTCGCTGGTCTCCTATATTTTGACATAGTTGATCCACTTTTAGAAACGTTATCATCATCATCAGCAGCCTTGTTCCACAGCTGAGTATAGTCCTCCTCTCTTTAGTGCTTTTTTCCTCAAAAGGAAAAGCAAAACCTTATAAGATCACTTCGTTGGTGCCATTTAAGTTTATAGTGGACTGTGATTTAAACCGCTCTTACTGGAGACGACTTTGATTGATTTAGCTTGTATATTAGACTCCCCTTGATTGAATTGACGCCGCTTTGCGGAACTCAGCGCCATTGCGGGCGGACCCAAGTCTAAAGAGACGATGAACATTTTCCGAAACATAAACTTTATCAGATGAATATACTTTTATATTGGAACTACCAGACTGGTCAAGTGTTTGTTACTATGACTACTGAGTGTGAGTCCGTAGGTCGGGCTGTATGTAGAGATTATTAGGTTTTTCTTTAAAAAAAAAACTATAAAAATCGTAATAGCAGCCCATAATCTCGAAGTGTGCTTTGTTAATGTCAAAAGTTACACCTAGAACATAGGGCTCATGACATAACTGCTGAAATGTGGGTGCATCCCTGCTGGCTTTCACATTTTGAGGGGTTTTCAATAGAAAATGGCGTGTGTGTTATGCTACGTTATGTAAAAATTACAGATTATCTAGTTAATATACTTATTATTATCCCGGAAAAACGAGATATAACCATAACCATATTATTATGATTATTAACTTAGCATTAGCTAACCTAATAATCATATCTTATGGATTAAGGACTTGGTGGTGCCAATAATTACATTAATGAGCAATTTATGGTCGGGAAGATTGTAAATAGACTCGCAGGCAGCTTGTGTATAAACGTAGTCTATAAACACTTTATGCTATTACCGCCAAGCTGTAAAATCAACAGTGTTGCAGAGACACAACGATGTCGGTCATTTATCATTATCACCTATGTAGCACTATCGACTCGCCCCTGCCAGACAAGGTTTTTACAAATGGACAAAGCATCAAGAATCTTTAATTATAAATAAGTTAAATATAATAGTGTATTATACACATAACATGACGTGTATTATTTTTTGTCTCCTTAACTCTTTCACACGCTGTCTACATCTATCTATTTATTGTCTTATCGCAGGTATGCTGGAAGAGATTTCTTATGAAATAAGCATCACCTTTGTACCTACTTTTCTGTTCTGTTTTTTTTTTCTTGTCTGTTTATATATGTGTGTACATAAATGGTAAAATAAATAATTCGGAATAATTTCTCTAACAGATGGTAAAAATCACGTCAAAATCTGTTGCGCAGTTTAGAAGAAGAACGCGTCACAAAACAACAAAAAAAAAGCGTGAGAAAACAAAAGAAAACAAACAAAAACTGCCCTCGAATTTAATGGTGTCCAAAAAAATTCATCTTGAGACCGTAAAATCGGGGGCGTATTTTTGCGATGGTGGTTTGTTGGACTGGAAGATCCTTTCTTTTAATGCTTTTTTTGTTGTGTGTGAGTTGTTATACATACGTCACGTTTCAATACACTCACGCGTTTAGAAACTTAGATCACGTACTGCCAATTTTCGCCAATTTGTGATGGATCGTTTGCGGTGTTTCTTAACAGTTTCCGACAACGCCTGTTCAAAAGTACTTACTCTGATCGACTTGATCATATAAACGACACGTGCTTGTTACTTTTTAGTATATTTTTCCTAATGTATTTCGTCGTATCATAATTATCGTCTTATCCTAATCATTTCGTCAAACAAAGATATTAGCCACAGGCCGCTGTGAAAGTTAGTACCACGAAAATATATAATATGATGACATGACTAACAAAAGTTCGGTAAATATAGGCAACTTTACTCAGTCGGCTAATCATAGTTTCTCAGAAGTACAAAAAGATGAGCGCACTAGATATTTTTACATTTCACGTGACATATTTTAACATCGTGACTTTTCGGCAATTCGGCATCAAGAAACTAGCTTCGTGAAATTGAATTGAACTCATGTTTTATTTTGTAAAAGTCCACAGACACACACACACGCACATGATGTGCTCATGAATTCTTTAAGATCGTGTCTATTAACAAAACAAACACCTTGTTTGATCAAGGATAATGTGGATTTATGTTTTTTGTGTGTCAATTTATTAAATCATTAAAGTTTCATTCAGTTCAGGTGTGACACCTATTTTAATAGCTTACATTTTATATGGTTTTTATTATTCATTATAAACTTGCACGTACAGAGCCCGTTGAAATAAATAATTGATATGGCATAGGAACACATGGTGTTTATTGTGGATCATTTTACTACCCAGAATCTAACAGTAACGAGACCAGATAGGCACAGTGCAATAGTGTCGAATAAAACTGTAAAATAACTTACAATATTACTGCACCTGTGAATCATATGATTATTACGTCGTACGCAAAATACGCGCATTGACGTAGAGTTGCGGACACCAGCCCGTATTACCGACTACGTCGTCAACATTCCGAACACTTTCTACAACCGAAAAAAAAAAGAAATACAATTATCATGACGCTTAATGCCAAAATTATGTAACGCTAATTTAGTGTGTGGTGTGTCGGATGGGCCAACAATTTGGAGTTGGGCCTTGGCGCGTGCTGGTGACAATGAACGCGCAACGACTCATTGGCTAAAAATAAGTGTACCGGCCCACCTGCGACCGGGGCTTGATGCTCAGCTGTTCGTGACGTTCTCTTGGCCGCTCAGCGGTTTCCTCAATCGACGACCTTTAAAATTTTGAAGCGCCAGATGATTGTCTATCTTCCGGATTGACACCAGGATTACATTAAAATAACAAGTGAAAATCTCTCTGATTTTTAGATCTAACCGTTCTATTTGCGATCTTCCGTCCGCTTCTTTGAGTTTCGCTGCACGAGTTTTCTCTGTATTTTTATTACAACAATTCACGTCAGACGCTTCGTTTAGCTGATAAATGGATTCACTCTAACTAAAAACTACAAAGAAAATGTTATTCTAATTTATTCAAGTAACGCTCGTATTCAATATCCAGAATCAATTTAACCTTAAACCTTTAAAAATAACACTTTGTCTCAACAGTCTCTTCTCTTGCGAATGAATCTAAGCATAATCTGAGAAAGCTAGCAAGTCAAGTGGAAATATTAATGGAATCAATTTAATCAACTCATATCATTCCGATCAGCAAAAGTTTCTTAACACAAAATAATGCCGCTCCAAGTTATACGAATATTTTATAAAAAGGGTTTAAATAAAAGTTTACGGGGAGCTAGCAACGAGAGGATAAAATTATTTCGTCCCATTTTATGAGGTTGAGGTTGAATTAGTGCCGAGCCTAAGCTTTGATGACTTTTTTACGCCTCCAAGTCGCTATTAAGGATCAACTCATTAGTTCGTAAAGTTAATCCTAGGGGCTGGTGTTATGAAACGCTTCGTACAGGAGGGAATTCACTTAAGTTGGTATAGAATGTCTCTTTAATTTCCGACTTCATTCAAAGCTACAAATGCGATCACCCTTGCTACTTTAGCAAGGAAATGAAATGAGGCACTGCTTATTTCAAAATTAAAGACTGTTGAGAAGAGACTTAAAACATTAGAAACTAGCTGTGCCCGCGACTTCGTTTGCTACCATGTCTGAAAACAAATTGGATTTCATGGGTTTTAAGCTTTTTTCGTGGAACCCTAATTATTTTTCTAAAATAAAACCCTAAGCTACTCCTTAATATCAGCTATCTGCCAGTGAAAGTCCCGTCAAATCGCTCCAGCCGTTTCGGAGATTAGCTGGAACAAACAGACAGATAGCCAAACATTTTTTTTTTTCTTATAAGTATTTTTTTCTCGTATATACTTTCATATGCATTTAATAAAAAGCTGTTATTTTGACGTTACAAATAGACACTTCAATTTTATTGATTTGTAGGGATGTAGAGCGTAAAACGTGAACCAAAGAAAGACATTAGGTACTGCCTATACTTGGCGAGCTTATAATATTATTAGAACATAGCTAGCTACTACTTATTAATGTATGTGTGTAGTTTCGCATGTAAGCATACCACAACAAACGGTCATATATGTAGGTGTTGCTATAATAACGTTAAGGATTAGTGATCGCAGATATTAGGAGGCGATGCGGCTGATCCTAAGGCTTATGATCTCGTTTACGACATGGGATAAGTATGGCGTTGGCAAATACAATCTTACTATCGTATTAATAAGAACAATAGTTAGTTTGTTGCATTTTGGTAACCGTAATGTTATGTTGGTCAGTCGGGATATTTTAGGGTTCCGTTGCCAAATGGCAAAAAACGGAACCCTTATAGATTCATGTCTGTCTGTCCGTCCGTATGTCACAGCCACTTTTTTCCGAAACTATAAGAACTATACTGTTGAAACTTGGTAAGTAGATGTATTCTGTGAACCGCATTAAGATTGAAAATCTTAATGCGGTTCATAGAATACATCTGGGGGGGGGGGGGAACCCCCAAAATTTATTGTTTAAAATTTATTTTGCGCTTTAGGTCATCTAAAGCGCGGTCACTGTCGGACTAAAAGAAAGAGAAGCGCGATGGCTGGTAATTTATAGCAAAATATGAAGTAATTATTTAATTACAAAAAATCTATTGTTTGGACTATAAAATTAAAACACTAGTATTTTAGAATGTTGCTTGTAGAATAATCTGACAAAAAATCAGAATGATTGTATGTATATTGTATATTAGTATGGTTTTTATTGTAAAAAGATAGTTTTAGAGGTATCTTCATGATTTGTTTCTACCGTATCAAATTAGTTGTATTATGTTTTCAACACACTATCTACCTAGCATATATCCTGAAGAATATCATATATTTTTTTGATTTTGTTTACTGTAGTCGATCATAATCTTTAATTGTTTCTAAAACTTGCGTTTTTCTTTTGTGTTTAGGTCCTGTAAGCCCCATAAAAGAAAAGCAAAGAAGAATATTGTTATACAAGGTGTAACACGGAAGCTGGATCATTCTTATCCGGGCACGGTAGGACCTCAATCCCTAACCATCTATCGATTTAAACCCACACTATGTTCCACAGTGTATTGAACACCTTGACGCGGTTTAAAAGTTATTTAAATATTTTTATGTTAAAATAATTTTTCAAATTAACAGACCAACTGAAAAGTCACCATATTAAAGCTGATGTGTTAAATAATGTTAAGTCATTTCCTATATGCATGGAGCAGTAAGGGAAAAAGATGACAATCATCTTGCCCAATCATTCCAAAATTTTGAGAAAGGTATAATGCCCCCATCAAAGAGACCTCTATCAATGAACGATCGCTGGAATTGCGTCACGCGTTTCATTTCCGCTGCCGATATTAGTGCTTTAACAGATGTCGTTCAAACGATTACTTGTACATTATCACTTCATTTCTTACTTCTTTGTGACTCACCGTTGACAGTAAGTGTTTGCATTGTTACTGCGCGTAATCAGTGCCCTCGCATCGCTAGTGTTACCTCTGGTCTGTTCCAAAAGTATCTAATAACAGTGTAAACAAACTCTGTTCAGGTTGAACTCTTACGCAATCACTCAATAAAGGGTGTTAGTAACAAATTCATCTGTATGTAGTAGATTTAAACTTTATATCTTACCACTTTTTCCAACAATTTTTGTTTGAAAAACGTCATTTCATTTTAACCTTTGAATGTCTTAAGTTACACAGTTCGACATCAGTCTTTCTATTGTGTCTCTAATCAAGGCATTCGATGAGTTAATTCAAAATCACAATCAACGTCTAAAGCTAAGGTTATTAAATTTACCCAAACTGTCAAATGAAAAATATATTTTAGGTGATTAAGGCCTGATTTTTCCATCGCGAGATAACTTTTATTCGAGGTATAAAATTGATGTTTGACAGTTTTTGTATGAAATAACTGTAAAAATTTCAAAATTATTCCTCGAATAAAGTTATCAGATGATTGGAAAAATCAGCCCTTAAAATTATAATTTCGGATATTATAAGTAGGCAAATAATCAAATTAAAGTAGGTACATATATTTTTATCAGATACTTTTGGAACAGACTATAGACATTTTTTTTATCAATAGCGTCACGTGAGCGCAGCGTGTATTTATACTTCTTAAAAAAGGAGGCAAATTTCGTCTGTATACATACACACATCAAAAGTGTCTAGGGATCAAGCATTTTTATGCGGATTTCTTGAGATTGAGATGTGGCTTTGTAATAAATTTATGATTTTATAAATTTATATGGATCCTTTTTGGTGCATTTCATAATTTGAATCAGGAACTGTGAATCAAATTCGAGTAAAAGATGAAAATCAGCTGTCAATATTTTCCCTATAAAAACATACAACGCATTGAAGACATTATTAGTGCTACTGTTTCCCTACTACTGATTAAAACCAACGTTATTATGGAGCGGCGACGTCATTTAAGCAGGGAAGAAATGCTCAGAGCCGTGGGAATGATAGAAGCTGATTCCCGGCAACGTACTGTGGCTTTAGCTCTGAATACAAGTCAGAGTGTTATCAGTCGACTTTGGACACGTTACCGAAGCACTGGTACCGTGGCTGAGCGCCATGGAGGACGGTATCGCTGCACCACACGGAGACAAGACCGATACATTCAAATCTTAACTCGAAGAGCTCCAACAATAACCGCCATGATGTTAGCCGTGAGGCTTCATCACTCTTCAGGGAACTTAATTAGCGACCAAACAGTCAGAAACCGCTTGCATGAAGTGAACCTTCATTCCCGAAGACCGCTACGGGTACCACCTATAGCAATGCACAATCGTAGGATTCGATATCAATGGGCTCTTGAACACAGAAATTGGGCAGAAGAACAATGGCGTTTCGTGTGCTTTTCTGATGAGTCTCGTTTTGGTATGAGACCGGATACAAGACGTATACGACACTGGAGAACCCCTGGACGCCAACAGCGATTAAAATCCTGCCAGGAAGTCCATCCTTATAGTGGTGGAACCATCATGGTATGGGCGGGTATTTGGATCGGCGGAAGAACTGAGTTGATTTGGATCAGAGGCAACCTCAACGCTCAAATTTATGCTGAGACGATTGTATCAGACGTCATCGTTCCTCTACAAGTGCAAATCGGTCCCTTATTTCAGTTAATGCATGATAATGCACGACCGCACACCGCAAGAGTTGTAAGACAGACTCTCGCCGCAGCTAACATCAATGTCCTACCCTGGCCTGCTCAGTCGCCAGACTTGAACCCGATTGAGCATGCATGGGATATGCTACAGAGAAGAGCTCTGCCGAATATGGAGGGTATCCAGTCGCAAGAAGACCTTTTTTTGTTGTTGCAACGAACATGGGCGGCCATTCCACAGCGTGATTTGGATGAACTCATTTTGAGTATGCCAAACCGATGTTCTTGTGTTGTTAGTGTTCGCGGTAGAAACACGGATTATTAATTGTTTAAGTTACCCAATAACATTTTAAAGAAAACTGTTATTTCAGTCTTTTTTTCGAACTTTTGTGTTAGTGGTTCAAATGTCAAAAATCCCTTTATTAGGAAAATGGCAAATTTCTTTATTAATGCAAAGGTGACTTGGTTTATCGTTACTGTGACAAACGAAAACACTTTATTTGATGAATCCTTAAAGAAAATTTTAATTAATATCAATCAGGAGAAAAGTTATTGCAAAAATATATGTTGATCCCTAGACACTTTTGATGTGTGTATATATATATTTTTTTTATATAATTATGTCTATTGTGGACCGATTTTGTAAATTATTTTTTCATATGGTAGAGGGAACTTGCGCAGTTCGAACTACCCAAGTAAAGTTTATAAAAATTATTATGGGACAATCATATGAGTTTTAAAATTGCTTGGGTAGTCTTTAAGTTACTTTAAATGGTATGTATTTTTTCCAGTTCGTGTATGTTGATGATGATATAATAACTTCTGTTACTGATATTTACATAGCAAGTAGTGGTATACGAATTTGTGTACTAAAAAGTGAAAAATATACTCTTCTTACAAAAAAGAAAAAACGACATTCAAAACAAACACTATAAAATTAAAAAGAACTTTAATTTCGGAAGACGGTATCTTAGTTCGACAGACGTCAACGCTAGAGACGAGGGGAGTCTAAAGTGCATAAGTTAGACAAGTATAAAGTGCCTACAATTCGTAAAACAGAGTTCGTGTAGACACTCTAAATATAACATAAGGAGCAAGTGAAATCACCTTGTTAATATTCATATTTTCATTTTACATTCATCTTCCCGCTTGGGAGCATGTACGGTGCAACCGTACATTTCTTGTCAGCATTTTTCGGCGACACATGCATAAATTCCGTTCAGTAGCCGTTGAGCTATCTTTAAAGCTGTACGTTCTCAAATTCACGTAAAACCATCAAGAACTGTGCATGTATGTTCAATAGTTATCATTTTCTCTCGCACACTAATCATGGGCTCTTTTTTTCATAAGGACAATATTTAAGTAGCCCCTATTAAATGTGACTTAAACATAATTGGTGAAAGGTGGGTGGTGGTGGCTTGGGAAGAAGTGTACCAAGTAGGTACCTACTTGGTACTCCTTTTCCCAACCTTTTGGAAAAAACAGGCGTGATGTTATGTTAATATAAGATAATTAACTAAGTAGCTACATCGTTCTTATCTGATTTATCAAAGCACATATTGTGTGTGTTTTCTAGCAAAGGACCATATAGACGTCTCCGACGGGTGATGGTCCATAATAAATAGGTATATCCTTTGCCTTTTCGCTGAAATGGGATTGGGCGGGTCACATCAGCCGTATGCACGATGACCGCGGGGCAAAAGGCTCCACACAATGGGTGCCTGAAGATCGACGGCGCCGCCGAGGCAGGCCCAGAAAGAGATGGTGAGATGACCTGAACAGATGGTGTGGGAAAAGAGTTCCTGGAAGGATTTGGGGAGTCCTTTGCCCAGCAGAGGGATAGTGTAGGCTAACAAAAAAAAGTACTTTAACCAATTTAGCTCTCTATGTAGGTTATTTTTTTTAATAATTTCGTTTTGCTCACAAGAAAATTGTGTAACGCAGTAAGCATATTACTGCCAAACTTTCATCATTTATTTTGTTCTACGACAACTATTTATCACCGCGGACCGCAAAGGTGGTCTGCGAACGATCTGATACATATGATTAATACTTGGTACAAATAACCCGGTCAATCAATTACCAATATTATGTAACTTATCAACCAACCTAATTCTATTATAATTACTAGTTGAACGATAGACATTTCGTGACTACAGTTAATCGAATATGTTACCTGTTTGCACAGCTATCGATTAGGACAAATTCAATTAGATGTTATACTTAAACCGTGTTTTAGTAGCGGTATGCAATTACATTACTATTATTTTAACACTAATTGGTATGGCAAGGTTCTGCTTCAACAAATATTATTATGGAACCCTTTAATTGGATTCGTGGTCGATGTTATAATAAGTTAGTTTTTGGCACATCCAGAAAAGCAGGTTGCATGCACACAGCTTAAAATGGACACTCATTACAAATTACAATGTTTAAAAGAAAATAAATAAAATAGTTTTTAAGAAAATACCTCACAGGATGGAAATTAATTCCATTAAGGTATTCATTTATTTCCCATCTTTTAAGGTATTAGCAGAAGCAAATAATTGGAATTTCAAAATGAACTTTCAGTGGAGTACTATTGTGAAAATTCATTTTGAAATTTCAAAATATTCATCTAAATATGATGAACAGTATACCTACGTAATAAAAACTGAGCATAGACTGCATTACAGGTAGATGTAGGTTTAATAACTTTGTGCAGATATAAGGCGAAAAATAGAATAATATAGTCATAAGACCACGAGTATACAACTTTATTTTTAGTATATGCGAAACCCGAAACACGTGCCTAGTATTTTTATGTATAGAATCTATATACAAAATTTCAAAACTGTATCATGAAAAATCACAAAGTTATAAGCTTATTAAGTTACCTGTTTGTCCGTACAAAAACATGCTCACCTGATCTTGCGCTCATTGATAATAGTACCTAGGTACCTAACCATTCGGCGCGGAGATTGGATAAGCTACTTAGTGTCGATCGGTGTCCAACTTTTAACCTTTTTTAAATATTTTTGGGACAAAATATAACGTGGGGTAAAAATTATTGGAATTTTAAGTTAGGTACTTATTCTGAAAAAACTATATTCGTTTTGCATATAAGTACTAAAAATAAGGTTGTATTATACATACCCATATAGTCTGTTTTTAGGGTTCCGTAGTCAACTAGGAACCCTTATAGTTTCGCCATGTCTGTCTGTCCGTCCGTCTGTCTGTCCGTCCTCGCTTAATCTCTGTGACCGTTAGCACTAGAAAGCTGAAATTTTGTAGGAGTACGTATATCAGTTACGCCGACAAAGTGGTAAAATAAAATTTTCGAAAAAATTTTTTTTTAGGGTAGCTCCCCTACATGTGAAGTGGGGATGAATATTTTTTTCATCATCTACCCCATCGTGTGAGGTATCGTTGAATAGGTCTTCTAAAATGGCTTAGGGGTTGCTAAAATTATTTTTCGATTTAATGCTCCATTTACGAAATATTAAAGTTTAAAGTGCAAATTTTTGTTCCAGTAGGGCGTCCCACCCCCCTCTAAAAGGTAAACTACGGGCTTGAAAAATCTGGAAAAATTCTCGATGATAGTGCATTTCATGAACTTTAAAGGAAAAGTATAGCGGTTAAGATAACTTTATTAGTTTAGCAGTAATAGTCGTTGAACTTGGGTGTTGGATAATTTTGTACCAAATACAAAATCCTTAGCATTAATCCTTTAAAGTGACTAAGATAAAGTAGTTGCTTGTTTATAATGGGTAAATACTTGCATTGAAAACCAAAATATGTTTTTTTTTTTACGTATTCAGAATAAAGAACAACAGAATCGTACTACATTGTGATAACGGGCTACTACGGAACCCTACACTGTGCGTGGCCCGACACGCACTTGGCCGGTTTTTTTTTGATACATCAATCTAACAAAAAAAATATAATGGTGTTTTGTTTACAATTGTGGAGGAAAAATAAGAAAATTATAGGCTGACATAAAAGCATTATCAGCCTATAATGTTCCCACTGCTGGGAAACAGGCCTCCTCACCGTGAGAGGGACAGGGCCGTAATCCTACACGCAGGCCGTAATCCACCACGCCGGCCCAATGTGGGTTGGTAGATGTCACATGTCTTCAAATTGTTGGTTCGAGGACATGCCAGTTTCGTCACGATGCTTTCGTTCGCCGTTTTGAGAGCAATGGTGATGAAATAATTTACACAAATAAAAGCGCCTATCTGTTCGAACCTACGACCTACAACTCGTAAGTCGCGGGCGTAACCACTGGGCCACCACTGTTCCAACTGCTACTCTGGCATACTAAAGCTAATTAACAAGCTAAATATTACGCTTTAAACAGACGAGAAAATGCAAGGAAAACGTATTTTCCCTACTTCGTTCGTCATGACGCATTGTTATTACAGCCTAGCGCGAGGGTCGGATCTACAACACGCATAAGACGAAATATTATGAGCACATATTATTATGATGCACTCCGCGTGGTTGTAACATATTATTAAGATCTTTGCGGAAATATAATATATGAGACAGCTGTGACACGAGAAGTCTCGGGTGATGACGCGGTAAACATATTACTACCATCTGGTGCAAACATTGTACCTACCTTACCTGTATTACACACTGTAGGTACATTTGCAATCACACACTTGTGCACTATTGCAGTGCTTCTCCTGCCGAAGCCTAGTCTCCGTTGAGGTGGACCGCCATGGCCGAAAAACGGTTTGGAGGACTATACATTCGCAATACGAAAAAGTAAAGCAGTTTTCAAAAACATTCCTTTCGTCACATATCTAAGAGCCACATATCACCATTTCCAACAGTCATTTTATTCTAAGGCCAATACACACGGCGTTTTTATACGCGCGTTCCATGAAATGCGTCGATTGCACGACGACGACGGCACGTTTTCTGCCTTGAAAAAGCAACACTAGCAGCAGCGCGTTTACGCGCGTCGAAGGCGCGTAAAAAAACGCCATGTGATTGGGCCCCTAACGTTGGTCGTACGTAGTTGGAAAAATACTAAGGCTCCATGGAGGGTGTATGTAGAATTTGACTCCAAAGGTGCTCTCCATCTCATTCTTTGTCTATAAGTACCTACCTTGAAAAATTGCTATTTTCCAGTCGTAAATATTTTGGCTATAAATAAGAAAAACTTTGTATTTTTCCCTATGGAAAACTGGTAACGTCATTATTGATATATCGCACGAGCAATTTTTGGTCTCGCGGAGAGGGTTAAAAATTTACAGGACAATATTTCCGAACCACGGGCAGCTCATCATGTTTAATTTATTTTCAGACGGAAGCTCAACTTTTGTAAACGATTTTATCGAGAATGTTTTTTTTTTTATTATAAAATACCTGTAGGTACTTGATTATTACAGACCCATTTAATCAGCCCCGATTTTAATTACAGTTCACTTACTTAATTTACGCCCAAGTAAGCCCCTTTACATACACTCTGGCTACCAAACAGCACCGGATGAAAGCTATATGCCTGTGAAAGCTTTCATACTAATCCCATTCGGCAAAGCGGCAACCGGTAAGTGTGAAAAGGGTCTTAGTTGTACTTGCACTTGCGACCAATTGATACAAAAATTATACTTCACTGCATAAAGGAGCTAGTTAGAGTTCAAATAGAAAAGTATCATATTTACTCACTTATTAACAAGGAATATTTATTCACAACTACATTAGTGTAGGTATTATGAATCCTGAAAGTTAAGACTCTATTACAAAGTTTAATTGAACTGAAAGTTTCACTTGAACTAAAGATTCAGATCATTTCTATGAAATTGTATCGAAGATGGGTAAAATTACAACAGAATTTTAATAATTTTGTTAAAATGAAAACTTTGAAGACCTTATGTATTTTTATTATTTGTAATTTAAGATTATTACTTTAATTGTAGGTAATTGATATTGTTTATTCATAAAGAGAACGAGGTAATGTCAAAAAAAAAATCGCTTCGAGTATTATCGTCTATCTTCAGAAACACGAACGCGCGAGGATGAGATCTAATATAAAGCAGTTATAACCATGGAGTGCATAAGAAAACTTACCTATTTCAGTAGCATTAAAAGAATAAAGCAGTTTATATCATACAACTGAGTGTTTGGTTTGGCCAGACTTCGGGCGCGGGGCGGGCGCGGCGCGCGAACTCAAACATATGAACTTCCTTTGAGTGTCCATAGTGGGGCACGCGGGCGCGGTGAGCGGCGCGGGCTGCTCGGCGCGGGGTGCGCTCGGGCAACTCACGCCTTAGCTCGTTCATACAAGTGGCCACAGTAGGTGCGCGTTGCGGGCGCGGGCGGCCCGCGCGGGATCGGGTTTCTCAAACTAGTTCGAGCTTTTTTCTAGTAAAAATAAGTCTTCTTCATCCATATGACAAACACTGAATACAACAACACGCAGAACGCAGCCGCGCTCCAGTGCTGACAGGCAGCTCCCGCGCGTTCCCGCACCCGCGCCCGCGCCCCAGTCTGGCCAAACACTTAGAATGTCAATTTCAGAATAGGTATGAAACTTTCAGATCTATTCGTCTATTTGAACTTCTATATATTTGAACCTTCTACTAAATATTTATTTCACGTACCTTGTTATAAGAACTTAAAGTAACTACTCTGTTTCTAAGCGTTTCGCAGTAAAATAACACAAAATGGTTCATATATTATTTAACAACGTGCTGACCTACATACGAGCTCTACAAAGTTATCTTGCGACCAAACTTAAAAGTCGTGAAGGAAAGCAGAGACAAATCCTACACGTTAATAATGCATTCCAACGTTGAGAGCTCTGGGAACTACTCTAAGTAGCACCACCTGTCTTTGCCTGCCTTCACAAACGATTGATTGAGCACTGAACACACTGCAATTAACACCCTACAGGAACCTATAAAAGTATAACTACCTACAAGCAGGATATCCTGACGTTTTCGAAATGAAGGTTTTCACGTTCGACGCTGTTGCTGCTTTTATTTTTTACTAGCTGACCCGGCAAACGTTGTTTTTTATAAATTATTTCGAGCTGCCTGGCGCTACTTCGTTCGGAGTCCTACCTCCTACTCCTACCCTACTCCTACACTACTCCTACCCTACTCCTACCCTGCTCCTACTCTACTCCTACCCTACTTCTACCGTAGGGTTACTATCTTTTTAGTCCTATACTTTTAATCACCTTTTCGAAACTGCTGAAAGCTATCGTAAACCATCCTGCATTCCAAAATTGAACAGCAAAATAGTTGACTACCCAATCTATATCTATATAATTTTATAAAAGAAAGTCGTGTTAGTTACACTATTTATACTCAAGAACGGCTGAACCAATTTGGCTGAAAATTGGCGGAGAGGTACGAGGTGCATTCAATAAGTACCTAGCCTCATCGCCAGAGGGCGCTGTAGTTTCAAAAGAGTTTTACCACAGTGTAGCACATTCTTTTTTCATTATTTTTTCAAATTTTCATTCCAATCCCTTCATTTGTTTTAATTTGACAACTTATGGAAGCTAACGTATCGATCGGTTTTACAAAAATGGAAAAAGAGCAATATCGTTCGGTGATTCGATTCCTATTTTTGGAAGGGAAAACGCGCATCGAAATCAAAGAGCGCTTGGATGCAGGTACGGTGACTCTTCTCCATCGATGGCCACCGTCAAGAATTGGTTCAACGAGTTTGCACGTGGCCGTACGTCGGTTTTTGATGAACCACGTCCAGGTGCACAGAAAACAGCTGCTACGGAGGAAAACATTAAAAAAATCCATGATCTCGTATTGGCAGATCGCCGATTGAAGGTTCGGGAGCTAGCTGAGACTGTAGGCATTTCAGAAGGAACAGTGCATCATATTCTTCACGAGGAACTCGGCATGAGAAAGCTGTCGGCGCGATGGGTGCCGCGTTTACTCACACCGGAAAACAAGTGCAACCGTGAGACCACATGGGAGACGTGTTTGGCGCTGTTTAAGCGGAATCTAGCGGAGTTTTTGCGTCGTTTTGTGACCGTCGATGAAACCTGGATCCACTGGTACACACCAGAGACCAAGGAGCAATCAAAACAATGGATCCAGACCGGGGAACGTGCTCCAAAGAAGGCGAAAACTGTAAAATCGGCCGGAAAAGGTACGGCCACCGTTTTCTGGGATTCACAAGGTGTGATCTACATCGATTACCTCGAGAAGGGTAAAACAATTACAGGGCTTTACTATGCCGATTTATTGGGCCGATTCGACGCCGAATTAAAGAAAAAACGACCCCATCTGGCGAAGAAAAAAGTGCTGTTTCACCACGACAACGCATCGGTTCACACGTCTGCCGTTGCCATGGCCAAATTGGTCGAATTACGCTACGAATTGCTGCCCCATCCACCGTATTCTCCAGATTTGGCCCCTTGTGACTTCTTTCTGTTTCCTAATCTGAAAAAATCTCTCGCCGGGAATAGATATGGATCAAATGAGGAGGCCATCGCCGCCACGGAGGCCTATTTTGCAGAGTTTGACAAAAACTATTTTTCGGACGCGTTAAAAAAGTTGGAGCATCGCTGGGCTAAGTGTATCGAACTAAAAGGAGACTATGTTGAAAAATAAATTGCCACTTTTCCAAAATTTTCGTTTACTTTTTGTAGGCTAAGTATTTATTGAATGACCCTCGTAGCTTAGAACCAGGAGACGGACTTAGGATACTTTTTATCATTTTTTTTTCTTATAGTAGTACTGTAGGAGTAGGTAAGGAGTAGGGTAGGAGTAGGGTAGGAGTAGGTTAGGAGTAGGGTAGGACTACTCCTACCCTACTCCTACTAAAATATAAAAAAAAATGATGAAAAGTATCCTAAGTCCGTCTCCTGGTTCTAAGCTACCTCCCCGCCAATTTTCAGCCAAATTGGTTCAGCCGTTCTTGAGTTTTAAATAGTGTAACTAACACGACTTTCTTTTATAAAATTATATAGATGATATACTCGTAGATTGGGCAATCAACTATTTTGCTGTTCAATTTTGGAATGCAGGATGGTTTACGATAGCTCTCAGCAGTTTCGAAAAGATGATTAAAAGTATAGGACTAAAAGGATAGTTTCCTCAACCTTAAATTGCATCAAAACTGCTACTAATTCCGATTTTGATCTGCTTGGGTTACTATGTCAGTGAGAACTATACCTATCGGTAAAAAGGAAATAGGAATATATTTAGAGTGGTTAAAACTTTAGCCTGTCAGCAATGTGAAAATGGGGTGGGCTTATCTTCACTCGTGCAGAATATTATTTTAAGCTCTATTATAATAATACTGTTCAACAATTCATAACATAGCCTCTACCACTAAGGGCATAAAATCTAGCCACTCACCACAGCGACCGCGGACTTAAAATGTTTAATTTTAAGTGATAAAAGACCACCACCCACATTTAAGACCGCAAACCGCACCTACATCACACTTGAGTGAAAAAGCTAGAATAATGAATTTATTGTTGTTTACTATTTGCAACTGTTAAGTCTTCTGGCTTAGCTTGTAGCAATGTTACACTCGGATTTCTTCACCTGCCTAGCCTTTTCCCAACTATGTTGGGGTCAGCTTCCAGTCTAACCAGATGCAGCTGAATACCAGTATTTTACATGGAGCGACTGTCTATCTGACTTCCACAACCCAGTTACTGGGTAATACGATACCCCGTTTGGTAAGACTGGTTGTCAGACTTTCGGGCTTTTGACTAACCGTAACGACTGTCAAAGATCCACGAATGACAGCCGGGACCAGCGGCTTAACGTGCTTTCCGAGGCATGGAGGGGTCTCGGTATGTAAAGATCAGACCATCCACAGACCAACCGCGGCAAGTGTAGCTTAACCTGATCGATTTACCTGTGCAGCTGTTATTATTTAGCCACGGGCCCCTCATACACTACACTCGGATTTCTTAAAGAATGAAATTTTAGGTTCTTTACCAATATCTAACATGGAACCCCTCTCCGTTTCTTGCCACCGCGCGGAAAGCAATCAAAGCTTCACTAAGATACCTCTACAATCTACTTACTTACTCTAAGTTACCGACCGCACATGGGCACCATCTTTTTTATTAAACCGTTTTCAACGTACGTCCCTTTGGAATAGCTCCGATTAGTTTCCTTATCTACGATATAACGACTTTCTGATTAAAGTCAGCGATATTGTTCCCTTGACCTTCATTTCCACTGGGGAAAGCACTTTTTCTCAATATCCTCCTCCTCATGTCGTACTCCTCATTACTGAGGGTCGTGTTCCTCCCTTGACAACATTTTTTCCCTGACGATGTTTCGCCATCTCCGTCTATCCTTGGCCAAGTTTTCTCATTATAAGTATGTATAAAACTGAAGACATTTTTAATGACTTTAGACTGGCCAAACATTACAAGTCCTCTATAAAAATAATCCATTTATCTCAGTTAGCTTTTCAACTGGCACGCTTGCATAAAACTAAGTTAAATTGTTTCTCTTCCATTTCTAGAACAGTATGATAACTACACAGACCCTCATCGTAAAATAACAGTCTAGACATTTTCCAAAGCGAGCTAACATAAAAATAACTTATTAACAGACCAAACTGAACTGTTGTAGAAGTCCATTTATAGATTCCAAAATATAGAGCAGATGTGTCAAACGGAAACTCGGGTCAAATCACTATTCTGGTTGTTTCTGGAATTAGTTCGACGTTCAAATTTATCGACCCAAACACTTCTGTTCCAAGATTAGATACGAAGCGAATGTACAATGATAGTTTGATTGTGTGTTTATTTAGGATACTGCTATGTGTGACAGCACTTTAAATAACGCTGGCCGGCCTATTGCCAAGTTCCGCATAACTAAAAGGTATTGGTTTTGCGTTCTAAAACAAGTGCACGCTTCGTTACTTCTGAATGACGTGCCTACAGGTCGTGATATACATCATATATCACCGTAAGATGAACACCGTTAGTTTATATCTATCTCGTGAAATTGTAAACTGTCGATAAATTTGAACTGTACTGCTGACAATATAACGTATTCTTTTTCGATAGTTTATAATCTATCCATGTCAAGCCGGCAAATTGTGAACGAATCTGCACTTACCGACAGGGTATACAATCTGTCCGATTTTCTGCCCTTAAAATTGAACCGTGCCTGATTGGTCGGTCTTAGCGGTAGCCCGTTTTGAGTCCATATAGTGTAGTGGAAAACAAACGAAGGAATCAAATAAAGGATATACTTAGACATTTAATTGTTGAGATCAAGGTGACCCTTAAACATTACCACACCTTTCTGATGCATGCTGTATTTTGATAGAAACTTTTACAAAGGCGGATGTATTCAACACAATCCTTCATGCGTCTTTACGACCGTCGTGGGACAGGATAGAAATGTTTATGGTGCAATACTTTTCCCATGCAAAACTATTACATAAATGGAATTTGGTTTGTGTATAAAATCGTAACTTAAAACATATTCTCTCGTAGGTAGCAATAACGTATTTAAATAAGTGGCTAATAGTGGCTAATGGCTTAATATAGCATAGTAAAAATATTAGCCAGGTAGGAAAGCACTGCTCGGCCAAGCGGAGTGCCCATGCACTGCGTTGGACTTATACATTAACTCATGCAGGATATATAAATGCACTTTAAGAAATAAATAAAGTTCTTTACCCTGTTCTGTAAAGCGTCAGTTATACTTAATGCATTCCGCAGACGACCCAGTTAAAGGATTTATCGAAGAAGTTCATGGAACGCATCGGCATTTTTTAATTTCAGGATCGCTGACTTTGTTCAGAACTTTGAGTTTGTTTCATGATTCTCATAAGAAGTGGAAACACTTTTTTTTTAATGCAGACTGCATTGAGAATTTCGAGAAATTTAGTTGCATTTGAAATATTAAAAAAAAATGTGTTATATGTTTAGTTTTTTTTTTTTTTGCTCGAGTATGTTTTTCATATATTTATTGGTATATTGGCGTGGCTAGCTGAAACAGCAAATAATTTAATTTAATATTCTGTGTCTCGTAATATTAACTACTTTGCATGTCTACTATAATTGTATAGAAGCGGGTTTTTCTAAATGATAAATGATTTTAATTTGTAAGTAGGTTTGCACAAACACTTTTACACGTCAATCATATTTTTTTCAAACTAGATGAGTCGGCGTTTCCTATCTGACTACTCTGAGAAGAAAGGCCGAAACAAACTCAGAGGTCACAGTCTCTTTTAAAGTCCAGACTTAATCTTGGTCAGGTTATATGAAGACCATGTAGATCGATGTCTGAGATGGTCTTTTGAGGAAAGAACCACACAGATTGGGAGGACCTGTCCAGTCAGCGCATGCATTTGTCAGACATCGTGCAGCTCAACTCACTAATACCTAAACAGACAGCTGTGCTTCTGGGGAGTTTGTAGCGCCACTTCTTCCCAGCGAAAGAACTAGGAAGTGGTGAAGGGCGGGCGTTTTGGGGGACTGTCTAAAGTAATTTTGACGTTCGATAAGTGCTGATTCTCAGCCTTATTTGAATAAATGACTTTTGATTTTGATGGACGCGTACTGGTATTCGAGCGCTTTGCGAATTTCGGAGATCAGATATGATCAAACCATAAATACAATTATCCTGACGATACTCAGGCTTATCATAGGATTGCGTATTAAGATTGCTGATCTCTGCGTAATTTAACAACGGAAAAGCAATTCCTCAAAAAACCGGTACACATAAAATGATTATGGCTTGTCTTTCATGAATTGTGCTCCTAAAACAACATTAATAAACAACTTTGCTATTGTTTGAACATTTTCAACAAAATGTTTCATGTTTTTGTACGCCCATGGAGATTGTCCTTTTTCAAACAATGTAAAGGTTCGCGAAAGAAATGAGGCTCATTACTCGCTCGCTATCCAAGAACGTCTAATTGGAACATTATGTTTTTTGAATTTTACTGTTTTGTACCTAAATAACACATGTTTTCACAAAACTCTTAAGGAAAATCCGCATTATTATGTACTAGCTGAGTCCGTTTCTAAATTATAAAAGTAGCCTAAGTTACGACTTATAACATCAGGCATCTGCTAGTGAAACTCCCGTCAAAACCGGTCCAGCCTTTTCAGAGATTAGTCGGAACAAACATACAGACAGACACACAAAATAAAAAAATAAATGTTATACCGTACATACCTACTTTCATATGCATTTAGTAAAAAGCTGTTATTTTGACACTGCAAAAAGACACTTTAATTTTATTTTTGTATAAATATAGATTTCGGTCTAGTTCTTATGTATTTTGGTCTAGACTGAGTTTTAGAATATATAAACATCATAAATTATGTTTCTTTAAAGACTGTAAAAAAATGTTGAACATTTAATGCTTCTTATTAATCAGTTCGACGACAGAAATGTCGTCGAACTGATTATGATCTTTGACAGAAGTGGTTCATCAATCATCCTGAAGCTTTGGGTATATATACTGAAAATTGGAAACTCCTGATTATGAAGTTTTTCTGAAAACTGGAAACCAACAGTCCTCCACAAAGCCGGGGTTGCCTTGGGTGCACCTGGATAGTGCATATTACAGAGATAATCGTCGGTTGGTGCCGCATGTCATTAAAATTCTCTAAGGGGCGCCTTCCAAAGGACCGGGACCTATGATCCTGAGATATGTAAAATCAAAAAGTAAAATAAATTACCTAGAATAAAATCTAAGTCACATGACGTATTTACAGTATATTTTTGTGAATTTCATTTATTATTATTTTTATCCGTTACTGTCAAAGCTGGGCAAAGGCCTCCCTACTCTCTTTCCACCTCTCTATGAATTTCATATCACCTAAACAAAAATAAATGACACAAAGTTTGACATAATTTCAGCTTCAACAGTGTCTTTAATGAATTTCGAAAAGTTTCAGTCATGTCATGAAATCGCATATTTACGTAAAATATAGATAAGTTTCGACTGTAGAAGTTAGGTTGAATTCGTAATTCTGACATACATATTTGGACTTAGATTATTAAATATTGCATTGACAGAAAAGTTTTTATATTTCAGTAAATTTGGTTGAAGGCATTGGGTTCGAATTTATTGGGAGTTAGGTATTTCTCTAGGGAGCGAACAACCCCACTCGAGAGTTAAGCCTTATCGAGCATGTAACATCTTGTAAGGCAATGAAGCGGTAACCCAATTATGACGCTAACACTTTGAATTTTATTAGCCTTTTCATTGTGGTAAGCGATTGAATTGCTAACTCATTGAAACCATTTAAAGCCTTTTCAGGGAAACCCGTATCCTACAAACGGGTTCTTCAAAACCCATTCAAAACCCTTATTTATAGTTTGGTTTATTAACCTGTTCATAGTGTTCATAGTATGCAGGTTTTTGAATCACTTTATAACCCGTTTATCGAATAAGGGTTAACCCTATGCAATAACTTTTTGGTATAAAGGGATTTGCTTATCCGCTCACGATTATTGGGTAACCGGGTCGTGTAAGATAAGCCGTTCACAACAGTATAACACGTATCGTAAGGGCTTTCTTAACCCTTTGCAGAAACTCTATCAAAAACCCTACATACAGTTAACGAAATGGTCCTTGTCTTGCTCACAATACATTGCACTATCTTTGAAAGCACCTTATTCTACTTTTAAAAAAAAAGGTTTTTGAAACCTGAAGAAAAACAAGTTTGATATTTACCAAAACCAATTAAATCAACCAATAAACCAATCCAAACCAATTAAACTATATAACCTATTATCCTTATTATTTTTAAACAATTTAAACCATATTTATTTGATCTCTATACGCCGACCACTTAACTGAAACGTTGTCTTACCCAATACCCATAAAGAATTTAAACTAATGTTAGTCTAAACTACCCGACTATTTGGCTATTGCTGGCAATTCAGCCTGTTGTCGCCAAATTATTTATAAAATAGCTGAATTCATTGGTTCGCGAATTTAATAAAGGACATAGCTTTTACTGCCAATTGAAATATTTGTAATTTTCGTAATGGATACGAAAACATGAAAAAAATACGAAGGTCTCTTCGTTTGGGTTTTCAATGTATTTTAATGAAATAGCCACGGAGGTATTTAATTAAGTCTGGTTTAATGAAAAATGTTATGCTTTTATAGGACTAAACATTAAGTTGAAAGAAATCACGTAAATTAATGTACCATTTACTGTTTTAAAGCCACAGAAGGCGTTTGGCATTATAAAATTATTTTATAAATATCCCACGATGTCATTGGACTTGGCACAAGCCGACTAGATAGGTATTATGAACACTATATAAACCACCTACTTTCGTGTTATGTACCACGCTTGGTTACAACACATAATCCTCTTTACGAGCACTCAAAAACATTGTCAAAATTACTTTTGAATAAATCCTCTATGACCCGGTTTTGCTTTCAGTTTCAAAGAGTTTGTATGTGTCCTCATTATTTAAAAAATAGCGGATAGGTACTGGCAGTCGCCCGAAAACAACTTTATTTTAAGAAACAATTAATGTAAAGTTTTAACTTCCGTAGAATATGTTCGTGTAAGAGTAGTGTTACGTTCGTTTTAAACAGTGTATGCAATGCCAGTGCACTGTAATTAAGTTTTAGTTAGATTTGAATGGTGTAGCACTTCGTCCAGTTTAATTGTTTGAATTGCGAAATGGTTGGTATTTTGTACGTATTCAGGATGTAAAATAAACGTGACGATTTCAGTCTAGTGTGTACTTAGGTCTATTTAAGGTTCTTTAAAATACTTACCAATTTAATTATGAATAACCGTAGGATACGATGATTTTATTTTACAAAATACACTAACACACCCACTAATTAGTCTTACAGTAAAACTAATCTATTGATAACACTTAATTGTTTGTCTTTTAACACTTCTAATTTAGAAATTCAAAACGCACACTAATATGTATTATGTTTATTTAAATGTCTTTGGTCATAGTTGCTTATTCTTCTAGGGGTAGTTTTACGAAGGATAAAAATAATGTCCAAAACTATTTGTAAAACAGTGTAAATAGTTCATAAACCGTGTGTAAACTTTTCAAAGGTTGCAATCAGAAAATTTCAGTCGTTTCTTGTGTATAAATAGGTTCCGATATAATTTTACTCTGAGAAGCATTTTTGAATAATAAAACAACTTTGAAGCGGGTTTTTAGCGGGTAATGACGATCACTAAGAGTTTTGGAAAGTCGACAAAAGTTTTTTGACAAGACTTTTCATTGTCATTTTAAGCTCGTAGGATTCGTTCGATGGTTGTGGCGTGGGTTTCGGGGGGTGCTAAGGAGGTGATGACAAAATAAAGTGTGAGTTCGCTTGGTCGATCGTAGTCCATGGGTTGGTGGCGCGCGAGCGAGCGCGTCGGGCGCGGCGGGCGGCGGGCGCGCTGGTCGACAACGGACTGGCGGTGTCTGAGGACGGCGAGCGCGCGTGTGTCCGTGCCCCGTGCTCCCGTGTGCCCCGGCCCACAACCCTGGCTGACATGCACTCCGCTCAACCGACTACCGACATGCAAACCCCGTGCATGTTGAAAAGGTCGCCGTATTTTTGTTCTGTGGCCAATACGTAGTACAACTCATTAGCCTAGTTAAATTAGACAATACTACACAGTACAACATCAAAATCTTTATATTTTGTGTCTGCGTTAATTTGAGCAAAGCATTGAAAGATAATTATTTAAATTATTGAAGGCGGCTGCATAGGCTAAGCAAATTATGACCATTGAACGAATACTTACAACTCAATTTATATAGACTTAAACAATACTCAACCATATTATTTATTTACGAAGCAAGGATAAACCGAATATGCCGTACGTGTTTATGACTGCCTATTTTTAAATATTTACCAACTAATAGGCACTTATTACTGTTTCATTTAAAAGGAATTGAGTGAACGAAAATAAAATCTATAAAAATAAACAATCAGTGATTTTAATAATGAAATTTTTTTATATAATATATGTGAAATTGGTCAACCAATGATTTCTACATGTTTAACTCCCATTCAACGCAACTCAAGGAGTTAATCAACGCCATTTTCACGGCCTTACACACACATTATAATTATTATATTACGAACGCCTTACAATATTCCGTGATTGATGTTAACGGATGATAAATGCAGAACATTAGGCCCAAGTACCAATTTACCTATCGAATCTTATATCAGTCTTTATCACTTTATATCTTTCAGCTACGTGAAGCGCGGATGCTTCAATACAATTTAATCAGAAAGTTTTATGAAAAATTACAAACATTATGCACTTAAAGTCCTGAAGCTGACAAAATATATAAAGCAGTTCAAAATGTATCAGTGAAGAATTTTGCTCAAAGCCGTGCTCATTAGTAAGTTTATAAAAACCCACACTTAAAATTATAGAAATTTCAGTTTTATATCACTGAAAAAAACGAATTTAGTTCATGAACGCCTACAAATTGGTGAGTTACCTAAATTGCAGCATAGTGATGTGGTATTCCAAAATAATTTTCGGAAGGAAGATGTTGGAAAAATTGAGTGTATGCGCAAGAGTTGACGTGTCGTGTCGTGACGTCACTGCTGTCGACGTGCCATCTATTCTCGTCCGCGACATTTCCGCGGCCGCGTCGCTCGACGCACTCGCACCGACGCGACAAAAGCCAGATATATTTGACGACATTCAAAGGTCAATTACACAAACAACTCCTAGTAGTTGTTTACTTGCCTTGTGTTAATAGATTAACTATTTTAGGGACGATATAGATAAATTACTTTCAATGTAGCCCGCGAAATTCAAATAAGGCTATTTCATGAAAAATGGCAAATTGGAGCAAATATAATTTCTAAAGAGATATTGGATGTTTCAAATGATTATCATTTAGTAATTATTGTGCCACGTAATTACATTTTGATCAACATAAAAAGTCAAGTATAACGTAAGACTTTTTGAATTTCGCGTGCTACTTTGACGAATAGAGGATTCTTCGAGTAATATAATTCGTGGATTATTTACCAGAATTTAAAAAAATTCTTTGAAGTTTTATTTTAGTCAGGCTTCCTCTGAAGCCGGTTAGGTAGGTACTGCTAGAAAAAAGAGTATTTTATTCTATTATTTTTAAGATTTTATTAAAAGGCTACCAGCCTGTTTATGTCCCACTGCAGGATAAAGGCGTTTTGTCACCCAGATAATGAGATTGCTCACTTGTTTTGTCACTTCAGAATTCCTCCCGATTGTCCCCTCACGTTGTTGAAGGTTACTACGACGAAGAATAATTGTTAAATTATTCTGTGAAAATTTCTTGGCTTCCTATTACGAATAAAAATATACAGCCCTATGACAGACAGATAGACAAACGACTGCGGCGTAGGCTTAGTAACAGTGTCCCGAAGGTACGCATTGGTATGAAACTTTAGAAAACCAAGAGAACATGAACCTAAAAGCCTTTGCTTTGCCTGAGAATCGAACACAATACGCCTGGTCGACTCACCTCGTAGTTTTAGACGCTACGAACGATAAAAGTCATAGAAATAAACAACTCATATAAAATTGTGTTAACCGCCATCTATGAAGAGACTCGGGACCTAACAACTCCATTCACGTGACTTCGTAGACGATCGCTACGAGAATGCTACGAAGTTACATTTTTCGAAACTCGTAACCTAGTCCATTCCTAAATTTTTTCACAGATGGCATAACATGTACGAAAAACTACATTATAAAGTCTTCATGAATGTTTTGAGTACATGCCAGTTTCCCAGGAAAGTCTGTAAATTAATAACAATAATATTCGTATATGTTAATGTGAATTTTATAGCGCATACTGGCTGTAAAAAAATATTTTCCCACGTTTTGCACCTGATTGACCATCATCGTGAAAGCTTATTGCGGGTTGAATGATTTTCAGTTGTTCTCAGGTGGTTAACTTTTTGGAATGTTTAATTTGAACATTTGTTTTGTTCGTGGTTTGTAATTGGAATATTTGATTGTTACAATAGTAAATTTAGCACTAAGGCCCACATGCGCGTTCATGGGTTATCCTAAATAACTCTGAGTTAACAGCTAAGTCAGGGTTAATCAAATAATTCATCTTGCGCCACCAAGAGTTAGAGGTAATGTATAGTCAGCCTATAATTTCGCCACTGCTGGGACACAGGCCTTCTCTCTGTGAGAGGAAGTGAGCCGTAATCCACTACGGAGGTTTAAATGTTAAGCCCACCGATGTGGGAGAGTTATGTCGCTAAACTCTAGGCTAGTGTTAGTAATGTCAAAATAAATTGACGTTATGAGGTACCGCTGATAACGTATTTTGTATTGTATATTGTACGATTTTGAGTAAGTATAAATTGGGTAACTGGTTGAATATCAGCAGGCAATATATTCATGAACTCATATAAAAAAAATACACATTATAAAAAATTTTGCTTTTTTTTCCCTTATTCTGATGTTTTCGTCAATCAATAAACTAAATCTTCATGGAAACCACATACAATACGATTAAAGTGAAATGTCATGTTATAAAATTCAAAGACAAAAAGTATTAGGTACCTATCGTAATGAAGTGTAAAAGAGATGGGTATACAATTTCCGTTCATTGTTCGTTTAGTCATTTTTAATCGGATTACACATCAGGGCATAGACATTGCAATTCTATTTTATGTTTCGTCAATTGAACTGAATTGTTTCCAACTCGAAAAACACTAATGTCTAGTTAACTAACCCGGTGTTACTTTATAGTGGCGCAACGCGTCATAAGAGTTAAAATGTTAATTACTTAAGTCAGAGTCAAATTTTTTTTTTTTTTTTACATTTGTTCATTTAACCTGACTAAACGCGCAAGTGGGCCTAAGGGTGTCGCGGGTGCTATTTTGAATCCCGAACATGAAGAATCCTAGGGCTCGTGATCGCAGCGAGTTGTCCCACAGCCCTAGTTAAGACTAGAATCCTGATTGCAGCGGGGGATTCAAGCTCGTCTAAAATGAAGACCCCTTTATCCCCGAGGAGAATACTGTACTTTTCGCACCAACTGCGTGGTATTAAAAACCAATTCGATTTAGGGCTGATTTTTCCATCGCCAGATAACTTTAAATAAAATAAAATTGACATTTGACAGTTTTTGTACGATATAACTGTCAAAGTTTCAAAATTATTCCTTGAATAAAGTTATTAGATGATTGAAAAATCAGCTCTTAGTTTATGAAACTGTTAGATAACCGGGGAATACCTAGTTATGTGCAGTATCATACACAATTTATCCGAGTACGTGACAGCAAAGACTTGTTTATATTTTTCATGCGTACAAATCGTGCGTAGGTATGTCTTTATAAGCTGGATTCTTTATACCCTCGAAGCATCCTAACGGCTGGGTGGATTTTAATACATGAGATGTCTATCGACTCGTTTGGGTCACGTAATGGTATAGGCTAGGTTTAGTTTTTATGAAATCAAAATGGCGGATTTTAGACGTCAATAAGCCCATATTTATTGACTAAAATCCGCCATTTACTAAACGTTATTACCATGTGAGATATCAAAATAAAGGGCATTTGGAATCGTCTCCTCAAGGAAACGATAAATAAATTCATTATTTGATCACTCACTGAGAGACAAACGCACAGCCTAAATGAAAAGAAGCAAAAAATTTTGCATGACAGTTCCTTATGTAACGATGTGAGCACTAACGAATCATTATTAGAAATAGGGATGAAAGACGTCGAACATCGGGCACACGGCTTGTATTTCAATAAATCATGTATAGTTGTGCTTAGTTGCTATCTTCAAAAAAAGAATCAGATTTTATGTTTTCCACTCGAAACACTTGCAATCTCTTCACTGGTCCATTATCAAAGACTTCTTGGTAAATTATTTCCTTTATACGGAAGCGTTTACATTTGTGCCTTCAAAGTCTTTTATACTTAAAAAATTCATATAGAATGAAACTCTAATGCCTTTATTTTTTGGCGGAGATAGGAGCGTAACTGAGAAGAATATTTTGAATCAATTCACTGAAGGGCCAGGGCTATTTATGTGTTCTTTATAACGCATCAAGTAATTTATTTCCTTATCTTAAATTACTGCAGAACACCCGTATCAATCTTTTGAGATATCAATCATCTAAAAAATTCAGTTTGACAGCTTTTATATAGAAAATATGTCAATTCACAATATTTATTCTTCAGACAAAAGTTATCTGTCGTTTAAAAACCGGATAAATTCGAATAGGACTCACGCCCTGAGGGTTCTGAGGTTCCGACTCACAGCTGTACCAGGCTGCACGCGGCTTTACTCATGTGACAAGGTCTACGAATTTCCAATTTCAACCACGAAACCTTACTCTTAAAACTTGAGCATTACGGACTTGGAAAACTTGCGCTATTTAAATCATAGACAGCAAGGCCAAATAAATGGTGTCAATTCACTCGGTTTAAAAGTAAAAAGGGGTGTACCACACGGCTCGATATTAGGTCCTTTTTTTTTTCTTAGTATATACCATTTGTTAAAAACCCAACCACAAATGGTGTTATATGCTGACGATACTTCCTTGATTTTTAAAATTAATAGACATGCATCAAATCTTGACGACGTAAATAACGCCCTACTGCAGATCCAAAATTGGTTCACTACTAATAATTTAGTATTAAACGGGGAAAAAACGAAGTGTATAAGATTTTCTTTACCAAATGTCAAAAGTAGCACTTAATTGTTAGATAGTATTAAATCAAGAGAAACTGAATTAGTCGTTAAAACTGTTTTCCTGGGGATATGATGTGAGAAAAATCCATCAATTTACTGATGTTGATACCACGAGACTGGTCTATTTTAGTTACTTACATAGTATTATGTCGTACGGTATTTTATTATGATGACGGGTTGCAGACATCGTGTCTATTTTTATTATGCAGAAAAGAGCCATCAAGAGCTATATATAGCCTCCGCAGGCGTGACTCTCTAAGGGAACGTAAGGAAAAATCTACATATTTTTAGTAAAAGAGGTGAAAGACACAATTATATCACTAGGAATAGTTCAACCAGGTTTCAGGCTGGCTAAAGTAGACGCATCTTTCATGGGGTACAGTTTAAAATGTTACAACAAAATACCTCCCCACATTTTTCAAAAACGCAAAAAAAAAACATTTTCGCGCTGGATTTGAACTTAGCCCGCCATAGAATGAAATAAAGTACTCGCCAAGAGCTGACTTAAGACATAGATTTCATCACTGTTGCACAATGTTAAACATTTTTTTAAAACGCAAAAAAAAATTTTTTGCCTTGGATTTGAACTTAGCTGCGATTGAATGAAATAAAGTACACTTTAAGAGCTTTCATATGATATATCATTGCTGTGTCATCACTGTTGAACAGTGTTGAACATTTTTTTAAAACACAAAAAAACCATTTTCGCCCTGGATTTGAACTTAGCTGCCATAGGATGAAATAAAGTACACGCCAAGAGCTGTCATATGACATAGGTTTCATCACTGTTGCACAGCTTTGAATAGTGGGCCCAGTGTTCATTCAAAAGTGCCCATGGTCTTTGAATCTTGTATAAAATGCACACTATGCAGCCAGGCTTATTATAAATTGGGGGATTATATCGCTGATAAAAATGCTTGGCTAAACGCTGTTCCTGTTCCATAAGGAGTTATAAATAATTTGATTAAGCAAATGATGATTTGAAAATACTGTTGGAGCTGCTAAAGATTTTAAAATACTATTTTTGCATTATATAAATTCAATCACCTAGTATTGTTTAATTGCATAGTACATGTGTGAGTACAATGCATACTATAAAGCTACCATTTACTGGGTACGAATTAGGTACGAATCTTTCATTGACTTGAATGTGCCCTGGCGGCTGAGAGTAGGTATGTCATGCTCACTCAAATTTCTTGCTGATGGTGGCGCTTGTGTTAAATCATTTAGCTGCATTCAATATGGTTGAGCGAATGGTGGTAATCCATGCGTCATGTTTATGAGCGGGCGCCGCTTATTTTAATTTAATATTTGAATTGTTTTCTTTTATATTTTCATTACGGACCCTTTTAACGTTCTGCATCGTCCTCCTATGCATAATTTTTATCATGATTGATGTAACCAATACTTTGTAAGCATATTATTTTGATTTAAAAGAGTGTCCGTGGAGTTTCTTGCCCGTTCTTCCTATGGAGAACCATAGGTACCTACTACACTTTGGAATGGACAACTAGCTTCATCTTTCAGACTGACCGACCCCTTGACAATTCAAAAAATGCCTGTAATTTGAAATAAATGTTTTGAGTTTGAATTTCGAATTGAAGGATAAACTTCGTAATTGCGAAAATGTTCCCCCAAACGTACATCACGGTCAGTTCTCAAACTTCATGATTCTTTAAACATGAAATATCCTGTAGCGACATAAACGGTCATATTTTTTTGATTGCGTTGACTTGGTCTTGGCGCAGACTTAAGTAATTGATTTTAATTCCAACTTGATACCTCCATGCGTTCTTGAGAAACAGGGTCTTAACAGACAGACGGAAAATGAAGTCATCCATAGGGTTTTGTTTTTCCTTTTGAGATATGGGAACCTAAAATGAATCTGATCCAAGTTCAAGTAGACAACAATAACGGTAATATTTTTACAACCGTTATTTAAAAACCCCCCTAATTTTTAAATAACGGTTAATTGACCGAACGGGATTGATTGAACGGGTTTAATTTGTTTCAACTGATCTTTCAGTTGAAAAAAATTACGGGCAGTCATTTTATTTTTCGGCTGTTGGTAAATTAGTGTGCCAGTAAAATATGAACATGTGGTAATAAAAAGAAAATTGGTCGGTTATTTAATCATATAATGTTAGTACAAAAAATACTCAAGTAGTGCAATAAATTCATCATCATCATCATTTCAGCCGAAAGACGTCCACTGCTGGACATAGGCCTCCCCCAAGCACCTCCACTTCGACCGGTCCTGTGCTTCCCGGATCCAACGGGTTCCTGCGGCCTTCACAAGGTCGTCGGTCCACCTTGGGCTTGTGGGAGTTCTTCCGACGCTACGTCTTCCGGTACGCGGTCGCCACTCCAGAAGCTTTTGGCCCCATCGGCCATCTGTTCTGCGAGCAATGTGCCCTGCCCACTGCCACTTAAGTTTGGCAATTCTTCGGGCTATGTCGGTTACCTTGGTTCTCCTGTGGATCTCCTCATTCCTGATTCGATCACGCAGAGAAACTCCAAGCATAGCCCTCTCCATTGCCCTTTGGGTGACTTTTAGCCTTCTTATAAGGCCCATTGTGAGCGACCACGTTTCAGTTCCATAAGTCATCACTGGCAGCACACACTGGTCAAAGACTTTCGTCTTGAGACACTGCGGTATGTGGGACGAGAAGATATTGCGTAGCTTCCCGAACGCTGCCCAGCCGAGTCGGATTCGTCGATTGACCTCTTTCTCGAAGTTAGACCTACCTAACTGGACAGTTTGTCCTAGGTAAACGTACTCGTCCACGACTTCGAGTGTAGCGTCTCCGATCTTTATGAGAGTGCGTGTTACATGGGCATTTGACATGACCTTCGTTTTGTCCATGTTCATTTTGAGACCCACTCTTTCGGAGGCTCTACTGAGGTCATCGAGCATTGTACTGAGGTCCTCCATAGTCTCAGCCATGACTACGATGTCGTCGGCAAACCGAATGTGAGTTATGTACTCGCCATTGATGTTGATGCCAGCCCCTTTCCAGTCCAGAACCTTGAAGACATCCTCCAGTGCAGCGGTGAACAGTTTCGGAGAGATAACGTCTCCCTGTCTCACACCTCGCTGCAGAAGGATAGGTTTCGAGGTCTGATCCTAGAGTCTGACTAACTTAGTGGCGTTTTCGTACAGACACATCAGCACTTTTATGTACCGATAGTCGATCTGGTACCGTTGAAGAGAGTGCAGCACAGCCCATGTCTCGATCGAATCAAAGGCTTTCTCGTAGTCCACAAACGCCAAGCAGAGAGGCAGGTTATATTCTTCGGTCTTCTGTATTACCTGTCGCAGCGTATGTATGTGGTCTACGGTGCTAAAGCCTTTACGGAATCCGGCTTGTTCGGGAGGCTGGAAGTCGTCATACCTACCTGCGCGCGAGACGGTTCGTGATGACTCTCGAAAACAGCTTGTAGACATGACTCAGGAGTGAGATGGGCCTATAATTCTTAAGGAGGGCATTATCGCCCTTCTTAAAGAAAAGTATTACCACACCTCTGTTCCATGCCTGTGGTGTTTTGCCCTCGAGTATGACGGAACCAAACAGCTTCTGAAGGGCCTTCAGAACGGGTTTTCCGCCGGCCTTCAGCAATTCGGCCGTAATTCCGCCATCACCCGGTGCCTTGTTGTTTTTGAGCTGCTTCAGAGCCATCCTAATCTCGTACAGGCCGGGATGTCTTCGGTATAGTGCCGGGTCAATCTAGCTCTTGGGTCGTTTGCCAGATTCATAGCGGGGTTATTTGTTGACGTGTATAACTGTCCATAGAACCTTTCGATCTCTCTTAACAGCTCAGGTTTGTCGGATACGATCCTGCCATCATCGGTCTTCAATCTCGTAAGCTGGCTCTGCCCAATAGACAGATCTCTAGCAAAGACCTTGGAGCCTTTATTTCGCTCTATCGTGTCCTTAATACGATCTGTATTAAAGCGGCGAAGATCGCTTTTCAAGGCCTTAGAGATCCGTCTATTGAGTTGGCGGTAATTTAGCGCATCATCCGTAGACTGCAGGATCATCTCGCGCCTCTCCTTCATGAGCCGCAAAGTAGGATCAGAGAGCTTCTTTTTTGAATTCGTACGGCTTAGACCCGACCGTATGGACAGTTTCCACGAACCCATCGTTATAATCGTCCACGGAGCTCCCTAGGCATTCGAAACGATTCTGGAGTTCGAGCTGAAAGCTCTCGGGGTTTTGGATCTGGATCGGTGCTGGACGGAGCGTAGACTTCATCAGTCGAGATCTTTCAAGCTTGATATTTAAGTTCAATGTGCCTTAAGAGGCACATTGAACTTAAATATCAAGGTGTAACGAGGTGAAAACCGGAAGTGATCACCGTATGGCAAGCCATACGGTGATCACTTCCGGTTTTCACCGCGTTGATCACAGAGACATTATTGAATACTTGCTTCTTCGTCGACATAATGAAGTCAATCTCATTTTATATATTTATTGCAACTGGTTACTTTTAATAAATTTAACACTAAAATACTAAATTAAATGACTAACTAACTTACTATACAAATAAATACAAAAACAAAGGACACTTAGGCGTCGAAGTACTCGTCCGCATCGCTGTCATCCGGAAACGTGCCCAGAAGACTGGCAGCATTGCCACGTTGAATGGCAATGCTAATTCTTTGGCCAAAGAACGACCCAGCCCTCTGGTCACGTGAAGTGTCGACCAGCCGGCGAGAAATTTCCTTAAAAAGGAGACGCGCACTCGTGCCCCATGACCCGAGCGTTCCGACCCCAAACGGCTCAAAGCTGTAGTTGCCAATAAGGTTACAATATTTGCGCCGCTTGAGGGTCTCAGCAGCCGCAGCAGCGGCGCCAGCATAGCCCGCCGTGCTTGGAACATGAGATGGCGCAAGGGTATCGACACATGTTGCGTCCCACACCAGAGGCCTACCTACCTTCCAAGGCAACAACGTCATGCCGTCTGGTCTCTTCCCATCGTCACGTACCAAGCCGTTTGGTTCTAACACCGCTGGTATGCCGGCAGTGACAAGGGCTCGACGAATAATATCGTTGATGCTGGCGTGCCGTGCTATGCGACCTGCGCTCCTGCAGCAGGACAGGCCATGGTGTCCGAGACTGTCGACAGCTTCACCGCAGTGACATCGATGCGGAGCAACACAAGGTGCGCCCAAGCGGAGACACGTAGTGAGCCGAAACGATGAGTCATCCATCATTGTGCCTATAGTCGAGATTGTGTATATAGGAGTCCGTCAGATGGCGCTGACAAGTAAACACTGTTCGAAGTTGTGCTCCCGATAAAATAATTATTAAAACTACTAAATCTCACCTCCGGACTGTATATTGTACAAAAAAGTGTAAGTGGACATACAAACTAACCGTGGCAGTGTTATTTTCGATGAATAGTGTCGAGTTACTAAATAAATACTCAATCTCAAAATACGTGAACAGTGAATTTAAACTCAAGAAACGAAGTGTTACTGTGCTACATTGTGACCCCTTTGCATAAGTCTTCAATCTCAATGCAATATGGTCAAAAGAACGATAATTATTATAATCAAGATTGACTAATTCAAATTCCAACAAAAAAAAAAAAAAAACGTTTTTTATTCAAATGTTACTCTGTACTACAACGCCATCTACCACAAATCATATGAACTAATTTTCATTTGTGTTGCCACTGCTCCAATAGTGTTATCAGAGTAATAATACTACTCTGCATTAAATATTAAAATAAGCGACATCTACTGTCGCAATAAAGATCTACATTGATAAAGATCTACAAGATCAACAATTTCACCATCTTCATTACAACACACCTGGTCCCGTGGTGTATGTGACGACGAAGCATTGACGTGGTCGTGCGTTCGAATCCAGCGAGGCGAGAATCTTTTTGAATTACATTGAATTTGGAATTCATAAAATTATTCTACCATTATGAATTTCTTAGAAAATATGGTAGACAATATCACGTTCCGGCGCACTCGCACCAGCACGCGTAGCATGAGCACCGGTTTGTCGACAGAAGAGTAGACAAAGATGACGTTCAGTGTAGACAGTACGACGGTAGCAAAGTAGAAAGAGTCAACTGCACTTTTTACGAAATTCACTGTTTTACTTAATTTGACTCAGAATTCTTTGTTTTGTCATACAATTTTTTTTGTTTTTGATTCTTAATTTTTACTGATATTAAGTCACATAATAAGGAGGGGTCCGTGGCCAAATAATAACAGCCGCACAAGTTGATTGATCAGGTCAGGTCAGGATCTACGCTTGCCGCGGTTGGTCCGTGGATGGGTGACCATCTTTACATACCGAGACCCCTCCGTGCCTCGGAAAGCACGTTAAGCCATTGGTCCCGGCTGGCATTCGTGGATCTTTGACAGTGGAATTTTGGGATCTTTGTTTTTTTTGTGGGATTTTGTAGATAACCGTATATACTTTGTGGCCGTCGAGTAGAAAGTTTTCTACTGTCTTTAGCGATTACATAATCCCTTAGACAACTGACAGTTGTCAGTGTGATTTTGACATTTGGGATAGAAAACTTTCTTCTGAAATAGTCTACATAAAAAAGAACCTAGACAAAGATCGTTAGAAACTAAAGACAAAATGACAGATAGTAGAAAGATTTCTAGGCGGTATGTCAAAAATGAAGAAAAGAAATGTCACTTTGTATAGAAAGCAATTTGTCTTCTCTTCGTAGAGATAGAAGTGTTCATGCTACGCGTGCAGGTCGGAACCAAATAATGATAGTAGTGACATTATCTCCCAAACATTAGATTGTACCACAAATAGTGTGCCAGAAATGTCTGATGACGAGTATGACACGCAAATAAACATGTATAAAAATGAGATAGAGGATCTGAAATCACAGCTAAAAAGCGCACATCAAGAAATAGAAGTGTTGTCTTTGGAAAATAGTAACTTGAAGCAAATTAATACAGGTTTATTAAAGAAAAACGAAATTTATAAAAAAATTGCTAATAGCCCAGTTAAGCAGAAAGTCCAAACTACAAAGAAGAATATAACTAGTTACACGAAGACAAAACATACTCAAACTTCAGAAATAACGGATCGCTGCACACCTCTAGCTAAAACTAGTACTAAAGTGTATTTCAAATAAACTTGCGATAAATGTCATTCAACCACCCTGTACCAAAAAGTCCAAATAACTTACGATAGATATCGTTCGTCATACAAAACTGTCGCTAACATTGCATCGGTTGAGTTTCATAATACCAAACACGGAGTAGGTAAGTCAATGTTTTGATCGTGTTACCGACACTGCCATTTTTTTCGTATGGTTTGGAAATATTGGGATACATTAGTAGAAGGAGGTGAACAAACTTTATCGCAAGTTTATTTGAAATGAACTATAGTAGCACTCAAAAAGCCACAATATCACCCAACGTTAGTACCGAAAAAAATCCTTCATCGCCGCTTGTAAAACATAGCATCTGTGTTGTAAGTAGCGAAACGTCTAATAGAATATATACGATGTGCGAAAGAATACTTAACTGTAATTATGATATATGTCACTATCGCATGCCTAAATGTGGATTAAAGCATATTTTAAATAATATTGATGTAAAAGTACGAAACTTCACACACTCTGATTACTGTGTTATTCATATTGGCGAGGAGGATTTCAAGAAAACGCATAATTATATAGAACTAGTTACGTTTACTCGCGAAAAATTACAAACATTAAGTCATACTAATTTTATAATATGTCTACCGACTTTTAAATATATGGATAACCGTAATATTATGTTTAACAGCCGTATAGATACTTTTAATAACTTAATGTACATGGATGTGGAGACATACAAATTTGCGTACGTATTGGACTCCAATCTCAATCTCCCATATACCTATAGCACTTATAACCATCGGTATGGGAGATTAAATAACAAAGGCTTAAATATTGTAATATCGGATTTGCAAGACCTTATCCTAAACTTGAACAGCATGAATGAAACTTACTCAGAGGTTGACTGTTCCCAGAATAACCAAGCAGAGTTGGTAACTGATAAACAATCACAAAAAAAAAATCAGTTTTTTCTATAGTAATTACCTTAATATTCTTCATCAAAATATTGCGGGACTTATGAATAAAGCGGATTTACTGACAATTAAGTTAGAAGAGCTTTTTAATAAAGGAATCAATATAGATGTTATATGCATAACTGAACATTTTGTCGAGACAGGTTGCGAGAACCTACTGCACCTACCTAATTACTACCTGGCTGCCTTCTTCTCGAGAAATACTAAGCGAGGAGGAACCTGTATATTTGTTCGAATAGGATTACATTGTAAAGAATTAACGTATGTAGCAAAACAATCAGTGACCGGTGTCTTCGAATGCTGCGGTATAGAGCTGACATCTCATAATATTATTATGGTATGCGTATATAGAATACCTAAATTTAACTTTAACGTGTTTTATGAAAAACTGGACGATATATTGCGAAAAATTCGTTCACTTACAAATAAAAATGTCATTTTAACCGGAGACTTCAATATCGATGTACTAAAACGAAACAAAAGTACATTAGACTTTGAAAATTTTCTTTTGCAATATAATCTTAAACTAGCTCTCTATGAACCGACGCGATTAAGTAGTAACTCTTGCATCGACAACTTTGCACACTCTTACCGAAAAGAATGCAAAGCGGAAATAATGGATCTAGTTCTTTCGGATCATACTTCTCAGTTACTCAAAGTACCTATCAATAAAATCTGTACGCTAAAATTCTGGAAAACAAAAAAACAGGACATTTCAGCATGTAATCTATCCAGATTCAAAAATCACTTGAAGTGTTTATCTTTCCTGGAAGTGTATAAGGCAAAAGATGCAAATGAGTCTTATGAGAATTTTAAGGATGACTTTTTGTTACTATATCGTTTATGCTTTCCGGAAAAAAATGTCACTATATCTACTAATAAAAAAATTAAATGGTTATCTCGTGGAATTAAATTATGTAGTCAAAAACAGAGAAAGTTACTCTGGGCATACAGACTTAATCCTAATTCAAAAAATAAAATTGTTTTCAAAAAATATTCTACACTTTATAGGAAAATAATAAAACTAACCCAGAAAGCCCAAAATAACCATTTTATAAATGATTCACAAAACAAGTCAAAAGCAGCCTGGCAAGTAATAAATAAATCAAAATTTTGTTTGCCCCAAGAACCAATATTATCCTTAGCAAAGGAGAATGTAATTTTAACGCACCCCATGGATATAGCTAACGAGTTTAATAAATATTTTATTGAGGCTGTTGAAAATAATCTACAAACGAATTGTACCTCGGCAAAAAAACTGTCTAGTGAAAATCTGACGTCGCAGTCATTATTTATGTTGCCTGTTGTAGATGATGACATAATTAAAATAATTGACAGCCTTAAGAACACGAATACGACAGGATACGACGGCATATCGACTAAAGTGATAAAATATGTCAAGGAAATTATAGCACCACCACTATCGCATGTAATAAATCTATGTATTGCTGATGGTATATTTCCAAATAGTTTAAAGAAAGTAATTATTAAGCCCATTTTTAAAAGAAACAACAGAGATGATGTTAAAAATTATAGACCGATTGCAAAGATTCCGGTTTTTTCAAAAATAATTGAGAAAATAATTTATAATTCTGTATATGCTTATTTTGAAAAATTTAATTTGTTTTGCAATGAGCAAAAAGGGTTCAGAAAAAATGTCAATATTAATATGGCACTTTTTGACCTACTATCTAGCTAGTGTCATGGCAGCTGTCGATAAAAAAAAACATGTTTGTGCGATTTATACAGACATGACAAAGGCGTTCGACTTCGTAGATCATAAAATATTACTGCAAAAATTACACGGTTATGGTATTAGAGGGAATATCCTGAAACTTATAGAATCATACCTAAGTGATAGATTACAATGTACGGAAATCTCTAGAATATGCCCTATAACTAAATTAGAAACTACATATACCTCTGAAGCAAGGTACATAAAATATGGCGTACCCCAAGGCAGCGTTCTGGGCCCGCCCTTGTTCTTGATATATATAAATGACCTCCCAAAATCCACAGGACAAAAAATGGTACTCTTTGCAGATGACAGCACGGCTATAATAGAATGTAATAATCCAAACAATTATCAAAATGACATTAATAATTCTCTATATAAAATAATCAATTGGCTTAATGATAATAATCTCGTTATTAATCTAAATAAAACTAAAATTATGCACTTTCACCAGCGGCTTGAGAAACCGCTAGTTAATGTTGCTTATAAGGATTCTGGAATAGAGGAAACTAGTATTGCGAAATTTTTAGGAATAACTATAGATGATAAATTAACTTGGAAACCACATTTAGAGGAACTTTGCAAACGATTAAGTAAATCAGCATATTTGTTATCCCAACTCTCAAAGAAAGTAAATATTGATACACTGTTAACGGCCTATCATGGACTAGTCGCCTCAGTTCTGCGGTATGGTGTTATTTTTTGGGGGCAGTCAACGGATCGGGAACGTGTTTTCAGGATGCAGAAAAGATGTTTACGTTCAATGTGTGGTTTAAAAACAACAGATAGTTGCATTCCATATTTTAAAAACTTAAAAATATTACCTCTACCAGCTTTATACATCCTGGAAACTGCATTATTTGTAAAAATGAATCCGCATTTGTTCAAAAAACTATGTGCAGTAAAGAAAACACCAATGCGTGCTCAATATATACATGAATTATGCCTTGTAAAATGTAAAACTTCTCTAATGAAGAAAAGTTTCTTTGGTGTTGCTCCACGAGTATATAATAAAATACCCGATGAAATAAAATGTATGCCACTGCAGAAGTTTAAAAAAACACTTAACGGGTTACTGCTCGAAAGGTGTTATTATACTCTAGATGATTTTTTTAATGACGAATCTCTCTGATTATATAAAATGCTGACATAAATTTTAATACTTTACATCAATACTAATATTTTGAATTGAATTGACATTAAATTTTGACATGAAATGAAATTGACTATGAACTGTAATGACATTTAATTTATATGCATGCGTTAATACAATTAGGTACTTACTGAAATACTTCTAACATTCTATTGTAATAAATTTATGATTGTAATTTAATAGTAGGTACCTACCCACTTATTTAATTGTCTTATAATCACATCAATCATTTGTATGTCAATATTGGCAAAGCATAGCGCACAATTAATTCTTAAGATCTTTGTATGAAATTACCTATGTTTTACAAATAAATTATTCTATTCTATTCTATTCTATTCTATTCTATTCTATTCTATAGTGGATGACGGGAGCTCCTGAAGCCACAAGCCTGACTCCCATTCTCCCACAGCCAGCAGACGGGCACGCTCAACAGTATTACGTGACGTGTTTACAAGGGTATTCCGTATAATACTGCAGAGCGGCACGTCCCACCGTCTCTGGGAAGACGGGTTATCGGGCAAAACCGTATTGGGACAAGCCATTTTCCAAGCGTTCAACGCATCGGTCAAACACGGTACTTCAAAATCGACCAGTGAGGAAGATAAAATGTTCCTGGTTAATTTATCAGTACTGTGGACCGAGGAGAGGAAGGCCGGTAAACTTATACTTGAAATTTTGCGGACACCGAGACCGCCCAAGCGAATGGGTAGTGTGGCTTGCTGCCATGCACGGTCGTCCAGGGCCACATTTAGGATGGAAGTTAATGTGTTTCTAATAATTTGGTCTACTTTTTCTAAAAGTTGTGGATGCTTCCATAGATGAGAGGAGCGAAGGCTATAAGTAAATTTTGGTCCAAAACAACAGTATCGAATGTGTAAAGGCCGAATGAATATAACATTGATAGAGAAAACTGTAAATTTTGTATCTCATTTTTAGTTGCACCATCCGGGCTCTGCCAGGTCCACTTTCTATGCTCACATTTTCTGAAGAAGGAATTCATCATAAAGAGGCCTTCCTTCTCCATAAAACTGGCCAGTAGGTGGCCCCGGTGGTTCCGGCGTCCAACTCTAAATTGCCCCACTCGCAGCTCATCATCATTACGTTTACCCAGTTTCGTGTTAAAGTCCCCCATGACAACGGTAAAGTGAATTTTAGAGCCATGCATGGCTTTGGAAATATCCTCATACATGGTCTCTACCTAATCGTCGGGGTGTGACGAGGTCGGGGCGTAAACCTGTACGACCTTCAGCTAATATTCTGAGTATAAGGTACGCCACCCTGGTCGACACACTCTCGATCTTCACCACGTTGCTCACAAGGGACTTATGGACGATAAACCCGACACCACCTTGGGACTGTTGGTTGCCCTCCCGGAAATAGAGCAAGTTTCCGGATTTGAGGATTATCGAGTCCTCCCCCTCTCTTCGATCTTCAGATAACCCACTATACTCCATCGTATCTTGTTCAATTCTTCCTCAAGTTCGGTGATCTTCTCGTCGGTCCGGAGTGTACGCGTGTTGTATGTTGCCAGGTCCAATTTTCGGTGATTGTGGTAGCCGGATCTCTTCCGGGGATTCTTAGCACCCCTTGCCTCACCGTGGCCTTGGCCGCTACCGTAACCAAGGGTAGGCGGGCCGCCGGGTACTAGGGGCCTAGTGTTTTTGTGCTTGTCATCCTTGGAGGGGTTTGCCATAATCGCCACGCTTGGCAGGCGGGTTGGCGATTGCAGTATAGTATGGTGGTGGAATGCATAGAGCACGCTGCTGCCCATTCTGCGGCCCTTAGTCACCTTTTACGACACCCACGGGAAGTATGGGGTGGTGCTATTCTTTAAGTCCGGCACCACATAGACAGTGTATTATATTGGAAGCAGTCTGCCAGCCTTTAAATTAAACAATTTCAACATTAGCTAGAAAGAATATAATTTTCATTTCCTATGACATCTTTCTAAATTGACAAACTACAAGAAGTTGAAGCACACTTCTTTTTAATATATGTCACAGACAATTTTATCTATAACACTCCCCCTCACGAAGATGACCTCTCGGTCTGAGTGACTCCTACTCCCATCATTTTTAATAGCTTCAACAACCTTGGTTGTGGCAGCGCCTTTGTTAAAATATCTGCCTCCATATTTTCTGTGTCCTTATAACGAATTGTCACTAATTTCTTTTCGATACATTCTCTTATAAAATGTTCTTTTATGTTAATGTGTTTTGACCTTTTTCCAGTAATCATATTGTTTGCTAATTTTTGTGCAGCCATATTATCATTGTAAATCAGGACTGTTTGTTGTGGCACTCCAATGTCTTCTAGCAGGTGTCTCAAATGCAAAGCTTCCTTCGTTGCTTCTGTCATTGCCATGTATTCGGCTTCAGCCGTTGACAATGCAACCACTCTCTGTTTCTTTGTCTCGTAACTAACTAGACCACCACCATACTTAAAAATATAACCGGTATATGATCGGCGATCGATAGTGCATGCCGCCCAGTCTGCGTCGGCCATACCCGTAAGAACCGTTGACGTTCCTGCTTTCTTGTATCGTATACATATGTTTTTCGTTCCTTTTAGGTAACGTATGACTCTTTTTGCTGCTTGCCAGTGACTTTGGCCATAACAGTTGTTGTACTGGCTTAAATAACTTACTGCAAACATTATGTCTGGTCTTGTTGCGACAGCTAGGTACATTAATGAACCAATCAATTTTTGATATGGAAAGTTGTCCTTCTCATCATTCTCATTTTTCTCTAACTTCAGAGCTGGCTCCATTGGCGTAGACACGGGTTTACATTCTCCCATGTTAAATTTTTCTATCAAATTATCAATATAAGTTTCTTGGGATAGCGTAATCTCTCCCCCTACATGGGTGAATCGTATGCCCAAGCAGTGATGAAGAGGACCCATATCTCTCAATTCAAATGCTTTTTCCAACTTGGATTTGACTTCCTTGTATAATTTTTCTGATTTGTATGCCAGAATCAAATCGTCGACATAGATGTTGACAAACAGTTTTTCGCCTCCTTTTTCAAATATATACAAACAAGGATCCGCTGTAGCATTTCTAAAACCAATTTCCAATAATTTTCTATGTAATTTTAAATACCATTGCCTTCCTGCCTGTTTTAATCCGTATATAGCTTTATTTAGTTGACATATTCCATTATTTTTATATTTATGTATATCTATTAGCATTTCTCTTGCTTTTCTCAACAACTCTTTGTCTTTTCCGTGTGATATAATCAATCTTAAATATTTATCAAGATTTTTTGGCTTCTTCATATAAATTTTTTCGTCTATATCACCGTTTAAAAATGCTGTACAGACATCCAGCTGACTTAGTTTCATATTATTTTCTATCGCATATGCAATCAATAGTCTTATTGTACTCATTTTTGCTACTGGTGCAAATGTTTCAGTGTAGTCAATTCCTTCCCTCTGGTTGAACCCACGAGCTACTAGTCGTGCCTTTCGTCTGTCTATTTCTCCAAGTGCATTGTATTTATATTTTAGAATCAGTTTATTATCTATCAAATTTTTACTTTCATCCTTGTGTACAATTTTCCAAGTATTATTTTTTAGGTGAGATTCAATTTCACTTATTATTGCATCTTCCCATTCATCACTATTCTCATCTATATCACAGAGGAATAATTGTTCAGCATCCATCTCATAGTCCTTCTGCCAAACTGGTGGTTTTCTCTGTCGCTTTTCATTACTTGAAGTAGTCGCTTCAATTTCATTATCTGTACACATTTCTTGCCTGTCTTCATTGTCTATTTCGTCCGTTTCTGTAGTTGCATCAACAAATATATCATTAACGTCTAGTTCTATATCTGATCCATTAATTTCATGTCTATTTGAGTCATCATTTTCTTCTTCTGGAAAAAGTATAACTTCTATTTCTTTTTTATCAACTACATCTCCTTTTTGATCTTCTTTTGTCTCATTTTCGTAGAACATTTTATCCAGTCCTTTGACATCTCTACTTATTATTACCTTGTCTGTTTTCGGATTAAAGATACGGTACGCTTTGTGATTTTCCGAATAACCTACAAATATACCAGCAGTCGATCTGGCTTCAAATTTTCCGTTTCGTTTTCCCTTTTTTAGAACAAACGCCTTAGTCCCGAAAATGTGGAAATGCCTTACAGATGGAACTCTGTTCACCCACTTTTCAAATGGAGTCTTATTATTAATACTGTTGCAAGGACTACGGTTTGCCAAGTAGTTAGCTGTATTAATGGCTTCGGCCCAAAAAACTTCTTTAAATTTTGATAGAGCTTCGTTCTTAGTTTTCATTGTATATACTCTTGTATATCTTGAATAATCATCAGTAAATGTGATGAAATATTTGGAACCTGCTTTCGATAGTTGTCTCATGGGACCACATACATCTGTATGCACTATTTGTAATTTTTCATTCGTTCTTTCTTCATTTTTGGGTGTAGTAAATGGTAATTTTGTTGCTTTGCCTTTAGCACATACTTCACAATCTTTAACTGTATCATTTTTATTAAATTCCAATCCTTCCATTTTCTTTTTATCTAGAGCTATTCGCATTTGCCCCTCATTGAGATGAGCTAGTTTTCTATGCCATTGCTGCATTTTATTTGCTTCGCAGAGTCTAGCTTTTTCTTGTAAGCTTTCTTTAACGTAATACAAACCGTCTTCATTTCTTTCTGCTCTTAACAGTATTTGACCATTAAACTTTACTGTTGCGTTTTTCTGTTTAAATAAAACTGTTGCACCTTTGTCTGTAATTTTTCCTACTGACAGTAGGTTTGTAGTTAGTGATGGTACATATAAAGCTTCGGTCAGTTGCAGATCAGGTCTTTCCTTGATGTTAAGTTTCGCTGAACCACGGCCTTCAATTTGTGCTGTACAGTTCTCTGATGCTAACTTTAACGATTTGCTCTCATTCATATCAATATTTCGGAATCTTTCTAATTCATATGTCATATGTGACGTGCAACCACTGTCAAGACACAACATGTTTTGTTTTTCTTTACTATCATTTGTATTTAGACATGTTTCTTCAGAACAACATATATTTGAAATGCTTTTATTGCATCTTTTTGGAGCTGTCTGTACTACTTTTGACCAGCACTCATTGGCTTTATGTCCTTTCTTTTTGCATTTATAACATTCAACAATAAAATTTGTATTTCTTCTGCGCTGTCTACTATATAGCGCTTCTTGTTCAGAATTTTGTTCACTTGTACTAGCCATATTTCTTCTTGCTTCAGCTTCCTCGATAATTTTTATCTTTAAGTTTTCAGGAGTTGGTAGATCATCCCTGGATTCTATAGCAATTCGAAAGTTTTCAAAAGATTGAGACAAACTATAGAGCATCATGATGCTAAGTAGATCTTTATTAATTTCTATGTCCATATCTGCAAGCTTATCGACGATGTCCATAAACTTGTTCAAATGATCCACTATGTTATCGTCTTCTTTCATTTTTCTCAAGATTAACTCCTTCAAAAGACTTGCCTTTCGTGCAGGACCTTTGCTAGAATAAATACCCTCGAGTCTGTCCCAGACATCTTTGCTAGTTTGACAGTTCTTCACTTGTTTTAGTTCGCTCGGTGAGATGATCAGGAATAATTCTGCTAGTGCCAAGACATCTTTTTCTAAATATTTATTTAGTTCGTCACCTTCACTTGTAGGCTTTTTTATTGTCGCAGAGACGTAATTCCATAGGCCCCTTTTTAATAGAAGGGCTTTTGCGTGTATTCGCCATGTGTCATAATTTTCCCTTTTCAGTGGTTCAATATTTATGTGACTCATTATTACTCACATTTGTCCTGGGCCCATAACCTATTATATTGGAAGCAGTCTGCCAGCCTTTAAATTAAACAATTTCAACATTAGCTAGAAAGAATATAATTTTCATTTCCTATGACATCTTTCTAAATTGACAAACTACAAGAAGTTGAAGCACACTTCTTTTTAATATATGTCACAGACAATTTTATCTATAACACAGTGCAATAAATTAGTGGCCGGTAAAAATTTTGAAATGGGCATATTTATTTATTTATTTATTTATATTTAGCCTATTGTGTCCCACTGCTGGGCAAAGGCCTCCCCCATATCCTTCCAGACTCTTTTTTCTTGCGCCACCTCAAACCAGCCTTCTTGATGTGCATCTAGGTCATCTCGCCATCGCTTTCTAGGCCGGCCTCGGCGACGTCGTCCGTCCTGTGGTACCCATTGCGTGGAAAGCTTTGCCCAGCGGTCGTCTTGCATTCGGCTGATGTGGCCCGCCCAATCCCATTTTAGCCTGGCAGCCTTTCTGCCCACGTCTATAATACCCGTTTTGGAGCTCAGCGTGGTATTCCGAACTCGGTCTATTCTTTTTACACCCAGAATACTGCGTTCCATCGCTCTTTGGCATACCCCAAGGCGGAACTTTTGTGATTCGGTGAGTGACCAGGTCTGAACACCGTAGGTTAGGATGGGCAGGATACACATATCGATGAGTCTCCGCTTCAGGGAGATTGGGAGATCGCCCTTCATTAGCGTCTTCATGGACCAGTAGCTTTTCCAGGCGTTTTCGATACGACGATCGATTTCTCTTTCCTGCCTGTTTTCGAAAGAGACTAACTGGCCCAAGTAGATATACTCATCGACATATAATATTTCCTGCCCATCTACCTCGACCCTACGTTTAGTGCTATTTGTCATAACTTTAGTTTTAGACCGATTCATCGCAAGTCCCACCCTGAGGCTAGCCGTGCTCAGATCTTGGAGCATGGTTTGTAGTTCCAGAGCTGTTGGGGCAAAAAGGGCTATATCGTCGGCAAATCTGAGGTTTGTTAGCCTCTTATTTCCGACTTCAATGCCTTTGGTCTTCCATGAGGCTGCCAGCGTCTGAAATATCTCCTCAAGAGTGCTAGTAAATAATTTGGGAGAGAGCGGGTCACCTTGTTTTACACCTCTCTGTATACTGAAAGTTGGTCCTGCGCTATTAAGTCTTATGTTTGCAGAGCTATTGGAGTATATGTTTTTAAGGAGATCTATATATTGTGTATCAAGTTCCTGGTTTTGTAATGATTTAAATATTTCAGGATGCTTGATGCTATCAAAGGCCTTCGTATAGTCTACGAAGGCCAAATACAGAGGTTTATTGAACTCGCAGTGTTTTTCAAGTATTTGATCTAATGCGTGAAGGTGGTCAGTTGTTGAAAAACTTGCTCGAAATCCAGCTTGTTCTGGTGGTTGACGTTCGTCCAGTTTTTCGTCTATGCGATTGTGTATGATCTTAATAAACGCTTTGTAGATGTGAGATGTGAGACTAATTGGGCGATAGTTCCCCAAATCGCTTTTGTCGCCCTTTTTGTGCAGAAGGATTATATTTGAATGGCACATCATCCTTGGAACTTTATAGGTATATAGGGCATATAGGTACTTAAATTGTTTGGAAATTCCTAGGTTAGGTTGGAACTGTGACCAACCACGAGTGAGCCGAATAAGCGTTTTCATGAAAACTTACGCCACCAGTTAGCATCACTTTGACAGTTGAGTTGAGGTCTTCCATTTTGACAATGAATATAAAATATAATAATATCATGACGTTCATCATTAAGTCACGACTAAAGAAAATATAGGCGCTTTGACACTTTTAGCAGGTGACGTCTCAGTGCTGCCATCTAGTGAAGGTCATTTCAGAATACCCTCATTGGTAGCACTAACTGGCAGTAATAAAGCCTCCTCTATGCCTCCTCTACACGTCGGCAGATGAGTGCGTGGACGTCGTCAGATGCATCAGCAGATGGATCACCAAGAGCCGATCACACGTCTTTTGGTCGTTCAGTCTGGGTTAATTCTCGACAGATGCAACTTGTACGCACGCAACATTAAAAAAATGGATGTTGAGTCCGTAGCTGCGGCAGCTATTTTTTTTATTTAGTACTTTTAACTACTTTAGAGTGTGCATAGCATGTCATGTAGGTATTTAAGTTGTTTTAATTCCAACCGAAATAAAAATTACCTACTTAGACTCTGTTAGATGTCCAATTTGCAATAACAGTATCCAATTTACAGTAGCCTCAACATAATCAATTATTTGAAATATTTTAATTATTTGAATTAATTGTATAGGTCTGAACTTACAACATTTTTTTTTTTGTAGTACTTATTTTTCGGATTCCACATGCAGTTTTCTCTTTGATACAACTCAAGGAATTGAAATGTTTAGTCTGTGCTCATATTAGCCGTTTCAGAGAACTAGATTAATAGGTAAACGAGAAAAAAAACTGCAAGAAGCACGCGTGCACTCTCATTCACGACTATACTGATGCATCGGCATACGTGTCTGAAACCCTTTGATCTGTGCCACAAAAACCGACAACAAACGGATTGGTGGCCGATGCCTCTGCCGATGTCAAATACCTACCACAGACTAGCAAATTACCCCGTCTACACGTCGGCGACCACACAGATACAGACGGCCATTTGCGAATGCCTATCTGCTGATGAATCTGTCTACGTGTAGAGGACGCTTTAGATACATGTTAAGTTATCCATTTAAATACTTGTTATGGCTCAATTTTATATAGTTTACTGCTCAGTTTTTACTGCCAAACTTGTTAATAAAAATGCATTTTTTTTATTTTTATTTTACCAAAACTACAATATTAAACAACTGCCGCTTTAAATCAGTATCTAGTAAAGTAATAGTACTTACGCAAATCAGCTTGTTTACTAATAACGCTCAGTAGAACAAGACAAGGAATCGAGTATTGTTGGTTACATGATGACAATACAAGCATACAAAATTAAATGGAAGCTGCCGGTTTATTTCCTCCGCTGTCTGTGACTGTCACATCACGTAATAGGAAAAGGGTTGGTTCAGTTTGTTTATTGTTTATTCTTAGCAAGGTAGGGACAGAGTGGTTCTGAATTGTGCTGGACAGTTGGAGTGTTCTGTGCTTTTATTACCCGACTTTAAAAAAGGAGGAGGTTCTCAATTCGTCAGAAACTCTTTTTTAGGGTTTCGTACCCAAAGGGTAAAAACGGAACCCTATTACTAAGACTTCGCTGTCTGTCCGTCTGTCCGTCTAGTCTGTCCGTCTGTCTGTCTGTCTGTCACCAGGCTGTATCTCAAGAACCGCGGTAGCTAGACAGTTGAAATTTTCACAAATTATGTATTTCTGTTGCCGCTATAACAACAAATACTAAAAACAAAATAAATTAAATATTTAAGGGGGGCTCCCATACAACAAACGCGATTTTTTTGCCCTTTTTTGCTCGATATCAAAAATGGCAACAGGTAGGCACTTGAAATATTCACAAAATATTCAGTTGTATTTTAACTTTAATAATAAATAATAAAATTAAAATAAAATAAATATTTAAGGGGGGCTCCGATACAACAAACATGTTTTTTTTTGGCGTTTTTGCCTTGTGGTACGGAACCCTTCGTGTGCGAGTCCGACTCGCACTTGGCCAGTTTTTTTTTAATATATTTATGTTAACGGAAAAGTGTGCAATCCGTCATTCTATACAGTTCCTAGGAAATGTGTACAATTCCTAAAATAGATAGGAAATCTATGATATATTTTTAATATGCACTTTTCCTAGGAAATCTATATATTTCCTAAATACAAATCGGAAATCTTAAAAATTCAATATGTTGTGCTACTAGACGACGTGGATGCAAGAGCGAGCGAAGGGCACCCCCGAGGTTCGGTTTGGTTAGGTTCCTTTAAACCCTGTAGACAGAAATAGGAGCCCCGCGCAGCGGGGCTCCGTTGACCTGACGTCGACGTCGACGACGATGACGTCGTTAGAAATAAATCATGCAGCATGCTAAATTTATGCTTTAGAATGTTATGCTTAGTAATTATTATGATTAGAGAAATTTACGAACGTGTGTTATTTCTTTTAATCACAAAAAGCATTACTTTTCATTATATTTCCTAGTATCATCTTGGAATTGCATACAATTCCTAAGAAATACATACATTTCACAGGAAATTTCTATCTTTCTATCTTTAAAAGATTATTTTTCACGTTTCCTAAGTAGGCTCGGAATTGCAAATATTTCCTAGGAATTGTGTAAAATTCCTAGGTTTCATACATTTCCGGTAACATATACATACATAAACTCACGCCTTCTCCCCATGGGGGTAAGCAGAATGTACAGAACGCCAGATGCTACGATCCTTACATACTCCTTTTGCGTCATTTACGTTCATACATCTGGTCACACACGCACGCTCGCTGCGAGTACTACGCACTTGACCTTTCTGAAGAACATCACCTTATAGGGTCACTATACAGGGTGAATTTTCCAAATGGGTGTGGATGGCCAAATCCGAAACTATGACGAATAGCGAAAAGTACTCAAAGGAGTCGCGGGCTCGATTATGATGAAAACTAAAACTGCATCATTGGATTTTGAAAAATCTATTTTTCTAGCCAGGAATCGAACCCGTTGATTTTGAAAAAAAAAACCACACACTGTATTATTACATCATTCGATAGTGTCGCTGATAAGGATCGAATTCTGGGAAGTAATGAAATACAGGAAACTAGAGGACTTATACCTACAGGTTATGTCCTCCTAGGGCTAAAAAAGATTAAAAAGTATTCACAAGGTAGATGTAAGTGGAAACGCCTTGCAAATAGGTACCATTTACTCTTTTCTATGTGTTTTTATACAAAAAACAATATTGAAGTTTGCTTACTATTGATTTCCATGGGTCGGACTAACGCTGTAAGAATAGGATCATGGTCACACCGGTTTTCAAGGATACCTTTTAACCATTATAATATTACTAGCTGCGCCCCGTGGTTTCACTCGCATAAGTTTCGATCCCGTGGGAAGATCAGGATAAAAATTATCTTGTGTTAATCCTGGTTATAAACTGGTGATAAATTTCATCCAAATGCGTTCAGCCGTTTGCAGTCGTTAGAATCACTAATGCTGAAATGGTTTGCATCGACAATTATTTTTCCTTCTTTTTTCCGTGTGTACCTACATCAGTGATAAGGTTTACTTTTGAAGAAGGCAAAATGTCTTATCCAACAGCATTTGTTTGAAATTCTACTAAAACTTCCAAAGTTGTACGTAATATGAACTTATTAAACAACACTTTACGGGACCGCACACGAACAGTGTGAAATTACTTATGTTTAAAGATTTACTAAGCGACCAGCCAATGATCAATGTATGAGCCACGATGTAGGTAATTGGGACACACAAGGGTCAAGGCTCTTAGCAAGGGTTCTTCGACAGAATATTCACTGCCAAGCCTTGCTTATGATTCGTTTATATTTTTATAACATCTCTTAAAGTATTTGCAATTTACATAGTAATACAATGTACAAACAATAACTAAAGATTTCCTCGCAGTACAAAATATGTAAATACGATTAAAAAGTATCCTTGTACGCGTCTCTTACACAAACTTATGAGAAAAGTGGAGATAAATCGAATAACTGTCAAGACTGGGAGGCTTGTGATCCAAAAATAGCTTGGGAACATCGCATGGACAGCGTTGTAGTTATGTAAAATAAGTACCTACAACGGTTTGGTTGTATTTGTAACACGAAATACAAGCAACGTTCTGGAGTGCTGCTCCTCTGCCGTTTGATTCATTTCAGAAGAAGATCCCGAGATCTCTCAAATTCAATTAAACTTGAAAATAAGCGGGCGAAAAGTTTTTTTATCTCAACAAGATAATCATAAACGCCCCTTATTATATAAGTATAATTAATTGTAATTTATATTTCAGATTCCTGGGCAATAGAGACAGATTTGTTTGTGTGGAGAGTTTTGACAGGCTGCGCGGGCAGAGTGCGCGCGCAACTGCCCGCCATCTTGGCTTTCCATCCCATTCCCATTTCAATAGACGAAGGAGTTCGTAACAGCTGTGAGCGCGAAACACAGCACATCCCTATATTAGGGGTTACTTTTTTAAACAATTGAGTAGAAAAAGGACTTCGAAACGCACAGTTATAAAGTTAATGATACCGAAGGAGGAACACACGTTCAGTTCACGTTAGTGTCGACGATTAAAACAGTGAGTTACGAAATAACATTACCGAATTATCGATTTTGTATGTTTCAAATCGACAAACCTGGTGGGAACGTGGTTGAGGCTGTTTGTTCATATTGTTTTAGAAAGATAACCGAGTGTTGCATAGCCTGGAAAACAGCGAAGAAAAATCGATAAAAGTATAAGTTGCAGCCGCTGTTGTTGCGTGGTGTGAATGTAAAGGGAGATAGCTGAACCGACGTGTCCCTGTGAAGTAGCTTGGAGTCGTTCGACCGATACAAAATAATAGTGATAGGAGCCCCTGACGTCCCTCACTCACGTTGATATACGAAGACTGATAAAAGGTGTGTATTGATATTTGTTATACTTTTCATTGTTATCACCCATCAATCTGTACCATTGTCATTGGTTTTATGTATTTTATTGATTAGGTACTGCTATTGCATTGTCGTGTTTGACGAGAATAGGTAAGACCTTCGTTTTAAATGGTTTCTATGTAATTGTGTCTATGGTTCTGCAGAGATCTATAAAAGCATTCTACCTAATCAACTAATTTGTGACAACTAACATAAACAAGGTGAATACACGCCACAAGATTGATGTTCTCTTGAAATAAGTTATTCCGTTGGACTACCTTCAGGCAAACAAGCACGTAGACGCTTACATCTATAAGGCTACCTTGCAGACTTAGTACAGAGTAAACGCAATTTATTTTGTATCTGTGGCATAATTTATGTTCTGTTGTCCTCATCATGCAAATGAATAAGACTCATATTTTGTTCGGATCCTCTGACGAAGTTGATTGATCAAATTGAATACCTATAAACCAATTCTTAGACCCCATGGTACCTACTTTTTATTTCCAGCTCTGAAAGCTTTTTATTCAATTACATGTACGACTGTCCATCCAGTTACATCTCGTGGCTTAATAATAACTGCCGCAAGGGTCGATCGACGGTTAAGCTACGCTTGCCGCGGTCGGTTTGTGGATGGGTGACCATTCATTACATATCGAAAACCCTCTGTGCCTCGGAAGCACGTTAAGCCCAACGGCTTAACGTGCTTTCCGAGGCATAGAGGGTTAGATCGAATGACAGCCAGGACGTTGTCCTGTAGATCTCTGACAGTCGTTACGGGTAGTCGGAAGCCCAAAAAGTCTGACAACCAGTCCTACCAAGGGGTACCTATCGTGTTACGGGTTGTAGAGATAAGATAGCCAGTCCGCTCCATGTAAAATACTGGTATGGAGCTGCACCCGGTTAGACTGGAAGCCGACCTCAACATAGTTGGGAAAAGGCTAGGCAGATTGATTGATTTTACATTTACAACTGTTTTATAGAATAACTAGCTGCGCCCCGCGGTTTCACCCGCGTAAATGTCGATCCCGTGGGAATATCAGGATAAGAAGTAGCCTATCTATTAATCCAGGGTGTCAGCTACCTGCATACAAAATTTTATCAAAATTGGTCCAGCCGTTTGAGCGTGAAGAAGTAACAAACACATAAACACACACACACCCACAAACTTTCGCCTTTATAATATTAGTGTGATGCATAGGAACCAGCTAACCGTAGCTTTGAATAATGTATTTTTATAGCAGAATAAAAACGAATAAGTAGTTAAAAGTTTTACCTCTAAGCTTTCCTAGCAACAGTAGCAATTTTTTACGGTCACTAAGAAAAATAGGTCATTAAGATATTTATTGGCGTCGTTCCTTGAACCAAGTAGGTAATATAATAGGACAACTAGCGGATGTTTCCAGATAAAAGAAACTGCCAAGGATTTAAGTTACCCTCATTAGTAGTATCTTGTTGAAGATCGAATAACAAACACATTTTATCTATACACAAGAATAAAGCGTACCCTATTCTTGTTATCCTACAATTTCTTAGAGTTATCGTACTTCATATGTGCTAGTTTACCACGCAGTGTCGTAAGTTTTCTTATTGGCCGACTTCCACTTAAAAACTATACAGTTGCCGGTGCAGCATCTTTCACCTCGCTCTATTCAAAGTCTGGTTTATTATAAAGATGCTTATATTTTATACGTTTGCTTTCATTTAAAGTTGAATAACTTTCAATTGATTTTAATACTTCTTGTATCCTGTGACCGTTCTATGATGAATGGTCAGTATTGTTGTCATGATCACATCGATTTGTATACGGATTGTAGATCATAAGATCCATGTTTTATAGGCAGATAGGAGGATTTAGATAGATACTTTTCTATTAACAAAAAACCCACCTTTAGTAGAAGAGTCATCATTGAGGGGAACAACCTCGATGACTATAGGCAACTCCGTACCTTTGAACGGACATAAAATATACTAGGCATTTAACTACCACCACCTACCACTTGTTTTTATTAACACATCATGAATTTATGCCTTCCTACCACCGAGTAAAAGCTGTGAATAAAATATCTATGGTTGGCTACATATATACTACGGTTGCAGGTACATACCTCCACGATGCTGATACAAACTTTCAATGTAGAATCTGATTTACCTCGTTGAAGTATGCTCGAGGAAATTTGTTCCAGATTATTCTAGATATTTTTGTTATTGACTACATTTTCCTCACTTTTCCCGTCAGTTGGAACATGTTCTTCGTTTATCTGGGAAACTAGGTGACCTAGCGATAACATATTCTTCGGGTTTTATAAAACAGCTCTTATGTAATCTGAATTTTTAGTTTCTGAGTTTAGAAACTACTCTACTCTACTCTCTATATAGAACTAGTACTTTTTGCTTGTTTGTGTTGACTTTTCTGGGACAAGTATACAGACCACCCACGCGTCATCTTATTGATGTCATAACGGGGAGTTAATAGACGTAGATGAAATCATCTCAATATAGGCAAGTCGACGCCAACCTTGTCTTGAATAGAATGGACACTTATTTGAATATTCCAGCTTCACACCACATTGAAGGACGTTACCATGCTGAACATCCTTGAATCCATACTAATATTATAAATTCGAAAGTAACTCTGTCTGTCTGTCTGTATGTTACCTTTTACGCCTAAACCACTGAAAGGATTTCGATAAAATTTGCCAGAGAGATAGATTGGATCTCGGGGAAGGACATAGGATAGCTTTTATCGACATACCTCGCGGGCGAAGCCGCGGGCCAAAGCGTGTTATATATATTATATATACTCACTCTCTACGGACGTTGAATTTTCTAAAAAATCCTCGTTCGTGTTTCCTGCAGAGCTTGAAAATTGAACTTTATTTAATCAGCTACCGTCTATCCTCTGTCGAGTTGCCTGCATTCTACTTTGTGGTCTGGTCCTTTTTATTTGTGGCTTATTCCAGTGCGTCCTGATTTCCTACAGCGCTAATTGGCACAGTCAGCCAATTAGTGTACTTGAAATCCATGAGTTAAAAATTTAGAACGGTCAAATTAAAGTTGGTAATATTTGTATTATATTTTATTTGTAATTTTTTGACGGCCTGCTCAGATAATACATGAAGAATACCAATTCTGTATTATGTTTATCTTTCGTGTCTGTGTCTAGGACACACTAAAACTGCCCTATCGGTAGGATGTGACGATACGGTGGCATTATCTAAAAGTCATTTTTGTTTCCCGGCTTTGAATAATTTAATAGTAACGACCAACCTAAAACAAACGGTATTGCAAACGAAATTAAGTTTAATTTTGCATTTCATGGAAATTACTGATAAGGCTTTTCGATGACTCGGAACGATGTTAAGCTAATGTGGGCTTACTTGCGTGTTAGTATCTATTGTAACAAAGTCGAATTTTGCTAATCAATACTATGTATGGGAAACGTATCGTGTTTTGCATTTGCGATATATTTGTTAGTGCATTAAAGCGATGTGGCTGTGTTAGCAGTGACAATAGACGTTTTTTATATATTAAATTGTGTTATAATGGAAACTATTCACGAACATTCGAATAACAATAGTGTTGAAGTAGAAGATGAGGTTAATGCAGTATAAATATATAACTATAATCTATGTGTGGATGTGACAGTTGATACTAAAACAAAATGTTTTGTAACACAGATGACTGGAGATGCAAAATGGCAGAAGGATGCGGCGGATCAGAACTTCGACTACATGTTTAAGCTGCTCATCATAGGAAACAGTTCAGTAGGAAAGACTAGGTAAATATGCTCTTCTGGTTCTACGTTTGTAGCAAGTGTGTAGACTAAGAAACATTACAGAGGAATTGTAGATACGATTAGTTAAAGGACCGCATAAAATATAACTTAGGAAAGTACGACTCGCTCAGTTGGCCCTTCAGAAGCATAATAAAAAATCAGTGTTCAATGATATAAAGGAAGATAAGCAATATGTATCTGACTTAGCACTTACCCAATAATAATATGTGTGATGTCAGTTATTAACGGAAATTGTTTCAAACTCACTGTGTTTGTTGTGTTTTTATTCTTTCTGTTTTTAGTTTGATTATGGTATGTCAAGAGTTCACTATCAGATTTCAAAAATGAACTAAAAATAAAGTGATCTTCAGAGCTGTTGATTTTGGTATGATCGTGTCCAGCCTAATCCATAAAGGCTTAAATAAAAAATCTGATGAGGAAATTATGAGCTTTCCCTAAATCACATTTGGATTTTTTTAAAGACTAGAATATATAAAAATCAGAAGTATTGAGCCTTTTGGCAAATATGACGAAATTTCATTGATTCATAAAAGTACCCAAAAGTGGTTATAATTTTGCATTTATCTGGGAATCAATGAACCAAATAACTTTAATTGCTGTTGGAATTTAAAGCTAACCCTTTGCAATCAGAAGTATGGTAATATCGAACACTTAAAAGTAATGATTAAACTACCTTTTGACCACGGGTAGAAACTTTTTAAATATATTTTCGGTGTTCTCTCATCATGCTGTACCTACTCAGCTATCAATTTTTCTCCCTGCATAATTATGCTTACTTTAAAACCCTCTGGGCTATCATTAGTAAATTACTTCGGTGACAGATTCACGTATTCAAATTACACTTAATTGTTTCTATTTTTGACTTGGTCGTTTCGGTATGTAATTTTAAAATGTTGTATTCTAAAAATAAGCGACTTCAAACAATGTAACGGTTATAAAGGAGTCATTACTCGGTACCACCCGACCAGTGTCACTTGGAGGGTTGTAGGGGTTCTTTTGATATCCCTCTTCCCACACCTATTGTTTAACCGTAGCCCATACATATACAATTTATATCTATCACGTTTTTTACTCGTTGGGCCATTCCTGAAAAGTACGGGCGTGCTTATCGGACGCGAAAGTTTCTAAAATATGGCGAAACTGTAACGACTTTCAGGTCACTTTTATGAGTTTTTTTAATTACTTCTGTGTTTTTAAAAGAGTATAAATGAAGTAAATTATGTTTCGATATTGTTTTAAACTATTGAACAGAAAGAGTTATCTACCGAAGTACTTTACACTGACATACTTACTTACGTTGATGGGAATGTAAATACTTAGCAGCAAGACTTGCATTTTCAGTATCGTTGATGAGATTATTTGCTTAGTTTATAAGGGTGTGGCACAGCTGTTTAATGGAAATCTTTTACAAAAATGTTGTAAAAGTTTATTTTTAGTTTTACATGTGTATGCATCTAAAACCCATCGTATTCTATGTTGTATGTTCACATTCTACATAAAGTTAAGCTTACAAAAACTATGCTTGACTTGACTCCTAATTTAAAGAAAATAAGAGAGAAAGAAAAAAAATATACGTATTTATTGTGACTCGCACAGAAACATTGTGCACAAACTAAACTAAACAATCATAAAAAAAACTAAATTATATAGAAAGAAAGTAAAAAGCAGTAGGTCCTGTACAAGGCCAAAAGGCTCCTATCTAAGCATAATGATGCGACATTTAAAAATAAGTGTCGCAGCGCTGGTAAGTTCTTCCTTCATCAACATTAGGTAGGTAGGTTAGGCCATAATTATTGTAACCGTGTAGGACGGTTATAATAATTATGGCCTAACCATTACAATGTATACAGAGCGTTAGGTTAAACGAGGGACATACTTTGAGGGGAGTTAGTACTCATGAAAATGAACAACTTTTAATATGGGAATAACCCTGAAATCGCGAAAAAAAAATCAGCCGTTTCCTACATTTATGTTCGCATAGCTCGTCAAAATGTACTGAACAACTGATTTTTTTTTGCGATTTCAAGTTCGGCCCCACAGTAAAAGTTGCTCGTTTTCATGAGTACTAACTCCCCTCAAAGTGTGTCCCTCGTCTAACCTAACAACCTGTATATTATAATGTATAGACTTTAAAAGAGACATTGACCTTTGAGTTTGTTTCGAAGTTTCTTCTCAGAGTAGTCGGCTAGAAAAAACCGACCTCATCTAGTTTTAATTAAAAAAAATACGTGAAAATGTTATTTTAAACTAATTTACAAAAACAAATCATTAATGATTTAAATTAGGGCCCTAAGCCTTTAATAAACGTTACAACTCTATGACTCATGTCTACGCTTACAATTTCAGCTTCTTGTTCCGTTACGCCGACGACTCCTTCACTTCAGCCTTCGTTTCCACCGTGGGAATCGACTTCAAGGTGAAGACTGTGTTCCGCCACGACAAACGTGTGAAACTACAGATATGGGTAAGTTAAACTTAGTAATTACTCGTTAACGGCTCGCATAGACGATAAGTTTTCTGTTGAACGTCCTAGAACAGTACCTACAACCAGGGAAAATGAATAGTTTATCAAATCGACACACTATGTAAGTTTGCATTGTTATATCCATTTGATACAACTCATTAGAAAGATCAGGGGGCGTAAAAAAGCCACTTTGGAGAATCATAAAAGGATAACATTGTGAATTATAATAGTGCGAAGACAGTCCGTGTTTTTCTTTTTTTCGCTGCTTTACGTAGGTATAATCAAAGAGATTGGGATTGGATTTGGATTGGATTGATTGGTATTTTAGTACAGACAAAAAAAAATACTGAAATATTCTTCACCAATGGGATTTTATACGACTTATTTAACAGTTAACTGTCGATTATGTTATCCTTTTATGATCCTGCCAAAGTGGCCTTTTTAGGCCCCCAGGCGATGCTATCATGATTCTAGTGTGAGAGAGATGGAGCTATACTTGACCGATAGCACCATCTCTTTTAAGAACTGGAATCATAATGGCATTAATGGTTGTACGATGTTTTATAGATATTAGTTTCATAGAATTTTGTTTCACATAATTTTTTTCTCATAATAATATAATTTCTTAGAATAATCATAAGCAGAATACTTAGTATGAAAAAAATTAAATCATAGATTTTTGTTACAAATAAAATTTAATGTTTCGATATTCATATCATAGAATAAGAAATCAAATATTCTTTATCCTCATATTGTTTAGTTAATATAAAACTTATTACCAAGAAAAACATTTTATCGAGTGACACAGCTTCTAAACATTTCAATTCGTGGGGAAGATCACGTGGGGGTCTAAGTTGGTTTACAAGCAATAATAATAAGACGTAGTCGACGGAGCCCCGCTTCGCAGGACCCCTATTTCTGTCTACAGGGTTTAAAGAAACCTAACCTAATCCAAGTCGGGGTGCCCAAGTCCCGAGATCGCTTATAGAAACCATTATTTTTATAGTTCATTTAAATACCATGGAAAAATACACCGAACAAACAATATTCTTTAAAAAATAATTCTAATGTTTGATTAGTTTGTTAAATAAAAAAATCATTGAATTGTGTTTCTTTGAAATATGTTTCATTCAAGTAAATAGTCGTTGTTACAATAATATTCGAAATAAAAATACAAGGACCAAATATTATAAGAAACATTTTCTGCGAAACGAAAATTCTATGAAATTTTTGTCTGCGAAACAGGAACACCCCGGTCATCAATACTTCATAATGCGGCCCCAGGCAATTTAAATAAGTAGTCAATTTGGGAAACAATTAATTTCCCTGTCTGTAGTCCTTTGTGGTTGAAATTACAGGATGACTAATTTCATCAAAGTAGGATCCAATTATACCAAAATGTACCAAGCCATAAACTTTAAATACATAGTTGTGTTAACTACGTCAAACTGAAAAAATATTCCAAGATCATTTTCAAATATACCAGCTAAAACAGTTCAATATACACTGAAAATGATGTCTATCTATTGCATTATTTTATAATATATATACTTATAATTCTGTTTTTTTGACCAAAAAAATAGGGTTACTTCTACGTTTACATACCTACAGGGTTACTTTTCAAAGACCATCCAAATTTTTACATGGTGTTCTACTCATAAATATAAACAACTTTCACTATGGAACCAACTCTGAAATCACGAAAAAAAAAAATCTGCTGTTTCATACAAAACTTCAATGCCTACTTGACCAAAATGTACGAAACAGCTGATTTTTTTTTCGTGATTTCAGAGTTGGTCCGCTGGATAGGTAGGTGTAGGCACAAATACTAAAAAAGGGGTAAAAAAAATGTATCTACGCTAAAGTCTACCGGGTAAATAATAAGATGCTGTTCGCGTAGGATTAGTATGTAATTATTTTTCTTGTTTTAGCAAACAAGAAAAATAATTACATACTAATCTTACGGGTCTAGGCATAGTAAATCGGTACACACAGTTATTTAACAGCAGTCAGTTAAAATAAAATATAATATCAACAAATAAAATATCAAATAAAAAGCCAACATTAAAACAGCGTGATCAAAGGCTTTTAGCAGCAAACCACGATTAATTAACGAACGCGTCTGATGGGTGGGAATGGGAACTTTCAGGGACAAAACATAATGCGGTGAAAGAAATAAAATGATAAAATCAGCTTAACAGCAAAATACAGGTTAAAAATAAACGTTATACAGTCGAAGAGCCACTTTCAGTCGTTTTCCTTAATTGGCCCCAACCTCATAAGGAGGGTCATTACTAATTAGTCGCTCCTTTCCGTTTCATTTCCCGGCTTAGAGAACTAAAACACCAGAAGTTAAAACCGGTACGAGCTTACTTCGGCTACTGAGTTTAATATTCCATAGTTAAACATGGACAGCTTCTCGAATGGGAACGAAAATTTAATCCTCGATTTTCGTGACTTGATAGCTCTCCGGTCGATTTTCAGCTACATAATGACAGGCCAACTTGCTTCAAAGAAAAACGATCGAGTGTCCAAGGTGGCACAGGCGAGCTGCAGTTTCTAGACACGATTGGGCTGTACCTTTAAAGCAGGCACCACGTCATCGGAAGCACTTTGACCTTGAACTGGCCTAGTTTAGTACGAACTTTCTATAGAATAAGAAGCCAGCATATTATATATACTGGTTTTTTGGCCTGGTGGTAACGGCCGTGACCCACGAGTCTTTACGTTCGTAGGTTCGAGCCCAGACAAGCGCTTTCGTCGTCGTCGTTTCAGCTGATAGACGTCCACTGCTGGACACAGGCCTCCCCCAATTTTCGGAGGGTTTGCCATAATCGCCACGCTTGGCAGGCGGGTTGGCGATCGCAGTATGGTATGGTGGTGGAATACATAGAGAACGCTGCTGCCCATTCTCCGGTACGATCCTTAGTCGCCTTTTACGACACCCACGGGAAGTAAGGGGTGGTGGTATTCTTTAAGTCCGGCACCACACAGACTACACTTTACTTTGTGTAAATTAGTTCATCACCACTGCTCTCAAAGCGGTGAAGGAAAACATCGTGAGAAAATGACATGTCCTAGAACCATAAATTCGATGACGTGTAACATCTACCAACCCCCACTGGGCCCGCGATGTAGATTACGGCCCACTCCCTTTTAAAGAGAGGAGGCCCGTTTTCTAGCAGTGGGAACATTATAGGCTGCATATGGTATGTAAAAACTGGTTTTGTAACCACTGCCCGTGCAGCCTACCGTACACGTGCGAGTAATTTATCTTGTAGGACCAATTCCGCAGCGTCGGTAATGACATCTTTCCGAAAGCTTATTTCCGAAAAGGCCTCGATAAAATAAAGGCGCTCGGTAATTTTTCGCTACTGTGTAAGGCGGGTCACGATAAAACATCGTTATTTTTGAGGCAGTCTATACCTAAGGGAAGGTCCCATATTGTATCAAGTGACTTGATTTACTTATTTACGGCGTTGGTTTGGAAGTGATTGCTGTTATTAGTCTAAAATGTGAGGAACCAAATGTGCGTAGGTATTGTGTTGCTTAAATCACAGCTTAAATTACAGCCGGTAATAATTATTGTTTGGTAGATATTAAGCGGCAAAGCCATTATTGCTAATCGTTTCGAGGGTTTCTCTTTAGGATAAATGACCATGTTCAAAACGATATTGCGCAATTACTGTTCACTGCCGGGTTCATCCCCGAATTTTCTTTATTATTATGCTAATATTATAAACTAGCTGCACCCCGCGGTTTCACCCGCGTAAATGTCGATCCCGTGGGAATATCGGGATAAAAAGTAGCCTGTATTATTAACCAGCGTGTCAGCTACCTTCATACAAAATTTTATCAAAATTGGTCCAGCCGTTTGAGCTGTAGTGAAGAAGTAACAAACATATTTACTCACTCAGAAACTTTCGCCTTTATAATATTAGTGTGATGTGTATGTAACTCTGTCTGTTACGTGTTCACGCCTTGGCGGCTGAATGGATTTCGATGAAATTTAGCACACAGGTACTCGTAGACCATGACCATGATTAAGACATAAGATACTTTTTATCCCGTTTCCTTGGGATAATTTCCGACCTCCACCTGCGTGAAGCCGCGATAATTTTCAGAGTTGTTTTCAGATATTTTTCCTATACTTTTCAAATAAGGAGTGGGTTAAATTATTGGGTCTAGATAGTTAATCGATCTGGTCTTCTCTATTGCAGGACACTGCAGGACAGGAACGCTACCGTACCATCACTACAGCTTACTACAGAGGCGCTATGGGCTTCATCCTTATGTACGACATAACCAATGAGGAGAGCTTCAACAGTGTCCAAGATTGGTGAGTTGTGGTGACCTAACTTGACGTTTTTTTACTATACAGTAGTAAGTCCTTGCATAAGCTTTCGACCTAATCATTAATTCAAGCTCATAGTGTACGCTTTAATTTTTTTTCTTACCTTATTGAAGTAGACTTAGGGCTGATTTTTCAATAGTCAGATAACTTTTAACTGAATAATAAATATGAAACTTTGACATATTTTCTATACGAAAGCTGCCAAACCGCAATATTCAATCCTCAGATAAAAAAAAAATGTCTATTGAAAAATCAGGCCTAACTTTAACTCTATTTAGAAATAATTGATAATAAATAATAGAATAAAGTGGAAGTGGAAACACTACTTCTTTCCCAAAAATAACATTGTTACTACAACAATAGAGGTGTTCACTTAAAATAGACTGTCACCGTTTTTATAGATTCCATACTTAATAATAAGTTGGCCATAAAAGAAAATATTATGACGGCTCCGGATTTTCCTCAATTTCCGCAGGATCAAGTTATAGCACCAGTGTTGACGTGCTTCTTTTTGTGTGTTGAGATCGGTACAAAAAAGAATTGAAGTATTCTTTGTAGTTTCATATAATAGATAGATAGATACCCAATAGATCACTAAGGACTATTTCGATCCTTATTTTAGATTGAATTGTTTTTCAGTAGGAAAATAATCTTCATAATAGGATTTAATTTCATGATTTTAGAAATATTAAGGATCCAGTGTGGGATACTATAGTCTGCTCTAAAAGTATTTGATAAAAATGAAAACAAATGGATCAGAAAATGGACCTGTATACCCTGTACCGTGGATGCCTGAAAACTCGACTTCCCATTTTCCAGGGTTACACAAATCAAGACGTATTCGTGGGACAACGCACAGGTGATCTTGGTTGGCAACAAGTGCGACATGGAGGAGGAACGTGTGGTCAGCACCGAGCGTGGAATGCAGCTGGCTGAGCAGCTCGGTGTCGAGTTCTATGAGACCAGTGCCAAGGAGAACATATACGTCAAGGTATTGGCAACTTTTTTATGTAGCCTTATAAACTGTGGTCCCTGGTGGAACTTCTCCCTTTGGGTAAAAAACTTGTAAAGTTTCGTAATCAGCACGCTTGGTTAACGAATTAATGAACCCTGTATTTCATTCTCAAAAAAAGGGTAAGACAAGAATAACCCTGTTTATTTTGCGCTTAAAAGAAACGGCACGAGAGCAACGATGTTCTTGAGATTAGAGACCATTGTCATTATTTTAATAAAAATTACTAAAAGCAACGTGGAGTCATATACATATATTCATCTTTGTAACGCTAAGCTATGTGTTATTTAATCATTATTGGCATGTTTTCAGCTAAAAACAGCAATATCGTTTGACGAAAAACCATTGAGGTGAAAATGAAGCTGAGTTCTAACTTTTTTTTGTCTTTCCAGGCTGTATTCGAGCGACTGGTGGACATAATCTGTGACAAAATGTCAGAGAGCTTGGATTCTGAACCGGCCATGTTGGCGGGCGGCGCTCGTGGCCAGCGTCTCACGGAACCTGCGCAAGGCAGTTCCACCACCAACTGTAACTGTTAATGTCCACACTGGAACAGAGTAGCATTTGTTATTCCTTTTACGTTCTAGAAAATTCTGTTCGTCTTTGTAATGGGGTCGTTTCTTTCAAAAGCAATTTGTTTTGTTAAGGCAAATGTCTGTTCGCAGCTTTATTTTTAAATTATATTTAATGTTCTTCTTATTTGTTATATTTTTAATAAGTACTTTGCTATTAAAATTGGCGAACCCCGAGTATACTTACAGAAGTATCTCAATCAAATACTTATGAGTTTTTATAAATTGTACTCTCTAGTTACTTGTTACGGTTTCAAGCATAAATTTTAATTTAAGTAACAAAATTGAATAATTGTTAAAACATGTGTAACAATAAAAATATGTATTAGTATTATTAAATCTATAGGTGTTAGTTAGCTATCTACGTATTGCGAGCTGGAGTAGGGATCTGATACTTCTTATAGCTGTTAAATTTTATCTTTAATGAATTTGTGTCGTGGATTCGTTACATAAATGAATTTTAGTCGTAAAATGCGTTACATTTTGTTCAGTTATGTTACGTCATTTAGATATTATTCAAGATTTACAACGAGATATTTTAATAAGGATTAAACTTCTTTAAAGTGATATCCGAGTATTATAAAGCGCGATTATGAGTTCAAAAAGATACCTATCCCAAAGTGTAATGTTACTTACCATTTGGACCAAATACAGATTTTACTATTTATTTACAAAAAAAGTTCAGAAGGCGCAAATATGTTTAGTTAAAATTAAAATATAACTTGTAATATGTTTGGTGGTGGCGTTTCATACGTAGGTGCATGTTTTCCGCCTTTATATTGCTTCGTATTCTCTGTGTGGATGTATCGCAAATACACTAAAATAAATAGAATTGTTACTTCATTACTAGTAGATTAATTGATCAATGTTCGTTGTTATACTTTGGCGTAATACTGAAGTTAACGTTATCTTCATGTATGCTTCGATACCCCTTGGCCTGAATATAAAAGTTCAACTAAATCAGGTATAATCTATTACCTAAAGTGTTTGTAAATACGTTTACCAAAATGTATAAATAAATAATTGTATAGTATTATATCTACCTACATATAAATCTGTTTGTATTCTTGTTACCTCCTATGCTATGTTAATATATGACTATAGGTGTTTATTTCAATCACTATTTTTAGGAGTAAGTAAGAAACATTTTACAGTTTTACTTTGACCGCATCACTCGGTAACGTATACGTGCCTACGTAACACGAGAAAGTTTTAAAAGTATTCATAGTGTCCGCTATGTATCGGCGACACTATACCTATATATCTGTAGACGACATAGACAATACAATTTATATCAAATTCTGTTGGAACATGAGCACATTATTTTTTTAGAATCTAATTATTAGGTAAATTAGTTAAGATATAACGTGTCGACGTCTGCTCGATGGAATATAAACTTATATACGTACACAATTTTATTACAATAATCCCTACCTTAAAACTAAATCAGGGAATCGTAATGTTCATCGCTACTTCGGAACGTAAAGTACTTACCACCTACAGTGGCCTTCAAAAGTAAGTTGACATTTTTCTACTTCAGCACGCCAAATTATGGATTAAAATTCAAGTGAACCAAATGTTTGAACTGCTGTAACGCTGTTATTGAGTAACGCAAGTAGGTACGTTTGACTTTCATAAAAAATTGTCAAGTACCTAATCCATTAATTAAGAAGTACCTAGGTACCTGATTATTTTTTATTTTAAATCTTATTGTGGCATCACAGCTGAATTGGAAAAATATCAACTAACTTTTGGAGGGCACTGCATAACAAAAAGTTTACAAGTTTACGAAAAAATACATACGACGCCAAATTTATTAATATTATAAAGATTATATATTGGAAACTACAATTGTATTGTACTATAAGTGACTACTTTGATGAACATAATATTTTGATGGAATTTGTCCCTAGACTTCATAGGAAGCTTACCTTCGCTCATGCTGCGTATAATTAATTGCAATATACTTAGATATTTTTATTGAAGGCTTTCTTTTCAATAACCTTGACTTTATATTTAAAAAATAGTATCAAATTAGCGGTCTCTATAAAAGAATATAAAGAGTCAATTTGACGTAATCAATTAAGAGCATCCTGTGGACCCAAAGTCACTTGATATAGAATTGTGTTATAAAAGAGGAGAATATATAATAGCTATCTACGACATGGGGAACGCACTATGATATTGATATAATAACCTAGTAATAAAAATAACACAATAGAACTGCAATGTTAGAAAAATGCAATTTTTACAAATTCTTATAATAGCTAAGACTGTTGAAAATCTGTAAGTAATAATTAAAACAAAATCATTGTCATAAAAAAATTTAGAGCGTTATGATAAAGCTCATTCAGCGAAAACGAATACAGCCATCATCTCAGGTATATTACGTATGTGATAATTTCCTGAAGGCCAATTGTCGTAAATAAAAACCTTCTAAATCTAGTCGCAGTCTCATCTCACCGACATTTAATGTCAAAAATTTGTCAAAAATGTATGAAAAGTAGTGGTAATTTAGACAGATTGAGACTGAGATTAGAATACGAACGTTCTTAAAAATACGGGAATTGCCGCTCTGGTATTATAGCGCTCGAATATTCCAGATACTCGTTACAAAGTATATTTGTATGAAAAAGCGTGTCCCATGTCTATTGAATATAAAATATACTGGAAGGTGTACGTAGAGGTATTTGTATAACTAGCAGTGTGTGCGAGCCCTGTAGGGCGCGGAAAGGCATATCGTAGTGACAGGCTTTAGTAGCATATGTTTAGCATTTTGCGTAGTTACCTAACACTGTTTTTATACTTATTTTCTAATACACAGACGTTTGATTCGACTGGATGTGCTAAAATGCATTTGATGTTTTCATCTCATTCCAAAATGTTGGCTCACAAAACTGAAATTGTAATCGATTAGCTGTATGTAAATGTATGTTATAATTATTGTTGTGTGTTAAATAAAGGAATTATTTAAAGATACACCCATGTAAAGATTCACAAATATAATATATATTATAAAATATTATATGTTTGTTTTATTTCTTACTAGCTTCGGATGTCGGCAATTATCCCACGGAAACGTCCAACCTGAACAAAAAGAAGCCTCAGGATGCCATCTATCTTCTTGCCAAATTTTATCGAAATCCATTCAGTGCGTTTAGCGTGAAAAGGTAATATACAGACAGAGTTACTTTAGAATTTATAATATAACTAGCTTCTGCCCGCGACTTCGTACGCGGATCCTGTTGCTTATGCCAGCGACAACGGGGTCGTCAAAATCGAAGATCTGAAACGTCTGATGTCGAATTCTAAGAGCCTGAGGACGGGAAAACAAAGGGATGTGCGAGACGATTCGAGACTTCCAGATCTTTCATTTTTGTAAGTTAACAGGAAATGCCCATCAGACCGAACAACTTTTGCTAAGACGTCATTCCTATACCTATATGTTATAGTGCAGCTGGGCTCTTGGAGTTCCACATCAGGTGTTCCAGATCTTCAAATTTATTCTCCTAGCAGAAAATGCTCATCACGTGGATAAATTTTTGCTATGGTACCATTTTTGTATCTCTTATAGTTTAGCTGGTCTGTTGTGGTTCTGCATCAGGTGTTCAAGTTTCCAAGATAAATTATAGCCTATATGTTGCCCAGACTTAATACCTATACAACAAAAAAGAAATCATTCAAATTCGTCCAGTAGTTCCGAAGATTAGCGTGTCCAAACAAACAGACACACAGACAAACAGACAGAATTTTTTTTTGTATTCGTGCTCTTTTACCGTTTCTAAACCCCCTCAATTTTTTTTTTAATATATTCAATGTACAGACACAGTTTTTTTACTGTTTTATTATATGTACAGATAAAGGTTCACTGCTCGTTCCCCGTAGGTGATAGCGTGATAATATGTATATTTTGACCCGACCCGACTTCTTAATAATATTCGTGCCAAATTTGAAGTAAATCCATGCAGTACTTTTTGAGTTTATCCCGGACATACATACAGACAAACAGACAAAAATTCTAAAAACTATATGTTTGGCTTCGGTATCGATTGTAGATCACACCATTACATTGTATTCGTTAAAAAAATATTCAATGTACAGTTTTGACTTTCCTACCATTTTATTATAAGTACAGATATCATATAGTTGTACATAATAGTATGGATGCACTGATTTATTTTTGCTGGGAAGACTACGCTTAAAATGGGGGGGGGGGTGAAAGAAGGTTGCCCCCACATTTTATATCAATATTTTTCTGGCGGCCCGACTAAACAAAACAAAACTCGTATAACTTACTAACTAAAACAACACATAATATAATTTACTCTTATCACCCTAGAACGGAAAGTTGTGAAGCGATATTATAATGTTTAGTACGACAGTAAAAAAGTTCTCCAGCAATTTGAAGTAGGGCTTACGATCGATCATGTCAAGGCTATCGTACGACAATACACACTTAGCGTATAAAATAAAAACATAGCTACGGTATTTACTTTGAGACCTAGCGTCAACAACAGTGGCAGTCTGTATTTGCCTAGTGCTTGACATAAAGCCTACTTTCATGCCAACCTTATCCATCACAAGTTTAATTACGTAATCCATTTCATGCTGTGATTTTCTAATTTGGTTTTCTTTCATAATACTTTACCCCTTACCCACTGAAAGTACCTAATTTATGATAAAAAATGCCTGTGGTGTGCTAAGAGTATTTGCATCCCATATGTATTCTTTTTTTATTTGACGTCCAAAGATTATTACTTAGGCAATGAAATCATGCGAACGATTCTTTCGTTTATTGAAAACAAACATTTTACTAATGCTGTATTTTTTATGGATTGGAATGGCACGGAAAAACAAAAATTATATTATTATTATTTCTGTTATAGACAAACAAAGTCGGGTCAAAAAAAAATTACAACGCTACCAGATTTTGTTGCCGCGTAGCAAAAATCGGAACTAACTCTGCCATTTGTTGTCTCAATACACGTCCTTGTAGCACTCTATATGAAATCATAATAATTATTTGCTATTTTAAATCGTTCGTGACATAAATACATAATACAATAATATACATACATATGTTAAGATTCTACAAAATGGTTTTATTGAGCATCGGATACCTAAGTATCTACCATAAAATATATATAAATAAAGAAGAACAATCATATTCAACTTAAAATCACGCCAGCTACCGCAGGGATGTAACATAATGAAGATAGCTAAGTTATATTCCATTGAAGGATAAGCTGTATAAATTTAAAATCTCTGCCTTCAGTGCCCTTTTAGTTTCAGTAAAGCCGTAACAGATGGCGTTGGTATAGCATTCTGAAAGCTTGAAAAGATTAAGTTTCTGTCAAAGCAAAGCGTTCTTTTAATAAAGCTTTCTGTTTAAGCTTAACTTAGTACCTAGCTTAGTTTTGTTTCTGCAAGGAGAGATAAGAATTACTTTTATTTAGTACCTACTTTAGCTTTTAAATTTTATTATTCATATTGTTATTGTTATTCTATTCTACTTTTATTTTTACTAGCTGCGCCCCGCGATTTCACCCGCATTAGTGTCGATCCCGTAGGAATATCGGGATAAAAAGTAGCCTATACATTAATTCAGGGGTGTCAGCTACCCCCATACAAAATTTTATTAAAATTGGTCCCGCCGTTTGAGCATGAAGAAGTAACAAACATTTCGATGGCTCCTAAATATAGTGAGTCAACTATAGTTATAAAGAATAATAGTTGACACAGTATACTTAGGAGCCATCGATTTAAACACACACACACACACCCACACACACACTAACAAACTTTCGCCTTTATAATATTAGTTTGATTACAAATTACGTTCAATTTCTTAAGAAGTATTATACAATGTAGGTACAGTCAGAGACTAAGTGTTATGGAAATTAACACGATTTCAATTTTCCATGATATCCATTTCGTACAACTGCCAAAGATTTACAGCTGTGATTTAAATATAAGAACAATTTAAATTGGTAGTCCATTTGCTTAACAGTATTGACTGTTAAGCAAATCCCAGACTTGACAAAAAGACAATAATTTTGGAACGACTGACGTCCGTTAAATTTCCTGCTTTATTCCTACCAGTGCGTTACATCCTATTTAATTATTGCCCTTTGGCCAAAGATTGAGAGGACCTAATGGCCATTGTTTACCCGTAGATTTGTCAACATATACAGTTACCTAATAATTGTTTGCGTTTAACACTTGCGCAATTCATTACAAAATATTTTGTTCATCCGAATTTTATGTGAATTTTGTGATTACGTCCGCGTCCGTATCTTCATTAAAATCAATTATAAGTATTTCTCATTTCCGTATGTATTCTTCAAACCAAAGTGGGTTATTCGCATTCTTTGGAGACACACTTTACGCACTTCTGGTGAAAACGATGCTTTTTATTCTTACGAAATTTAAAAACAGCCATTATTCTACTATAATATTACAAACTAACTTCTGCCCGCGACTTCGTCCGCGTGAAATTCGTACTTTCCTCTTAAAGTTTCGAAAATGTGTGTTTACGATCTTATCATTTATTTAGATAAATAAGTATTTGGGCCAATTTTTAAATTTATAGATCAAAGGGTTTTTGTATTTTGCAAATAAACTGTATCCCCGATTTTCACTCCAACAGGGTAGGAATGGAATTTTAAAAAATCGTTTGGGATGTGTTCACAACTTGACTCAAAGACCCATACCCATTTTCGAGTTAATGGAAGCAAGCAGTAAAATCCAACCCTTGAACTTTATTACCCTTTTCCAACTTGGTAGGAGTCGATTTTTGAAAAACCCTAAAACCCCCTTTTTTATTTTTACCGACGTCAAAAAAAGGAGGAGGTTCTCAGTTCGTCGGAATCTTTTTTTTTTAGATTACTCGAAGACGGCTAGACCGATTTGAATTTTTTTTTGTTTGAAAGTGTATATATACTTTCCAGGTGGTCCCATTGTCATCAGGTCAGGATCTGATGATGGGATCCTGGAGAAATCGAAGGAACTCTCCAAATATTATAGGCAGACCTATAGCAATTTGGGTATTTTTTATAGTAACTCGTGCATTTGCTCTCGAAAAGCACTATTTGGTGAAGTGGAACTGATGATGAAGACTACAGATGACCACCGGAACTACTCAATAATAAGTATTTCACGGGTTGCGATTTGATTACTCTAATATGGTTGCTAAGCAATGTATGCTCGTCACAATGCAAATGGTAAAATGGAGCTGATGGTGAAATACCAGGAGAATTCCTCAACAATTAATGTCCCTGCATCGGGAAACGCAATATTTTTGTAAAGCCGATGAGCAAGTTGACATTAGGCTATTGTAATTTAGATAAATTATAACCAGACCCACTAAAAAGCGAGAAATAAAAACGTTTTAACAAAAAAAAACCGACTTCCAAAAAACTCTACAAAGTGAGAAATAGCTTTAATTTCAGAAGTTGGTGGCAAAAAACTAAAATACAGACCCAAAGACACCGACTTCCGAAATTAAAGTTATTTTTCACTTTGTAGTGTTTTTTTGGAAGTCTATAAAGTTTATAAACCAAATAAATAAGATTTTTTATATAAACTGTGTCCCCTCTTTTTATCCCCATAGGGATGGAATTTTGAACAATCGTCGGGGATGTTTCTATGACTTGACTTAAGGATTATTTATACCAATTTTCCAATTAATCAAGCCACGTAATAAAATACTCCCCTGTTAAATTGACTACCCCTCTTCACCCCGTTAGGGGTAGATTATCGAAATACCCTGATACGTTATTCTTTATTTTTGGTCATAAGTATAAATAGGTACTGAGTTTCGAGTTAATCTAACTGCGCGTTAAAATTCTTCCATACAAATTTTGACACCCCCAATCCAATTTAGAAAAGCAAAAAATGCCAAATTTCATAATTTACTTAGATAAGTATTCCTGTCAAGTTTTAAGGTTATTAACTCAAGGAATAAGATTTTTCATACAAACAAAATCCCCCCTTTTCACCTCCTTAAAGGTTGAATTTCCAAAATCTCTTTCTTAGTGGATACCTACTCTTCACAAAGAACACACCCTCCAAAATTCATGTCTCTAGGACCAGCGATTTAGGCTGTGCGTTGATAGATTATATAATTAAAAACAAAATTTCGTCCACCTTTTCACCTCCTTAAGGGTTGAAATTCTAACAACACCGTTGCGTTACCTTTCAATCTAGATAATAAATTTTGTGATTTTTACTTCGAAAATTAAGGACTTTCCATACGCAACTTCATCCCCCTTTTTAACCCTTCGGGGGTAGTAGTGTCAAAAACGCTAAGACATGTATAAATTAATTTTCAATCCTCAGTCTAAACACAAAATTTGAAGATCCTAACTTCAAAACTGACGGACTTTCATATAAACTTTCATCCCCTATTTCACCCCTTTAGGGGTAGAATTCGCAAAAATTCTTTCTTAGTGGATTCTTACTCTTCACAAAGAACACACCCTCCAAGTTCCATGTCTCTAAGACCAGCGGTTTGGGCTGTGTGTTGATTGATTATATAATTAGAAACAAAATTTCACCCCCCTTTTCACCCCCTTAAGGGTTTAAATTCTAACAACATCGTTGCGTTACCTTCCAGCCGTAAGCCTAGATAGTAAATTTAGTGATTTTTACTTCGAAAATTAAGGACTTTCCATACACAACTTCATCCCCCTTTTTAACCCTTCAGGGGTGGAATTGTCAAAAGCGCTGAGACACGTATAAATTAATTTTTAATCCTCAGCCTAAACACAAAATTTTAAGATCCTAACTTCAAAACTGACGGACTTTCATATAAACTTCCATCCCCTATTTCACCCCTTTAGAGGTAGAATTCCCAAAAATCCTTTCTTAGTGGATACTTACTCTTCACAAAGAACACACCCTCCAAGTTTCATGTCTCTAGGACCAGCGGTTTGGGCTGTGTGTTGATATATCAACAATCAGTCAGTTTACCATTTTATATATATAGATTATATAATTAAAAACAAAATGTTATCCCCCTTTTCACCCCCTTAAGGGTTGAAATTCTAACAACACCGTTGCGTTACCTTCCAACCATAAGCCTAGATAATAAACTTAGTGATTTTTACTTCTTGCACAACTTCATACCCCTTTTTAACCCTTCGGGGGTAGAATTGTCAAAAACGCTGAGACATGTGTAAATTAATTTTCAATCCTCTACCTAAGAACAAAATTTGAAGATCTTAACTTCAAAACTGACGGATTTTCATATAAACTTCCATCCCCTATTTCACCCCTATAGGGGTAGAATTCCCAAAAATTATTTGTTAGTGGATACTTACTCTTCACAAAGAATACACGCTCCAAGTTTCATGTCTCTAGGACCAAAACTAAGGACTTTCCATAGACAACTTCATCCCCCTTTTTAACCCTTCGGGGGTAGATTTGTCAAAAACGCTGAGACATGTGTAAATTAATTTTTAATCCTCTGCCTAAACACAAAATTTGAAAATCCTGACTTCAAAACTGACGGACTTTCATATAAAGTTCTATCCCCTATTTCACCCCTTTAGGGGTAGAATTCCCTAAAATCCTTTCTTAGTGGATACTTACTCTTCACAAAGAATACACCCTCCAAGTTTCATGTCTCTAGGACCAGCGGTTTGGGCTGTGCGTTGATATATCAACAATCAGTCAGTTTACCATTTTATATATATAGATAGATTAATTTTCAATCCTCTACCTAAGAACAAAATTTGAAGATCTTAACTTCAAAACTGACGGATTTTCATATAAACTTCCATCCCCTATTTCACCCCTATAGGGGTAGAATTCCCAAAAATTATTTGTTAATGGATACTTACTCTTCACAAAGAATACACTCTCCAAGTTTCATGTCTCTAGGACCAAAACTAAGGACTTTCCATAGACAACTTCATCCCCCTTTTTAACCCTTCGGGGGTAGATTTGTCAAAAACGCTGAGACATGTGTAAATTAATTTTTAATCCTCTGCCTAAACACAAAATTTGAAAATCCTGACTTCAAAACTGACGGACTTTCATATAAAGTTCTATCCCCTATTTCACCCCTTTAGGGGTAGAATTCCCTAAAATCCTTTCTTAGTGGATACTTACTCTTCACAAAGAATACACCCTCCAAGTTTCATGTCTCTAGGACCAGCGGTTTGGGCTGTGCGTTGATATATCAACAATCAGTCAGTTTACCATTTTATATATATAGATTATATAATTAAAAACAAAATGTTATCCCCCTTTTCACCCCCTTAAGGGTTGAAATTCTAACAACACCGTTGCGTTACCTTCCAACCATAAGCCTAGATAATAAACTTAGTGATTTTTACTTCTTGCACAGCTTCATACCCCTTTTTAACCCTTCGGGGGTAGAATTGTCAAAAACGCTGAGACATGTGTAAATTAATTTTCAATCCTCTACCTAAGAACAAAATTTGAAGATCTTAACTTCAAAACTGACGGATTTTCATATAAACTTCCATCCCCTATTTCACCCCTATAGGGGTAGAATTCCCAAAAATTATTTGTTAGTGGATACTTACTCTTCACAAAGAATACACTCTCCAAGATTCATGTCTCTAGGACCAAAACTAAGGACTTTCCATAGACAACTTCATTCCCCTTTTTAACCCTTCGGGGGTAGATTTGTCAAAAACGCTGAGACATGTGTAAATTAATTTTTAATCCTCTGCCTAAACACAAAATTTGAAAATCCTGACTTCAAAACTGACGGACTTTCATATAAACTTCCATCCCCTATTTCACCCCTATAGGGGTAGAATTCCCAAAAATTATTTGTTAGTGGATACTTACTCTTCACAAAAAATACACTCTCCAAGTTTCATGTCTCTAGGACCAAAACTAAGGACTTTCCATAGACAACTTCATCCCCCTTTTTAACCCTTCGGGGGTAGATTTGTCAAAAACGCTGAGACATGTGTAAATTAATTTATAATCCTCTGCCTAAACACAAAATTTGAAAATCCTGACTTCAAAACTGACGGACTTTCATATAAAGTTCTATCCCCTATTTCACCCCTTTAGGGGTAGAATTCCCTAAAATCCTTTCTTAGTGGATACTTACTCTTCACAAAGAATACACCCTCCAAGTTTCATGTCTCTAGGACCAGCGGTTTGGGCTGTGCGTTGATATATCAACAATCAGTCAGTTTACCATTTTATATATATAGATATAATTAAAAACAAAATGTTATCCCCCTTTTCACCCCCTTAAGGGTTGAAATTCTAACAACACCGTTGCGTTACCTTCCAACCATAAGCCTAGATAATAAACTTAGTGATTTTTACTTCTTGCACAACTTCATACCCCTTTTTAACCCTTCGGGGGTAGAATTGTCAAAAACGCTGAGACATGTATAAATTAATTTTCAATCCTCTACCTAAGAACAAAATTTGAAGATCTTAACTTCAAAACTGACGGATTTTCATATAAACTTCCATCCCCTATTTCACCCCTATAGGGGTAGAATTCCCAAAATTTATTTGTTAGTGGATACTTACTCTTCACAAAGAATACACTCTCCAAGTTTCATGTCTCTAGGACCAAAACTAAGGACTTTCCATAGACAACTTCATCCCCCTTTTTAACCCTTCGGGGGTAGATTTGTCAAAAACGCTGAGAAATGTGTAAATGAATTTTTAATCCTCTGCCTAAACACAAAATTTGAAAATCCTGACTTCAAAACTGACGGACTTTCATATAAAGTTCTATCCCCTATTTCACCCCTTTAGGAATAGAATTCCCTAAAATCCTTTCTTAGTGGATACTTACTCTTCACAAAGAATACACCCTCCAAGTTTCATGTCTCTAGGACCAGCGGTTTGGGCTGTGCGTTGATATATCAACAATCAGTCAGTTTACCATTTTATATATATAGATAGATTATATAATTAAAAACAAAATGTTATCCCCCTTTTCACCCCCTTAAGGGTTGAAATTCTAACAACACCGTTGCGTTACGTTCCAACCATAAGCCTAGATAATAAACTTAGTGATTTTTACTTCTTGCACAACTTCATACCCCTTTTTAACCCTTCGGGGGTAGAATTGTCAAAAACGCTGAGACATGTGTAAATTAATTTTCAATCCTCTACCTAAGAACAAAATTTGAAGATCTTAACTTCAAAACTGACGGATTTTCATATAAACTTCCATCCCCTATTTCACCCCTATAGGGGTAGAATTCCCAAAAATTATTTGTTAATGGATACTTACTCTTCACAAAGAATACACTCTCCAAGTTTCATGTCTCTAGGACCAAAACTAAGGACTTTCCATAGACAACTTCATCCCCCTTTTTAACCCTTCGGGGGTAGATTTGTCAAAAACGCTGAGACATGTGTAAATTAATTTTTAATCCTCTGCCTAAACACAAAATTTGAAAATCCTGACTTCAAAACTGACGGACTTTCATATAAAGTTCTATCCCCTATTTCACCCCTTTAGGGGTAGAATTCCCTAAAATCCTTTCTTAGTGGATACTTACTCTTCACAAAGAATACACCCTCCAAGTTTCATGTCTCTAGGACCAGCGGTTTGGGCTGTGCGTTGATATATCAACAATCAGTCAGTTTACCATTTTATATATATAGATAGATAGATATTAAAGTTGGTATGTTCGGATGTTTGTAACTCTATCACGGAAAAAACGGCTGAACGGATTTAGATGTTTGGCACACAGATAGTTTATAACTTGGATTGAAACAAAGGATACTTTTTATCTTAAATGACATGGCTTAAAAAATGTTATCAATTCTGAAGTCCACGCAGACGAAGTCGGAGAAGGATAGGCAGAAACTTTAAAAATAACTAGTAGAGAAAAGAAGAGTCAAAAAGCACGGAATGTAAGTTCCTTCTTCTAAGTTGCGAGGTCCCCTTAACATGCAAAGTGTGTGGTGCACATAACACAAGGTGCGACTAACGCTTCCAAGCGCTTGCCTCATAGTTACGACAACTTGTCGAGGATACATTATCAGAATATTTAAGCTGTCTTCACAGATGCGCTTACAGACTTGAAGCTTTAGGTAATGGAGACAGATGGCATATCTACCTACTAACGAAGTAAAATATTGTCACTTAAGGTGCTGCCACAGTGCTGTTATAAAATGTTTACAAACATTTTCTAACATTTAATCAAAAAGCTTTTCAGAAATCAGGAAGGTTTTCATGTCAGGTAAAGTTAGTAAACATTTTTAAACAGCAGTGTGGCAGCACCTTTACAGTGCGGCCGACAAAAGAATTAGTTCTTGACACCTGTCAGTTTCACAAGCGAATAAGTGTTTTACGAATTTGATCTTTACTAGCTACTAGAATTGTCGCACTGGCCGGTCAGTAACGCATTCTCTCGACAGCGGCTACTGTACCTAGTTACTAAGTTACATACCTACTACCTGAAAATAGTGAACGTCACAGATAAAAATTCCTACTCATGTGCTCAGCTTATTTCAGCGTTTCTCTTTAAATTTAGCCCTCCTGTGTCTACTGAGGACGACTGGTTTTAAAAACGGTAATAAAAATGACAGAAAATAGCACCTTAATCACTTACCTCGTCATCATCATCGGGGTCGGCTTCCAATCTAACCAGATGCAGCTGAATACCAGTGTTTTACATGGAGCGACTGCCTATCTGACCTCCACAACCCAGTTACTGGGTAATACGATACCCATGGGTAAGACTGGTTGTCTGACTTTCTGGCTTCTGATAACACGAAACGACTGTCAAAGATCCGCGAATGGCAGCCGGGACCAACGGCAAGGCACGGAGGGGTCTCGTTATGTAAAGATGGTCACCCATCTACAGACCAACCGCGGCAAGCGTAGCTTAACCTGATCGATCGACCTGTACGGCTGACCTATAATCACTTACCTATTAGGTACATATATTTACTAGCACTCCGTACGTACTACGTAAACAAAACAGAATTTAATTTAGTTCTAAGTAAAAAAAAATTACACCATTCGAAGCAGCTGAAGCACTCGACTTCCGCAAAACTGTTCCGGCAAGCGAAATCGGGAGAGTCTATTGTTTAGCTCTTGAAACTTCCCCAGCTCACAAGTGTATTGGTAGAGAAATGTGTTACGTAGGTACTTTATTCCTGCTTAGTGCCCCGTTGGTCTCGTGGTTGCAAGCGCGACTGCTGAGGGTGGGGTCCTGGGTTCGATTCCCGGGTCGGACAAAGTGTTATTGGGTTTTCCATTAGGAATTTCTTAGTAACAGTCCGGAGTTTGCAAGTTGGCGGTTTAATACCCTCGTCGCCTCGCCTGAACTCTCCCCGGTCGTGTCGGATTGCCGTCCCATCGGACTATGAGAGTAAAGGAACAGAGAGTGCACCTGTGTTTGCGCACACACTTGTCATCATCATCATCATTTCAGCCGAAAGTCGTCCACTGCTGGACATAGGCCTCCCCCAAAAGGGGGGGTTTGCCATAATCGCCACGCTTGGCAGGCGGGTTGGCGATCGCAGTATAGTATGGTGGTGGAATGCATAGAGAACGCTGCTGCCCATTCTCCGGTACGCCCCTTAGTCGCCTTTTACGACACCCACGGGAAGTATGGGGTGGTGCTATTGTTTAAGTCCGGCACCACACAGACACACACTTGTGCACTATAATATCTCCTGCGTACCTGGCTAATCATTATTGAGATTGGCCACCGTAACCGAAAACGATCGGGGAGGCTATTATTATCATTCCTACTAAGTAATATCACACTTGTAGGTTTCAAGTAGTCATAGGTAATAATAATAATAATAATTTGTGGAACTAAAGTGTATGACTATCTTACATTAATATTTTAGCAAAAAGGTCAAACGTAACGTAAATTAAAACGGTTTTTGAAATGTATAATTATACTAGAGCATTAACTTGTAACAGAACATCGAGCATTCTCCGTTTTTAAATTTTATCGAACCACACTTTGAACACGCAGTCGCGCCATGTAAAATACTGGTATTCAGCTGCATCCGGTTAGACTTGAAGCCAACCCCAACATAGTAAGGAAAAGGCTAGGCAGATGATGATGACTTCGAACACGATGCTCGATGTTTTGGTACAACCTGGGGGCCTAAAAAGGCCACTTTGCAGAATCATAAAAGGATAACATAATGAACAGTTAACTGTTAAGTTAATCGTATCAAATCCCATTGGTGAAGCATTTTTCAGTTATTTATTTTTTTGTCTGTGCTAAAATACCAATCAATTCAATCCAAATCCAATCCCAATCTCTTTGATTATAAAAAAAACACGGATTGTCTTCACCATATTATGATTCATAATGTTATCCTTTTATGATTCTCCAAAGTGGCCTGTTTAGGCAGATTTTAAAAACCAACGAGCTTATTGTTGTAACATTTTATCGAGCAAAGGCACGCAGAGTACCTATAGGTCCGACATTTAACAATGAACGCAAGGTAGAAATAAATGTTACAGGAAAATGCTCACTCGGCATTACGTCAATCGCAGCGTCGAGCATTCGCAGAAACGTTACATTACATGGCAATGATTTTGGAAACTGAGCTTTTGCCGTTTCGTAAGAACGTTAAAAAGCTGTAGTGTATACTCATCGAAAATACGACTCTTCTTTAGCATTTCGGTTTAAAATTTTAAGACAAGCCCATTAAAAATCACCTATAGAATATGTGAGTCATCATCATCTGCCTAGCCTTTTCCTAACTATATTGGGATCGGCTTCCAGTCTAACCAGATGCAGCTGAATACCAGTATTTTACATGGAGCGACTGCCTATCTGACCTCTATATGAGTAAAGATTTAAAATTTTTGTTAATATTAAATTCGTTGGAATTAACGTTTCGTTTAGGCACTCCGTTCCCACTGCTGGAACACAGGCCTCCACTCTATGAGAGGGAGTGGCCCTTAATTCACCACACGGGCCCAATTTGGGTTGGCGGATGTCACATGTCTTCGAATTTTTGGTACTAGGTCATGCCAGTTTCCACACGATGTTTTCCTTCACCATTTTTAGAGTAGTGGTGCTTAAATTAAATACACAAAATAAAGTGCCTGCTTAGGTTCGAACTCATGACCTACCACTCGTAAGTCGGGCCGATACCACCAGGCCCCCACTGCTCTGTTTATCCGGACTTTAAACGAGCCCTTGAAGATTTGAGAGAGATAAAAAATATGGATAATAGATCACACATAACATAATGGCTGAGGTTGCCATGTGGTTCGCGGTTAACCGTTTTTTTACTGCCCATACCATAGATATCCGAGCCCATACCTATATCTAAGTCAAAGTCACAGTCAAATAATTTATTTGAAATAGGCACATTAACTTTTGAACGTCAAAAATTACAACAAAATAGAATTGATTCTAGTCGCCCATTCCAAAAGGTAGTTTTCGTATGGAGAAGAATGGGCAAGAAACTCCACCGTTACTCTTTGAAAAGTTTTACAAGGTTTTGTATACAGAACGTAATTATATGTGGAGACGATGCACCTAAAATAAAATTTGTCTTCCACAAAAGGTAAAAGAATTAAAAATGAAGCAATGACAGGTAAACCAATTATGTGATGATACATGGTGCTCACATATTTACAAATATTGTAAAAGTAGGTAGATGATTTTCCTAGAAATTTAACAAGTGTATGAGTTACTGTCACACACTTGTTAAAACACACACACACACACAGTCACAGATCGTATAAATCAATGTCATAAAATTAAAAAAAATATAGATTAAATTAGGAACCAGTTTGATTTTGTCTAGACTCTAGATTGTCTTATGGAGCAGGACCAGCATGTTCCCAAGCATTCTTATCTTGGATATAATCCTCTAATTTGTAATATCCTTGGTTACAAGTGTTCTTTAAATATGAGTTTTAAATTTTCTTTCATTTAATTGCATCACAGAGAACGCGGTTATGTCAATGTTAGACATTGACATAACCGCGTTCTCTGTATCTCCTCCTATATCTTCATAATTCAATCTGCCTAGCCTTTTCCCAACTATGTTGGGGTCGGCTTCCAGTTTAACCGGTTGCAGCTGACTACCACAATTTTACATGGAGCGACTGCCTATCTGACATCCACAACCCAGTTACTGGGTACCCCTTGGTAAGACTAATTGTCAGACTTTTGGGCTAAAAGCTTCACGTGCTTTCCGAGGCACGGAGGGATCTCGATATGTAACGGATGGTCACCCATTCACGAGCCGACCGCCACAACCAGTGGCGTATTTTAAGATTCAGCGCCCTGTGCCTGTGGGGCTTAAAAGCAAACACTTTTAATGAGATATAAAATAAAATCCAGCAGTGTCGATGTGGGCTCAGAATGATTACAATAAATGAAAAAACTAAAAATCCTTACATAGAAATAAACACAATTTATTTCAATATTTACATTTTTTTCCGATGAACAGATTGGTTAGCAAACTCATCAATGACACTGTCATATTTAACGGAGTTTGTCAAGTCACCTTCTGTATTAAGAATAGCTAAACTGTTGAAACGTTCGTCGCTTAAACGGGAACGTGGATATTTTTTTTATCTTTTAAGTTAGGATTTTTTTTAAATTTCTGCATGCCTAGTATGTTAAAAAGAAAAGCGCACAAAGCTGAGCGCGAGGTGCGGCTGGCATCGCCCCTCGCAGGCTGCCGCCCTGGGCCATGGCCCTTTTGGCCCTACGGTAAATATGCCATTGGCCACATCCGTAGCTTAACTTTCAATCGACCTGGTGGTCTGTTATTATTTAGCCATAAGCCCCTCCTAACCTCCACCATATCTACATAATTATGTATCTGTATCTATAGATAAATCAATCGTTGAGCAAGAATAGGAACTGATGTCTAACGACGTCTCAATGAAACCCTTTCCCATCGTCAAGTTTTTGCTAACGCGCGAGATTTTCCCTTTTCCCGAATTAGTGTGGAAGAATGTTAGACATAATGTTCGTCAATTAATCTGACTCAGCGAGTGGCACAGTAGTTAAGTAGGCTTTCTGCGCCAATGTGTGGATAAATCAAAGATATTGTAGGCTAGACGTAGGGCTCCTGTATAAATCACTCTGACATTTTCATTAAGAAAAGGAAAGTGACGACGCCATTATTGTTGTAACATTGAGAATAATTATTGTTACTTCACTCGGAGTAAATTGAATTATTCTCGTTTTTAAATTGAAGCAAAAATACTGTGTATTTTTACCCGACTACGGGGAAGCAAAAAGGAGGGTCACGATTTTGATCGGTATGTATGTATGTGCATATGTGGGTATGTATGTTCGTCTGTGCCCTCATAACTTCTAAACTACTTATTATAATTTGACTAATGAGGTATCGTCAGATCCGTCTTGATCGCTCGCTGGTTACATACGGGACGTCACATTGAATATGGCGCCCTTTAAAGGACATAAAGTTATGAACAAAATAAAGCGCTGCCCTAAAGCTTATGATCGCTTAATAATACTGTTAGAATGTATTGTTTTATTAGGATGACCGCGCTTAATACTGTTAGAACGTATTGTTTTATTATCCTCTGAACATCACTATGAATATGTCATATGTATCAAATATATTAGCATAAATTACGTGTAAGTTGTTTATTAAATAGACGATAAATATCTATTGAATACGTTGTACATAGCAATGAGAATATTTTCTTATTTCATACTTTTAGAGCTTGATTTTTTAAATGAAACATTATGATCATTCATTTTTACCCGACTACGGCGAAGTAAAAAGGAGGGTTATGATTTTTTTAATTATATTGTTTTGATTAGAAATAAATGAATATTCTATTCCATTCACGAATTTAGATCTAACCTACACGCTACAATAACTTTCAAACCCCACAATATAATTATTGAAACGTAAACATACCTAACAATTGAGTTTGACCCCTCTAAATAAGCACGATTTTCCTTTCATAGGGTTTCCCGCAACCCTTTGCTTATATACGACTCAACAGACATTCTCGCTGAATCCCAACCTTTATATTACATTACAAAACATTTTTATTGAACTAACCGCAAAAAATTGACAAGCCTTTGAATGAGAAGCTAATTGGACGATATAATCAGTTTTCTAAAGACACGGGTACACGGTACAGTGGAGTTCAAAACCCTCAAACCCCTCCGGTATTGTTTTGCTACGGGTCTCAGAGATACCGTCGCTGAACCATATTGTCCCTATATGTCTCACGTCTGCCTTATAAGTTACTTTACAAGCACAAGAAAGCGATAAAAGTTTACGGTACAAGTTTATGAAAGCACAACTTTTATACACAACAATGAGAATCCAGTTTAGTGTACAATCGATTTATAAGATGCTTTCATAATTTACGCTTTGTCTGAATTGATATTATTTTTATATTAACTGTAAAGGACTAAGTTCGCCTTTTACGCCATCATCATCATTATCATCATTTCGGCCGAAAGACGTCCACTGCTGGACATAGGCCTCCCCAAGCACATCCACTTCGACCAGTTCTGTGCTTCTCGCATCCAACGGGTTCCTGCGGCCATCAATTTACCAATAAATAACGATTAACATCGCCATACAACGTGGCAATGCTGCCAGCCTTTTGAGCACTTTTCCTGTTGACAGCGATGCGGACGAATTTTTTGATGCCCTATGATTCTTGCCCTCCTTTTTTATACACTTATAAATTATCGTTATTATTTTAAGTCTATTAGCTTATCATCGTCATCATCATCATTTCAGCCGAAAGACGTCCACTGCTGGACATAGGCCTCCCCCAAGCACCTCCTATTAGCTTATAATATTATGTAAATAACTAAGTAAAACAAAAACCTTTGCTGCCCAACCAAAGACAAATAGAAAGATAAAATTTGAAAAATCATCCGAGGAAAAAGGTCACCATATATATTAGTCGGACTATCAGATCTTTCTGACAAAAACCGGGATCAATAGAGCTAGACAAAAGAGGGCTGGCAACCCCTACCCACTGTGATCTTATTTACATAACACCCACAAAATTATGTACAGTTATTGTAGTTTGAACTAATGCAAAGCCACTAATGCTTTGCGTACGTTGTAAATGACCAGAAAGGGTGATGTTTAACCAGTACGATGTAGTGGTTTAAGTAATGTGGAATTACATTGTCATCTACTCGTAAAATAAATAAGCTTAAGGCGAAAGCGACAGGGTAGCCCGCAAAATTAAAATTTTCTTACTTTTTTGCAATTTGCACATTAGGTTGATCTAAATATGATGCGCGGCAGTTACAAATATCCATTTAGAGAATTATAATTTTATTATAAAAATTATCAATACAACTCTCTGAGCTCATAATATTACCCTATTGAATGACTATTTCTTGAAATCATGACATTCGAGGCCAATTCTAACTCAAGGAGTTGTATTGGTAATTCTAATGCTTATAACTCTGTAAAGTCAAATCAAATTTTAATCCACATGCAACCTTACACCAGACTGTAAATTACAAAAAAAAGCCGTAAGATAATTTGAATTTCGCGCATCCTCCTTAAAAAAATTGCTCTGTTATTTAAGAACAACAATATGTTAGGTATGACAATGTGGTCTACCATTGTTTTTTTTTATTAAGATTAAGAACAAGCAAGAAACTAGTTCGATAGGTATATGACATATTTTATGTATGCGACATGACATTCACAGTCGTAAATGAAGACATATCCGCCTCACTGTTTATAGAATAAGAATATTTTATTTCATTGTTAAAACAAGTATATTCCTTTACAAAGGTCAAAGAACGAATTTGTTTGGATTAAAAATGTTATAGTTCTCCGTGGAAATATTAGGGAGTTGTTTTTTCTACGAATCGCGCTGGTTCAAGTGATGATGTTTTCCTTTTTTAAATGCATTCGCTCTCCTTTGTTGCACGTAAACCGTTTATTCCATAAGAACGTTGAGCGTTGAGCTGCACGATTTCTGACAAATGCGTGCACTGACTGGACAGGTCCTCTCAATCTGTGTGGTTCTTTCCTCAAAAGACCATCTCAGACATCGATCTACATGGTCATCATATAACCTGACCAAGATTATGTCTGGACTTTAAAAGAGACTGTGACCTCTGAGTTTGTTTCGGCCTTTCTTCTCAGAGTAGTCAGATAGGAAACGCCGACCTCATCTAGTTTAAAAAAAACATGATTGACGTGTAAAAGTGTTTGTACAAACCTACTTACAAAAATAAAATCATTTATCATTTATCATTTAAAAGACTTTCGAAAAAGTGATGTGTTGGGAGATTCGAGCAATATATTCCAGCTCTATAATTATGATCGTAACTATAAGCGGTTGCTCCCTGCCAATGCCAGTGCATTCGCTGAAGGACACAGCTGCAGATTAATACGTACAGCATACGTCTCGTTGGTGTTAATATTTCAGACCGGCGACAGCCAGTACCTATGGATCTCGAAATGAAAGACTGTCACACAGTATTCAGATTGACCAGCGTCTGAATACAGTCAATACTTAGGTCCTTTTTGCACTTGAGAATTTGCTCATCAAAAGTGTTATATACCGTCGGCATAGCAATCTTATCTGATAGCTTGACGACCCTGCTTAGAAATGTCGGAAATCCAAATTGGTAATTCTGATGTGCGTAATTATAATAACAGTGTGTGTGATTGCTCGTCATTAGTTTAACAATCCAAATCCCTTAGTAAGTTGAAACTTGTGACGAGCTAGATCGATGATAATTCTATCTCTGTTACTAGATTGGCACACATGTGGGCCTTTCTAAAACATGTGGGGATTACCATACCTACTGTGGAAAATAACTACGATTGTTTATCAGATTTGAAATTGCTTGTATAAAAAAAGCGGAACTTTGTACAGACGGGGATGCGACCATGAAAATGTGTCATGTATTGGTACTTATCCTTTTTAAACACAATTTATTTTTATCTAAACCACGAGTGTTGTAAAAATAATCTTATGACGGCCGACGCCCGCAAAGCCGTGCGTGAAAAACCCAATTTCATAAATTACCTACCGTTCTGTTTTTGTCAACCAGCCTTCACTTGGTGATTGCGTGACAAGGGAAGCCGGCTAATCAGTGAAATGTCACTCAAAGCTTAGCTATACATCGTGCGTACGTTTTACGTTTCTATATAAACATATTTATAACACTGTAAACAGGACAGGTTTAGAAATAAACACATTTTTATCCACATCAAGTTTATTCCCATTTTTATTTCGCTGTCACAACGATAAGTAAGAAAACTTTTATCTTCTGACAATTGGACTTGTAAGTTCAAATACGTCACGCGCGGGTATTATTACGTTTTATCACTAAGTTTCGAACTTAGTTTCACCGTGCATTCTATGCGGGAACCGGCTTTTCTCGGCATTATTCTTTTTTATCTTATTTTGTGCGACACCCCTGATTCCTACCATAAAGTTGGGACAGACTTTATATCCGTCGTTTGTAACTTGTATAGGCGACAACAATAAAGCGACGCGTGATTTTTTCGTATCCATTTTTTGCCCATTCGTTGTTGTTCGATATGGAAGCATTATCATCGATGACAGACAAAAAATATGCGTCCGTGTTATACCTACTAAGTTATGCTAAGTAATTCTTCATGTAAATGTAAATTTTATCCGAACCTCATGCATCTTTTGGCTTGTTTGTTACCCGGTATCCAATGCTAATGACCGAACGTATTAGGGGAATATACCTATGCTTTCTGCTGTATATTTAAATGTCACTACTATGTCGAATAATATTACGCTCTATTATATTATTGAATACCTACCTGCGATATGCTGGTGGTAATTAATTAATTGGCAGGTTCTTGGGAATAGATAATTCGGTCGTATTTTGACTTGCTAAATTATGAAAACAATTTATATTTTTTACAGATTAGATTAATACTAATTCGTCAACTATTGTCATTATACCGTAGACCTTCTCTAGCATCAGACGTCTGCCAGTTGATAAATGCGCAGGACATACGTTAATTTAAATTACTGCAAGTTTGGCGAATATACCATACAGTTGCAGCTTTACCCACCGCTCGAGGAAGAGCCGTCGCACTCCATATATCATGTTGCCTAGACCGCCTGCACGTAAACCTACATTATATAAATATATAGATACCAATTTAGTTTTAATTTACCTACCTGTAAGAATATCTACACGCGAAAATTGAAAGAGATTTTCTTCTAAAGCGTCTGTTAACTTCAAAAGCAAACCCTGCGGGCATTTCTTTGTGAAAAAAAAAATTTCTTTGTATAAAAAAAAAAAATCTAATCATCATGGAATTTGCTTCTATCTATCTACCGCACGGATCACGGAATGACCTGCCCGTGTCGGTAAGGCGAGCTCCATCTTTGTCTACTTTTAAAATTATTTTTAAAAAGCACATCCTCTCTCCGTAAACATCATCATTATATTTTCTTTGCTCCTGTTTCATGTTTATTATTATATGTATATATTTATTTAGATTAGTATAATATACTTTATGTATGTAAATGGTACACCACAGACTACCTACAATATTTGTCTGCCCTTCCCCTTTTTAATCCATCCAGAGGTTGTCTTTAAAAGATTGCTTTTAGCGATAAGACCGCCCATTGTGTCACCCTTTGTACAGTTTCTATATTTATATATCTGTAATTTATATGGTATACATAATAAAGAGTATTCTATTATATTCTATTCTATACCGCACGGATAATCTACCGCAACAGTACTCGGAAATATGAAGTTCGATGAATTAAATTGAACCTTGCTAAAAACGTATACGACAACATATAAAGCATAACATAAACATAAGCAGCCTATAATGTTCCCACTGCTGGGGCACAGGCCTCCTCTCAGTGGGCTATAATCGATATCCGTGGCTATAATCTTACAACGCGGGCCCAGCGCGATTTGGCGGATGTCACATGTCTTTGAATTTTTGGTATATTTAAATTCTTCATTTAAAGCGCTCTTTGTCAATTGACAAAGAGCGCTTTAAATCAAAAATTAAATTTTAAAAACTTGATGTACCAATTGGTGCATCAAGTTTTAATAAAACTTCTCAAATGCAAACTCAAAACTCAAAGCATTTATTTCAATTAAACCAATTACAGGCAGTTTTGAATTGTGTCAGAAAGATGAAGCTAGTTGCCCATTCCAAAGCGTAGGTACCTGTGGACAAAATCGGGCAAGAAACTCCATGGACACTCTTTTAAATCAAAATAATATGGTAACAAGGTCTAGTTTACATCAGTCATTTAAAAAATAACGCATTTGAGAACGATGCAGAACGCGTGCAAAAAGCGTCCGTAATGAAAATACGAAAAAAAAAAAACAATTCAAATATTAAATCAAAGAAATCACAAATGACAGCAAATGCATACCTAGAATAAAAAAATAATGAATTATGAATTAGAAATCTTTTGAAATTAGAAGGTTTTTAACCCCCGACGCAAAAACGACGGGGTGTTATAAGTTTGCGTGTCTGTGTGTGTGTGTGTGTGTCTGCTTGTGACATCGTAGCTCCCGAACGGATGAACCGATTTTGATTTCGTTTCTTTTGTTTGAAAGGTTAATTAGTCCGGAGTGTTCTTAGCTATGTTTGATGAAAATCGGTCCAAGATGGCCGCCGCCACAAGATGGCGGATTACATATTTTTTTACAACTTCCTCAATATGGGTATCAAATAAAAGGGCTTGAATAGTAAAATACTATACACTATGACAAATTTCAAATCCAAGATGGCCGCTACCACAAAATGGCGAATTACATTTTTTTTTCACAACTCCCTCAATATGGGTATGAAATGAAAGGGCTTGACTAGTAGAATACTATACACTATTACAAATTTCAAATTCAAGATGGCCGCCACCACAAAATGGCGAATTACATTTTTTTTTCACAACTCCTTCATTAATGTAGGTGCCAAATGCAAGGGCTTGACAACTACAATAATGTACACTATACTGAAAGGGAACGAGGAATATTAACTAACGAAATAAAACTAAAAACTTGAAAATTATTTTTTTGTCTGATCAGACTCTAGATTGATGAGGAAAGTGGAGTGATGACTGGTACCTACGACCACTGAGCTTGACCATTTTTACGAATGAATTATCCTACCTAACAAACGTATTTCTACATCAGATAGTGTCGCACTCCCATTTTATAAACTAGATCTGAAATACCTAAGATATCTAATAGATATGAAATACTTGCAAGTACAAAAGTTGAATAACTAAAGGAAGAACTAGAAAAAGGATATAATAAAACAAAAAATCTGTTTAGTCTTAAAAATTATTCTTCCAATACTTACTTATAAATTAAGAATTATTTTTTGACGGATAAAAAACCTGATTAAACACCAAATTACCTGAATCTTTAAATGCAAGAAAATAAAAGAAAGGAAATACAAAAATTAAGGAGTCCCTACAAAAAGCATGAAATAAAAAAAATTTCCTTTTCAATATGAGGAAAATTCTAGGAAGCACCAATTCCCGTACTCGGTCACTGACCTGTATTAATCCTAAAATTCAGAATAATGTATGAATTCTTAACAAACTCCGGTATCTCTGTATTAACTGGAGTATGGGCTACTTAACAAGATAAATATTCTTCATTTCAGCCGAAAGACCCGGATAAATATTATATATTAACGAAATCATTTCCTAATGCTACTGCTGTTTGATTTCATAATCCTTAAGGAAATCAGCTATCTGAGTATCTACGTGCTTGATCGCTTACGAATTTCATGGATTTTTTTATGCCAATACAATCACAATGGCCTATTCTTTGCCACGGTTACACGGTATTCGTTAACACGGTTACCTACACTTATCGATAATTGTGTAACCGTGTATGATTTAAGTTATTTTTGTGTACTTAGAAGGGTCGTCCTAAGTACACAAACAACGTGTTTACAACAGACGTTGATTCCGACAACCAAGAAGGAGCAATCCCAGTTTGCGACGGGACTTCGTAAAATCAATTATAGCGTAATGCGAAACGCGATTTTAAATTGTACTACTAACCGGGACGTCCCGACGCTTTTTCGCGACAGACTTGTTTGTAGGTCCTTAAAAGATTTGCTTCGGTCCGATATCGAGCGTGATATAACTTCTTATTGAATCATTCTATAGACATGTCCATAACTTTATACTTCCGAACATATTGCTTACATTGTGCTCCGAGAGTTCAAAGAAAATTGCTGTATTCAGCCGCTTATCTGATTTATTTCAAGTACCTAATCTCTAGCGAGGAATATGTTGAGTTGAAGATGTCATGCACGTCTTTGCGTATATTGTGAAATATGATGAGATTTATCAGTAGCATGAACGATTCACCTAAAGATATGTTTCACTGCACAAATATACATTCAGTTTATTCACAATGTCTTCAAAGTTCATCCTTACAAATTATGTACCTACAATAAAATGTAAATAATTACATTTTATTGTAGGTACATAATTTGTGTAATTAATATTACATTTTATTCTATAATTTGTAAGCATAAACTTTAAAACCAATCCGTTTCTGCACGAATAACTCGAAAACCATTTATCGAAATTAGGTAGGTAGGTACGTGACTTTTAGGGTTCCGTACCAAGCGGGACCTTTTTATCTACTAACTCCGTCCGTCTGTCACAGGGATGTATCTTTTGAACAGTATTAAGCAGGCACTTGAAAATTTCACAGAGTGTGTATTACTATGGCTGCTATAACAACAAATAATAAAAATAGGTAGTGTTAAATACTGTACGGTGATACGGAATCTTTTGTGTGCGAGTCCGCACTAGGCCGCTCTTTTGTTTTATTAAATTATCCTGTTCGTTCTCAGGCCAGGGTTTAGTATAACTACAATATCACTATGTAGGGAATTTCAAACGAGCAAAGTCGGTCGTACAGCGGTCGTATAGGTACCCAAAAATATATTAACACATTGTCTGAAATTCTAAGAATACGGTTGTCATGACAAGACTGACCTTTAATGCAACGTGGAGGAATCTAAACTAGTCCTATCGAGCGACACAAAAATACAAAAAATGGTCCGATTTAAAATTTTATGACAAATAATAAAATTCTATTTTAATTTAATAGCAATTAAATGAATAGGTACGGAATCTTTCGCCATTGAGGAAGGTTACAATCAATTCATTGAACCAGGTGACTTATGGTTTTCAATTCCAAATCTTTTGACAAATTGGTCAATTTTATATCCCACACCTTTTTTGGAGGGTTAAATGAGAAAAGTAATAACATTTTTAAAGTCAAAGTCCAATCATTTATTTTAAATAGGCACATAAAAGGTACTTTTGTACGTCAACTTTTGAACGACTGTTTAGGTTAGGTACCTAGTCATTCAAAAGTTGACGTTGACCCAAAAATTGACCCGGCACTCATCGGCTAACAGGATATAAGATGGAGTTAGTTTATAGCTGGAGGATTCCCAAACACTGTTGATGAGTTGCTAATCTTTCGACTGAGAGAAAGACACAAAAGCATTGACTTACTTTCACAGTTATTTTAGCTCTGACGGCACTAACCGAATGGCAACCTTATTATAACGAAAATAAAGATTACTGTTATTTTGATGGTGATGCAAAATCAGTGGTAAAATAACTGTCAAAGGACTATATACATTACATGACAGCATAAAGTTTCAATATATGTACATAGCTGGCACCGCATATTGCTGTTAAGGTCATAGCACACGTATCAAACCAGAAATTGACCGGCACCGTATCAGCTTGAGCCGTTCAGTATTCTTTGTATGCAACTCCCTACTGCGCACACTAATCGGAATCGTAACGTAATCGCCTCGCCTCGGAACAAGCACACGAACCGCGGTGCGGTGCGTTACGGCTCGTCGTCCCCGCGCTCACGGTTCGCCGTCTCCGCGCTTACGTCTCTCCGTACCCGAGCTTACGTCTCTTCGTCCACTCTTGCCCCTCTCACCCCTCCTGCCTGCCTGCTGCATCATCAACTAGAGGTCGGCGAGCAGTAAGCGCGGCGTCGCCTAGCCGTAGCCGAGTCGACGTATCGGAGCTTCTGATCCGCTTTGGTTACGTGCTTACGTTATATTGACGCCTGTTTGACGGCGAGGCGAAAGGCGATACGGTGCCGGTCCCTTTTCGATTTGATACGTGTGCTATGACCTTTATTGGGCATTGTTCCAACTGTTCCAACCACGACCACTGCGGAGAATTTTCTAACAGATAACCCATATTAAACGTGACTTGGAGACCAAACTCCATGATCTGAAGATATGCTTTGAAGATAGCATTACACTGGAAAGACATTAGAATATTATTATCTTAAAAATGTATTTGTTTAAATTGTTTCGGTGGTTTGGAAAAACCTAGAGGCAAAAGCCAAACGTGTAGGTAGATGGTTTTAAACTTTTTATCAAATAGTAGTATTACAATATCAAAATAATACCTACAATGTGTCAATTACTAACAATATTAACTAATATTAACATAACACCTATATTTTCATTAAAACCTATTGGTATAATTTGATCGGACTACTCGTTAGCAGCGTCATCTCAACTTTTATAACGACTCAACTCATTAGAGAGCACACACATAATTTGTACTTTTTCAATTAGGGAAAAATATTTAGTAAGTAAGTACTATTATAGGTACATTTGGAAGTGTCCTGAATTTACCAAACTGCTCCCAATAAGCGTTATGCATCCAAAGAGCTTTTATCAAAATTCACCTATAATAATCTTGATATGAACACAACAGACATTGCGTTATTTTTAATTATTTTTTATGTATTGTGTGTTGTATTGTAATTTTTATGCTAGGTGCATGTCTTCACATATAATTATATAATTGATATATAGAAAATATTGTAGCACGTTAAGCCGTTGGTCCCGGCTGTCATTTGTGGATCTTTTACAGTCGTTACGGGTAGTCAGAAGCCCGAAAGTCTGACAACCAGTCTTACCAAGGGATATCGTATTACCCAGTAACTGGGTTGTGGAGGTCAGATAGGCAGTCGCTCCATGTAAAATACTGGTATTCAGCTGAATCCGGTTAGACTGGACGCCGACCCCAACATAGTTGGGAAAAGGCTAGGCAGATGATGATATAGAAAATATTGTAAAACATTTTTTAAAGAGTAACGGTGGAGTTCCTTGCCCATTCTTCTTCATACGAAACTACCTTTTCGAAGGGGCGACTAGAATCAATTCTATTTTTTACCAACTTCAAAAAAAGGAGGTTATCAGTTCGACAGTAGGTAACATTATTGGAACTGTATTATATTCACATGTGACAATCTATTAGGGCTTCCAAACAAATATACAAAATTTTATAGATGTAGATATGTATGTATTTATTAAAGTATGTATGTTTTTTCCACGCGTTTCTCCGCAACTATTAATCGGATCAGGATTATTTTTTTATTAGCTTACATGTACTTCAACTTATGGAACAGTGCAAGTTTCATCAAAATCGATTCAGTAATTTTCAAAATATGGACTAATACGTGTAAGTGTGACGGCCGGGCTTATTGATACGAGCTACGGGTGTAGTGTCAAAGGGATAACATCTCAAAACCTTGGTCAAATTCTAGTGCAATATTTACAAGAAAGCTATCACCTACTTATTACAAACAAATATTCCAGTTTTTACTTAAAACAAAAAATTACTAAATAAAAAAGTAATAAAAAAAAATCGACTTCAAAAAGAAATTAACTCAAAATTATGTAAAAACTTTAATTTCGGAAGTCGGTGTCTTGGGATCTGTATTAGGTATAGTTTTAATTTTTTGCCACCGACTTCCAAAATTAAAGTTATTTCATAATTTTGAGTTAATTTCTTTATATATATATAATATATTTATAGTACCTACTATACTGGTATACCCTACTATGTTTCGTTTTATTCTAATTTTTTTTGAAAATTGTCCTACTACCTTAGTTCAGAATTAGAATTACTCATAAGAACTCAGATAAGTCCTTCAAGAAATCAAGACCCTGTTTGTTTGAGAGCACCATACGGTCTTGAGAGCACCACATTGTCTTAAAGCCCAAGGTCATTATGTGCAGAAGACGTGACATTTAACCGATATATCCATCGCTGTGTGCGCACAATCCATGCACTATCACGTGCTCTACTTTGGACACCGGCCAAATGTTAAGATAAAGCCTTCTTTGACGTCACGTAGGTATACGTATATATTGTCACGACTGTTTCAACCACAGGATTAGTAGGAGTACTAGTAATAAATGCCTCATTAAGAATTTGCCTGTTCTGATTGAAATGTTAACGAAATAGGGTAGGTCCTGTGAAAGTTATTGAAACTTTCTTCCATCTATGTCCCTAGGTCTGTTATACTACAAAATCAACGTGTGTCTAGTAGAGTAGGTACAGTACGCCTCAAAAGTGCTTAGGCGCGCTATGGTTGAAATTTCTGTGAACATGCTTCGCGCCGTCCCCGCGCCCGCGCCGCAGGCCCGTATTTACATCTGTGTGTGTACACTTGCTAACGTCAAACGAAACAAAACATATCGTCATCGCTTTTTCACACGCGCGGCGTAATTACGTATGACCTTGGTTGGTTCATACCACTGCTAAAATTCACAACTTCATAACAAGTGCTGCTAGCGGATAACGTAGTGTATAGGATTAGTAAACACGTAGGCATGGGTTCGAATCTCGAGATGGAACTTTGAATTATTTTTTCAACAATAATCTTATCTTTTTTTATTATTCGATAAATTAATACACGAGAATAATAATGTAATATTTGTTTTATTTGTATTATTATATTGTTATTGAAATATGCGGGGTAAAAATAAAAAAAAAAATTAAGTGATTTCAAAAATTTTATTCGTTATAATTTGATAAATAAACTTTTAAATAAAATCAATTTGTAATTTATAACTTAATACGTTGTATAACCCCCATTATTATCCATGCTATCAAGTAAACGCTGGCGTATGGATCCTGTAATGTTTAAACATATATCTTCATATTTCCTTGCAATGCAACTTCATCTGGTAGGTCACTGGTTGGTTAAAACCACTTTTTTCTTATTCACTGACTGTACTCTTCCTTATATCTTTTGACCCTCCGACTCACAGTAGGTAATTTCTCTAAAACAAAAAAGGAATATTGTAAGGCTACTAGCAAAATTATAAAATATTAAGTAGATACCTACTTATTACTTTTTTAAACAAAATTATTTTGAAAATAGTTCAAATGTTACAAAATAATTATATTATAATTTATACATAATGCTATATTCATCATTCCAAAAGTAAATAAATAAACTCTTGGAAATATTATTTTTTTCTTCTATTTAGACCCTATGGTAAATACAAAACGTTTAATAAAATAACTACAAGGATCAGCAGTTAAACTTTAATTAGCTAAATGTTAGATAAAATAACTAAATCATAATACTCACAGTCAGTCCGGTTTCATCAATTATTTGTGATATAATAATATATTAAAACCACTTTTACGCTGCGCGATAATATCCGCTTTCATCTCAAAGCTTACATTTCAAAATAAACTATTACACAGCTATTATAATAGATTAAACACACGTCACTAACCCACAATATCAAAAACCAATCAAGAACGAACAACATTCTATTAGACGCGGTGAATGAGCCGTAAGTTACCTGCATCTGTCTACCATACCTAATTTATTTATTTAGATTTCTGTGGGTATACTCAAAAGTTTTACGAATTATGTGAACAAGACGAACATGACACGGAACTATATTCAAAAGCGTGATTATTCGAGTAATATGCGGGTGTGTGTGTCAAATTACTCATTAAAAGAAGGTCGTAAGTCAAACTAAACGTTAAGCAATTAGTTTTGAATCAGAATCAGAATCAGAATCAGAATCAGAATCAGAATCAGAATCAGAATCAGAAATATTTATTTGCTAACAATGTAGGTACAGGTTTGAGATGGTACAGAATACAATGTTTCCGCTACATTCTACCTTACGGCGTGCAAAAATATTGGTTAACATTACATTGACATTAAAATAACAAGACATCAAAAATTAATTCACATAAATAAAATGTCGCATAAAAAGTCATTACATTATAAATTAAGTTAACAAATTATAAATTATTGCAAAAAGGTGTTTAATTAAAATGTCAATTACAAGAAAAAAGTCAAGGTACAGTTATAAATCTTTGTCATTCAAGAAGTCATTTACAGAGTAGTAGCATTTTTGTAATAGTAATTCAGTCAATTTAGTTTTAAATATGCGTGTGGGGTGTTCTTTGAGATTATGTGGAATTTTATTATAAATGATGGGCCCCATTGACATTATATTTTTTCTTAATAGTGCTGTATTATATTTTTCCGTATGTAATAAGAACTTGTATTGTAGTCTTAAAGGGCCTGACCTTGATCTAATGTCGACAAGTGACGGAAATAAATTTAAATTCGACCTAACAAAAATGGACACTTCCAATATGTACAGCGATGGGAAGGTTAGTATTTTTAGAGACCTAAACACAGGCTCACAGCTATCTGTAGATTTTAAACTTGACATTGATCTTATGCAACGTTTTTGGGCTTTGAATATCACCTCCCTTTCGCTACAGTTGCCCCAGAATATTACTCCGAACCTTAGAATCGATGCCACCAAGCCATGGTAAGCCGTGAGAAGAGTAGTTTTGCTTACTTTATGCGATAAATTGTACAGTACATATGCTGATTTGCTCAATTTCTTACATACGTCCTCCGAATGAGGTTTCCAAGTCAGATTACTGTCGATCCAGATCCCTAGGAATTTCGCTATGCTTGTTGAGTCAACTTTTTCCCCATCATGACTAACATTTATATTTGGGGGACTGATCCGTTGGTAAAAATGCATTACTTTCGTTTTATATAGATTTATAATTAAGTGATTTACATTGAGCCAGGTAATAATGCGCTTTAATGTGTTATTTATATCACTTTCATATTTTTTTAAGTCTGAACATTTTACGATTGCCGTACTGTCATCCGCAAACAAAACCATGGGATGATGTGTTTGACGGGGCAAATCATTAATGTATAGGAGAAATAACGGGGGTCCCAGAACGCTACCTTGTGGTACGCCATGTTTTACCTCTCTACAACCCGAAATATATTTAAGTTCGCGTTTAGTTTTAGGGCATAACCTCGTTATTTCTGTGTACTGCAGTCGGCCTTCTAGGTATGATTTTATCAGATTTAGAATATTTCCTCTTATACCATAGGCGTAAAGCTTCTTTAAAAGGACGTCATGGTTTACATAGTCGAATGCCTTAGTCATATCAGTCAATATTGCACATACAGGAATTTTATTGTCAACGTTTATCATTATATTTATTAGGAGATTATATATTGCCATATTAATATTTTTATTTTTTCTAAAACCCATTTGTTCTTCGCTTAATATATTATATTTATTTAAAAATCTTTCCAATGCATGATATATAATCTTTTCAAATATCTTAGAAAATATGGGGACCAATGCTACTGGTCTATAGTTGGACATGTCTTCCCTATTATTCTTTTTATGAAGAGGTTTTATTACTACTGTTTTTAGGCTATTAGGAAATATACCAGATTCAATACTAACATTTACAATATGACTTAGAGGCTCTGCAATCACTTCACTAACAAATTTAACAACACTGGTAGTAATCTCATCGTAACCACAACTTTTTGTATTTTTCAGTGATTTGATTGCTATTAATATATCATTTGGTACTATCGGTGACATAAACATTGAATTTGAATTGTTAATTATGTCAAAAATTTCGTGAGGTGTGTCACTCGTTACATTTTGTACCTGGTCAACAAAGAAGTCATTAAACGATGTTGCAATATTTTTAGGATCCGTTACTGTCACATTTTGATTCATAATTTTTAGGATAGGTTCTTTAATCAGCTTACTATTGTTGATGATTTGCCACGCTGCTTTGGATTTATTGTGAGCGTTATTTATAATATTATTGTTCTGTGCTCTTTGAGTAAGTTTAATGATCTTTTTTAATCTTTGAGAGTATGTCTTAAATGTTTGTTTATTTTCGATTGACGGTTTCAATCTATACTTCCAAAGTAAATTTCTTTGTTTCTTACTACAGAGTTTAATTCCTTTCGAAATCCATTTAATTTTTGATTCTGATTGGATTCTTATCCATTTAATTGGAAAGCACTGTTTGTAAAGAAGTTGAAAAGCTTCCATAAACTTATCGTAAGACTCATTAGGGTTACTCTCGCTGTAAACGTCTGAAAATGATAAACTCTTTAAAAGATTTTTAAATTTTACCAAATTCTCTTTTGCGAAGTCTCGTTTCTGAGTGCGCCAATATCTTAACTTGCAAGTTCTACTGACTTGAATTTTAATTATTTGAGCTGAGTGATCAGAAATAGCAAAATCCATTACCTCAGCAGTACATTTTAGATTTGAGCTAGTAGCAAAATTATCCAAACAGGTTTGGCTCCTTGGCCTTGTTGGCTGTTTTATTTTTAAGATAAGGTTGTAATTTAGTATCAAAGATTCAAAGTCCAAGGTGCATCTAGTTCGTTTTAAGATATTTACGTTGAAGTCTCCACATAATACTACCTTTACATTTGATTTATTGCACATTTTTTTTAATACACTGTCTAAAGTGTCATAAAAAAGACTAATATTACACATATTTGGTGGTCTATACACACATATTACAATTAATTTATGTTTGACTAGCTCAATAGCACAGCCTTCAAAAACGCCTGTGATAGATAAACTCTTTATATCAGTTAGTTCCTTATATTCGAGATAAGTCTTAATTAAAATACACGAGCCTCCTCGTCTCTGCTCTTTTCTTGAGTAACACGCTGCTAGCTTAAAGTTTGGCATATTTATTAATTTTTCTTGACCCGCCATGACAAAGTGTTCCGTTAGGCATATTATTTCAATACTAATCTGTTTTGTAGCTGTTCTTGGATGTGCAATGTTAAGCGGTCTGTTTTATTAAGGAGGCCAGCGATGTTTTGATGCATGATATGCATATGATTATAAAAGAAAAAACTCAGAGTTATCCTTACATTTATCATTTACATTCAAAATATTGTCAGTGTCAGCATCATTATTTTTGTCTTCTTCTTCATCATTTTGTATGTCAAAGCTTCTTATGTCAGTAATTAATTGCAAAATGTTCTTAAAAATTGTATTTACTCCGCAGTTATTGATTCTTCCTGAATGTTTATCAAACATACTGTCGTCATATTTTAAGTTTAAGTTACTGTCAATGACAAATGCGTATTCATGCGTTAATAAGTCAAGATGCAATAAATGATTAAATGTCTCGATTCTCCAATTTCTCAGGTCTGAATAATTCTTACAGATGAACGTCGGTGAGCATATGATAATATTGGTGTGTTTAATAGCCTGCAATGCTTCTCTTAAGTGAACGATAATGCTAACATAATTGTTAGTGGTTTTGAAGTCTTCCTCTCCAATCAGAATGATGCAAAAATCATCCATAGTAAATCCGATTAGTTTTGCCTGTAAGTCTTCTAAGAGGTGTTTTGTACCTCCACCGGATTTAAGATAGTGGCATAAGTCGTACTCATTAGAGAAGGTCGACTCTGCTATAGGAAGAATTTTGTTTTTGTTGTTGCTACTTATAATACATATTTTATTTCTTGTGTTTCTTTTTTGTGATACAGTTTGTTCGGGTAGTTGGTTATTTTTTAAGCTATCTTTTTTGAGTGACCTGCATGTACATTTATAAGCTTTTCCTTGTTGAATGTCTGACATCTCAGGTTTGGAAGTCGTTTGTTCTGTAAATATCTGTTCCGACATGTCAGTTGTTTTATTATAATTTTCTTCATATGTTACTTGTGTCTGTGGGTGTTTTAATTGAATTTTATTTTGCTCGGGTGTTTTGGTGGTGTTTTGTTTTGGTTTCCGTTTTGATCTTGGTGTAACATTATTTTCTGTTATGTTAATCATTTTATATGCTTCTATTACTTTTAAATATTTTTGTATATCAGCTTTCAAAGTACAGTTTTCTGAATTAAGATTTTCAATTTCATGGTGGGCTACTACTAAGTCGTCTGATAACTGTTTAACTTTTTCATTTAAGTCAAGTACAGTTTGACTAGTATTAAGTGACGTATTTGGTAAGCTCATCATAGTTGCATCAAATAGTGCCGAACTATCTCTGCTGACGTCATATAGTGAACTGGTTCTGCGTAATTTGCGATATGTGATATTATTACATTCTTCCAAGATTTATATGAAGTTGCGTATGGACTTTTGGCGTGGATAGTACCTATTTTAATCAAGTCAAATCGTTTATTTTATACACAATTATACCATTATCTATGTTGTCAGACTTTCGGGCTTCTGACTACCCGTATCGACTGTCAAAGATCCACGAATGACAGCCGGGACCAATGGCTTAACGTGCTTTCCGAGGCACGGACGGGTCTCGGTATGTAAAGATGGTCACCCATGCACAGACCAACCGCGGCAAGCGTAGCTTAACCTGATCGATCGACCTGTGCGGCTGTTATTATTTCTCATACTTTTTGTATGGAACGGCTTTTTTGATGATTGACTGGCGATGGCGGTACGAAGTTCTTCAGGTCAGCTAGTACCTACATATATGTAATCAAATATGTACAGAAGCCAGCACATTAAGCTACCCGAAACTGTCTTTTCTCAATCAACCTTAGCGATAAAGTTGAAAATCTGTTAAAGAACGACACTGGCAGAATAGTCGACATCGGCTCAATTGCCAAAAAAAAAAAAAAAAATGTTAAAGAAATTTGTCAGATTTTAGTAGCATAATGTGCTGGCGTCTCTGCAATGCAAAACTTAGCTGTATATTAAATAAATTATGTGTAAACTTACACCATTTCACTCAGCACGTAACTTCTTCCACAAATAATTCACCTATTTATTTCGTCTGCTTGACATCCGTATGTCACTGCAGGGATCCAGCAGAATATCAGCGTCAGGTATATTTGTCTGAAACATGTTGAGCTGGACTCCCATTTCGTGCAACCTTGAGACGCAGGCGAGACCTTGTTTTTAAATTTCTATTTAGTGTTTATAATTTAATTGTGCTTTTGAGTGATGGCCTTTTTGTTATGTGTTGCAATACAAAAAAAAATGTTTTATGTGTCTATCTATCCATCCGTACTGCTAAAAGGATATTTTGGCGTTTGAATGACATTGACACGGGCTTTGTTGGCAAATTGTACATAATACAGTACGGCCGACGAGAGAATGCACAGAGTACTTTTTGATAGACTGAAAAGAGAATGAGTTCTTGACACCTGTCAGTTTCATACAAAGGAATACGTGTTAAGCGAATTTAATTTTTATTAGCTACTAGAGTTGTCGCAATGTCTGATATTAGGACAGGAATGCATTCTCTCGATGGCCGGACTGTAATTCCATTGATAAACGTTTGTGAAATTGTCACAAACATTGTATTTGACAAAAGAAGATGACGGTGTTAGTTCCAATTTTGGTCATGCGGAAAAATAACCTTGTAGCGTTGAAATCAGACTACCAATGACAATAAGACTTCTGCCTCGAATCTTGCGGGCAGCGGGGCGGCGACGGCGGCGGCGCGGGAGCGGCGCGGGGAACGCAGACCCGTTCTCGAAACCAGCGGGTAGATCGCGCGACACTATAGCGGCATAGTGTTGTGTTCGTAGTTGTGTCGTCGAGATATTTGTTTTTCTTCGCGAACAAAATGTCTGAACAACAGCGACGACATCTTTTTGATTTTTGATTCCAATTTATCCCTAACGCTCGATTTATTGTGGGCAAAAGAAGAAGTGAATCCCTAATGCAGACGCGCGGGCGGTCACCGCTTGACTGGAGTGCACCGCTCGTTGCCCGCTCCCAAGCCGCTGCCGCGCCGCTGTTTTCGATTGCCGGTCCATTTGATTTTACGCATTAGATCCTGCCGATCCGCGCCGCCGCCGCCGCCGCCCCGCTGCCCGCAAGATTCGAGGCAGAGGCCTAAGTTTCTTTACGGTACGGCGTATAAAACGCGCCGTAGAAAAAACGCGTCCATCAACAAGCTTCAAGAGTGATCCATACAACACAGACCAACCGTGCCTACACACGGAGTAGTAACCGCGCCGTAGAAAAACGTGTACGTCAACATAGTGCTTCCCTAGTGATCCATACAACACTAACGAACGTGCCTACGCACCGCATTAAACCGTAGTTTTTTACGGCATGAAAAATGTGCGCATACAATGGGCCTTAAAGAGTATTAAACTTAACTAAACCCTTGAACTATTTCATGACGTAGTAGACGTTCTCTACTGAACCTTAGATCAAGACTAGTCAAAGGATTGCCATAATCATAATGTATGGTGGTAGCCGAAGTGGGCTGTAAATTATATATTATACAGTACAGTACAGTATATCGTTATTAGCTGTTATGAAGACGTAGCTGCTGGTCATGATTTACACATAGTTCTGTCTATAGTTGTTACATTTAGTTTAATATAAAATTGGAAGTATTTAACTGATCTAATCATTTATTGACCTTCTACTGATGTAGGTTTTCTTAAAATTAGTGAACCTCTTAAACTTTTTGGGCTTCTAATGATGAAAACTTATTTTAATAAATGAGCCGCTTTTTAACTTTCTGGCCTTTTCTCACAGTTGGTCGCAGTAACTGAACTTGGGTACCCCAATCAAACTGGTAAGGATAGGTTAGAACTGTGGGCAAACCCGCGCGAGCGAAGCGAGCGGTGCCGCGGCATCAGCCTGCGAGCGCTACATCGAGTTGGTCACAGTTACTTTGCTGTTTCGTATTTTTAGGACCCCAAAATAGGAAATATTTGAGGGTCACAAAAATAGGCGCATTCACTATATCAGAGTATTCTATAATATTTTTAGGATAGCAAAATGAGAATTATTTGAGTTTCGATTAAATATGTACATCATGCCATGTAAAAGATATAGTTAAAGGAAAAACACACACAACAACAGAATCCGATATCCTGTGAAGTAATAAAGGAGTCCCACTTAAATGAATGTCTTTTAAAGTGGCGGACAATTACTTCTTGATGCATAGATACTACGCGGGCTTGCTTTTCACTGAGACGGATAGCTTTGATTCACTGCTTTATTTTTATAAGATACTTAAATGGATTGAAAATATATTAATTTATCTGCCTTTTCATTTTACATGGAGCGACTAGGCATAGTATAGGTAGGTATATAGGAACCTGTTACCATGGATTCAGAACATGATTCTGAAATTTTTTTAATATGATAACTGACCACAAACTGAGGGGCCCGTGGCTAAATAATAACAGCCGCGCTGGTCGATCGATCAGGTTAAGCTACGCTTGCCACGATTGGTCTGTGGATGGGTGACCATCTTTACATACCGAGACCCCTCCGTGCCTCGGAAAGCACGTTAAGCCGTTGGTCCCGGCTGTCATTCGTGGATCTTTGACAGTCGTTACGGGTAGTCAGAAGCCCGAAAGTCTGACAACCAGTCTTACCAAGGGGTATCGTATTACCCAGTAACTGGGTTGTGGAGGTCAGATAGGCAGTCGCTCCATGTAAAATACTGGTATTCAGCTGCATCCGGTTAGACTGGAAGTCGACCGCAACATAGTTGGGAAAAGGCTAGGCAGATGATGATGAGTTTTCACGACGATGTCCCTGCCACTCTGTATAAATATCTTAATATACTTAATTGGATTTTCTGTTTCGTGCTTCACTTTTAGATTTCTATCGGTTTTTGTAAATATTATTTATGTCGTTGTTTACTCTCATTCTTCTGTATCCTATTAGACAACGCGTACATAAGATACGCGATAGGTAACTATAAACGTACTGAAGAAAATTTCGATATTTACTTTACTACCCGATATATTTTCTAAGAACCCCAAATCTAAGTATCTAAATAATCTTGACTGAAAGAATATAGATAAGCTGATTGTTTACATTCCTTAAGACAGTATACGGAGTAATGAAGTTGATGGCAGAACCAAAGTTGCCGACGCAGCACTTCAGTCAAGGGCCTTTCAGGACCAAGTGGTAGGGCCGCCTATGAATGGACCAGCGAAAGCCACTTTATTTTCCACTACCAATGGGGTTCTGTATTTCAATATAACAATAATTATCTCGTTAGCATGTTAACTTTAGATGTTCAGTAATTCGTAATATCTTTCCCTTTCTTTATATAACTGTTTTCTTTTCATTTATTGACAGTTCCTTTTTACATTTCCATTTTAGTACAACCTTGCTGCCTTCGAACTTAAAAAGAAAGTGAATCGCGTCATAAACTTTCATTTTCACCTTTACTGTATTGAACCCTTAAGATATTCTTTCTTTTATGGACTCTCCGGGAGTGTATCTTTTTTATTACCTACTATTGGGGCAGAGGATTTTTTTTAAGAGTTTTAATAAAATGAATTTTATTTATATGCACTTAAATCTATTAATACGAAAATAATATAAAATCTATCTAAAACAAGTTTTTATCGATGGCTTGTCATTGTCCGTTATTGAAGACTGCATAGGAAAACAAAAAAAAAAGCGTAACAAAGAACTTAGTTCATCAAGTTCATATAGAGGACAGCCAGATAGATGGATATGTTGCAGCCAACTAGTTAAATTAGCCGTTTAGTTAACCGCTTGGCCTTTGGAAGTAGTGCTCACCTCGCTTCGCTCTTTCGGCTCAGACGCGGTTGATCACAGTTCTGACCTAACCTAACCCATTTGGTCGTGGTGCCGTGGCTTAGTTTTTTTTCTCGAGAAGTTCCTCAAGGAAGAGTTCTGACTGAAGGGTGTTTGCGTACCACCGGTTTCTTGGCCGGCTACATAACACCAGTCAGCGAAACACGACGCAGACACTTCGTGTGCGTTAGTTTTTTAGTGTAATTCTAAGCGAACTGGCTTAATTAGCCGTTTAGCTATCACTAAACGGCTAATTAAGCCGGTTGACTGCGACATATACACCTTACAAAAAAAACAAATGCTTAGAAAAATTAGAAGAGTTTATTGAATTAATGCGACCTTGTCCGATAACTTACATGTTACCGCCGATGCCGATTAAAGATAAAGAATTTCCAAAGGTCAGCTGGACGAGCGACCTTTAAATTTTATGTAAATCATATCTTCTTTCGTAAGTGTAGCAATATTTTGTGAAAAGATCTTGAATGTGAATGACATCTTAGATTTCGTCGCCTTTAACCATCACTTGAGGATGTTACGAGCATGTTTGTAGATAAAAACGATTGCCGGATCGTAGGAATGGTACAGACGCCAGCACATCAAGTACCCGAAACTGTCAAATTTTTCCAATCAACGTTGAACCTTACGCTTTAGCGATAAAGTTGAAAATTTACAAGAGAAATTTGACAGATTGTAGTAGCTTGATGTGCTGGCGTCTGTACATACGCTAAAGGTTTGTTAATGTCGTAATATCATGTCCGTATGTCTCACACGCCCCGTTTTACAGCCCCATTGGTCTCGTGGTTGCAAGCAAGACTACTGAGAGTGTGGTCTCGATTCCCAGGTCGGGCAAAGTGTTATTGGGTTTTCCATTAGGAATTTCTTAGTAACAGCCTGGAGTTTGGAATTTGGCGGTGTGATACCCCCGTGCCTCGGAAAGCCCGTTAAGCCGTTGGTCGTGCGCCTGATCTCTCCGGTCGTGTCGGATTGCGGACCGTCCCATCGGACTATGAGAGTAAGGGAAGAGAGAGTTCATCTGAGTCTGCGTACACACTTGTGCCTCTATATGTACCACAATGAAGGTTAGTTTCCCTTGAGATCCCATGGCCGAAATCCGGTCTGGAGAACTATACCTAACTTGGAGTATTAAACCAACCGAAGACGCCACGAGTACTAATATCTACGCAAGTAAGTCTGTCACTTTCATCGCGGGGGACGAGGGAACGCACACAAGTAGTAATAATACACTAATGCAATTCGATCGCGTTGTTACTCACGCATACAAAACAAAAAACAAATACAAGCATAAACTACACGCACACATTATTATAACCGCTATGACCGGCGGTCTCGTACCTTTGACAGCGGGGACCGCCTGACAATGGCGCCTCCAGTTGGTTTATTACTCAAAGATACCTAGGGACCTAGCACGATCGCGCGGATAAACATAACGTAAAATCGGACGACTTTAAAATTAACAATACTCGTTCCGCACATAATATTGTCTTAGTTTTAAGACATTATTAATATCTATGGGTGATATCAATTTCCTGTGGTTTAAACCACAATGCTACAGAATGTATTTCCGATTAAAAAATAGTTCGAATTTACTTTACGATTACGTCGCTACGGAATCCGGAACGCCTCTCTGGATCTTCTTACTTCTTACTTGAGTGATAGGATTCAGAGAGTTGATGTTAACGGAAAAAGGTCACCCGGATCTGTAGTAAGAATGGGGGTCCCCCAGGGCTCAATTCTTGGTCCTTTCTTGTTCCTTATTTATATCAATGACTTGCCGTACCTCATAAAGGATAATCATGATATAGTGTTGTTTGCAGATGACACTTCTCTTTTGTTTAAAATCAAACGTCAGCAGCTGGTTACTGACAATCTAAATAACGCCCTTGCAAAAGTAGTTAACTGGTTTAATGTCAATAACCTACTTCTTAACGGAAAAAAAAAACGAAATGTATTAAGTTTACGATACCCCACGTTAGACAAGTAGAAACTAGTGTTCTCATTAAGGATGAAGAGTTAAAACCCGAAGTTACCACAGTATTCTTAGGCATAACGTTTGGATGCCAGGCTTCAATGGGGCCCCCATATAGATAACTTGTCAAAAAAGCTTAGCTCTGCAGCATACGCCGTTAGGAAAATTCGTGATTTGACTGATTTAGAGGCAGCCCGTTTAGTTTACTTTAGTTATTTTCATAGTGTGATGTCGTACGGTATTCTGTTGTGGGAAAATGCCGCCGATATTCAGACAATTTTTATTTTACAAAAAAGGGCAATTCGTTCTATTTATAAATTAAGTCCCAGACACTCCCTCAGAGACAAATTTAAAGAGATTAATATAATAACTGTGCCTTCTCAGTACATTTATGATAATCTTTTGTATGCACATAAAAATATTAATCTGTTTAAAAAATACAGTGATATCCATAACATAAATACTAAGAACAAACACAAATTTGTTGTTCCTACAACAAGGCTCAAGAAAATAGGTGGCTCGTTTAGATGCCAATGTATACGTTTTTATAATAAACTTCCTAGCCACATTCAAGAACTAAGCCTTAATAAATTCAAAGCTTTTATAAAGCGAAAACTATGCCAGAAAGCCTATTATACTGTAAAAGACTATATTGAGGACAAAAAGGCTTGGGATTGAGCTGCACCAATAGGTTTAGACAGTGAATGTTATTTTGCAATTTTACACTTTAATATTTTTTTTTAAGTATCTATTTACTTAAACTATGACATGTACATTTACTGTATAAAGTTTTATATTATTTTCATTATTGTGAATGTGAGGACTATGTGGGTCATTGTTTTCATTTTAATCATGGTCTGGCAGTTTTAGTAGTTTATGCGGCCTACCCAAATGTCCTGTCTTTGGTATTGTTCGTCGAATCGTTGAGCTCCTTAAGTTCTGAGTTGAGCTGCACGATTACTGACAAATGCGTGCACTGACTGGACAGGTTCACTCAATCTGTGTGATTCTTTCCTCAAAAGATCATTTCAGACACTAATCTACATGGTCCTCAAAGATTATGTCCGGATTTTTTATATACACATTGACATTGATGAATTTTATTTAGACAATGACATGAATATTTATTTTGTAAAGTATTGTTTTTTTTTTCATTTGATTATTGTGAATGTGAGGACTATATGGGTCAAACTGGAACGGGCCGGGGCCGCCTTCAAGCGGCTCTTGCCCAACCTGAGGGGGCCAAACGCCTCCTGCCGGAGGCTTTACGTGGGGGTCGTGCGGTCCATGGCCATATACGGGGCCCCGGTGTGGGCGCGTTCACTGCGGCGGCGAGCCGCCCACTACCTGAACGCGCCCCGGAAGGTGGTAGCCATAAGGGCTATCCGGGGCTACCGCACGATCTCTGGCGAGGCGGCAAGCCTCCTTGCCGGACTGCCGCCATGGGATCTGGAGGCGATAGTCCTCGCGCGCCTGTATGAGTGGCGCGCGGAGGCACTACGCCGGGGGGAGGATCCGCTTCCGCGGCAAATCGCTGCGGAGCGGACGGATCTCCGGCGCGATCTCATGGCGGCATGGAAAGAGCGACTGTCGCAACCCAGCGCAGACCTCTCTTTGAGGAGTGGCTAGAGAGGCGCCACGGCGCCCTCACCTACCGCCTGACGCAGGTCCTCACCGGACACGGAAGTTTCGGGAGGTTCCTGCACATCATCAGGCGGGAGGAAACGCCCGGGTGTCACCATTGTCAGGATCGCCCAGAGGACACGGTGGAGCACACGGTGGAGGTCTGCCCCGCTTGGGCGGAGCACCGCCGTGTCCGCGTCCGGCCCTGGTGCAAGCCATGGTCCGGGGCGAGAGGGAGTGGGAGGCAGTCACCTCCTTCTGCGAAGCAGTCATGCTAGCGAAGGAGGTGGCGGAACGGCTCAGGGAGAGAGCCTCCCGTCCCAGCCGCCGCGGGAGACGCTCCGGGCGTCGGGAGCCGCATGACGACTCCCGGCCACCGTAGGCGCGGGCCTGCGGGCGGAGAGTAATGGGTAGCTCACCGCCCGATCAGGATCAGGCCCGTGCCGGACGGCGCGTACGTGTTCCACGCGCGCCTCAAAGAGATGTCAGCATCGGGGAGGGGCCCCTTAGGGCCGAAGCCTGCCGGGTCAGCGGGATTGTCCGAAAGGGTTACCGCTGGCCCGGAACATAAAGGGCTAAGGAAGGAACACGGGTGGGTTTTAGTCAGTAAGAGTCTGACACTCCCTTCCGCTCCACCCAGAGCGGGAGGAGTCATTTGATGATTTCCCATCCGCAAAAAAAAAAAAAAAAAGGACTATGTGGGTCATTTTTTTTCTGTTTTCCTTCTTGGTTTTAAACATGATCTGGCAGTTTGAGTAATTTACGCGGCCTACCCAAATGTCCTTTCTTTGGTATTGTTCGTCGAATCGTTGAGCTCCTCAACTTCTGAGTTGAGCTGCACGATTTTTGACAAATGTGTGCACTGATTGGACAGGTCCACTCAATCCGTGTGGTTCTTTCCTCAAAAGACCATTTCAGACATCAATCTACATGGTCTTTACACGATCTGAGCAAGATTTTGTCTGGACTTTAAAAGAGACTGTGACCTCTGAGTTTGTTTCGGCCTTTCTTCTCAGAGTAGTCAGATAGGAAACGCCGACCACATCTAGTTTAAAAAATATGATGACGTGTAAAAGTGTTTGTATAAACCTACTTACAGAAAATAAATCATTTATCATTTTATTTGTCGCGCGTTCGTGCTAGGGAATAGAGAATGGTTTACTTATGTCGCACTACATTCTTATCTATAATATTTTACTATGACTTCGTTTATAAATAAACGAAGTCATAGTAAAATATTATAGATACCCCTTAAATACACTAGCTTCTGCCCGCGACTTCGTCCGCGTGAAATTTCTTGTTCCCCCGACCCACCCCGCTTTTACTTCGTTTTCGCTTAGCGGTCTTTCTTCCTTCTTTTTTATGCTCGGCTCCTAAGAGTCCTAGCGTGATGTTAAAGCCTTTCTCAAGAACTGGGCTATCAAATGCAAAAATACATTTTTAAAATAAAATGTATTTTTTCAAATCTGACTGTTAGTTTCAGAGATTAGCTCGTTCAAACAAACAAACATACAAACAAACTCTTCAGCTATATTCTTAGTTTATAGATACAGATAGATTTTTAAATTTACTTAAAACATTTAAAAATATTAAAAAAATGTGGTCTGTCGGTATCGGGAACAGGGTCCCTGCTACCGGTGGTTGCGATGCGAGCCGTATCGCAAAGTACTGCCTTCGGGATCAGGCCCTTGATCCAACCGCCTGACGAGAGCCTCAAAAGATGTTAAGGCTTTCGGCCACGAAGCTATTGGCCTTAACGACAAACGGCACAATGACATCCGAGCTCACATTCCACATGTAAACTACCTCGTGTGTTAAGTCGAACTATTTAATTTGTTTCTCTTTGTCAGCTTTCACGAGGTTCTCGTCATGAGGAATGGTAACATAAATATCCAATCATATCTGTCATTACTTCCCAGAATTCGATCCTTATTAGGGACACTATCGAGTGGTGTAATAATACAGTGTGTGTTTTTTTATCAAAATTAACGGGTTCGATTCCTGGCTAGAAATATTGATTTTTCAAATATCTAATGATGCAGTTTTAATTTTCATCAAAATTGAGCCCGCGACTCCTTTGAGTACTTTTCGCTATTCCTCATAGTTTCGGATTTGGCCATCCATGCCCACTTGACAAATTCACCCTGTATAATAAAATAATATAACATCGACAATCATATTGTACGACCAAAATTTTATTAAATTGTTATCATATCTGTTTATTTTACAGATAGTGGAAAGGGAATCCCCGAAGAAAAAATATGTAGTCTAGGTGTAAACTCTTTTACTATTTCGTCCTTCCATCCTTCCTACCAGTATGTGGTACACTACGAGTCTATTAAGGCAACAAATTATCACGGTACTTCTGAGTGTCAAGATAACGTAGTACCGCTATTTATTACATTCAGTGCAGTGATCTTTATCGTTTACATGAGTCTACATGACTGGAGTATAAACGTGTTACCTATAGCATAATCAGCCTATAACGTTGCCACTGCTGGGACTCAAGCCTCCTGTCTGTGAGAGGGAATGGGCCGTAATCCACCACGCGGGCCCAGTGCGGGTTCGTAGATGTTACTGTCTTGCCTTCGATTTTTTTTGGTTCTGGGATTTGCCGGTTTCCTGACGATGTTTTTCCTTTACCGTTTTTTTGAGAGCAGTGATAATGAAATGAATTACAAAACCTTTTTTACAAAAAAAAATACCACTTCCAAAAAAAATACTACAAAGTGAAATATAACTTTAATTTCGAAAGTCGGTGTCAAAAAACGACACTCAATTTTACATGACGGAGTTATGTCCGAACTTACAAAAAATATATGTATATATAATATATAAACATCCGAATTGAGAACCTCCTCCTTTCTAGAAGTCGGTTAAAAATGAAAGCGTATGCCCTGGTAACCCACGACGTACAACTCGTAAGTCGCCCTGACATACCACAGGGTCACCAATGCTCTACTGACTGGAGTAGGTAAATTCATCCCACAAACATCCAATGGTAACTTTAAGATAATCAGAGAAAAACCAACCAAAACAGCCATGAATTACATTTAGATAGAAACTGACTTTTACAGTGAAAGTTTTCAAGATATCTATCATGAAATAGCTGAGTTAAATCTTAATGAAAGGAAGTCGTTTCCATCATGAAATCTCTCCGCATGATCTAATAAAGGACCCTAAAGCGGACCAAATTAAATTAAGCCCCGTAAAATATATTATATCGTGATGCTAAAAAAAACGTGCCATGTTTGTAAATAAATCCACGCTCTTCCTTAACTTTTTCAAATATGTTAAGCGAATTAATTTGCCAAAATTTTAATGACGGTGTGCTGTATATTATTTACATGGTGGACAAAATTGTGCCTTATCGACACAAGAAAAGTGTTTAGTTTTCTCTGTGTTTATGTTGTGCGTACATATGGGACTCATGCCGACAACCCAATCCACTGAGACGATATTCAACTCCACGCTCTCGGGATTCGTTAGCCGAGGCCGCGCTAAGTGCTTAAACAAACTTAAGTTATTACGATTTCCTAGAATGTACGAGGCAGATGCTTGGTAAATTTGGTGCATTTCTTAGAATGCATCACTTTAAGGCTTCTACAGTGCGATTATATTGATGAATTAATTTGGTGGAATATTCTCATTTGCTGGTTCATGATATATAAAATTGAGTGCGGTTTTACTTCCTCACCCCCTCTTACTGGGGACTTAAATATATAGTGGCCTCCAAAAGTTAGTTCACATTTTTCCACATCAGCTGTGATGTAACATTATTCATTTATTAACTCATCATCACTATCATTACAGGAATTTCCTTATTCAATAGTGTGGCCATAATTACAGTTTTACTATTTACCAAAACATATTCTGTACATCGTGGTTTTTGTGAACTCACTCAGAGAACAAGTAAAAAGATCTATGCACGTCAATAAATACACGCAAGGTACGCGTTATAGGGGCTTTACTCAGTAGATTGGTCCTACTACTGAGCACCGCCAATAGACGTGGCCGTCGCCTTCGCAATACATAATTGTCGAGCACACACAGGTTTATTTCTTTTAATATACCTGGGTTTGAAATCTTGCCACGAAATAATTTAAAAACATAGGCAGCAAGACCTATGTCCCTCCTTATTTCCAATTTATTGTATCCCACCATGCCAATATAACAAACAAAGTTGGATACATCAACTTTTCAAAAATTAGGTACAGAAACCTAGTAAATTTATTTTGTACTAGCAGCGCCCCGCGGTTTCACCCGCATAAGTGTCGATCCCGTGGGAATATCGGTATAAAAACTATTCTATGTCCTTCCCCGGGATGCAATCTATCACTCTGCCAAATTTTCTTCAAATAAGTTCAGTGGTTTAGTAACATACAGACAGACAGACAGAGTTACTTTCGAATTTATAATATTAGTATGGATATGCTCCAGCATGAGACTGTATTTAAATCATGCGGAGCACATAATTATGATTGCGTTACATTCGAGCTGACTTCTTACCAATGCATTGTACAAAGAGCGATTAGCGCAGCGATGCTTGTAAAACCCTCTGCTCTTCTTAGGACGAAACCTAAACTATTAAGATTTTAAATAAAAAATAATCAGGTACTCCTAAGGGATTACTTGATTATTTTTTATGATAATAAGTCAAAGGTAGTTAAATTAGTCAGTAAAAACATTATAGCCATTCAAAAATTTCCATCACTAGAATTTGTGTGTCAAAGCTGAAGTGGAACAACTAATTTTTGGAGGCCGCTGTAACTGGCGAAATGTGTGTATACTATAATTGGTGCATGCATTCGGGAAATACAGGCGTGCGTGTTATGTTATACAGGGTTATTGGTAAAACATTAACAACCTCTTACCTAAGAGGTCATTGTACTCATCATTATGAACAATTTTTACTATGGGAGCAAACCTGAAATCACGAAAAAAAATCAGTTGTTCCCTACATTTATGTTCTTATAACTCGTCAAAATGTAGGGAACAGCTGATTTTTTTTCCGCGATTTGCATTCTGTATATGAAACAATTTGAACAAATAATTTCGCAACAGAATCCCTTACTTTGTATAAGGCTTACGAAGTTCTGTATTTTAGTGTCTTAGTGTCCGCATGTCACAGCTGTTTCCGAGTGTCCACTACATTGCTGTCTATCAAAATTTGATGCCGTTGTTTGCTCTTATTCGTGCTGAGAGACTTTGTAATATTTTCTACAATTTTAACTATATATGTATTTATTACCATTATGCAGCGTTTATCAGAAAAAAACCGGTCAAGTGCGATTCGGACTCGCGCACCGAGGGTTTCCTACAAATTTGTAGGTACCTATGTAAATAGTTTATTACGGCATTTTTTTTTCAATTTAACTACAAACTTACAGTTTACGGATTTTTTCCTTTACTTGTGCTACATGACATTGCTTCTTGCCAAATTTCATGATTCTAGGTCAACGGGAAGTACCCAATAAATTTTGATTCCCTTGAGAGTGTCGAAATATACGTTTTTTGCGGCATAAACGGTCGTATCTTTTTTTTACTTTACCTTACAAAGTTTGATTGTTTCACGGCCTCAAGGGATTGTAGACCTGATTATATGGTTTTAATTTCAACTCGATACCTTCACGCGTTCCTGACATGAAGGGTCTTGACAGACAGACAGACGGACAACAAAGTGATCCTATAAGGGTTCCATTTTTTCCTTTTGAGGTACGGAAGCCTAAAAAGAACAACTTTCTCAATGGGACCCACACCGTAATCGCGAAAAAATAATAAGCTGTCCTATACATTAGGGTCGAGTATTGATATGGATACTCAGACCAACAAAAAAAGATAGACAGCGCGACACGAACATTAAAACTGAAGCCACCTTTTTATCTATGTGTGTATCGAAGGCTTGCCATTTGTTAAATGTTTTCCCTATAATTTGGGCATTTTTGTGCGAGTAGGAATTAGTATAATATTGTACGAGTAAGATATTGTTGAGTATGGTATTGGTATTAATTGGAAACCCAAAATATTCAATACATAAAAAAGAAAATAGGAATATAACTCGAAGTAACAAATCATATTTATATGAATGTATTAATCGAATGGGGAAAATTTAAATCGTATTATGGCAACCCCCGCACCTTATGTCACTACTTTCGTTAGTTGAGGTTTTTTGTTCCAAGTAATCTAAAATTTAATATTAGAGAAACGATATTATTTCAAGTACTTACAAGTGAAAAGTGATTCCGTGAGACTTTTTATGTGATTTGCTGTTGTTTTTGCAACTTTTCATTGCACAGGAAGGCATAATTATATTTTTTTAATATATGTTAACTTGACGACGACTCGTGACGTACTAAGAGCGATGAGCATGGTTTTAGTGTAGGTGTGTGCGTGAGCGTGTATGTTTACTTGCAGGAGCACGGTTTTATGGCTTCACTTTTGATGTTCGCGGCGCGCCGTCTTTCTTTTTCTGTTGGTCTGAGTATGGATATTAAAGTTTTGTACGGGACAGTTGATTATTTTTTTTGGGATTACGTTGTTGGTCCCGTAGAGAAAGTTGTTTAGTTTTGTTTTTCTATTCCAAACTCTTAAATAAGACCATGCATTTACGATACACGCTGTACACCATAAAGAAATCTACACTTAAGGTCGTAATACAATATTATTAAGTAACTCATTTATCTACATCCGTCCATTTAAATTCGCAGAAGTCTGTTGTTGCATTCAAGAAAGGTTTGAATGTGTCCTCGAACTCCTGCCACGAGCATACTCCTTTCTTGCACAGATCTAATAACGGCTTTTCATTCCAATAAAATGCGACTTCATAATCATAGTCCTCCTTTCCATTTCTACTGCACCTGAAAGTAGAAATACATTGATTGTGTAAAGATCGTTTAGTAAGTACCTTGTGTAGTCATGGTACATATAATATTAAGAGCTCGCCTCTCATGTAGGTATGAGTTTGTAGGTTCGAATCCGGGTAAGTACTTGCCCAAATGACTTTTGCAATTTATATGTACTTTCTGAGTTTATCTTGGACATTACTAACATCGGTGAACGAAAAATATCGTGAATAACGTGGACTTAAGGTTAACTAGCAGCGTCCCGCGGTTTGTGCTGAATCTCTTTGAGGCACGCGTGGAAACGCGCCGTCGACCCGGGCCTGGTCCTTACCAGACGGCGAGCTGCCCATAAGCCTGAAATCAGCAACCGAGCAAACGTCACCAATGCTCGTGCCTTTTCTGTATGAGAAGAAGTGCGCCTTTGCCCTGCAGTGGGGCAACAATAGGTTTGTATTATTATTTTTATTGTGAGAGTGAGCGGGACACGTCGCGGGTCGGGCAAAGATTGTCACTCACTGGACACCTGAAGGACATAGCAGTCGATCTAGACCACGGCGAATGTGGAGTGACGATCTGACGAGGTTTGCAGGGCCAACATGGCCAGAGATCTCTGAACACAGGAAGGTTTGGAAGTTAAAAGGAAAGGCCTTTGCCCAGCAATTGACACAATATAGGCTTATGAAAAAAACAAAAAAAAAATTCAAAAGATAGTTTCACTATTTTTGTTCAACCCTGATTGCGTGACTGTGTAATACTGCTGCTGCTGTCTGTCTAGTCATTGAATGACCTTGTTTTCCGTTGCACCAACAAAACAAGCTCATAATTACTCAATAAGTACCTACATTGTAGAACAGCATTTAAAAACACGATACATAAGAACCTAACAGGATAACGTGAGGGTCAAGTTAGAAGACCTGTCAGTACACTAATTATCCGGCCAATGTAGCTTAGGTTTCACTTATTTTCCTTACAACATACCTGTTTAAAACAGCAATCAAGTTACTAGCGAATGTTGATAAAAATGTAGACCTCATTTTTCTATGTATATCTCTATACGCTCCCATAAGTGGGTTCTCGTCCTTATAAAGATTGAGCACGACTAATATCATATCCATCATTGTGGCATGAGTGAAGTATGACACGATTTTCTTGCCTTTTTCCTTCTTGGTTTGTTCGAAGTTTCTTAGCAAATCAGCTAAAGGAATTTGACCAAACAATTTGCTATACTGTGATGCTCCATAACTATTTCTATAGTAATGTCTCAGGTCGTCAATGTATTCAAGTACTTGCAGGTCTTCAACTGAGAATACAGCACACCACGGACTAGGTGTGTTATTGATCCCGTCCCAGGTATATCGACATAAATCGTACAAAGCCGTGATATTTTCGTTTGAGAAAGTAAAGTTGAGGCCTAATTTTCTTTCGACCCGTTCTTTCATCTGAAATTCAAAGCATTTTAGTGTTTTCATTGATTGATGGTGAAGGAAATCAGTAAAGACTTAGGTGAAGTGAGCTGTCATTCCACCTGATGCTACCTGAAAAATAACTAATGACACACGCACATACTGGACTGACACAATAGATCAGCTGAACTACAAATCTAAAATTATGAACACGTACACGCAAATCAAGCAAACTTGATAACTTTTCTGTATGAAAAGAAGCCAATGGGACAAAAAACATTTAAAAAAAAATCAAATCAATCCTTATTTCAGACAATGTTACACATTAGAATGTCCATCATATTACTCGTAGATTAGTATTATCAGATTGTTACCAGGATTGTCATATTAGATTTTAAAACTATTCTAGGGTGGTAAGATAAACCAGTGTTGTAGGGGTTCCTGCATTATTTTGAGGCATTTAGTCATACTATATGTCCACTTAAAAAAAATAGAACTCACATTTAAATAGTCTAGAGTTTTCTTATATTCAACTTCTTGGCGATAAACATCAGAATTGCGTCTCACATCTACTTGATATTTTCCACAAGTTGAATAGGGCTGTAAAATATAAATATAAAACTGTAAGTACATACAAAATATCGCAATTGGCATATTTAACAGATTAATCGTTTATCACTAACTTTAACTTACTGCTACGATCTGGTAATCATTAGTATAATTTTCTATAGCCAAGTTACTGTGGTTAAGACCTTCAACGAAGGCTCTAGCGCTCTCTTCCAAATGATGGCCAAAACCTGGAAGAAATAAGTAATCTTGCTCTTGAAGATCCTTTAGTAACTCTGGAAATGTTTCCTTTATCCTGCTGCCAATACGCAACGACTCTTGATGCCCTTCAATTGAGATTTCATATGGTTTATCCAAAATGGCCGTATCAACTTTCCAATGTTTGATATTGTCAATGTCTTGTGCACACATCGAACCGTTTCCAATTTCATAACTTGATACAATAAAATCTTTATATTTGAGAATGTCTTTCATGTCTTGTGCGAACTTCTGACTAGGAGTTCTCTTTCCATGCCTCATAATGGCCCAGACACTGGCAGCTTCGCATCCTATACAAGAATTAACTCGCAGTTTAAAAATATGGACACATAAAAATATTTAGATTAGATTTATCTAAGTAAACAAAGAGGGTATAATGCTAAATTCTGTCAGTGAAATTTAAAAACATTTTTTTTTTAAATCAACCGAATTGTTAATCTCCTCCTTTTTTGAAGTCGGTTCAAAATAGGAACGCCCGTAGGTATTTTAAAATGTCTGTAAAATTATACCAAAATTCTCTTAGAAGCAACCTTCTTTCTTGTATCTATAGAAGCAACTCTTAAATAAAGAATAAAATCGCTCCACTTTAAGAAATATTTCCCAGAAATAAAGGTGGCAAAATATGTCAGAACAATCTTCGAATGAAACCCAACTTACCTTCCGGTTTTACGATAGAATCCCTTATATCGCGTCTAACAATTTCATATGGAGTTTTACTTCCAAAATATTTGTATTTGCACTCAGTATTCCAATAGCATTCTAAGGTCAACACATATTTTACGTAATACCAAACTAGCAATGCCGTTAATAAAAACTTCATATTGATAATCACAAGAAGAACATATAGGTTTTAGAAATAGTACACTACGTAGACACTACACGCGACATTGAGTCTCGTACGATAAATAAACACAATTTAAGAGTTTCGTAACCTATCTGCTTACTTCGAGACGAATAAAAAGATCAAGATGAATATAATTGTAATTAAGTTGTTTAATAAAGATAATTAAGATAATAAGATAATTTGATTTGAAATATTCACTAAAATATTTATAGATTTGTAGCCAACAGAGAGGATTTTATAGTGTTCGTTTTTTGTTTTAATAAAATAATCTGGCATGACCATGAAGAAGGAGTTTATTTTAATATCAATGTCTATAATCGTATGCTACTTCCGTGTTACCAAAAACGCAATTAACGTTGACATGATTAATACCTAAATGATCAATTAAACACTACATCATTTAATTTAACCAATTTTGTCACTTCTTTTTAGCGGGGCAACAACAAAAACAGTGGATCGTGAAAATACATCGTCTTAATTTTATCCAAAGTCATAAAATTAGCAATGTACAAAGGCAGTACTAGTTACCATAACAATAAAGAATTATTATTATCTATATATTTAGAAAAAATTTAAAACGTACAATGTTTATTTTTAATCTCACTGATCTAATTCACAGATATATTCTGTAGTTGCATTAAGGAACGGTTTGAATATGTCCTCAAATTCTTGCCACGAACAGACTCCTCCCTTGCACAGTTCTAAAAGCGGTCTCTCATTCCGATAGATCGAGACGTGGTGGTCATATACTTCGTCAGATATTCTGCATCTGAAATGGACAGGATAAAATTATATTAAAGTTTTGTATTCATTGCACTTCGATTCGATATTATAAATCGGACTTATGTTAATAAAAATATTGATTATTATTATTTTTAAATAGATATACAAAGATGGTAATATTTATGTATTTATTTTAAAAGCGGCGCCGGCGCTGATTGCTTGCTACGATGATAAAAATATATGATAGCTTATTATTTAAATATTTACAAACCTGTTCAGAACTGCAATCAAATTCACGCCAAAAGTAGATATAAATGTAGACCTCCATTTTCTATTTAAGTCCCTATGAGCAACCGTAAGTGGGCTTGCGTCCTTAAAAAGATTGAGACCAACCGCGATCATGTCCATCATTGAAGAATGGGTGAAGTATACGGTAGTTTTCTTGCCTACCGTATTCTTGGCTTGTTCTAAGTTTATGAATAGATCTGCCAACGTAATTTGGCTTAATGTGCTGCTATACTTTGATGCTCCATAACCGCTTTTATAGTAATGTTCTAAATCTCCAACGTATTCCATTATCTTCAGGTCCTCTTCAGAGAACACGGCGCACCAGGGACTGAACTTATTAGTGATACCATCCGAAGTGTATCGACACAAATCGTAGATTCCTATTATGTTTTTGTTTGTCAACGAAAAACTGAGCCCTAACTTCTTTTCAATTCTGTCTTTCATCTAAACAAAAAATGTAAAAGAACCTTAAGTAGGCAAGTAATACAAACAATTTATAGATGTCATGTATGGAAATAAAAATAAGTTCTCACATTTAGATATTCTGCAGTTTCCATATATTGAAGTGAAAGTTTGTAAGTTTCTGGATTGTTATAAACTTCTTTTAGATATGTTCGACATGCTCCGTAGGGCTGCAAAGAAGTTTTTAATTAATTTGCTGTGGGCCCGCGTGGTAGATTACGGCCCACTCCCTCTCACCGAGAGAAACATAAATATATCTTTGGAGTGTTACCGTGCACCATAATCATGGACTAAATAATTCAAATAATATACATTAGGAAGTAAAATTATTCAATTTAACCTAAATAATTAGATATCTATTGTTAACGAGCGAACGTCGGTGACCGAGCTCACCGTTCATAAAAAAAAGTGGAGGAGGAATATGTTTGACTTCTAGGTTATTCCTAAAAGTGTGTCTTTAGTCATAGTTAATTAAGTTTCGCTAAAAACATACTTTTTGTTTAAACTATTATATTTTTTTAGGTACTATTTTAGCTCCATTATCTATGTTTATTTATCATAATATAATAAATAAACATAGATACCTATTCATTAATATTTGTTTGCTTTTTTATTCACCCATGATTGAGTTGGAATTTGTTAGTGTTTTCCTAATTTTGATGAGTCTTTATAAGTTTACTCAATTCATATCCATGGATGTAAATAAGTGGAATATCAATTATTAAAACCGTTAACAGACAGTGGGCAAGATAATCATGAAGTTAGAGGTCAGAGTGTGTGATAATATGTATTTATAATAATTATGTTGTCTAGTTTAGTTAAAGTATAGTACATTACGCGGCGTACAATAATGAACTACGTATGTCACATGTATCGTATACTATTTTATAGCTCGCTTGACTTAAACCTGTACTTAAGTCACGCTTTTCTGTGTAAAAATTAACTAGGGTTTAGGCTACACAGTGCCATAAAATAAAGAAATAATATTATTTTATTAACTTCATAATTTCAAACACTATCCAGTGCCTCGCTGATGAACTCGCGGTGCCTATATTATACAGAAGGCCGTAAGTGGTAACAAAAATTTTTATGCCAAAGCCTTCAAATTTCAAAATTCTTTTGAAACTCCGTACCTACTACGCTAGGCCAGTTTGAAATCAAAGTGTAACCACTGACGTGTGGGTTAAAACGTGGGTTAAATGGTAGGTATAGTCAACTATACCCATCATTTAATATAGTCAAATATAACCTACCATTTAACCCACGTTCGCACAGACGTAAAAATATAGCGGCCGGATTTTATCGCATACTGAATTTTCAACTCTCGCTGTTGAGCCGAGGGTTGAAAATCCAATAGGGCTCTTCCCAGCGCCCCAAAAAAACACACCTTTGACATTTTGAACTCTGGGTGCTAGGCAGTGCGCTGAAAATCCAGTGCGCGACAAAAAAATCGCTGCGGTGAAACGCGCCCTTGCGTACCTGGGCTTATTGTGTCAAAGCACGTACGATAAACCGCACGTCTGTGATAACAAAACCAGTACAACTGCTGACCTCTTATTCTATTAAAACTATACGCTAGGCCAACTCAAGGTCAAACTTATACCACTGACGTGCGGCCTACTGTACCTAGATATGATTCATCATTATACATACGGCGCCGTCCGTTTCATACTGCCGCCGTTATGTATAATGCCTAAGGTAAATTGATGATGCTTCTGATCGCATCCATTTCGTCAATAGTCTTAAGTAACCATGATTAGCAGCAAGTTTGGCAGTAAAAACTGAGCTAAATAAAAATGAGTCATAACAAATATTGAAATGGGTAATTAAATAGATATCAAGCAGTAAAATGCTTTAAGGGGCAGAGAGGGCAGTTAACAAATCAGAATAAGTCGGTATGAAATCTAACTTGAAAGTGGCGCTAGCCGGCCGCTGGCGCGGCTCCACTCGCTTCGCTCGCTCGGCTCGCGCCGTTTTGGTCACAGTCGTGACCTAACCTAACCCATTTAGTCGGGGTGCCTTGGCTAACTTACTGCGAACAATTCTGCTGGCACATGGTTGGCTACAACCAACCTATGAATTGCCGAACTATTTACATAATAACAGTCGTAAATAATAATACCATTTATTTATTAGCAGGAGTCCGCCGAACGCCAGTTTGCATGGACATATGTGCCTGTTTTAAGAGCCGGAAGACCTACAAAACTTTTCCGCTAGTCCACGGCTTTTTAATGATCCCGTTTGAGATTCGTAAAAATTGTTTTTATTAAACTTCTTTAAAATCACTTGTTTTCATCTGACTTTCGGAAACACAATGCACTTATCGACCCCATTTTTATTGTTTTGTTCAGGTGGTAAAAAAAGAACTAGTTGAATCTATTCACCAAGGCATTATGTATACGGCGATCGAATCATCAATTGGGTTTCAAAGACTTTTACATAATGCCTAGATGTTATATATTTTGTTTTAGGCATTATACACAACGGCGACAGTATGATACCATACAATCTGCCTTCAAGAGATACATAACAATGTAGAAACCTGAAATAAAGCTGGTACTTACATTCGCGATGCTGACGTTTGTTTTAGCTTTCTCTATGAACAAGTCTTTATAGCCAAGTCCTTCAATTAAAGCTTCTGCCGAGACTTCCCCACGAGGACCAAATGTTGGACGAAAAGAATACTCTTCATTATGAAGGTCATTAAATATCTCAGGTAGAGCCTCTTTCAACCTGCTACCAATTCTAACCATTTCCTGATACCCTTCGTTCATAATTTTATTCGGCTCATCAACAAAACTGCTATCAATTTTCCATTCTCTAAAGTTATCTACATCTTGAGCGCATAGCGAGCTGTTCCCGTTGTCGTAACTTGATATAATGTAATCTTTAAAATTAAGAACCTCCTTTATTTCTTTTAAGAATTTTATTCCTGGGTTCTTTTTTCCATGCCTCATTATGGTCCAAACACTGATTGGCTCGCATTCTAATAAAAAAATGTGATATTTATTATTTTAAATCATGAATTATATTTTGGTAAGGGAAGTGATAAGCCAAAAGAAGCCTCTCACAAATAATAATATCATAACTTCACGCCCATATTCCCCGAAAGATTTGCTGGTTTTTCACCAGAGATGAGCGAGGATACGTAACGAGAATGTGTGTATAACTAACCAATACCAACGCTAACTTAGTTCAAGCTACAAAAATGAAGCCATGCTATTGGCTGGTTTCACACACGGGATGTGTGTCGCTACGCATCTTCGGTCATCTCTGGTGGAAACGCAGCCTTAGGCAGAGGTACACTCACATTCCGCCAGTTATGTCATTTAGACATAACTGGCGGAATGGGATTTCTCATTTAACAGGGGGCGAGCCTATTGCCATCAACCGGTCACAAATCTAAACTCCAGGCTACTACTGAGAAATTCTTTATTGAAAAATCCAATAACATTTTGTCCAACCTGGGAGTCGTGCCCAGGACCTCATGCCCAGCAATATCGCAAGAGATAGTCACACAGTATTCTACTTTACTATGGGTTATTTGTTCCTTAATGAAATTGATTTTAGGAGGATTCTTGGGAGTTAACTTACCTTCCGGTTTTACGATCGAGTCCCTTATGTCACCTCTAACATGTTCATAAGAAGTTTTACTTGAAAAGTATTTGTATTTGCATTCAGTACTCCAAAAGCAGTCTATGGGCGTAACATTTTTAATGAATAAGCTAACGAGCGCCGGTATAAAGATTAAAACCTTCATTCTGATATAATTACGGTCGACATTCAAGATTAATGATTTATTACACCTGATAGCCACATAAATAACACTATTAGAACACACACTACACTCAGCTAAGCCACTTATCGTTTTAGTAACCTAGAATGTTTAATGTTTATATTAATTATATAGTATTAATCTATGTATTAAACACACATCAGGACAGGTTTTTAAATATAAATATTTGAATAAAAATGACTAATAATTCTCAATTCGTCCTCGTCTGAACTACCACAACATTTCTGGCTGTAATTTATACCAATAAAAGTTAAAGAATCAATAAGTTTAATTAAAAATAAGGTAGGTACGAACCACGCCGGTTGTTAAGGGGAAATGATGCCAGACCTGTATTTTGTAGGCAAAAAGCGTGAGTCGCGCGAACCCGCGCTTATCAATAAGTACCTAGTACGTTTTTACTTAATTAATAACAAAATATTGATTTCCAGGAAATAATTTATTAAATAGCTTTACAATACCTACGATTATCTTTTAGTGCATTGAATGAAAAAGGTTTAGAAATTTTACTATAAATACTGATAATGAAGTGAGAGAATTATAACATTCATTTTGTATTTCAGGACAGTAGGACTAGTAAGGCTGGCGCTTCACTACAAATAGCAGAAACTGAAACGGCCTACAGAAAAGAATTACATATAAGGTCATCCTATAGATGGCAAATGAAATGCAAAAATTTTAAAAATGTTGTTCTGCTACAAGTTCTAGAAGCCAAATTAGAGTTTAGAGTATTATAAAAATAAATTAAAATGAGAGTTTTATACAAGCTTTTTATTATTGAACTACTCGCTAAAATGTCTCCTCTTCTTCTTCTTCGTGTCGCGGGCGCGTCTGTATTTTAGATCTTGTTGGCCCAAAACTTCGCCACTGCCACGACGTCGTCGACAGAGGCCACTTTGACAACATGTTTTGGGTCACATAGGGCAGGATAGGAGATGGAGCATGGTTTGCGACATATCTTCACAACCACACCCTACTACCGCATCCTAATGGAGCATCTCCTTGCAGGGTGTATAACCATCCGTGGTCCACTTGAAAGTCCCTGAACCGTCTCCGGACACAAGTGGGAAGATATAACTCCAACCTGGTAAAGTGGCGCTACCTCGGCGGAATGTTTCCTTCAAAGTCTGTAAGATAACATTTGCATTTCCCCTTGCAACTTCTTAGGGTGACTTTGTATGATATTTATTGATATTGCTACCCTCTAACTGCATGGCTCTAAATTAAATTAAACTAAATTGGTTAAACAGAAGTGCAAAATAAATTAAATACAACTGCAGATCCTCGAAATACGATTGTTTATGAAACTGACTTTTCACCATGATACATTTGTACGTCAAATGTAATTTTCTTATTAAGCAGCTGATGTAGAGTCTGTGAGAGTTCTGGGTTTTATAACTTTATAGTATGTTTAAATAACGTTTTAGTGCTAAGATGCATTTATCAAGCCTTTAGATGTTCGATAACTTTTTATGGATAAGACCGTTAGACTACAATAATATGCAGAATTTTACCAACAGTGAGTTGTAGTAATCCATATTAGAATTATCAATGCGAAAATAACTCTGTTTGTCTGTCTGTTTTCTTTTACGCCTAAATGGGCTAAAACTGTACTAGTTTTTGCCCGTTTTATAAATATTCTTTGAAATGTTTTTCTAATCATTGTCAGTTTCATTAGCCTGAATCGAAAGTAGATAGAAGTGAGTTCAGTTCCTGCTTTAAAATGAGGTTGATCTTCAGGTTTTTTTGGCTAATAGCAGTAGTATTTTGCATACATAATCAGTCTATAATATTCCCGAGTAAACTTTCAGAATGCACACACATTCCGAAAATTTACTGAATATTTATTTTTAACTACTACAAACCTTCCACTACTTACAAACCTTCCAGATATTTTTTAAATCATCATTTCAGTCGAAAGACGTCCACTGCACCCCAAGCCCTCCCCCAAGCACCTCCACTTTGACCGATTCTGTAGTTCTCTCGTTCCCTCGAAGATGTAGAGTATGTTTATCTACGAAAAACTGTCCAGTTAGATATGTAGTTCCAACTTCGAGACAGAGGTCAATCTAATCCGACTCGGCTGGGCAGCGTTCGGGAAGCTACGCAGTAATTATCTTCTCATCCCACATACCGCAGTGCCTCTAGACGAAAGTCTTTGACTTGTGCCTATTGCCAGTGATGGCCTAAGGCATTAAAACGTGGTCGCTCACAATGGGTCTTATTAGAAGGCTAAAAGTCACCCTACTTGATCGAATTAGAAATGAAAATATTATCCGCAGGAGAACCCTCGTCCGCTACATTTTAGATACTAAAATTAAGTATCCAATGGCACGAAATAATCAATATTTTAATGCAACACAGAGAGATATTTCATCATTTAATTTAGTAATAATATTGATAAATTATATAATCAGCAGTCCGTGTGGTGTCGGACTTAAAGAATTGCACCACCCCATACTTCCCGTGGGTGTCGTAAAAGGCGACTAAGGGTCGTACCGGAGAATGGGCAGCAGCGTTCTCTATGCATTCCACCACCATACTATACTGCGATCGCCAACCCGCCTGCCAAGCGTGGCGATTATGGCAAAACCCCCCCAAGAATGACAAGCACAGAAATGACTAGGCCCCTAGTACCCGGCGGCCCGCCTACCCTTGGTTACGGTAGCGGCCAAGGCCACGGTGAGGCAAGGGGTGCTAAGAATCCCCGGAAGAGATCCGGCTACCACAATCACCGAAAACTGGACCTGGCAACATACAACACGCGTACACTCCGGACCGACGAGAAGATCACCGAACTCGAGGAAGAATTGAGCAAGATACGATGGAGTATAGTGGGGTTATCTGAAGTCCGAAGAGAGGGGGAGGACTCGATAATCCTTAAATCCGGAAACTTGCTCTATTTCCGGGAGGGCAACCAGCAGTCCCAAGGTGGTGTCGGGTTTATCGTCCATAAGTCCCTTGTGAGCAACGTGGTGAAGATCGAGAGTGTGTCGACCAGGGTGGCGTACCTTATACTCAGAATATCCGAAAGGTATTCGCTGAAGGTCGTACAGGTTTACGCCCCGACCTCGTCACACCCCGACGATGAGGTGGAGACCATGTATGAGGATATTTCTAGAGCTATGCATGGCTCTAAAACTCACTTTACCGTTGTCATGGGGGACTTCAACGCGAAACTGGGTAAACGCAACGATGATGAGCTGCGAGTGGGGCAATTTGGAGTTGGATGCCGCAACCACCGGGGCCACCTACTGGCCAGTTTTATGGAGAAGGAAGGCCTCTTTATGATGAATTCCTTCTTCAGAAAACGTGAGCATAGAAAGTGGACCTGGCAGAGCCCGGATGGTGCAACTAAAAATGAGATTGACTTCATTATGTCGACGAAGAAGCAAGTATTCAATGATGTCTCTGTGATCAACGCGGTGAAAACCGGAAGTGATCACCGTATGGTAAGAGGCACATTGAACTTAAATATCAAGCTGGAAAGATCTCGACTGATGAAGTCTACGCTCCGCCCAGCACCGATCCAGATCCAAAACCCCGAGAGCTTTCAGCTCGAACTCCAGAATCGTTTCGAATGCCTAGGGAGCTCCGTGGACGATTATAACGATGGGTTCGTGGAAACTGTCCATACGGTCGGGTCTAAGATCTTCAAGACCCGCCGTACGAATTCAAAAAAGAAGCTCTCTGATCCTACTTTGCGGCTCATGAAGGAGAGGCGCGATATGATCCTGCAGTCTACGGATGATGCGCTAAATTACCGGCAACTCAATAGACGGATCTCTAAGGCCTTGAAAAGCGATCTTCGCCGTTTTAATACAGATCGTATTAAGGACGCGATAGATCGAAATAAAGGCTCCAAGGTCTTTGCTAGAGATCTGTCTATTGGGCAGAGCCAGCTTACGAGACTGAAGACCGATGATGGCAGGATTGTATCCGACAAACCTGAGCTGTTGAGAGAGATCGAGAGGTTCTATGGACAGTTATACACGTCAACAAATAACCCCGCTATGAATCTGGCAAACGACCCAAGAGCTAGATTGACCCGGCACTATACCGAAGACATCCCGGACGTCAGCCTGTACGAGATTAGGATGGCTCTGAAGCAGCTCAAAAACAACAAGGCACCGGGTGATGACGGAATTACGGCCGAGTTGCTGAAGGCTGGCGGAAAACCCGTCCTGAAGGCCCTTCAGAAGCTGTTTGGTTCCGTCATACTCGAGGGCAAAACACCACAGGCATGGAACAGGGGTGTGGTGATACTTTTCTTTAAGAAGGGCGATAATGCCCTCCTTAAGAATTATAGGCCCATCTCACTCCTGAGCCATGTCTACAAGCTGTTTTCGAGAGTCATCACGAACCGTCTCGCGCGCAGGTTTGACGACTTCCAGCCTCCCGAACAAGCCGGATTCCGTAAAGGCTTTAGCACCGTAGACCACATACATACGCTGCGACAGGTTATACAGAAGACCGAAGAGTATAACCTGCCTCTCTGCTTAGCGTTTGTGGACTACGAGAAAGCCTTTGATTCGATCGAGACATGGGCTGTGCTGCAGTCTCTTCAACGGTGCCAGATCGACTATCGGTACATCGAAGTGCTGAAGTGTCTGTACGAAAACGCCACTATGTCAGTCAGACTCCAGGATCAGGCCTCGAAACCTATCCTTCTGCAGCGAGGTGTGAGACAGGGAGACGTTATCTCTCCGAAACTGTTCACCGCTGCACTGGAGGATGTCTTCAAGGTTCTGGACTGGAAAGGGGCTGGCATCAACATCAATGGCGAGTACATAACTCACCTTCGGTTTGCCGACGATATCGTAGTCATGGCTGAGACTATGGAGGACCTCAGTACAATGCTCGATGACCTCAGTAGAGCCTCCGAAAGAGTGGGTCTTAAAATGAACATGGACAAAACGAAGGTCATGTCAAATGCCCATGTAACACCCACTCTCATAAAAATCGGAGACGCTACACTCGAAGTCGTGGACGAGTACGTTTACCTAGGACAAACCGTCCAGTTAGGTAAGTCTAACTTCGAGAAAGAGGTACATCGACGAATCCGACTCGGCTGGGCAGCGTTCGGGAAGCTACGCAATATCTTCTCGTCCCACATACCGCAGTGTCTCAAGACGAAAGTCTTTGACCAGTGTGTGTTGCCAGTGATGACTTATGGAACGGAAACGTGGTCGCTCACAATGGGCCTTATAAGAAGGCTAAAAGTCACCCAAAGGGCAATGGAGAGGGCTATGCTTGGAGTTTCCCTGCGTGATCGAATCAGGAATGAGGAGATCCGCAGGAGAACCAAGGTAACCGACATAGCCCGAAGAATTGCCAAACTTAAGTGGCAGTGGGCAGGGCACATTGCTCGCAGAACAGATGGCCGATGGGGCCGAAAGGTTCTGGAGTGGCGACCGCGTACCGGAAGACGTAGCGTTGGAAGGCCTCCCACACGGTGGACCGATGACCTTGTGAAGGCCGCAGGAACCCGTTGGATGCGGGAAGCACAGGACCGGTCGAAGTGGAGGTGCTTGGGGGAGGCCTATGTCCAGCAGTGGACGTCTTTCGGCTGAAATGATGATGATGATGATATAATCAGCGAAATATTTATCAGCTATTCTTGACGTTGCCAACTTTCCGAATGTACCTACTCTCTTAAGAGGAAATGCGGTCTTTTCTCCATAGAAACTTTCTCGCCTGTTTTCTATCTGATTAATGACCATAAAGCAATGATTTTTTACAGAATAAAGAATATTGACTACTTGTATGTCCCTATGTTTTCCTTTTTGATGATACATTATTTTTATAAGCATTAGAACCCTCGAAAATTGCCGATTTAAACCAAGGTCAACAAATAGTGTAGAAATTTGACAACTATTAATGAAAAAAGAAAAACATAGGGACACAGATATATCCTTCTTATTCAGTTTATGAAATATCTTTTAAAAGGGGTCCAATATTGAAGGAAGAAATAGGCAAGAGCCAAATCTCGAGTTATGACTTTTTTCTTAGGCTTTTTCAAAAGTGTCTCCGACCGCATTTCCTCTTAAGGCAGAGTAAAATTTATAATTCATAACATGGCACCCCTATTTCCCGAAGGGTTGGGCAGAGATGTACCAACTTATAGTACAGCCACTTTTCGCCAGTATGTTTATAGAAAAGCCCCATAACACTTTGCCCGACCCGGGAATCGAACCCAGGACCTCATGCTTAACAGTAGCGCAGTTCTACATGATATTAAAAATCGTTTTGCGTTTGGTTCAAAATAGAAAAACGCTACACTTTTTAATAGATTTATTAACACTTGTTACATCAAAAATATTTTATTTACGATGGAATTCTAAGTCATGGTAATGCTTAGAAATAATTTAATTGTATATGAACTAATATCATCATAAAACTAATTAACTCACCATAATATAAAATATTATTTACTACATGTTTATATAGTTATCGCTCTTAAATAGCAAATAAAACAGACATAAATCTTACTTACTCAAATATAAATAATTTTAGGAATGTATAAAATTATCTTTCTATTTTTGCATAACTTTAAGTGCCATATTTTTTAAAATAAATAACTATTCACAAAAATCGGTATTTGTATTCAAGAATGGCGACAGCTTATCTTCAAATTCTTCCCAAGTACATACTCCTTCTTTGCAAATTGACTGTAATGGTTCTTCGTTCAAGTAAAAAACGACATTATAGTCCTCTGCCTCCTTGTTGCACCTGTAACAGTAGTAAAAAACTGGCCAAGTGCGAGTCGGACTCGCACACGAAGGGTTCCGTACCACAAGGCAAAAACGCCGAAAAAAACATGTTTGTTGTATGGGAGCCCCCCTTAAATATTTATTTTATTTTAATTTTATTATTTATTATTAAAGTTAAAATACAACTGAGTATTTTGTGAATATTTCAAGGGCCTACCTATTACCATTTTTGATATCGAACAAAAAAGGGCAAAAAAATCGCGTTTGTTGTATGGGAGCCCCCCTTAAATATTTATTTTATTTTGTTTTTAGTATTTGTTGTTATAGCGGCAACAGAAATACATCATCTGTGAAAATTTCAACTGTCTAGCTATCGCGGTTCTTGAGATACAGCCTGGTGACAGACAGACGGACAGACGGACAGACGGACAGACGGACAGACGGACAGACGGACAGACGGACAGACAGCGAAGTCTTAGTAATAGGGTCCCGTTTTTACCCTTTGGGTACGGAACCCTAAAAAAGGAGTTATAGAACAAGAATATTAACTAAAACATACAAAAAATAACAGAAGAAGAGAGGAGCTCATTGGGTATCAAAAAATTCGTCCGCATCGCTGTCAATAGGATAAGCGCCCAAAAGGCTGGCAGCATTACCACGTTGGATGGCAATGCTGGTGCTGGTTCTTTGGGCTGAATAAAATGTTTTTTTTTATTAATTTTTTTTTTACAGCCGGCGTTTTGTCTTGAAAAATAAAATGCTTGCTAACTACAAACATTTAAATTTTAGGGTTGGCAGCCCTGTGGCACATGACGTGACAATGACAATTGACTCCGCCTCGCGGACTTGTACCAGTGGAAGGGGTTTTTTTTTTGTTTCGACGTCAGTCTGAAATTTACAGATTTGACCTTTTGTTGACAATATTTCTTGTCTCAATTCCATGGAGCTGCAGCTAAAATTATAATAAAATCTCAAAGTATTAAGTAAAAATGGAAACTTTATCCACATTGAAAATAATTATATTGCATAGAAATGAATAAATGAAGGCTATGTGCGTTTTGTTTGTACTGAAACATTTTTCACTTTTTTACAAAAACAGGTGCCTGGAAAAATTATAATAATAAAAAAAAATAATAATAATATTTATTTGCAAAAAACACGGTATTAAAAGATGTTACAAAATCAAGATGAGACCAAACATGTTTTGCTCAATATTAAAGCATGCAAAATTATAGTAAGTATCAACATTGTAGTTTATGCTCGATAAAATCTTTAACACTATAAAAACTATGTTCATTCAGCCAGTTACACAATTTAATTTTAAAAAGTCTACAATTTAGATCTTTAAATGTATTTGGTAATTTATTGAATATACGCACACACATAGCTACACAATTTTTATTATATTTAACACACCGAGGTATCTCGTCAAGTACCAGCCTGAATCGATCACGCCGACTTCGTGAACAAACATCCTCAGCTGTTTTGAACAGTTCTCTATGTTTCTGTACAAACATACATACTTCATACACATATATTGAAGGCAGTGGTAGCAAACCAAGCTTTTTAAATATTGGTTTACATGATTCATCTGACGGAATCCCGTATATGGCTCGTATACATTTCTTTTGTGCGATAAATGCTCTATTAAAGTCGGTACTGTTTCCCCATTCCATTATTCCATACCGCAACGAGGATTCCAAATACGCTCGATATGACATTATCGCCGTTTTTATATTTGTTATGTTCTTAATCTTTCTAAGGGCATAAACAAATTTATTCGCTTTGCTACATACATGCTCAACCTGTGCCTTCCAGTCTAAATGTTCATCTATTAGTCACCTGGTTAATTTTTGGTATGTCCATCTTAAAATTAAATTTATTATTATGAGATTTGTTGAATTGTACATACACAGATTTGTCAAGATTAATACATAAATTATTGTCATTTAACCATACTCATAACACAGATTTGTCAAGATTAATACATAAATTATTGTTATTTAACTATAATCGAGTAGCATAGTAAATAAGCTTTCTAATAATTTAAGGTACCTACATCACATTAGCGTTTAAAAATCTTCGGAATATTATACCACTTTTGACTTCTCCTTTAAGTGATAATTTTCATACACAGGGTTTATCGGAGATAGGGATGTAAACGTTCAACGACTAACTTTTTATTTTTTTCTTTTTGTTTCGCGTTATTCTTTTTCTTTTTTAGGTTACATTTTTATTTAAATAAAAGCTAGTTTTAAATTATTAATTTTTATTTTACTTTTTAGTCTTAAAGATTTACTAAGTAATAACATCTTTTTTTTTTTACCATTTTTATTTATTTATTTACACCATTGATATTATTTACCCTATTAATATTATTTAGGGAGTTGAACAGATAAATGTAATCCGCCGTCTTGGAGTGGTGGCCATATTGAATTTAAGGATGATTTTAGCTTTATCGTTTTCTACTATTCAAGCCCTTTAGTTCGACACCCATTTAACCCATGGGGTTGAAAAAATATATAACCCGACATCTTGGAGCGGCGGCCATTTTTTTTTTACTGCTGAATTAGCCACCTCTTGGTATCGATCACGCCTGATGGAAAGCGATTGATGAGGTCTCTGAAGGAAAGAGCGTGCCCAAAAGATGCCTAAGGCACTGGAACTCACGCGCATCGACGAAACACAGCAGGTTGCTTAACCCCGGACACCGGTGGAAGGATGGTCGCAAGCCAGGTGAGCGTTAGCCCTACCACCGCAAGGGAAGAATTGGCCAGTCAAATAATGTGTTGGGTGTGACTGTCCCTGGACATTCACACCCAACACATTATTTTTACTCAACTGAACCATCCTGATTCGCCGATCACTCGGTTCAGTTGAGTAACTGGCGGAATAAACTGCGCTACACGAGGAAGCTTCTCCATGGATCCCATATTGAAATTATACAATATTGAGTAATGCACATTGTATTGTCACCAGAACTAAAGGTGAATGCAAAGTTTCAGCTCAACCGTCCGGTTGAGCTGAAACAACAAATGGTCGAAAAGTGGTTTTCTTTTGACGAACAACTTATAAACATACGAACAGTGCAAGTTAAATAATAAAAAAGCTTGTAAAATTAGTCCAGCCATCCCCAATATTAACCCTTAATACAATGATAATTAAGTTGTATCGAAGAACTTAAGTCAACGTTGTAGTTAAAACTAAGTTTCAAAGTTCACACCTAAGATCAGCGTAAAACTAAACTGACTGTCGTGTTAACTGAAGATACTTCAGTAATTATTACTCAACTATGTTTAATTGTGTTAAGGATCAAAACTTTTGCGTACGTATAAAAGATAGCGCAAGCTGAACTAAAAAGTTTCTAAACGAATCAACAATCAATAACGTTGAGGCGTCGTAAAACTTCAACTGATACTAACTTGTTTAGGACGACCATTAGATTGGAGGAAAATACTGCCAGTTGGCTACTTCTCCATTTCCGATTGGGGTTTCTCCGTGAACCAGTTAAGGGGGCATCGTCTTTGAATAATTTCAGGGCAGTATACACCATGTCCATCATGGTAGCATGAGTAACATATGTTGTGATCTTTTTCCCTTTGCCAGTTTTTACATCCTGAAAACTTTTAAGTAAGTCGGTCAAAGAAATCTGGCCAAATATCTCATTAATGGGTGTTCCGTAACCACTTCTGTAGTAGTGTCTCAAGTCAGCTATATACTCCAAAACTTTCAAGTCTTCAGTCGTAAACAGCGCGCACCATGGACTGAATTTGCCACTAAGTCCCGATGAAGTGTAACGGCACAAGTCATACAAAGCCGTAACATTTGTATCTGTTAAAAGGTAATCGATACCAAGGCGTCTTTGGATCCTGTCCTTTGACTGAAAACAAACACCAAATAATTAAATTACACTTCTGCAGAACTATTAATGTTCTACAAAAAAAATGGTTACAAATCTTACAACAAGGTATTCGGAGGAGCTCAGAAATTTAACCGATTCCGCATACGTTTTTGGGTCGTTCTTCATATCGATATATAAATTGCACGTGTCATAGGGCTGAAAAATAAAAAAAAAACATATTATCTAATTGTTGTAAAAGTGGTTCCTCAGCAGTGCTAGTACGGATCACTATCGATTCCGTAATACGAAATGGGTTCCTTAAATGAAAGGTGGGTTGTCATTAATGGCAATTTAAAATGACAGAATAACACTCACGGCTAATATGTCAAAATCAGTCCTGGGTGGTTGTACAGTCAATTGCCTATCGAAGAGACCATCAACGAAGGCCTCGGCACTATCAGTCATCCAAGCACCAGCCGCTGGGCGGAATTCATAATCATTTTCGTCAAGTTTTGCCAATAATTTTGGGAAAGCTTGTTTCAGTCTTCGTCCAATAGCTTCAGATTCCTGATAGCCCTCTTTGGTAAGTTGGAAAGGTTTATCGAACATCTCATTATTAACTTGCCATTCACTCAAATTTTCGACATCTTGAGCGCAGAGCGAGCAATTGCCTTTCTCGTAACTAGTTACGACGTAGTCTTTTATAACTAAGGCGGCTTTCATTTGCTTTCCAAACTCTGTGCCAGGATTCCTTTGGCCATGTCTTACTAGTCCCCAAATGCTGACTGGCTCACAACCTGGGGAAAAGTAATCATGCAATTTTATGTCAAGAATAGGATTTCAGGATAAAGGCAATAGGAACGATATTGGAAAAAACCCATTACAGCACTGCCTTTACACGCTGTGACCTTAAACCCACACTTAAGTCATACTTTTTTTGTGACTTAAGTGGTCTATTTTTACACAGGAAAGCGTGACCTAAGTTTAAGATACGTGTGACTTAAGTGTCTGTTAATGCACGGCGTTTAGCACCCCCGCTACGGTCGAGCGCTAATTACACGCTGGCAATAATGGACTACTTACTCGCAAATCAAACGTATCGTAATGTACTATTTTGGCACAACCTAATTTGTTATGATCCATATTCGATAGCTTACCAAAAATAAAACTCTGACGTTCCTTTCTATGTACTAAAAAAGTAACAGGTTGATTGTGATGCCAGGTAGGTCGTGTTGCTACATAATCTTACTAGCTTCTGCTCACAACTTTGTCCGCGTGGAATTCGTACTTTCCTCTAAAAATTTTGACAATGTATGTTTATGATCTAAATCATTTATTTAGATAAATAAGTATTCGGGCCAATTTTTAAGTTTATAGATCAAAGGAATCAGATTTTTCAAATAAACTATATCCCCGCTTTTCACCCCCACAGGGGTGGAATTTTGAAAAGTTTGGGATGTGTTCATAACTTGACTCAAAGACTCTTATCATACCCATTTTCGAGTTAATGGAAGCAAGCAGTAAAATCCCTAAACTTTGTAACAATCTTTATTATTTACTGAGCCAAATATTGCCAAGTTTATTAACCAAATGAATATTTTTTTTCATAAAAACTGTTTCCCCTCTTTTTATCCCCATAAATAATGAAGTGGTTCAGGGTTTTTCAAAAGTCTGCCACCTTGTGTGTGTGTGGGTGTGAAATTTTGAAAAATTGTCTCGGATGTTTGTATAACTTGACTGAAAGGTTATTTATACCAATTTTCTAGTTAATCAAGCCACGTAATAAAATACTCCCCTGTGAAATTGACTACCCTCTTCATCCCGTTAGGGGCAGACTTTGCATTTACGACGTTTGGCTTCCAAATTGGAACGGGCCGGGGCCGCCTTCAAGCGGCTCTTGCTCAACCTGAGGGGCCAAACGCCTCCTGCCGGAGGCTTTACGCGGGGGTCGCGTGGTCCATGGCCCTATATGCCGCCCACTACCTGAACGCGCCTCAGAAGGTGGTAGCCGTAAGGCTTATCCCGGCCTACCGCACGATCTCGGGCGAGGCGGCAAGCCTCCTTTCCGGACTGCCTCCATGGGATCTAGACGCCTCCAGGACTATCGCCATAATCCTCGCGCGCCTGTATGAGTGGCGCGCCGAGCCACTACGCCGGAGGGATGCTCCGCTTCCGTGGCAAATCGCGGCGGAGCGGACGGATCTCCGACGCGATCTCATATCGATATGGAAAGAGCGACTGTCGCAACCCAGCGCAGGGCACGCCACGATAGCGGTGATAAGACCCCTCTTTAAGAAGTGGCTAGAGAGGCGCCACGGCGCCCTCACCTACCGCCTAAAGCAGGTCCTCACCGGACACGGAAGTTTCGGGAGGTTCTTGCACATCATCAGGTGGGAGGAAACGCCCGGGCGTCACCATTGCCAGGATCGCCCAGAGGACACTGTGGAGCACACGGTGGAGGTCTGCCCCGCTTGGGCGGAGTACCGCCGTGTCCTCGAAGAGGCGATCGGCAGCGGCGGCGACCTCTCGCGTCCGGCGCTAGTGCAAGCCATGGACCGGGGCGAGAGGGAGTGGGAGGCAGTCACCTCCTTCTGCGAAGCAGTCATGCTAGCGAAGGAGGTGGCGGAACGGCTCAGGGAGAGAGCCTCCCATCCCAGCCGCCGCGAGAGACGCTCCGGGCGTCGGGTGCCGCGAGACGACTCCCGGCCACCGTAGGCGCGGGCCTGTGGGCGGAGAGTAATGGCTAGCTCACCGTCCGATCAGGACCAGGCCCGTGCCGGACACCGCGTACGTGTTCCACGCGCGCCTCAAAGAGATGTCAGCATTAAGGAATCCCGCTGCCGGGGCAGCGGGATTGTCCGAAAGGGTTACCGCTACCCTAGACTAAGGAAGGTACACGGGTGGGTTTTAGTCAGTAGAGTCTGACAGAGTGGGAGGGGTCATTTGATGAATTCTCAGCCAAAAAAAAAAAGGTGGCAGACTTTTGAAAAACCCTGAACCACTTCATTATTTATTTTGGTCTTACTTACTGAGTTTCAAGTTAATTAAACCGCGCATTAAAATTCTTCCATACTAAATTTGACACCCCCAATCTCCCTTTAGGGTAGTTCAGAATTCCAAAAAATTACGAACTTTATAATTTTTTTTTTTTAAATGCACAGCCAGATCACGTACATTAAACTTATGCCAGATTATAATTTACTTAGATAAGTATTTGTGCCAAGTTTCAAGTTCAAATTTACTTTCTTTTTTGGAGCTAATCAAGCCACTCACTAAAAACCCCTCCTAAATCGAAGTACCACTTTTGCCCCGTCAGAGGTCAATTTTCGAAAACCCCATACACCTATTATTGATTATTTTCTGTCAAAAGTATTAAACTCAGTTTCGAGTTGATCGGAACACGTGTTAAAATTCTTCCACACAAACTTTGACACCCCAAAATCCCCTTTGAGGGGTAGTTTTAATAAACTAATAATGATAAACTTTATTACTTGCTTAGGCAAGTATTCTTGCCAAGTTTATTAACCAAATGAATAAGACTTTTCAAATAAACTGTATCCCCGCTTTTCACCCCACAGGGAATTTCGTAAAATCGTTTGGGATGTGTTCATTACTTGACGCAAAGATTGTTATACCTATTTTCGAGTTAATCAATACACGCAGTAAAGCCTTCCCCTGTAAAATTAACTTTTCACCCCGTTAGGTAGATTTTCGAAAATAATTCTTTATTTTTGGTTTTAAGTATAAACACTGAATTTTGAGTTAATCAGATCGTGCGTTAAAATTCTTCCATACAAACTTTGACACCTCCCAATCATCCTTCAGGGGGTAGTTTAGAAAAATAAAAAAATGCCAAACTTCATAATTTACTTAGATAAATATTCGTGCCAAGTTTCAAGGTTATTAACTCAAGGAATAAGATTTTTATACAAACAAAATCCCCCCTTTTCACCCCCTTAAAGGTTGAATTTCCAAAAACCCCTTCTTAGTGGATACCTGCTCTTCACAAAGAACACACCCTCCAAAATTCATGTCTCTAGGACCAGCAGTTTAGGCTGTGCGTTGATATATCAGTCAGGACTTGAAATAAAACTCATTTGTCTAATTTGATAGTCTAAAAAGTTAGTAGGTACGAAACCCATATTGTCTATATTTGAAATACAAATTTAAGATAATTTTCAAGTTATGGATCAACAAACTGTCATACTTAACAAAGTTCAAATTGCATTGCAACCAAATACTAATTGTACTACCTACTTATTATTATACTTACTTTTATACCTTTTTGTTATAAATGGTGACTCAAAAATCAACTTAGTACCTATAGGTACATTTCACCAAAGTAGATGCAAATTATTGTATTATATAGAAATCATATGATTATAAGAAGTTTGGATGTTTATTCATTTTGTATCGGTCACAATAAAAAAATATTTCTAGAACGACCTACTGTTTTAAAAATCGCACGATGAGAGTTCACAAGTCATACCTCCGCCAATCAAAAAAAGAAAATATTTTTTAGAGAAATAACACGATTTTTATCCGGATATTATGGCTACGATACATAGCGAGTAGTATACATAGTAACGGGCCCGTAGCTAAATAATAACAGCCGCACAGGTCAATTGATCAGGTTAAGCTACGCTTGCCGCGGTTGGTCTGTGGATGGGTGACCATTTAACATACCGAGACCCCTCGGTGCCTCGGAAAGCACGTTCAGCCGTTGGTCCCGGCTGTCATTCGTGGATCTTTGACAGTCGTTACGTCAGAAGCCCGAAAGTCTGACAACCAGTCTTACCAAGGGGTATCGTATTACCCAATAACTGGGCTGTGGAGGTCAGATAGGCAGTCGCTCCATGTAAAATACTGGTATTCAGCTGCATCCGCTTAGACTGGAAGCCGACCCCAACATAGTTGGGAATAGGCTAGGCAGAAGATGATGATGGCTACGATACTTTAAAATAATCATAATTTTTATTCATCAACTTAAATTAGCTATGGAGCCCTAAGTGTGTAAATCAGACGCGCAATGGACTCATTTTTTTCACATAAATAATGTAGTAGGTACCTAAGTAAAAAAAAGACTAGCCAAGTAACTTGATATGGGTATTTTTTTTTTAGTTTTGTTAAACATAGTCCAGTCTTTGCCCAGCAGCTGGAGAGTATAGGCCAAACAAAAAAAAAACCTATGTACCTGTGTCTGGTAGGTTATTAACTAAACAAAAATAAAAGAAGATAGAAATATATTGCAAATAAAAATAACACCTACTTCGTTTTAGATTTTTGGTTGTTACCAAATCAAGTTTTTTTTTGTAGATAGGTGTCTTCCTATAGTTTGTTATGTTTTCCTACGCAAACGTCACACGTATTTGTCACTTTTTAAAGTTCAAGGTTATTTAGCTAATTAATAAATAGATGACAACTATTAAGCAATTACCTATTAGATGAATCCGGCCTTGTTTTACAAGTGCGGGCGAATATTTTCTTTGATACCATCATCATCATCTGCCTAGCATTTTTACAACTATGATGAATAACAGTATTTTTTCACATGAAGTGGCACTCGCTACATGTAAGTGCACAACCCAGTTAGGTACCTAAGTAATAGGTAACACGATATCCCTTGACCCTGGAGCCGTGGACCCTGGGACTGGTTGTCACACTTACGGGCCTATAATGTAATAAATTAAAAGGTTTTCACTTACCAGTAAGCTTGACTAGAGAATCCCTTATATCACCCCTAACTGAATTGTAAGGGGTTTTATTCGAGAAATATTTATATGGGCAGCCAGTGTTCCAATAACAGAAAGTCGATGTCACAATTTGTATAGAACATGATGCTACTATCAACAAAAGAATTTTCATAATGATATTTTTTTTGTCTAATCTTGCATTTGTCCCCACTTATGCTCAGAAGTCGACTAAGGCTTAGAGACGACTAAACTAAAATGTATAATACAGCGTTGCTTTGCAATACCGGTTGCGACATTTTTATTTTTTGTAATGCATTCATTCATTTTGTTTATTGCATCGATGATAGGTACAGGTGGCATCAATATGGGAAATGCTTTTTGAACTTCATAAGAGGGACAGTTTTTTAAATTAATGGATCTCTAAAAACTTTTTGCATTTCTAATGATACACACTTTTTTTTAAATAATTGAGCCTCTTTTTAAATTTCTGGCCATTTCTCACAGTTTGTCCCAGTAACAAAGCTAGGGTACCCCGAACAAACGGGTTAGGTTAGGTTGGATCTGTGACCAACCACGCACGAGCCGATTGGTTGTAGTATCTAACTAAGCCAGGGCACCCCGTCCAAATGGGTTCGGTTAGGACTGTGGTCAAATGCGCGCGTCAGCGCTGCATCCAGGTTGGTCGTAGTTACTTGGCTATTAGTATTTTTAATAGAAACTATTTGAAACTTACAAAAATATTCATTATATTAGAGTGATCGACAATATTTTTAAGTGTAGCCAAATGGGAATTATTAGAGGTTTGATTAAACACATGCCCTTCAATATTTCAATAGATGCATGAATAAATTGTTGTCCAATCTTTTAGTTATAATCAGAACGTAATCTTGCATGGTTGATAACAAAGTAATAAAAAATACAATGCAAATAATTATATATTTTTTATCATCGCTATCAATGTACTTATAATAAATGCATTTATTATAATTAGCGTGATAATCAATTAAATCGACTCTAAGTTGCTTTTAAAGAAGTTAAGAAAAAAAAGTGATAAAAGGTAGATATTATAAAACTTGTTCTTTTTTCTTAACTTCATTGCATTAAATTCAAAATGTGCCAATTCGTGCGAATCCCCTATAGAAAAAATAACATCATTTCAAAGTGTCGACTCGCCCGCTTCCGCCGAGTAAATTCGTGCTAATAGACTAAAAAGCCTTACACATACCTAGTTAAATCTGCACTTAATAATATACAACATATATACAGGGTTATTGGTAAAACATTAACAACCTCGTAAGAGGTCATTGTACTCATCACTGTGAACAACTTTTACAATGGGACCAAACCTGAAATCGCGTAAAAAAATCAGCTGTTCCCTAGATTTTGACGAGTTATACGAACAAAAATGTAGGGATTAGCTGATTGTTTTTTCCCGATTTCAGGTTTAGTCCCATAGTAAAAGTTGTTCATAACGATGAGTACAATGACCTCTTAAGAGGTTTTTAATGTTTTACTAATAACCCTGTATACACCGTGTTCCGGACAATATACATAAACTTCGACCCGATGTTCAGACCACGGAAATAAGCATTTTTCATTATGGACATATAAATGAATTCTTTTTGTTAATTTTCATACAAACTAAATACCTTGGCGTAAATCAACTGATATCAGTTGATTTACGCCAAGGTATTTAGTTTGTCTGCCTCTTTAACCGAATTGGCAACGACGTATTTTCATTCATAAGATTTGGCGGGCTGCAACTTGTTCGTCATTCCGATTTTCAAATTTCCGAATAACCTGTTAAAATTGGTACTCCCTTTCTTCTCCTAAAATTGTTTGTCCGAAAGTCATTATCCATAACACGTTTGCTATAAGCTTCAGTAACCATAATGTTCAAAAATTCGAAATTTTGTTTTACATAATTATCTTTACTTCTAAATCTATTGGGTACACTACATAAATACGAAAAACTTTATTCCGACAGTCACAAATACGAATTTCAAAATACCGATTTTCATAATTCCGAATGGTTCAAAATTCCTAATATAACAACTCCGATTTATCATTCATCCTATTTTTATAATTCCGAAATTTCAATATTCCTAACGTTTATAAGTACTATTCTCAAAATACCGAGTTCCAATAGATCGAATAACAAAAAGTCCGAATTAATGAAAATTCGAAACATCAAAAATACGAATTCCGATTAATTAGAATTCCGAATTAATTATAATTCCGAAATAAAAACGCCTTGTAAAACTGAATAGCAAGACAAATATACGAGTAGAATACGGAATATCGAAGCACAAAATATCGATAAATGCTAATACGATGCTACAATATTGCGATGCACGTAACTGCGAAAGACCCGTCTCTGCGACGCCACTACACTTCCATGCACGTTACCGCGATAGATCTTCACTGCGACACTACTAGACTTCGATGCACGGTAAAGGTATTTATATTGTCATTCGCTCGCTCTTGCATCCTAGTATCGACGGAGCCCCGCTTCGCAGGGCCCCTGTGTAAAGGGTTTAAAGTAACATGCATGCAGCAAGCATGCAGCATGGAAGCAAACACGCAGCATGCTGCATGCCAGCAAGTATGCAGCATGGAAGCAAACACGCAGCATGCAGCATGCAAGCAAGCATGCAGCAAGCATGCAGCATGCAGCATGGAAGCAAACACACAGCATGGATGCAAACACGCAGCATGCAGCATGCAAGCAAGCATGCAACAAGCATGCAGCAAGCATGCAGCATGCAAGCGAGCATGCAACATGCAAGCGAGCATGCAACATGCAACATGTAGCACGCATGGTTTCTGTCACGGCTTCGGCGCTGCGGTTCTCCGGCGGCCCCACGCGTGCTAATCGTCGCAGACGGCTTTCGCTCACCACCACGGCTTCGGCTTGCTGGCCGGCTTCGCCGGCAACCTCAGCCGCGGCGGCTCGCTCACAGCCTCCTGCTCCTCAGCCCGCGGGCCGCCTCGCCCCTACGCGCCTACGCGATTTTAAATTACACTCTAGGGGTAGGGCAGACAAGACTGCGTGGAGTCGGATTTACAGCGATTCGTTTCTGTCACTAAAACCTAATTTTTAGCAAACGTTTTAGAGCTAACAATTTTATTATTAATGAACATTCGAAATAATACACATTATATAATACAATACTTAGGACATATGACTTTATTTCATGCAAATTTAGGAGATTCAATTATTATACTTAATGACTTTCGGACAAACAATTTTAGGAGAAGAAAGAGAGTACCAATTTTAACAGGTTATTCGGAAAATTGAAAATCGGACCGAGAACCCATCGAGCATTTGATTCTTCGAACATATGAAAATCGGAAAACAAGCAAATCGCATTTATGACTTTCGGAAACATAAATTTCGTGATTTTTAATAATAGAGATTATAATTCTTAGGTATTATGAAATTCGGACTTTTGAAAATCGGAACATCGAAATTCGGAATAAAATATTTCGGAATATTTGGGTGTTCCCAAATCTATTCTGTCACAATATCGAGTACTATAATAATCGAATCTCCTAATTTTGCATGAAATAAAGTCATATGTCCTAAGTATTGTATTATATAATGTGTATTATTCCGAATGTTCATTTATAATAAAATTGTTAGCTCTAAAACGTTTGCTAAAAATTAGGTTTTAGTGACAGAAACGAATCGCTGTAAATCCGACTCCATGCAGTCTTGTCTGCCCTACCCCTAGAGTGTAATTCAAAATCGCGTAGGCGCGTGGGGCCGCCGGAGAACCGCAGCGCCGGAGCCGTGACAGAAACCATGCCTGCTGCATGTTGCATGCTCGCTTGCATGCTGCATGCTTGCTGCATGCTTGTTGCATGCTTGCTTGCATGCTGCATGCTGCGTGTTTGCTTCCATGCTGCATCCTTGCTGCATGCTGCGTGTTTGCTTCCATGCTGCATGCTTGCTTGCATGCTGCATGCTGCGTGTTTGCTTCCATGCTGCATGCTTGCTGGCATGCAGCATGCTGCGTGTTTGCTTTCATGATGCATGCTTGCTGCATGCATGTTACTTTAAACCATTTACACAGAAATAGGGGCCCCGCGAAGCGGGGCTCCGTCGATACTAGGATGCAAGAGCGAGCGAATGACAATATAAATACCTTTACCGTGCATCGAAGTCTAGTAGTGTCGCAGTGAAGATCTATCGCTGTAACGTGCATGGAAGTGTAGTGGCGTCGCAGAGACGGGTCTTTCGCAGTTACGTGCATCGCAATATTGTAGCATCGTATTAGCATTTCTCGATATTTTGTGCTTCGATATTCCGTATTCTACTCGTATATTTGTCTTGCTATTCAGTTTTACAAGGCGTTTTGATTTCGGAATTATAAATAATTCGGAACTCTAATTAATCGGAATTCTATTTATGATGTTTCGAATTTTCATTAATTCGGACTTTTTGTTATTCGATCTATTGGAACTCGGTATTTTGAGAAAAGTACTTATAAACGTTAGGAATATTGAAATTTCGGAATTATAAAAATAGGATGAATGATAAATCGGAGTTGTTATATTAGGAATTTTGAACCATTCGGAATTATGAAAATCGGTATTTTGAAATTCGTATTTGTGACTGTCGGAATAAAGTTTTTCGTATTTATGTAGTGTACCCCATTAAATGAAATTAGAAATATCTTTGTAACGAAGCCTTTTTAAGTGCTACATCCTTTGTTAGATTTATTTTGTAAAAGCTACAGAAGCGTTTGACAAAGTTTATGGATAACGTGAAGAACACGGTGTATAGGTAGTGTATCTAGTCCTTGTTATTAATTATGTCTATTGACGTTTCCTTGCCCCTAGAGTATCGTAAACGCGATTCGACATCCCCCTGTACACACAGATAAAAATCATGTTGAAACAGATCATTTTGGCATAATACAAACAAAGAGATGTAGGTACCTACGTCGCAAACTGTTTTCGTGGTTTTTCTATCGGCTCCGGTATTCTAATTGGAAGGATAACAAACCTGTCGTTGGTATTAAATAAAACAAACAATGTTGGCACAAATATTTTATTTTTCTCAACTAAGTATATAATCATCATTTTATGTATTAATAGGACAGCAATCTTTTTCTTATACTCTACCAACATATTTTAAGAATTTTTGTAAACATGCTCTTTTAAGAACATTCACATACATCTACACAATTTATGTTCTTACTACGGTTTTAATTTTCAATTCCTAATAGTTGAATAATCACGCATGAATAGATTAGGTACACATGAGCAAAAGTGTTTCAATAACTTTCTTACAGTTATTAATATATTTTGTCATCACTGTCCTATTAACGAATATCTGCCCAAAGTACACATTAATATTAATTGTAGGTAATACCTATTAAGTCATTCATATATTTACAATAATATACACATAAAACATTGGATAACTATTCAATTTAATGTCTAATATTAAATTGGCGTCTCGTCTTTATAATTTCAACAAATAAAATAAAGGTGGTGACTGACTCAAGTTATTTAATTTTGTTCGTTTCAAGAAGCTTTCTGGTCGTTTAGCCGGGAATTACTTACTGGGTTTAAATTGAAAATCACCCGGATGCCTCCCTACAATTCATTTTACTCGGATTGTGATACCTATTAATTCTCGTCTCGGGTCATAATTTCAGACAATAATAGTGGTGATTTTTATGATAAATATTATCATTCATTTTGTCCCCCATTTTGTAAAGAAGGAAAATGGAGTCGTTACTTTTTCCATTGCTTTCGTTTTTCTTTTTATTAAATTGGTAGCTTCCGAGACAATTTAGCTTATCCCGAGATACGCGGACTAGGTATTATTGCTTATTCTCTCAAAACAGTCCACTGACAAAATCACTCCAAAATGCCTCTGTTGGTTTGTACCACTCCAAAAGTCTAAAAGTATGGAACAAAACATACGAACATCGGAAAAACATTCAGTGAAAAATGTACTCTATTCTCATAACATCGAAATATCTTTTTCTGAGGTCAAATATTCTTTTCTAACTAGTGCAGTGCAAGTGAAGTGTCGACAGATGCGCATCAAAGTTGCTGACGCGACGACGGCGCGGTCTGACGTCAATACGTTTGATATCAGACAGCTTAAACAATCCGACGACTTTGAGTTGTGATGTCTGGTATGACGCAGATGTCATATTGAGCATAGCGATGGCTTTTCAGGATGACTAACATAGTGAATTTTGCAACTATGTATCTCTTTTTAGACCAGTGGACATCTTACTTGATAGGTAAGTAATGCTAAGAGGCGAATCGGAAAGCCAAAACACTCACAATGTTAAAATTTATGTGAAATTGTTTTTAGAAAAATCTTCACTTTTTTACGTTGCATAGATGGATAAATAGATATTTTACAATGCACACGCCTTTTAAATAAAAATAATTTATACCTAATACACAGGTTAATCACCACCTTAACTCTAAGCCTAAACGATAAAACCTTTATCAGAATAAGAATTAAAAAAATAAACAAAGTAATCAATTTGTAGCTATCTAATTATGTTTAACGATCTCAACTAATGAGCTCTTGCCTAATATTGAAATCATAATGTAACAACATGACAAATAAATAAAATAAAAATAAAATATTACCCAGGTACGCACGAGCGATTTTTTTTTCGCACACTTGATTTTCAACGCTATGCTTAACGCCGAGAGTTGAAAATTCAACAGTATGTTTATTCGACACGCTGGGATGCACTCAGTTGCATTCTCAACGCTTGGCTCAATACCGAGAGTTGACAATCAAGTACGCAATAAAATCCCGCCGCGATATTTTTACGTCCGTGCAAACCTGTGTTAATGATCGCTATAAAAGTGATAATAAGACTCTGATATTCTCTGTAATCTTTTTCCGCAATTAAATGCACCTAATATTTAAGCAATAAAAAGGCATATCATTCAAATAAAGGACATCATCGACTACGACTAAAATAATAAACTGTCGACAAACTTATATATCCGCTAAGACTACTCATTTGCGTATATCAATTTTTCTTGTACCTAATTAAAGAATTTGATAGAGCATGCCCCTCCGACTTTTTACAAAATATTATCATACCTACTACTCAAAAACAATATTATATTGTTACTTTTACGTTACACATTACCTACTATTTAGAGAGAGAAATGCATAAGACTTCATATATCACTAGATGACTCACATCCAATAGATTTAATCCATTAATTTATTTCAAAGAATTATGTTGGTCCGAAATTGGAATAGGTGATAAAGTATCTGTAAATAAAAGTTTCGTTGTTTTATCGAACTAGTAAAGGCGAATGAAAGTGAGATTAAATATATATGTAATATAAATAGTATGGAGGATATGGAGATCCAGAAAGGAATTGGCCTAAAGTCAGAAAAGCCGTAAGTGATTTGTGCAGTTGGCAGTACAGTAAGAGGCTAACGTCATGGTGGTAGACGACGATATCGATAGTTTCACAAGTGTAACTGTGATAATGATGTCAATTTAATAAACACCCGATTCAAAGTTATTTTGTAACGAATTTTGTTAATTTGCTTACAAATTTGAATCAATGAGTTTGAGGTGTTAGTGACATAATGTGGCTGTTAACATAATTTAACCGGGATGGATAAATAGTAGTATTTCACGAAATACCGCGTGTTTAAATAGCTGGTCGAATTGTTTTACTTGGCGCGTTAAACGCAGCCGCAAAATATTCCCGCTGTAGAAATTGTGCTTGAAATTTGGGTGAATTTTATCAAGACTTGTGAAACTGTATAATTTGGGGTTGATGATCCATTCAGTGGCTACCCACCTACGGGTATTTGTACACTTAAGGAAAAAAGATTATTAAAACAACCGAAAAATGAATCAGAAGTTCAACATTACCCTAGAGTAAGGAGGTATAAAAATCTATTCGGAAAATATTGCTTATTCTTTCCAGTATAATTTGTTAGACTTACCAAGTAGGGAATATTAATGAAAGATATAAGACAAAGGACAGGTTAATATAATACACATACGAATATGTGTGGGTATAATAGAGAGAGAAAATTCTAAACTAAAGGCTACGAGGGTGCAACTCTAGGAAGAAGTGAACTCTAATATTAACACCTAATCCGATGTTTGGCAGTATTTCATTCATTTGATTAAAATCCTAACTATAAAATATAGTTTCATTATTAATTAATTTAGAGAGTAAGGTATAGTTAACATTTATTACGTAAGGGGATGCTTTAAACAAATTAGTTAGTATTTAAACAGGGTACAAGGAAACCGCAAAGTCCTACTCGGCCACGATAATGGCTACCCACATCGTTCGCTCCGCTTATTTTCCCCAATCGCTTTACAAAGCTTGTTCGGGAAGTATCGGCTCTAAAGAGACCATGTTGATTTTCGATAATCATTTAAGTATCAAACTGCGATAATGCATTACGTTGCCGCTAAAAGATGGATCGAACAAAATTTCGATTCAATCAAATTACATGGCGATAAATGAAAGACATTTCATAAATTTATATTAGGATCGGGGAAATATATGACATTAGAGCGGGATATGACATAAAAGAAGGTTGTTTAGCTTCTTCTTATCTTTTATAAACTCATCATCAAATCATATGAACAGAGGAACTCCGATCATCAATCGCGATTCTATTTGTATCATATCGTACCTACTTACTTTTAGACCATACTATCCTTTATCATCAATTACTGATTTCTTGTCTTCCCCTTAGCAAATTAATTTGCTTTTATTACTCAAACGCCGCCCTATTTGCTTCATAAAAGTATTCTTTTTACTTAATACAGTAATAAAGTCTCATTTGCTTTGAATTCCTTCATTGTGTCTTCATTTTAATTAGTTAGCTACAGTAAAATTAGGAACATTAATTTATATACTAATTGGTTTTATTCACAATCTAGTATTGTGATTCCATTCAACTCCCATGAATACATTTCCAATGACTAAACAAAATTGATATTTGAAATGCTTTAATTTATATCTCTAACTTTTACTAAATACAATAAGTCATAGAACGAAATATCTATCACGATCTATACTATAGGTTAAAGCACTTTAAATTATCTGGTCATAGCTAATTAATATTCTTCCACATAATAATATATAACATTTACGATCATTAATATCAATTCTACGGATTTACTCATACATAATTTTACGCCTAATAAAAAGCTTATATCAATTTACTGGACGTCAACATCTCCATACTTAACTTACTTACCGAGTACCGTTATTTAAATTGTTTGACGCAGATCCAATATTGAAGAAGCAATTAAATGTAAAGTAAGGCAGCCTTCCAAATGTAATAATAATATCAAGACACTGAAATGAACACCGATTCACTAACTAACGCCTGCGCGACGTGTCCGCATCAAACAATGTAAAAAAGGCACTAACTCAACCACTACGGGCGTATTCTGGTCGATACTCCTTATCGCTCCCTCGCCGAGCGGCAATGAGAGATGAAAAGTGATTCTGAACAGACCTATTCCTTTCCAAATGCGGATTATAGCCTTTCGTTCATCCCGGATCTTGTTTAGGATCTACATTAGCCCTCTTTTCTTGAAGTGCTCCCAACAATGCTTCCCTCATCTCTCGTTCCGAGCTGCGCCATAATCGTATTAGTTCCTCTTCTGATAATAATGACAATTCTGACCTTCCTCCCACCGGAGCTACCCTCGGGTATGGTGGGGCTGGTGGTAAGTCTGAATCGTCTTGAGAAACTAAAATCTCAACGCTGGCTCGTGAGGTAGGACAGTCTGTGCTTAGATAGTTGTCAGATCTATCTGACACATCTTGATATGACCGAGTGGAGGATCCTTCCGCTCGCCGGACCATCGGCGAGGGTGTCCGGAGACGAGTGTTAATATCGGGAGGAGAACTGTTCAGGACGTCTCTACTGAGTCTTCTTCCTATATTATGACTTGTGCGTTCATAGATATTAGAGACAGAGTCTGAGTTAAGGACTGAGTCTGTGCTAAATCTTCTTACGTTGAGACCAGCTAGACTACATCTTTTTCTTCGGCCTCTCGGTGACCGCAGCTGTCTAGGTGATCGACCTGATCGCGGCGAACGATTGGACACGTCGGGGGACGGAGATAAAAACTTACACTCTGTTACTTCTTCCGATGCTTCAGTTTCTGTTTCTACTGGTTCTTGTTCTTTTATGGAACCTAATGAGTGATCGCGTTGCTGGACCCTGATGGAAACAACAGTTTTGTTAGACGGAAATGTCGATATTAGAATGTCAAAATTCAATATGAATCTAATTCTTACCTTCTAATCGCCTGAATCATTTCATAGAGTTGTGCTTTACTTTTTCGACGTCTACGCTGTTCGTGTTCCTTCTGAAACAAACGTTTATTCCTATCGTAATCTGACCAACTTAAATTATAATTTCATAGTGTATAAGTTAAAATGCAATTACCCTTTTGACACTTTTCTGGAAAAGGGAAGTAAAATGTCCTTGACGGATAGTATTGACTAGTTCTCGAGCCGCATGATGAGGTGAAACCAGTTCCACGCAGTTTATAAATCTGTACAGTTTCTGTAACAAAAGATCGACATACATCGCATGAGTTTGAAAAAAAGACGACGAAACGCAGACAACAATAGGTGTAAGAAGACGCGACTCAGAAAACAATGCGGCAAAGAGAAGCGCTCGTTCAGTGTTAAAAGCCGTTCTGATCAGTGGCGCGGTCGACGTAATCCTAGAAGAAGCCATGATGGCTTCACGGTTGAGTAGGGCAAACAAAGTACCCTCAAAGTGTGGCCGACGCCGCCGGCGAACTTACGATCATACGATAGTCTTTGACTTACACAACTCTACACATTACCTACAGTTTAGTTAAGAGGATTATTTTAGGTTGTGAAATTAACAGTAACGTTTTATACCTAAAACGTAATGGAGTTGTTTGTGCTCTAGTTTCACAGAAAAGGCTACCTATTTATTTCACACAGCTACCGACATAATTACAATAAATACTTGGAATAAAATGAGCCTCCTGTAAGAAACAGTTTCAGTTGTATATTTCGTATAAATAATTTAAATTTATTTGGTAGGTCAGTACTTAGGTAAGTTAAACAGCTGCTCAATTTATATTTAAAGAAGTATTAGTATTGAGGACAAGACTAATACTTGGAGTGGTATTGAGGCCATTTTCTCATTTCATTCCATTTTCTCATCTCATTTAATATAATTATCCCGGCATACTGCATCCTAGTTAGTTATAATGTCAGGCAAGCTTCCTGATTAATTCAGTATAAACATGCTCTTCGGTCGCGATCTGGACTCTGTGCTTTGTTGCTATTACTTTTTTAATGCTTTTAAAAATATCAGCTTACTTTATAAGCAAAAAAAAGTCAGTTCTGCCGTCTTTATTAGAGCATTTTAAAAATAAGATTTTATGTTCGTTGTCCGTATAGAAATATACAAGATCTTCCTGAAATAAAACTAGCTTTTCTCTCGAGTAACGTTGCATTTTTCGATATTGTGAGACCTTTTCAAGAAAGCGACTTTTGAGTAAACCAAACGTTTGAAAATACGAATACGTATCTGATCCGTTTGAAAAAATCCAATCGTACCGGTTTATTTGAGGTACAAAACTTCTCAAATCAGACAAGGTGTAATTAAACCAACACAAAACCGAAAATCGAGGGTAGAATCGATTTCACTCATTCTTAATACCTACTTATCTTGTACCAGAAAATACTTTTGATGGAATAATTTACGACCCCAACATTACAAATACCTACATTTGACAATAATTATATGAATATAAATTATAACTTGCCTGTTTAGTGTATAAAAACATACAAACATCCGAACATAGTACCTCCTCCTTTTTGTGAAGTCGGTAAAATAATTGAGGTATCAACAGTAAATTGAGTTATTTCAATTACACCTTGATGAGAATTATAACTAAAAATCTTTAGGTAGGTAATACGAATAAATATTAAAAATAATAACTCACCTGACTAAAAAACATAATATTTCTACTTCTCCATACCGTTCCTTTGGGTTTGTGTCGGAGAACGGGCAGGGTGTATTTATAAAACAAATGCTCTAGGATCAATATGAGACAGCCGACGATCATCCCGACTCCCAGTAGAATGAATACCCCAGCGACAGCTGCCACACCTTTGGACAAAATATTTATTATTTTAAACAAACAAAGTAATACTGCTACAATAAAAAAAATAAACAAATCATAACAGCACGCCTCTTGTCCTAAAGGGTCAGGCAGGTGGACCTATAGTACACCCAAAGATAGTCAGTTATGTTTACGTCTCGTCGTCATTGAACTGCCCCGTTGATCTCGTGGTCGCAAGCACGACTGCGAGCGTGGGATCCTGGGTTCAATTCCCGGGTCGGGCATTATACCTATTATTAAGTTTTTTCTTTAGGAATTTCTTAGTAACAGCCCGGAGTTTGGAAGTTGGCGGTGATGCCCTCGTGTCTCGGAAAGCACGTTAAGCCGTTGGTCCTGCGCCTGATCTCTCTCCGGTCGTGTCGGATTGCCGTGTCTTTGGACTGTGTGTGTGAGGGAAGAGGGAGTGCACTTGTGTCTGCTCGCACGCTTGTGCACTATAATAATATCTCTCGCGCCGAAGGGCTAGTCTCCGTTGAGATTGGCCACCGTGGCCGAAATACGGTCTGGGGGACTTTACGTCTCATGTAAAAGGGGGAGAGCCGATTGCCATCAACCGGGCACAAAAATCGGGTTGCTACTGAGAAATTCTTAGTGAAACCCAGTAAGACTTAAGAAAAATAAACATTTATACATAATATCAAAAACCTAGATCAAAAAATTTAAAAACCAATCAATTATAAATAATACTGTTATCATAAGTCTGGTCACACTTATATGTTACCTATACATACAGGCTGATTAGTATGTTTAATAGTATACCTCACTTTACTCTAATTAACCTAATATTATATTAATTCACACACATATTTAAGAAAGAAAACTGTCAGATTCAGTTTCACTGACCAATTTTCATAGTCAATAAGCCACGATAGTTTCAACTTCATAAATTAATAGTTAATCGCATAAAGTTAACCGGGTGATGTTGACAGGACCTCTTTCTTTCACCTTTAGGATTCAAACAAAAATTTTAAGTTATTGCGAAACTAATTAAGCACCCCGAAGTCCACGAAGTTCCCACTACTGGTACACACAGGCTTCCCCTCGGTGAGAGGGAGTGTAATCCACCACGCGGGCCCAGTGCGATTTGGTAGATGTCAAATGTCTTCATATTTTTGGTTCTAGGACATGCCGGTTTCCTTACGATGTCTCAAGTACCTACACTTTTCCGATTGAAGTAAAACAAAATAAATAAATAAACTGCAAGTTAAAAATATCAAAATTTGATTACGATTGTTTGTTCTTCGGACCCCTAAAAACTGTTTCTTATTTAATGAAGCACGAAAACAGCAAAAGTTTCACTGGGAATTATAATTTAATCAGACAGTCTATCACTGTTACTTTTATATTCATTTCGTCAAGCTCGAACGTTTTCAAAGTGATCTTCAGAAAAATGTTCGTATTCAGAGGTATTTAATTTTATTTTTTTTCTTATTTAATATGTACACTGAATAAACTTCTTAAACTAAATTAACTAATAACCTAACCTTACTAAAACTATTAACTAACACAAAGTTAATTCAAAATAATGACAGACACAACAACACGTCAAACTAGTCAAATAACCGGGCACCAACCTGTTCCCGGCGCAAAGGTGCCCAAAACGCTTGCTGCATTGCCACGTTGGATGGCAATAGCTAACCTTTGCAGCAAGAACGAGCCAGAGCGGAAGTCACCCGTTTTGTCACGGAGCTTGTGCCCATTGTACTCCATAAGTTAAATATAACATCCCAGTCTTCAAATACTTACCTATGGTTATTTTTAATAAATTTAAAACGATTTTTCTTTTGACGTCTTTTAATATTTTTTAAATCCCTCTCAAATTCCGGAATTTTCAAACTCATAATAATATAGTTAATTTTGTTAGTAAATAAACAATTTTGTTAGTAAATAAAACTTAGTAACTATGTTAGTATCATTTTTGTGCAATGTGCTATGAAAGAATTTAGGTATCTGTATAACCATTATTTCAAGTCATTTGAGTAAGTAGGAGGTAGGTAGGTACGTATACCTTCTTTGAGACGGTAAAGTTTTATACCAACCATTGAAACAAAGTTTCAGGGCGCCACTCTGTGCTAACCAATGGGTAATTAAATAATTAATGGGGCTTTAATTACATTTTCAAAAAGTACCTACAGCGAAAAATTACACAGTCAATTAAGCAACGAAATTATCAAGATACTATTTAAACATCAAAAGATTTTATCAAAATTCATTACGAGATTTATTTTCTCCACTTTTCCTCCAAGATCTGTATCAAAGAATTGATGTATTATGGATAAATTCTTTCGATATTAAGTTGATTTCTTTCTTGCCACGATATATGGGTTCCATTACGAAATCTGTCAGATTGGCAATTTGTAGCATGTCCAAGGGGGCTTGTTAAATTGATCGATCCTTTATAATGAGAAAATAGAGTATATTAATCTCAAATGTGACGTTATTTGTGCTCTAGATATAGAAACGCCTGGCGCCTACACATCAATTTACTATTATTAGATAGATTGTAAATACATACACTTGAGAGCAATGAATTAGGGTCACATAAAGATACCTGAAAGTCTGGGAAACTAAGAATGCTAGCTTAATTAAATAAATTGTGTTTAATAGACAATCAAATGTTCCTTAAATTAAGAAAAATAATAATAGTATGTGTATAAATAGTCTGCTGCTTGAGAGAGTGGAACAGTATAAATATCTGGGTCGTATTGTTACGCCGCAACTAAAGGATGACGCGGATGTTGAGTGGCAGCGGAGGAGGGCTCTTTATAGCTTACTGTACATCTCTCGACACGTCCAGCCTGAAGAGCGCACCGACTGGTTTTCACACGACGATGTGCAAGCGGTGCGCGTCCCTGGTGCGCAGAGTGCGGAGCAGCACTAATGTCGTCCTGGCGATGATCACAGACAGACTGGATTGCCCGTACAGCCGGCAATGCTGTAGCAGGCATATTGTTACCTAGTAAGAGTTGCTTTGTCTGTTTCTTTTGTCATTTTAGTTTTTGTTTCTACCTCTAAGAGTCCTGTTGCTCAAAACAAACTTATTTTATTTATTCTTAAATGCATGTATCACTTTGTATTAAATACATAAACAAAAAAATAACCAATCTCAACTCCATACAGTTAATGTTCACCTCTTGAAGGTAGCCACAATGTCACCAGTATGAGGCCGGGCATTGTCATGCATAAAGATAGCATCCTCTCCCAAATTGACCATAAACGGACCAACGTATTCGTTTAGGATTTCTTCCACGTATCTTTCGCTAGTTATAATAGTGCCGTTTCCTATAACCACCAGCTTTGTGCGATTCTCTGCAGAAATTCCGACCCATACAAGTACGGATCCACCGCCATAGGCCATTTTCTCTTCGATGCATGCTTGTTTGAATCGCTCCACACTCTTGTTCTTCCGTCGTTCATATAGAGCATAAATCTCAATACTCCAATCTAAGTGGTTCCAGCATACTATAATCTCGAAATACGATGCCCACGCTCCAATTTAGGAACGTTTCAGGTCTTAATGGTTTTAAATTTGCTTCAGCAAGCATTTGTTGTCTTACAGTCCATGCACTTGGGTTACTTCCTCTGAGGCGTCGGAAGTTCAAAGCTGATATGTAAGTGCAGTTCCTCCGAAGTATTGTGTTGACCAAGTATCAATCTTCTCGTGCTGTGGTACACCTGGCCCTGTCTGTTCCAGGTCTGGCGTAGGTTAGAGCCGGTTTCCTCGTAACCTCGGAGAACTCGTTGTACAGTTGACAACCAACTGTCCTTGCCGTATCCGCTGACTCCGGCCGATTCCCAGCATTGTGAGAATTCAGGTTCATTCTTCAGGTGTAAGCGACATTATTACAGCTTCAATAATTAATATTGAACATCAGAAACGCTGTTTACATACCTTTTTATATGACAGAATAGAAACAAAAGCAAAAGCATATGCAGAAAAGTCGTAATTCCATTAACAAAAGTCACATTTTTTTTATTTTGTCATTTTTGATAGCATAACTTTACAGCAGGGAATTGAGACTTTACTCAAAATAACGTTACGCGTAGTTCCAGTACCGATAATTTGTACCGTTCCACCAAGATCGTAACAAAATTAATTCCTTGGCTATAACGATACTGATAAACGGAACAAAATCTTAAACTGTTCAGTAACAATATGATCGATATATCGTTATTAGTATAACGATATAATAACGTTATTCATTTCGATATTCAACTTTGCCAGCTTCATGAGATAAAAGATGATGAAAAAGTATGAAGAATAACGTTACAAATGAATCTGGAACGTTTCACCTATAACGTTATTACAAGCAGATAAGCTTAATGTTACTGATACCTATAACGTTACTTATAATATTGTTCTACGAAAATGATATTCTGTAGTAACGTTATTGATATTTTTAGGTTTTAGTATCGTTACAAATTTTTTAACGTTATACGATAACATTAGTGGTAACGGAACGAAATTCATTTCGTTTTCAAGTCCCTGCTTTACAGTAACTAAGAAGTTTTATTGCTTTAATTTAAGGAACATTTAATTGTCTATTAATTAAAATTTTTGCTAACATTCGTAATTTTCGACCGTATCATGTATCTTTATGTGACCCTAATTCATTTCACTCGAGTGTATTTTTTTCTCTATGAATGTAGGTAGGTACCTCTTAGGTCTGTGTGGTGCCGGACTTAAAGAATACCACCACCCCTTACTTCCCGTGGGTGTCGTAAAAGGCGACTAAGGATCGTACCGGAGAATGGGCAGCAGCGTTCTTTATGTATTCCACCATCATACCATACTGCGATCGCCAACCCGCCTGCCAAGCGTGGCGATTATGGCAAACCCTCCCAAAATTGGGGGAGGCCTATGTCCAGCAGTGGACGTCTATCGGCTGAAACGACGACCTCTTAGCACGGTCTGTACCGCCTACATCAGAATTCAGACATCTTACTGTACTGAAACTCGAGGCAAAGTACCTATAAAGCCATCCATCTCAAAAATCTCAAGCAAGCGAAGTGAATGTGGAATAACAACGAAGCAACTGCGTCAAATACATGTTACGTTTACTAAATTATTTAAGATCAAGTACCTGTTTGAAAAATATTGTTTAACAAACTTTTCCTGTGGGATTTTGGGCATTGTATCACTCTTAAGTATTTGTAGAAAATTGTAAGTAGAATTCGTAGATATTACGTTAAATTTTGTGTAGAAACTTTAACAATATCAAATATAGATACGAAGACTTGAGTACCCAAGGCTTCGTAGCGAACAACCATAGCGAACCGCGAAGTTTTATAGCTTTCTGAGATATACTCCGAGATAGCAGATCACTTGGCTCGAACAATGGAGCTTCTAATGCTGATAGAATTCTGGTATTTTACGCCGAATAAAATTAATTTAAAAACTTCGAAGTGCATAAAATTAATCGGGCAGGAATAAAAACAATTTTAAAACGTTGCCATAAATAAGGCGCGATAAAAATATTCATAACATAACTCAACTCCCTCATGTCACTTTACTCTTAATCGCTCCTTCGAGAGTTTATCCCAAATAAGAGATAAACACAGTGTCGGTGTCGGCTCAATTTTTTCAAACGATAAATCCCATGTTTAATCTTTTAGGTCGCCTGGTGGTAATACCTCACCCTTCAGAGCGCGACGGTGAGGGGTCGGATTAACGTGGGGGTGGCGATAAATTCTAATGAAATTTCCGCCTGAGACGAGCTATCCGACTACGTAAATGTTACGAATACACATTAAAATAGTAATATACACCGTTTTACCCAAATCGCGACACTAACAAGATTCTCGTAACATCTTTTACAGAAACTTGATTTTACAAAGTGACACGTAAATATTCATGAACCCAAACAAACAAAGCTTGTTTCTCTAATTAGGCCCTTTCAAATATAATGGCTTCTGTCTACATAGCTGAAAAGTTCTTGGAAAGGGAAACTATCTCCTTAGAGTAAAGCTTACCGAGTGGCTTTGGTTGGATTCCATAGTCTGGGCTGAGTTTGAAACAAGGCAAGCCGCCATACCACTTTTCTGTTAGAATATCCATGTAACCGTTGGATGAATACTTAGCTATCACAGCCGATATGCTGTCCTGAAACAAAAAGAACGAAAGTGACTTTTAAAACCGAACAAGGGTCACGGATATTGCAAAATGCAAATGTTATACAAGTGGACATATTTGTAAATGTTAGAACAATCGGAGCGCGGCCGAATGATTACAAAAAAAGGAAACAATAGCGTCACATCTGCGTCGATATTGCTGTATAACAAAGCGTCAAAAATAAAGGAAAAATCTCAAAGCGTATCATAATGGCTCGAAACAAAAACTCTCTTTCCGTTGATTTATGTCACAGATTCAGATAATCCTCAGGGTATATTGAACAACGTCAAGATAAAATGACGTATAATCGGTTTAGCTGAAGCTACATGACACCCGACTATCGATCACACCATTAGGAGTTCGCGTGCGTCATCCATCAATCTTTCGTGCAAAGATCCGGCGTTGCCCACACCACTCAGGGCTCCTAAAGTCCTCCGATTCATGTAAATCTTCGCTACATTTCTTCAGAGACGTTGCTTAGTCACACCCCGCCTAATTTAGGGCACATTAACTTTGTGTTACATATAATTAATCTATAACGTAGTGCTGAATATTATGATGTATTAATATGTCACTGTTCCTACCTTCAAAGGGAATCCTTTCGACATGCCGATAGCATACGCATCTTCAGCAAGAGGATGATCACCAATACGCTGCAGCTTGCATCCGTGGTCAGTGGCCCGATAATAGTCCAAAACAGGAGAGTCAGCTATTAAAAGATCTAAAGTACCATTTCTGCAACAAAAAAAAGGGAAATACTTTTAGATTTTAAAGGTAAGCGATTTGGAAACCGACACTGCGCATAACGTTTTCAGGGGCAATGGAAATATTTACAAAGCAAACAAACTCCCGTCTCATGAACGCAAAGCGTTAACCTGTAAGCGAGAGGATCTCTAAAACTCGGAGTGGAATAATAAATATAATGCCTGTCATAGCTATAAAAAATACAATAAAAACAGATACTTTCAGAGTAATGTTAACTTAATCCGACGTCTGAACAAGGTACAAAATATCTAACAACAGAGTACCTCACGTGACACATTGCAACCACTCTCTGCTCTTAGTTGACAAAGTTGGGGGCTTTTCCGGTCTTAAAACGCGACCCTTTGTTCTGACTGGTGACAGTTTATAGCTTAATTGGTGAAATACGAAAGCGAGTACTAAATCTGACAATAAAACAAATGTACTAAAAGGTATTAAGTGGCGATCGGAGTCCTGCGGGCTTGAAAATTTTACGAGATAATAAAATTCAAAGCGTTTTTCGAATCAAATTACCGAGTCCGCTATCGATATTCGGATTCCTTTCATAATGGAAATTAATGTTTCGCTTTGAGTTAAAAGCGGTTAATTGAGCTAATTACTTCTGAAGGATTACAATAGAATTAATAATGAATCCTTAACTGATGCGGCTTGTTTCATATGCATTTCAGATTAATTGATGTTTGCGGTCTGGTCCCACAATAGAGGGTTGAGGATTGACAATCTCATTGACCGCGTGCGACATTGACAGACAATACTATACGTAGGTATACGGCGTCCTATATTACATGTTTCAGAAAGGTGTGGTCATCGTCATCGCGAAAAAAATATGAACTGTCCCATACAAAACTTCAATTCCTACTCGACCCAAATGTATGGAATGGCTGATATTATTTTCGCGATAACGATGTTGGTCCCATGGAGAAAGTGATTCAGTTTGATGATCTGTATCACACCCTTAAATATAACCACACCTTTTTGGTATATGCTGTATAAATAGTTTAATAATAATAAATAATTACAATATAAAACCGCTTTTTTACTTGATCATGGACGTGTAAAAGATAACCTTCAGAGGTCTACCAATTCGTACGGTAAACGTAGTAATTGTGGATTCTCCCCATTGTCCGTTCAATATAGCGCTTGCCCGTGTCCAGCTGCGGACGTTTACATGCGACCAATTCTCAAACGATTCAACAGAGTGTCTATACAATTATTTTATATATTTGGTTTTCTGCTAGTTATTTAAGACTGCTAGGCTGGCTTTCTTCAAAAAATTATCAAAAGATAACTTTCATAGTATCCAACAACTTTAAATACAAAGTTTAATACTTCACCGTAATAAAGTTAAAGTAGCAACTCAGTAATTTTATATGCGTATCTTACGCCTTAAGTTATAACTTGAGTTAAGTTGAATTATAATTTAGAAGCCAGACGCACAAACTTTATTATAACCGCCTGCGTCAATAGAAAAGGTTTGTATAATATCTTACCTGAGTCGCTGAATGCCTTCTTCAACATCTTGAAGGGCGTAACGACGCATTTGCTGCGCCAGCTGCGGATTATTTCGTTGAACAAAGTACTCAGACACCGACGACCTGGCCGTCCCCACTCGCAGAGACAGCCACTACAATATAATTAATACTATAAGAAACTCTTCAGACACTCAACTTATACCACACTCACGTTAATTTACTTACATTACTTCGACCTTGGTAGTCATCAACCGCATTGTGAAAAAACAATCCCGCAATCAGAGCGGCTATATTGGCAGTGTAACTTGCAACGAATATCACAGAAAATCCACCCCAAACGTTTATTAGAAACTTATTAGGCCAACTCTTAGGGGCTTTGAATGCCACCAAATGTCCACATAAAAGCCCCCACATAACCCAGAGCGCACTGGAAATGCTAAAGTTCTTTGATCTTTGTCGTCCCCAAGGATTTAAACCAAAAGGTGAGAGCCATTCGTATATGGCCACAGCTATAGCAGTTACATTTAGTGACGTAAATATTGCGATCCATAGCTCTGGTGAGAATGGAAGAAGGAATGCAAGCAGCGGTATGTCTGGTCTTTGATTGGGGGCTGCTAGTATTGACACGCCACTGAAAAAGTAAGGTTGACTGTAGTCTATGACTTCTGCCCTAGCTGAGGAAACACTCAGAGCTGCAAATGACATATGAGCGGCTCCGGACACCAAATCTCCAATAATACCATTCCATTTGTCAACGCTTTCATCTGGCTCAATATCAAAAAGGTATGGCGTTTCTTCTGCGTCCTCCTCCACTGATTTGTATCCGTTACGGTATTGTGAACGATAACTCTGGTAATTTATCGGGGCATATTCGCTTGCTACCGTTTTATATTCAAATATTCGGTGAAATGGTTTGATAAGTTTCCTGGATCCGTATAATCCGTCCTCTACGATATACAAATGAAAATCGAATTCTAGTTCTTGAGCTATATTTTCCAGAAGATCCATTGCAAGTCCGTAACAACAATGCGTTTCCATTTTAGTGAATACGGGTTTAGACGTGGGGAAGAAAAAATCATCTTGATCACTTTCCCTTTCCAATTCATTAAACGCGAGGGTCAGATTATCTCGGTCGGACGTTTGTGGTCGGTGACATAGAAGGCCCCGGAGACATTGGCCATCCTCGTCGAGCTCTCCTTCCATGACGAAAGGGGGAGCTAGTGCCGTGACGATGCGGAATATTGTGCGGGCACCGTCAGATTGTCCGTGAGCTACTAGTCTACCTCCAGGCCACACGATTGTATGTAGTCTCACGCTACGGCCGAGCACGCGTCCCACTTGTCTCCACATATTTTCTCCTTCGACTCCTGATGGTACTAAGTTTAAGAGAGCGAATGAAGCTGTTAGTGTTCGCTCAGATTGCTCCATGCCTCCGCCAAGCGCCGCCGCTGCAGATATCCGCGTCTCTCTGTGAACAATATAAATTGATCAATATGACTTAAAGGCATAAAATTCATAAATTAAAATGCCTTCGTATTAAACTGCGCACTAAAGACTTATTTAACGATACTTGCGAAGATAGGTCAAATAAAGCTAGAGTAAAACTTTAATACGAGTATCTTGACCTTTTAATATTCTAACTGCAATAAATTGCTGACGTTTAGTTGATATTCCTCATGAAGAAATAGTTTTATTCAACTTATTTCTTCAATATTGTAGGTTTGCACCTAAAAATTCTAATTAAAAAAAAATATTTTAAAAAAATAGTAAAAAAGAAAAATACGTTTACTTGTCACAGAAACACGTGCATACAAAAAAATAGTTAACTCCAGTTGGTAACCAGAAAAATATAGTATAATTAAATAACGCATAAGTTTTGATCCCGTGGGAATATCGGGATAATAAGTAGCTTATATGTTTATCCAGGGTGTCAGCTAACTCCGTACAAAATTTTATCAAAATTGGTCCAGCCGTTTGAGCGTGAAGAAGTAACAAACATATAAACACACACATACACCCCCACTCACAGACTCACAAATTTTCGCCTTTATAATATTAGTGAAAACAATGGTCATTATTTTGAACAATTAATCAGTTAAGGTTTGACAAGTAGGTAACATAAGAAAATTAAAAAAAAGTATTTTGTGAAAAAATGAGCTCTTTTCTTTAGTTTCCCTTATGTCATTACTTCCCAGAATTTGATCCTTATCAGCGACACTATCGGATGATGTAATATTCTGCACTATCGGTTCGATTCCTGGCTAGAAATATTGATTTATCAAAATCCAACTATGCAGTTTCAGTTTTCGTCAAAATCGAGCCCGCGACTTCTTTGAGTACTTTTCGCTATTCCTCATAGTTTCGGATTTGGCCATCCACACCCACTTGAAAAATTCACCCTGTATATCACGAGCACAAAACAGAAATAGTCGCCAGTTACACGTCATGACTGTGACAAGAAGGCTTCTATTCAGCATGGTGCTGTACCATGGGGGACCCACAGCACAGCGCACAAACTCACATACTACATTTGATTTTAGTAGGAGTAACTTTAAAAATAAGGATGCATTAGAACTTTATGCTCAAAGTATTCAAATAATACACCCAGTAAATTGCGAGGAGCAGGAAGGATTTATTTTAGTGATCTGAAGAATCGACAAGAACAAAAATAAAATAAATAAATGAATCGGCTTACTTATAAAACGGTGGCATTATGATTCAAAATACTTTAAACCACCACGAATCGAAGTCAAAACAACTCTGATAAAAATAATAAAAGATTTTATATCAGTGGACAAACAGTAAAACAATAATTTTACCAAAGATAAAATATTAAAGTAGTAAGCGCTGGATATGGCATTTGAAAATAAATAGAATATCATAGCTTTTATTAAAACTAGCAGTATCCAATTTCCTGTTACTATGTGTAAATTTACAGGCATTATTAGTTGCATATCAGGGTTGACAAATGAACTTTGCCGTAATAGTAGGTACTTTCTGGGTATAAACGTGTTTAGAAAAGATAGATCACAGGCGAATTTCTTAAAAAATCACGTCACAAACAGTTGACACAATATTTTCCTTTAATTCCCAGGGCTTCAACTCGTGCTTGGATATATGTTTTGATACATAATATACAGAAATAGTTGAGTAACAAAATTGTGTGGTTTTCGGCCCTCAGTCGAGGAAATGGGTGTGAACATGCAATATCCGCGTAGGCCCGCCGATACCCGCGTTCGACCCGAGCCAGGCCCGCACCAAATGATAAAATAACACAACTCGACCTACACACGGGCTGTTTCAATATTTTAATGTTCCATTTTAAACATAATTATTTTTTAAATTGCCTACGCAGGAACGCCTTTTCACGGTATTTAGTATTTTTTAATTGTGGAATATTCAGTAACGACTGCTATTGTAGGTACGGAATTTTAAGTAAGAAGCTATCGAATTCGTATTTTATTTTGGGAAGTTCAATTATTTTAATATGGCGACGAAAATGATAGATACACATGACAGAAACTAATAAAAACTGTTAGTGTAGAAAAATGACTCTTTTCAGCGAAATAAGCGACGAGCCGCTCATACATGCCATGATTTGTAATCGGTGTCACTCATTTTGACGCTTCTCTGACGCATCACAATTCCCCGACATAATTTTACGTGCATATTATCTATTATTACCTAAAAGTTATTAAAAATGGTAAATTGTCAATCAAAATAAATTATAATTATGTAGCAATTCTATCGCTGACAAGGGCCACATGTTTTGCCTAAAACATTACCACCGCAAAACGGCCGCCGCCAGAGGCTGTTGAAAGTTTCACTCATCTCTAATCCGGGGTTTAGACTCAGGGCAAACATCCCTGCGACGTCTCCCCAGCCGGCCGGCTCAAAACACTGGCTTTGGGATTCTCTCCGAAGCCACAGCAGCAGATGTCTACCAACCATTATTATTCCTTATGCGTAAAACCAAAGGGATTTTCCGTAACACGCCAAAGAACTTTGTTTCGGAAAAAGTTAAAATTAAAGTCATTATTTATAAACTAAAACTTTCCTCACTCAACATTGTGCAAGTATTTTAGGCTGATCAACGTTGCCTTTTTCGAATTTTGCTGAAAAGCAGATTGTTTGCATAGTTAAATTTTATCGAGTCGAACAAATGAACGCCACTCTTCAAAAAATGTCGCACGTGTAGGAAATAAATAGGGTTTGCCATCTAACAAGAGAAGGTTAAGTTGTGAAGACATTTTTTACTTATAAAACAAAGTCGCTCCCACTTCCTTTTAACTAAGACATTTAAACATCGCAACGTATTTTAATGCAGTTTTCAGCAATAGATATAGTGATTCAAGAGGAAGGTGTATATGTATCATCATCATCATCATTTCAGCCGAAAGACGTCCACTGCTGGACATAGGCCTCCACCAAGAATATGTATAATACATGCATATTATAGTAGAGAAAAGCCGAGAAATTCTAAGAATTCTAAGAAATTCTAACATATTTTTGTGCGCTTACATTGCAAACGCTGGCTAAACCTTACGAGATAGATCAAATTAATGTACTACAGAGTTGTATATTTTGAAAATATCGATAAAAAAGTCCGCGATGGTATGTTTATCTCCTGGATAACCCACAGTAACCATTTTTATATTTTACATATTACAAAAAAATTATGGGTTATTTAAGCAATACCGTATTATTCCTTATCCAATTAAACACATTAAATATGTTGTGCATTTCATGGAGATCAAAATTGCCCTTTATAGCATATCATTAAAATTAATATCTTAGGAGATATCAGAGATTTAAAAACCGGGCAAGAGCGAGTCGGACTCGCGCACCGAGGGTTCCGTAACATCCGGGTTTATGAATAAGGTTTATGTTTATGAACTTAAATGTTTTTTTTATTATTTTTATATTTGAGTTGATTGAATAAAATGTAAATTGCGGTTTACGATTTATGACGTATTAAAAAAAAACTACTTACTAGATCTCGTTTAAACAAACTTTCGGTGGAAGTTTACATGGTATTGTACATCATATTTTTTTTTTAATTTTATCATTCTCTTATTTTAGAAGTTACGGGGGGGGGACACATTTTACCACTTTGGAAGGGTCTCTCGCGCAAACTATTCCGTTTAGAAAAAAATGATATTAGAAACCTCAATATCATTTTTGAAGACCTATCCATAGATACCCCACACGTATGGGTTTGACGAAAAAATCTATTTTTGTGTGAAAATCTTAATGTGGTTTACAGAATACATCTACTTACCAAGTTTCAACAGTATAGTTCTTATAGTTTCGGAGATAAGTGGCTGTGACATACGGACGGACAGACAGACAGACAGACATACAGACAGACAGACATGACGAATCTATAAGGGTTCCGTTTTTTGCCATTTGGCAACGGAACCCTAAAAAGCGGGGGCAGAGCGACTGGCGCGGGGCGGTACGACGTTCGCCGGGTCAGCTAGTGTGTAATAAAAAGAAAATGATTGCGGAGAAGGAAGCATTGTAATGGCCGCTAAGCCGAGAGTGCGTAAAACTGTATTCACCAGCGACCTGACCTATTTAGCTGTTCTAATTTCTGAACGAACTAAAAAGGGAACTATCTGCGTCAAGTCATGTCAATAGATGGCGATCATTTCGTCGAGTCAGCCTGCACAGCCTGGCCGTCTGCCAGAACTTGCTGCCGTGCAGTTCCGACCGATTTATGATAATGTGGTCGAGTTGGATTATACCCAAAAAATTATTACGATATACTTACTGTGTATCTTCAATGTCTAATTCAATCGTGTTAATTTTAGATAGCTGGTTAGAAAATTGGAATGATCAGGGGGCCTAAAAAGGCCACATTGGAAAATTATACAAGGATAACATTATGAATCGTAATATGGCGAAGACAGTCAGTGTTTTTCTTTTTTTGCTGCACTACGTAGGTTTATTCAAAGAGATTGGGATTGGATTTGGATCGGATTGATTGGTATTTTAGAACAGACAAAAAAAAATAACTGAAAATACTTCACCAATGGGATTTGATACGAATAACTTAACGGTTAACTATCCAATATGTTATCCTTTTATGATTCTACCAAAGTGGCCTTTTTAGGCCCCAGGTTATGTTTTCGAATTACGTAGTCATCTTGGTAGGTACGTAGGCTGATGCTTAGTCCCTTCCTCAAAGTTAAGTTATTGCTAATCGATGTATTGCCACAAAGTAGATGGATTACCCTTAATGACTGCGCTACTGTCCAGCAACACTAATTAATAAAACGGTTGTGCGCAGTCTAATAATTTGGTTAACTCCGTATTTGAAGCATTTAATTAAACGAATTGGTGTTCCGGACTGTTTCCATTTTCATCAAAATACTGGTATTTTAATAACATTGTATTACAAACATCAAGGAAAATTACTTTCTTTAAATCCAAAGTTCCTAACAGAAAAAGAATGTGTTATGAGTTCAGGGATTTTAATATTACCCACTACTTAGATAGACGGAATGCGAGCTATTTAGCTTCAAATTGGAAGAAAGTACGAACTAATTTAAGCGCCAGTGAATGAAGGCAACGCTATTAGTCACTTGTCGTAGTCAGAGAGCAAACTATCTCAGGAGCTGTCCTTTATTTTCTAAAGTTCTAAAGTAACTCGGCGATTTCACATGGAGTAAGGAAGTAAGAACTTACCTCTAAAACATCCATTTTTTACTAGATGCTGCCTGGCCAGAAAACAATACTAACGATGGAAAAGTTTTAAAAGTACTTTGAAATGTACGCCGGAGAGTTTTAAATAAAAAAACTTAATTCCAGTCTTGTTTGTTAGTTCTCAAGTAATTTCAGAAAAGACTTGTAATTTCTTTATGTAGGTAATATTCGAAATTGTATTTATGTAATACATGTTATAGGTATTCGTAACTACATGTAAGGTACCTAAATATGAATATGAGGAGCTTATGGCTAAGTAATAACAGCCACTTGGGTCGATGGATCAGGTTAAGCTACGCTTGCCGCGGTTGGGCCGTGGATGGGTGACCATCTGATTCTTCACATACAAAGAGGTCCGACACACGGAGGGGTCCCTCCGTGTGTCGGAAAGCAGGTTAAGCCGCTGGTCCCGGCTTTCATTCGTGGATCTTTGACAGTCGTTACGGGTCGTCAGAAGCCCGAAAGTTTGACAACCAGTATTTCCAAGGGGTGTCGTATTACCCCATTAATGGGTTGTGGAGGTCAGATAGACAGTCGTTCCATGTAAAATACTGGTATTTAGCTGCGCCGGTTAGACTGGAAGCCGACCCCAACATAGTTGGGAAAAGGCTAGGCAGATGGATTGATTTAAGGTAAATATAAATACAATGTTCAGGGCTAGGGGCCTAAAAAGGTCACTTTGGAGAATCATAAAAGGATAACATTTTGAATTATAAAATGTTTTTCTTTTTTTCGCTGCACTACGCAGGTACAATCAAAGAGATTGGGATTGGATTTGGATTGGATTGATTGGTATTTTAGCACAGGCAAAAAAAATTACTGAAAAATGCTTCACCAATGGGATTTGATACGATTAACTTAACAGTTAACTGTCCATTCTGTTATCCTTTTATGATTCTGCCAAAGTGGCCTTTTTAGGCCCCCTGGTCTAAGCTAACAAACGCCTGAAACTTTATTCTCATACCTCAAAAAGGTTCATAATTCATATCCCAGTTCAAATAAAACGTTCACAAACGGGTGTTTCAAGATGAACAAGATAATAAACGCTCAAACTAGTAGTGATATTCCGAACAAAAAGTCTCATCAGTATCATAGCTCGCTCATGATTTACAGAAAAGAGAGAATTGATTCGATACAAGGTTCATTTATCATTTGGTGGATCCTAAGCATTTACACGCTTCTTCAGGATACATTACGGCAATCCCTGAATAGGGTTAAGATCGGATGCCGATCACGTATTTTATTGAATAACGTTTCTCGGAACATGTGCCTTCCTACACCACCATTAGGGGGTCAAGAGCGGGGGTCCTTGAAAGTCTCACCTAGATACATGACCTTGTTTAAGGTTCTCTATTTTGTCTATACTCGTAGATGTGTTTTATTTTAGATATGAATATGTGTTTTATTTTAGATATGAAGATTAGATATGATAGATTAGTGATCAGTCTTATTTTTAACCGACTTGAAAAAACGTAGGTAGGTTGACTGGTAGAAAATGCCTATGGCATTAAGTCTGCCTTTGTATATTTATGTACACACGAACCTGAACCTGAACCTGTGTCTAGGTGATACTAACATAGTTATTAAGTTTTATTTACTAACAAAATTGTTACTATATTATTTTATGATGTATACTTAAGTTAAGGTATGTATCTATGGGTCTTTGTTACCTGATAACAAATGGTTTATTATTATTATTATGCGCTTGAAGTGTTAAATAAATAAATAATAAATAAAAAAGGAGGAGGTTTTATTCGATTTGGTTGTATTTTTTTATGTTTGTTACCTCAGAACTCCGTCATATATTATGTCACTGTTACTAGGTATAAGCAAGAGAAGGTATACGAATTTATGTGGGGTAGGTACCTTAGCTAAAAAGTAACAATAAAAACTTTATTATAAAAAACAACCAACTACAAAAAAAACACTACAAAGTGAAAAATTACATAAACTTCGGAAGTCTTTGGAAGCTGGTTGTTTTTATTAGAAAGAAAAGTTGGATACAAAATTAATTCTATATCTGAAAACGGAGACTTTTCAGTAACGCATATCGTCTTAAAACCGCCCTCTAGAAGCCGTCTGTAAGTAAGTTTCACTTTTATATTTATTGTCGTTTTGAGTGTATTTTTCTTATGAACATCAGACATTTGTCGGGTTAAGTACCAAGTGGTCTGTAACTATAATCTTTAGTAGGTACCTTATATCAATAGATACGTACTACCTACGGAAACTAATAAGATTTAATTGCACACTTATATCGTTTGTGAGTAATATAGGTGTTGGGATCTGACCCTTAAAGATAAAGTAATCCTCACGTCTTCCTTACCAATAACAAACGGGACGTGCAGATAGTTTATATTAGAAGGGCGAGTGGGTTCACTGAGTTAAGCTTATGCCGTAATAAAAACAAGGGTGCAAATCAATTTTAGGTAATATCACCTCTAATAATATTCAAATTTACCAATATACTCCTAAATTGTTTCACGATAGTGACTATTATTTAATATTTATGGTCAATATGTGCGTAAATGTGTCGAAAAGATACATATTCCTGACTCACTAGCACTTATTTAATAAACTGTGCTCTAAAATAGCTTGTCCATTTTTTGTGTTTACAAGGTTAGCGTTAGCGGCATCAAATTGTTAAGAGCGTTTACGCCGAAAAAAAATCCAAAAAAAAAACGTAAAAAGATAACTGGAAATCTCTGTTTCTATGGAAAATTTAAAGTCGGTCTAATTTGGCTGTAACACTATTTTTCGAAAATGTTCTCTACTAACTTTTTATACCTTTGTATCCTGCTTATGTGTATGAAGTTTCATTAAAATCGGTTCATTCATTTTGAAAAATAAGGGCTTGTAAGTTTGTATGAAATGCCGTACGGCGTAAACGCTCTTAACAGTGTTTAAATACTAGCCTTTGAACTTTTAACTAGTGACCCGCGCCGGCTTCGCATTGGTGTAATTTAATAATGCCATTACATTTCAAAAATCGAACGTGAAAATCTAATTGTCTATTCCCGGTAAATCTGTCACTCAGTTCCACAAATCGACGAATCTTCTCATTCTAGATTAAATGCGACGGTACCTAACTAAATCTTTTCTAGGGAGTCTACGTCACTCGGTTTGCACTCGAATCACGTAAGAGCTAAATTAGAACCAATTTCTTCTATTCTGTTTAAAAGAATTGGGTTAAGGAGGAGGTATACTTTGTTACTGGTATTGTAACTAATACAAATGAAAAAGCTGTAGGTATGTTTAAACTGCTCTCAAAACGGTGAAGGATAACATGTCTTCTAACTAAAAATATCGAAGATATCTGACATCCATCAAACCGGGCTGGGCTCGGTGTATTATAGCCCACTCCCTCTTATAGAAGGAGGCCTTGTGTCCCAGCAGTGGGTACATTATAGACTGATTATACTATGCCTATATCAATAGTAGGTACCTACATAAGTAGGTACTTACATAAGTAAAAAAACTGTAATATGAGAATATATTACAGTTTTTGTTTTGAATAATAATAAATATGCTCGTGTTTGGACAAATACCGTCAACGATAGGGGCGTGTACGCTTGCAAGGAAGTTAACTTTGCCAAAACACTTCAAAAAGTAAGTAATCAAATTATTCCAAGTGTCTGTAACTTCAAATTAATAAGCAGACTGAAACTGGGAGATGAAGTGACAGTCAAGAACTAAGTGAACAGCGTAATCTAAAGTAACAAGCCCAGAAACTTCCACGTTCATTGATAAATGAAGTGGGAAGGCACGAGTAAAATATTGTATCCCATTGATTTTCTGAGTGGCCTTCTCTAGACCCAAAGAGACATGTTTGTGAAATTGCTGTTACTCTCTGACCTCAGCACATATTGGAAATAGCGGGAGCTTGTGGGAACGACGACACTTCGAACGTGTTTGCAGTTTTATATATTTTTCTTTTGCATTGAAATATGAAGGCTACTGATATGACGTGAACGTGACATGTCACGCGCTGCTGTTTTGTTTTTACGCATTTTTCACACGCTACGTGTACCGTGTAGCGTGAATTTGGATTACATTTTTAGTGCGTACCTGACTTTCTGCATGAATTTTGCATTATAAATATGAATGGTTGATTTATTCGTTTCTTTGAGCTTGTCTGTTTTCTAGGAAGTTGTTATTGTTTGAAACAAAATTAAATAAACGGGAAAAGGAGGGAAAATAGGTACTGCTATCAAGTAAGCTAATTATAATTTATCAAAGGAAGCACGTGTAGTATCCACCCTGCTTCCCACCTAAATTATCAGAAGCCCTGAGGTTATTATGGGTCACAAACTAAAACCAGATTAAAATTAATTATGTTTGAAACTATTGCTTTTGACTTTGAAAGCGTTGTAGATTTGTAGACATAGATATCCGTGTTTGTAGACCATTTTATACTTTGTTAGTACTTGTTGACAAGCGTACCTACACTGTAATTTGAAAACATTGTAAAAGCGAATTATTTATAAAAGAGTAACCGTAGAGGTTCTTGCCGGCTCTTCCCCATACGAAACGAACAATAATTGGAACCGTGCATCTAGCTTCTGACGTTTCATAAGTGCCCATGTAGGTTTATGTGAAATAAAATATTTTGATTTTCCATGAATTTTGGGTACTAAAGATCAAACTATTGTTGAGGTCGGTGATATGTTAATTGAGATGGACACAAAAATGTGCTTGACCCGAGTAGCTGTGCGGATACACGACTAAAGTACTATAAACTCTATGAGGTATCTACGCAATTTGGTTGTGGTAACACCCTCGTCACTGTCAGGTGGTATGCGGCGCAACGCGACGGACCGCACAACGAAGCAATAAATAAACTTTAACAGTTTACTATCAACCCCGCATTTAATTGTCTTGATTCTTCTTTTTAACTCTTATGAACTTTAATCAAAGGGTAATTCTGACTTTCTGTCTCTAAATGAATAAATTCTGCAAAAAGATGAATAGATTCTCTTTAATCAGAACTTTATTAAAGAAGTGAATGGAGCTGGGCGGTAAACTCGGCTAACACAAAATAAAAGAAAAACGATTGGAATATGCCAAGATTTTTTCCGAGCGTATTTCAAGCGTATCCTAACCTATTCCGGAGCTAGTGCTCCCGTTTGGCATCAAGTGGAATGCGGTCAACTCCGGTCTATTGAAAAAAAAAACAAGTGAGCTTTACATATAGCCAGGCTTAATTTTCTTTTTTTTTATTACAAATATGTTTTGATTAGTGTTACTGTTGTTTCATTTATTTCAATTCTAATGAACTTGATTGAAAAATAATTAAATATGTTTTGATTACATATCTTCTAGTTTTTTATTTGGATTCTAGTAAAATTTATTAAAATCGTATAAAAGCTCCATAATTCGAGTACAAAATCTCGTATGTACACACAGCATCATAAAGATTGTGTTGCCTAGCTACCTATTTTTGGGGAAATCCTGAATTATTGGGGTACCTACGATTTATTTGATTGAACCCGAGAGTTACCGGAGATACTCCGGCAAAATAATCAGGTAACAGTGTTCAGTTCTTTGGTATATCTTCAGAACTACAAAAAATATCGAAAATCGCCGCAAGGATCTTGGTTGTATTCGAAGAAATGTGACATCTACCAACCCGCACTGGGCCCGCATGGTGAATTACGGCCCACTCGGTGCGTGGTCTACGTCATCCTGCCCCTCTCACCCTCCCGCGGCCTGCCTACAGCATCATCAACCAGCAGTCGGCAAGCCGTAAGCGCGGCGGGCGTCGCGGTCGCCTAGCCATAGCCGAGGCGACGTATTGGAGCTGCTGATCCTCTTTGGTTACGTGCTTACGTTAGGTTGACAAATGTTTGACGGCGAGGCGAAAGGCGATACGGTGACGATCCTTTTCCGAGTTGAGGCCTGTGTCCCAGCAGTGGGAACATTATAGGCTGATTATTTATGCATATTATGCAAGGATTTTGGTCTAAGTTAACAACAAGGAAACTGAATCTGCGCACGTCAAACGATTAAAGCTACTAAACGATTTAAGATCTAAACTCACACTTCGGAAGCGCAGAACATCTATGAATCAATGCCAAGAATCGGATTACGTTACACGAAACGAATGGTGTAGGTTACTGCGGGTGACCAACGATGTCTAGTAGATAAGACTTTATGAACCGTAATGCGGCCACCGATATAAACCCACGAGCTGCTCTTTAAGATAGAGACACTATAAAAGTAATCTCGCCTCGTTCTTATACCCGCTAGTCAATTTGCTTTTATGATGATGTTCCGCGCTTGTTTCCCCTCTATTATCATTCCTAGGTTGAATGTCTCTATACTTAATAACTGTAAAACGTCTTAATTGTTTTCCTTAACCACGCTCTACTCCCGCAGCAATGAATTCTAATTTTATTTACATTTACGTTCAGCACTAATTTGCTCTCTCTTAATGTTTAACGGTTACCTAATTAAGTCTTCGGTTAAGTTTATTGATAGAGCATTAGGTTCGTACACAACAGTTTGCGTCGTTAGCGTGTCAATTATAGTATCGATTCAATTATCTACTTTAACTGTTGGCAACTTGTTGCAGACAACACATTATTTTCAGTGTCGGTCCTAAAATCAAGGGCACTGTTGTAATCTTTCATTATCACCCTCATAATTGCGAGCGCAAAAGAATCGACATCCATAAATTTGCGGTTCACGACCTCTGGCGTTGAACGTTATCAAAATTAATATTTTAATAAGGCGCCGACAAAAGGCAGGATCCGTCATGGTGTGAGCAGCAATCACTCACCGCCACCGCTACTCCCGATATCCTCAAGGTTCTTTCTCAACTTAAATCGAGGTCATTAGCAGCTTTATAACTTAGCGCAAAGTTCAGCACTTGACAAAAGATATTTCTGCTGAATAATTTCGGCACCATTATCTATTTTATTGGACGCCGATGAAAATTTTCAGTTTTTAATAGTCATTATTTGAAATTGGTTTTCGGGACGGGTTACAATTAAACGTGGTAGTAACATTCGCTTTATTATTAAAATAAAATTAAAACGATGCTTTAAAGTATTGCGTATTTAAAAGAGTATTAAGTTCAGAGTAATAAGTACGTATCAGTAGTCCGCAGTACATATATAACAATAAATCGAAGAATTATTTGTGAAATAAATAAATTGATTCTCAAAACAACTAACTGCTTCAACATAAAAAGGCACAAACATTCGCGGCACGCGATATAATCGCGCGCGACATAAAGGCACCGCTCGTTGCGCGACTTGCGGTGCCTTTGCGTCGCGCGTGTTGGATTATTCCAAAGACTACAATATAATGCGGTGTGATTATTCTTTCTGATATAATTTTAATGTTAGAATATCGTTTGTTGGCTAATGGCATCTGTCACATTTGCGAATTATATAAATAGTATTAATGTGAAAGTACCTAATTTGACTGAATATTGTGTTTACAAAAAAATAAAGTCTTAAGTTGTAAAAATCACATAAATGCTATGACTATAAATTATTAAGTAATATTTAATAACACTTGTAGTATATCATAGATTTAATATTGCTATTTTAATATAGTAGGCTGTTTCAAATGATTGGCACAATACTGTCAGTTGATGTTATATTATTTTTAAATACTTGTAAGAATTACGAATCAACTCTTATTAAATTGCTTAATCACATTATAATGTTTTAAAACGGTTTCTCTATATAAGATTTGTTTATCATTACCTGTGTTGGAAGATAATAATCCATAATCTATGATGATCTGTGATTGGTTCAAAATGGCGGTAAGATGTTTGACGTAAAAGACGTTGGTAGGATATAAAAAGGATAGTAATGACTTTATCAGGGCAGTTGTTGTCCGGTAGACGTTCAGTTAATTAGTAGATACCTATTATGTGGAATAGATCGGCCAGATGTCATGTAAGTTAATATTATTATCTTGATTATTGCTGATAACTATGTTGTTCTGTATTGTTGTAATATGGCGAATATTGCTAATATGTTAAGGTGTTTATTGGAATATTCCTAGCTATTATTATTATGTTGCTATTATTCTGAGTTCCTTGGACCAAGAGATAGAATTAATTGTTATTAAAATAACGATAATGTATGACAATGTAATAAATATGTTAATTGTTGTTTCCAAGGAGTTTCTTGTCCTTCTTCTCCTTGATGACCTAGATTTGGAACGGACAACTAGCTTTCTGATGAATTACTGACAAGACTAAATTGAAATAAATGTCTAGCCTTGTCTTTCTGTGCTTTATTTCATAAAATCCTTTCCCTACATACATACCATATTCATGGGCACTTTACACACATTAAATAACTAGTAACCATTCTGATATTCAAAGCTTTACATTTGGGTAATATAATATATATATACCTACACTTCTAGATAGATTCTACTATGTTTTCTAACATCAGAAGTGGGATAGTAAACCGCTTACTAATGCATTTTATTTTGCTATTTTCATGATCACTGTTGGAGCAATCGGTGTTCTGCTGGAAGCCAATGGTGTCGACGGGTCGCTGACTCTCAACTCTCACCACGACGATGACATCGTGGAATGCGAAGCTACAAGTTGCTGTAATATCTTCGAAACCCATTCCAAGGATTAAATGGAGCAGCCGTACCTACGAATTAGCATAAGTCGGTACTCGGTAAGGCGCTTAGAGGCTCTTTTACATCAAAACGAAGTGCAATTAGATAAGATGATTAAATTGATAAGTTACGTATTGCAAAATAATTTTAGATATTAATATGTAACATTTAGTTAACACTTGGCTTATCAAGGACAATAATTAGTATGTTTTGACTATGTTAATTACGTGATAATCATTGAACCAATTGCTATAAAATAATATTTGAGAATACAATAATAGAAAAGAGTAGTATAATGCACAAACATTAAACTTACTGATTCCAGATGTAGTGTAGGATAACCTCATTTAATTTTGAGATAAAACACACTATGAAGTAGGTTCCTACTTAAAACATCCTGTTTACATTAACCATAAATAGAAAATTTTATCGGTTTTTCGTTCAGTTATTTATTTTTACAAGTATAAAAAGAAACTGTCACTTCCCCTTAGGTCTTAGTTACTTAGCTAATTATGTTGTCACAGGTACACAATAGATACAGTTTTATATAGGTACCACGGAATCAAAAAAATATATGATATTTTTAGGATATATGCTAAGTAAATGAAGTGTTGAAAACATAATACAACTAATTTGATACGATAGAAAAAAAAAAAAAATTTAGATACCTCTTAAAACTTTCTTTTTACAATAAAAACCATACTAATATACATACAACCATTCTGATTTTTGTCAGGTTATACTACAAACAAACATACAAACACACTCACAAACTTTCGCCTTTATAATATTACTTGTTAGGGTGATTTGGTAGTCTTAGTATTTTAGAAGCAATTCAATAACGGAATACCTATGTATGATATATTAAGGTATATAGGATGTGGTAGGAAACAGCTAAGATTTATACCTAGTTTATACTGTTTTAAATTGTGACAATTTGCGACAATGAAGTAGATTAGAGTAGGTACTTCATGCAGTTTTATCTATGACATTTAGAATATTTTACGATTTTCAAAATAAGCTTGTGAGCTTTTTATTATAGGAACATAATTATAAAATTGTATGTATGTCGTATTCGATTGTAATTTCAAGTGCTCACAAAGAAGAAGATATGCAAACTTCAATGAAAATCAGTTAAACTCATTTAAGTTTCGATAAGCTGAACTGAACGAAGTTTAATAAAGGATATAAAGTAGAAATAAAAAGTTAAAGGAAAAATTAAACTGATTGAAATAAAATAAATACTGCTGGTCGGTCACTGCCCTGATATCAGTCTGAAATTCATTCGCAGCAGGTGATAGGACTGGTATGTCAAGGCCAGAGGCTACTTATTTATAACTTACTGCTGGTCGGTCACTGCCCTGATACCAGTCTGAAATTCATTCGCAGCAGGTGATAGGACTGGTATGTCAAGGCCAGAGGCTATTTTATGAATTGCTGGTCGGTCACTGCCCTGATATTGGTTTGAAATTCATGTGCAGCAAATGATAGAACTAATATGCCAAGGCCAGAGACTTCTTGAAAACAAATATAATTCGTTGGGTACTTCGAGAGCAAAGTACAGTTCAAAATAGCCGTGATGGATTATTTTTATGATGGATTATTTTCATGATGGATTATTTTCAAATACAAAGCTTTTTTGATGATCATTTTGGTTCAGTTCAGTTTAACAGAACGTTCAAACGATACATTGCCACAGATTCAGTATGATATTTTAGATAATAATTCTGTTATATATGAATAACGTATTGTGAATTTTAAATGTAATACTTAACTTAAAAAGTTGTGATTGGCTTATCGAGTCACGATACATAATGTCTTTTAAAACTATGGTACTGAGAAGACTATATTACGTAGAAAACTATATTTAATTACTTGATAACACAGATCCAAATAGTATATACCTTTAACCAATATCGAGATACCTTTAACCAATATCGAGTTGCCGTCTCCAGTCACCACCTGCTGAAATGAGTAATTTTCTTATTTTTTTTCTTAGTAATTTTTGACTCGAATTCTTTTATTATTGGTTATATGTGTATCGTTGTTAGGGTATTGTGAGGTATTGTTTAAAGTGTTTACTTCCAAAGTGAAGTAATGTTCAATGACCATGTTAAAAGTTTGTTAAAATGTTAACAGAAAATGTGTTTACTGAATAGTTGTCAATAACATTGTCAGATTGACCGAGCGATGAGTTATTTGAATTATTGTCATGTTCGCTGGTTATTGCTTTGTTTCAAAAGTTGTTGAATATGTATGGCTTACCAAATTGGTGCTATCCTAATTTTATATTAGTAACTGTAAATTATACCGACAACCAATTCATTATTTCATAAATTATTTATGTACTTAACGTTTTTCTATTACACTAGCAGAAGTTGCAAAGGTATTTAGATACATAGTAAAAAAAAAAGTTATTATTGGCTCTCGGCACCTCAAATAAGTAACAATGTATAACTTTCTGTTGAGTTGGTCAAACGCTGTCGTTTTTGTGGGACTGTATATTCATAGGTACTTCGAGAACGAAGTACATGTCAGTATGGCCGTGTTGGATTATTCCAAAGACTACAATATAATGCGGTGTGATTATTCTTTCTGATATAATTTTAATGTTAGAATATCGTTTGTTGGCTAATGGCATCTGTCACATTTGCGAATTATATAAATAGTATTAATGTGAAAGTACCTAATTTGACTGAATATTGTGTTTACAAAAAAATAAAGTCTTAAGTTGTAAAAATCACATAAATGCTATGACTATAAATTATTAAGTAATATTTAATAACACTTGTAGTATATCATAGATTTAATATTGCTATTTTAATATAGTAGGCTGTTTCAAATGATTGGCACAATACTGTCAGTTGATGTTATATTATTTTTAAATACTTGTAAGAATTACGAATCAACTCTTATTAAATTGCTTAATCACATTATAATGTTTTAAAACGGTTTCTCTATATAAGATTTGTTTATCATTACCTGTGTTGGAAGATAATAATCCATAATCTATGATGATCTGTGATTGGTTCAAAATGGCGGTAAGATGTTTGACGTAAAAGACGTTGGTAGGATATAAAAAGGATAGTAATGACTTTATCAGGGCAGTTGTTGTCCGGTAGACGTTCAGTTAATTAGTAGATACCTATTATGTGGAATAGATCGGCCAGATGTCATGTAAGTTAATATTATTATCTTGATTATTGCTGATAACTATGTTGTTCTGTATTGTTGTAATATGGCGAATATTGCTAATATGTTAAGGTGTTTATTGGAATATTCCTAGCTATTATTATTATGTTGCTATTATTCTGAGTTCCTTGGACCAAGAGATAGAATTAATTGTTATTAAAATAACGATAATGTATGACAATGTAATAAATATGTTAATTGTTGTTTCCAAGGAGTTTCTTGTCCTTCTTCTCCTTGATGACCTAGATTTGGAACGGACAACTAGCTTTCTGATGAATTACTGACAAGACTAAATTGAAATAAATGTCTAGCCTTGTCTTTCTGTGCTTTATTTCATAAAATCCTTTCCCTACATACATACCATATTCATGGGCACTTTACACACATTAAATAACTAGTAACCATTCTGATATTCAAAGCTTTACATTTGGGTAATATAATATATATATACCTACACTTCTAGATAGATTCTACTATGTTTTCTAACACGCGCGATTTTATTGCGTGTCGCGCCTGTTTGAAGGTCGGCTTACAGGGTATTACCCTGGGCAACTCAGGGCCTATATTTGGACCTATGCTACATAACTAAGTAGGTACATAGATAGTGACGATTTCCTAGTTTAAAAAAAACTTGAACATAGATAGATTGATTACCTTACAAATTCCGTAGAGAAGTCAGCGGCAGCATCGCTCGGTTCTTCCCAGCAGGACGCAGTGGCATCGCTCAAAAACTGCGCCTGAGCAGACCATGCGTCACAAGCATGTAGCACACGCCTAAGCGCACCAACGGTCATTCGCACTGCTGCACGTATAAACGCCCGATCTATACATAATACAACCTTGCCTTTAAAAACGTTTAGATAAAGTTGTGACATAACACGTCGCACATTGATAAGAAGAGTGACACTAACGAAAAAAGCGACGGTCTTCTTATCAATGTGCGACGTATAGTCATAAATTCAGAAAAAATAACTGCTTGCCAAATTAACTACCACCTTAAATTGTACGTTTAGTCAAATCACAACAGTCACTCTTTGTCAGTTGTATGAAATGGCTATAACACGGATTTTTTTTTGTTCTTATTGAATTTCTGATAGCCTGTTAGCAGTTTATTTTTTTAAGAACCTCGTGTCGGTCATAGAAGCTTGGTTAACATTAGGTGATATGGGTCGTTATATTTTATTTAACAAATCAAAAAACGTAAAATTAGACAGCAGAAATATTTTCAGCAAACATTGAACTCATTTTGTAACAGTTGATCCTTAAATCAACTTTCAGAAACGGAGGTCAATGTTCGCTGAAAAAGTGTAAGTAAAAGATGGCAGACAGAACTTTCAAGCTCGACACAGTCCACGAACCACAGTGGTCCACAACAAGAACACGACACAATCGCATCCCAATAACGTGTATTGTCAAGCTTTCACAGTAAGCCTTTTATGTAGTGTCCTTTGTATAAACCTACGTTAATCTAGCTAGAGGACCATTCGTTTGATTCCGCTATAGCTTTTGGAGCACAAAACTTTGATCGTATCAATCTAAAGTTAAATCTGGCTGGAAATCGAACACAGAATACCAAAAGGAATTACTGGATACTACAGTTTAAAAAAAAAAATAAACTGAGAAAACAAGTAAAATGCTGTTAAATTAAAATATAATATAGATCTGTTCATTTCATTGTTTGGCGGGTCGCCACTCACCTATTTTCACTGGCTGTGGATGCAGAGCCAATAGTCCGACAGGAAGGCTTTTGAAGATCACAGTTATGTTATCTTTAATATCTTGTCTTTCTTTCTCTAATACTTCATCCTTCTTCAAATGTCTGTCACTTCTTTTTTCAGTTTTGTCTTTAAAATTAGGCACCGAAGACGCATGCACCTTGGGATTCATTATGAAATCACTAATATCACTTGATAAATCTATTCTATCACTTATTCTTCTAATATCATCATTACTATTTATATCATCTCGTCCGAACTTTAAATTTTTAGCTACATTCACATTTTCTACATCTATGCTATTTACATATTTATTGAAAGATTCATTTTTCATTTCCCTATAACTATTATGTCTACTATTATTTCTAATATGAAAGGGCATTCCCTTCGCAATTGAATTGTTTTCGATTTTAGAAGTTTCAACGCCTTTGTTATTTACATTATAATTTCTCATACTTCCCGAACTAATATTGCGATTACTAACATACGATTTACTAAAATTTAAATATAATAATTTGTTGTTTATACTGTGTGCTTCTGAATTATTTATATTTCGATTTAAACGACGAAATTTAGGATTCTTAGAACTATTTTTTAAATAAAATTCATCACTGACAAAACTTTTTTCTACGATTTTATCAGTTTTCATCAAAGTGTCGGGGTCTTTTTGTTGATCTTCTATTGTATTATTGTCAGCATCGCCTCGTTTGCTGCGGTAAAAACCTTCGTATACTAGTGCTTCATCATTATCCCTTAAGCTGTCTAAATCTTGACCGTTATCTTCGGTATAAAGGGTTCTGTTACTTATATTGTGGAAGATATCAACATCTTTTGAAGCATCTAGCCAGATCCAGAAAAAGTTTCCTTCGAGCATGTTAAGTCGCTTGGCCTCATCCATAACAAGCTTAGCGTAATTGACATCACATATCAAGACAACAACGCCTCGGGTCAGCCTTGATATCTCAGCTAGCCGCCTGCACACACAAAATAAATTGAAGTACCTACTATTGTTGCTCACGCTGTCGTAACACAACCAATAAAGTTTTATTGTTGTCCGATAGCTAGTAGTTACAAGCTTGAAATCCATAAAGATTCAAAATGTTCACGACAAAATTGGAAATAAATTCAATTACCTGAAAAGAACGTGGCGAGAAAACTTTTTTGGAAGCGACAGCCATTTCGGATCTAAAGGCGGAGCAGTTATTATTGAAGACAAGTCCTTCCGTAGGAACAGTGTGGTGTAAATATCTTCTTCTGCTAGCAAAGTAAAGGAGTGCCAGTGAGTGTGCAGCAATGTTGCTCTGGAAATAAAATAAAAACCCATGAACTTTCATAATATTCCATAAAAAAATTTCTACTTTAAAACTTAGAAGGAATTTTACCTGAGTGCGTGTAAAGTTTCTCGAGCAGTGATTTCCAGTCGAATCTCTAGTGGTAGCAATTCCTGTGAAGAAAACACCTTTCATAAGTATACACAAGATGCTGCATTACAATTACAATTCAGTTAATTTATATATCCGCACCACAACCCTCATCATACTTAATTGTGTACATATCATGTCGTCAGGATCTGACCAAAATCCGTATAATTTGTATTTGAGTGGTAATATCCTAATCATGTCGCGCTCTTTGAGATTGTTATTAGTCTACGTCGAGTCGTAATCGGCACGAAAGTGAGTAATAAATGGCCATAATTTACCGCGACACCCGTCCTGCGTTTGCGGCTCGAATGCGGGATATTGCGGGGAATATCTCACCTCTGGCATAAAAGTTTTCCTACAGAATGACGGAGAATATAATGTCCGCACATCAAGAATATTATACACCTCATAAAAATCTGATTTGCTCCACATGTGACAAACTCGGGCGTATCTTTATCTGTGTTTTAAGACACTGCCGCGTTTTATTACTTCACGCATTGTTTGTTCTTTTGCGGAATGAATGTAAGTCTACATATTTAAATAATACCAAGAAGAGAATTTTCTCTAAAGAAAGCATCTGGTTTGAATAGATTATTACCTTGTATAGTCATGAAGTAGATCTACTTAGTATGGGATTAGAACGTCGCAGAGTATACATTGATATTTTAAGCATTTAATATGCTCCAAAAGTTTATTTAATTAACTTGCCTATTGAATACACCTCTGAATACCTATATTGTATACTAAAAACTCAAGGCTACTTGTGACAATCATCCACATCATAGTATTTATAAGAATCCAATTAATTCTGCCTAGGTGTCCGATTAAAGTAACTGTAAACCTGCGTAATTATGAAACATCCCATTATAACTACCTGGCATTAAAACTAGGACTTGCCTGTTGTAAGTCACATTAAAAGTTAGTCACTAAGATGATATGGGCATTCCTGACCTCGCTCGAGAGAGAATAACTGGATTCCGCAAGCTCGAAACGTCAACTTCAGGGAACTCTGCATAAACCCACGTCCACACACAGCTTAAACGACGGTGGCGAACTAATTTGCGTACGCTGTCAGAGCATTTTAAACACCAACTTTGAATTTGCAAGTTACATTCTCTCACAATTGCGAATGAACAATATTTCCTGAAGCCAACAACGGTAATATGCGATTTTGCATTTGCTTTCGAGAAAATCGTAGAGAACATTTTTGTTAAGACAAAATAACTTTTGCTGAGCTTGTAAACGCATTGTTGAAAAACGCAGGTTTAAATGTTAAAAAGTTTTTGTAGACGCGATTTGTTTGCGCGTAACAGAACGGTTCGCTTACACGCAAAAGGTGGTCCCGACAAAATTGAGATAGAGAGATTTATGTTGAAAATTAAGGTTCATTTGCGAAGCCCAGCCGTACCCTAGGAGTTCAAAGAAAAGGTAAGGAGAGAGATATCTAATAATGTCATCAGCATATCCTATAAATAATGTCGGAACGTGTCGCGCGCACCGTCAGTTGGTGCGGTCGTCACGTAGACGCATTATTTCACTGCCTCGTTGGCTATTCCCAACTTTATCATAGCAAGGACGATTAATAGCTCTGCATAAATGGAATCGTTGGCAGTCTACCTAGCCGACGGCACCCTCGACAACCCGTGTTTTTTCATGATACAACCGCATACGCCTAATTTTTGTTTTTATCGCGTGTTATTTATCTTGAATTCAGTCCTACGTCAGTTTCAGACGGAGCGAAAGGATTTATTATGTAATTCCATATAAACCCAGTCAAGTAATGGCATCGTAAACTTTTGATAATAGGGGTCGACTATCATCGATATTCTCTTCGCCTACAGTTCACGCTGAACATAATTTATGGTTTCAGAAGGGTTGGCCTTAAAAACATCGAGTGACACATAATATATTTTTAAACATTCATAATTTTTTTTAATGTAATTATACCAATTTTTTATCATTAAACTACATTATCACACTAATATCACTAATATTATAGAGGCGAAAGTTTGTGAGTGTGTGTGTGTGTTTATATGTTTGTTACTTCTTCACTCTCAAACAGCTGGACCAATTTTGATAAAATTTTGTGTGGAGGTAGCTGACACCCTGAATTAACAAATAAGATACTATTATCCCGATATTCCCACGGGATCGACACTTATGCGGGTGAAACCGCGGGGCGCGCCTAGTATTTACATAATTTTAAAAGCTATAGTAATATGTACAAGTATATAAAAAGGAGAGGAAATAATCAAAGGGTATCAAAAAATTCGTCCGCATCGCTGTCAATAGGATACGTGCCCTAAAGGCTGGCAGAATTGCCATACAACAAGGCAATGACCTTTTGCTGCCAGCCTGATTCTTTGGCCAAAAAATAGACTAGCCTTTTGGGCACGGTTACTTACAAAACATTTTCCTCAACAGCGACGCCTGTTAAAAGTCTTAAAGCTGATGTAGTAGATTCCATTTCTCAGTTTAAATAAGAAGGCGCTAAACATGGAGGCACGTTTGCCATCAACTGTCACACGTCACTGCCATCGCGGGTAAAAAAATAGAACACTTTAGCCGGGACAGTCTACTTAAAAACAACTTTTGTTTTATGGCTTTTCAAGTTTAGAAAACGAAGAAAAAACAATTTTCATATAATTACGTAGGTTTGTACAGGTGGTAGGTATATTGAAGGTATAGAGAAAATGTAGGTACCTACTTGGACAAATACAGGTAGGTCACAAAATACAGACAGTACAGAAAACAATCTACATACAAAGTGCGCTCGAGCAACGCAGACATAGACACCGCTCACGGACACGTTATCTCAGACGGGTTGGGAGCAGTGCGAACGCGAGTGCCAGCCGCTTGAGACACGCGTCTGTGAAGTGCAAAAATGGAGCAACAAAAAAATGTCTATCTAAGCTCGATTTATATAATAGTTTCCTATTTTGAGTCAGTATAAACAAAGTAACTTTTTTGTAAGGTAAATTCATGCCACAAACTATTACGTAAGTTGAAAACATGATCCCACAAAAACATTTCATGTTAAATGTTGCCAAGACGAGACCATGTAGCTCGCTCTGTCAAAAAGTAATCAGATCTCATGTAGAGCCAAGCTTCTAACTCTACACGCCCTAACTCTACAAGGCCTGACTTCGCAAACTCTACACCTTAGTCAAAATATCTGGTTTGGCCGTTTCGTTACTACAAAAACCATTAACAGTATGAGAGTTTTTCACCTTACGCTCATGTGAATGTAGCGAAATGGCCAAGCCATATTATTTTGACTAAGGTGTAGAGTTTGCGAAGTCAGGCCTTGTAGAGTTAGGGCGTGTAGAGTTAGAAGCTTGGCTCTACATGAGATCTGATTACTTTTCGACAGTGCGAGCTACATGGTCTCGTCTTGGCAACATTTAACATGAAATGTTTTTGTGGGATTTCATTTCTTTTTGTAAGTTGCTTATGATATTTATACGAGTATTTTTGCTGTTGTTCATTTTTTCTTTCTTTTTTTGGGGTTTATTTATAACAAGGACCCCCTATATAAATTTTCAGACCTCTAGCATCAAAATTCACGGATTTTTTTTTTTTTTTTGGGTGGTAAAAGTTTCAAGTTTTAATATTTTTTTGTTGTTTGTGTACTATTACTAGCTTACATACCAAATTTCAGCTTTCTAGGACTTCAGGAAGTACCTTAAGAATTTTGATGATCATCAGTCAGTGAGTCAGTGAGGAAATCGGGGTATTTTAGATATCAATAAAATCTAAAGTATAAGAGCTATGCAATTGAAACTTTATAGGTTTAATAAGTCAACCACTGGCATCATATTCCGAAAATTTTGTTTATCTGGTGTAATCCAAACCCAAGTTAAGAGGGTTCAAAAATACGACGAAGTGCTTCGAGAAAAGGTAGGTAGTGCCCTTGCGCTTCGCTTGGCTGGTCTTGGCGGGGGCACTCCCGTGCCCCCAGATTTTTTTTTTGTGTAGATATTGTGTTGTTTTTAGTGTCATTTGATAGGTTTAGGTCTAAAACGGATAGGGAAAAATAAATTGTGTAAATAGGGTAATTCATTTTGAAGTTATTAGGGATTTTCGATAGTGAAAATTGACAAATGTAAAATTGTATATGTTTTTGTTCTGTAAACTTTTTGTATTGTAATACTATGTTTATTGTTTTGTTTTAATATTTTAGAATAAGCTCAACAATAAATCAAACAATACGAGTGCCACTACCACGCTAGTTTTTTGTGCATAAGCCAAAGTTGACAACCATAGCGCAACCGCCGAGCGTAGGTATGAAAAGTGAAGTACATACACGTGATTGACTTCTGTACTATCTGTATTTTGTGGGTGTTGACTTGTAAACCTCTTCTTTATGAGGTTTCAATTATATTGAAGAGACCAGACGGCATGACGTTGTTGCCTTGGAAGGTGGGTAGGCCTCTGGTGTGGGACGCAACATGTGTCGATACCCTTGCGCCATCTCAGGTTCCAAGCACGGCGGGCTGTGCTGGCGCCGCTGCTGCGGCTGCTGAGACCCTCAAGCGGCGCAAATATTGTAACCTTATTGGCAACTACTGCTTTGAGCCGTTTCGGGTCGAAACGCTCGGGTCATGGGGCCCGAGTGCGCGTCTCCTTTTTAAGGAAATTTCTCGCCGGCTGATCGACACTTCACGTGACCAGAGGGCTGGGTCGTTCTTTGGCCAAAGAATTAGCATTGCTATTCAACGTGGCAATGCTGCCAGTCTTCTAGGCACGTTTCCGGATGACAGCGATGCGGACGAGTACTTCGACGCCTAAGTGTCCTTTGTTTTTGTATTTATTTGTATAGTAAGTTAGTTAGTCATTTAATTTAGTATTGTAGTGTTTAATATAAAAAAAAATACATATTAAAAAAAATTATATCGAAAATTATAATATGAATGAATTATAATAGAATGATGATATTGATGTGTTTGGCCAAGAATTAAAAATTTTAAGACGTGACATCTACCAACCAACACTGAGCTCGCGTGGTAGATTACAGCCCACTCCCTCTCAAAGAGAGTAGGCTTGTGTTCCAGTAGTGGGAACACTAGACTACTGCTGTGTTTTAACGTGATGTGAATTCAGGTTTTTGGGTTAGAAGTCGGTAATAATGAGTAAGCCGGTCATACCAACTTAGTTCGTTTAGTGGAAACTGATAAAACCACCAAATACGTCCCAGAGGATTGAAATGGCTTTACCAGCAGTGGAATATTGTTCGGTCAGTAGTATTTACGATACTAATAACTAATTCCCTCGCGGGGAGAGGCAATTACAGAAGTTCCGGGCAATTTGTTGTTGTGGGGGTGCAAAATGTTCACAAATGACTGAAGCCAACACTTCCTTTATCTTTACAATCCCTTTATTAAAAATACAATTTAAAGGTTTCCTGACTGTCGTAGAAAAGGTGATGGATCTTGTAACAAACATCAAAGTACTGTTTGAGGTAAAAATAGGTAAGAACGGGAAGAAGAAATATTCTGGAATTTTCCTCGGGATATTTTGGTCCCGTCATACTTTTACAAGATATTCTTTGAACACTACGTAAGAAGTAATGAAGTGGCCCCCCTTTTTTAATACAGTTTTTAATAACAGTAAGCTTCACATCATGATCATTGCCGTGAGTTTAAGGTTCTTCCATCACTCGAATTTTATACTGATGAGGGATAATAAAAAGGTAAGTATGCAATTGTAGGAAAAATGCAAGAAGAAGCTGTACTTAAAAGTTAACTTTTTGACGGATTATTTGGGTAAAGTGGGGTAAAAGAGAAACTTTTCTCGCCCTGGCCACTTGACCATGGATAGAGCTCAGTGGTACCTATGCATATGGCCTCGTGATATAAGGTCTAAGGATTGTAATCTAAGGGCGAATTTCACTAGCAAAACTGAACACGATTAGCACATTGCGTTTAAAAGCTGTTTGTGTCATAATTGTTGAGGAATATTGACACCTACAGCTTTTGAACGCGGTTTAAATGTGCTCATCGCGTTAAATTTTAACCGTAATTCTTCTTTTCTCATTATTTCTTTTAAGGGGCTTACATGACCTAAAGCGCGGTCACTGTCGGACTGCATAGAAAAGAAAGAGAAGCGTAATGACACAAAACTGGTAATTTATTGTTAATTAAGAAGAAATTATCTATTTACAAAAAACTATTTAATAATAAATAATCCATCACTGAATGCAGTTTGGCATTAGAAATTTAATGGCATATTTTTAATTGTAATTTAAATTGTTAATGAAGGGATAAACTGCTTTTTCAGACAATCAAGAGGTGTATTTGAAGATTTTTTTGATGCATTAGAATGTATGTTTAATTAATTTTGAGTTCCATCACTGTATTAAAATAAGACTTGAAAATATATATTTACGGTTTAAGAGATACACTGCTTTAAAAAACCAACTTTTTGTCCGTTTTCAAGGAATCTCCGCCTTAATGTACTCACGTTGGCGATGGCATAGGAGAGGTGTACGTGAGTGGGCGAGGCGCGCAGCACGGGGACTCCTGCGCGGACTGCCGCTGTCACCACCGCTGCGGCCGCGCTGCCCCCGCCGCAGACCAGCAGCGCCGCCACCCGCCGCCCGTCGAGTGCCGAGCACGTTCGCTCCAACACTCGAACACCGAACCTGAAAATAATGGTACAGGTTAACAAGAAAAGCGGTGGGTTCTTGGCATTTTTTTCCCGGACGAAACCCTCAGTAAAGTTTATAGCTATTAGATGTTAGTAATTTCATTGATGACTAAACGATTCTTCGTTTCACCAGCAAATCACTTATCTTCTAAAGCAAAAACATGAAGACAGGCTCAAAAATACTTCCAGTCATTCGATTGAGCTAGTAACCCGTTCAATTCTGATTACAATATTCAGTAGAATGTGTAGATAAACTAGCCATATTAATCCATACTAATATTATAAACTAGCTTCCGCCCGCGACTCCGTCCGCGCGGATGTCGGTCTTCGCGTGGATGGTTTATTTCTCCATTTTGAGTAACTCTGACAATGACATCTTATAAATATCTATTGGACCCAAATACGGCTAAGCCTATAATAATTAAGGAGATCCCTCTATTGAGCTACTGCTGTTGAGCTCGCGTTCTGTAGTAAGTATTTTTTTCATAGTAATTCCGACCTTGATAAGTAGCATGTAGCAGTAAATTACTGACAATGACGAAAAGTTTGCAATAATAAAAAAGTGATCGTGACAATGCGACAGAAAGTTAATTGAGAGCTTCAGCATACACAACATTGTTAGTGAGCTCGTCCGGAATATGAACATGAAGATTTCTTGGACTGCTCACATGGGAAAGAGCTACGTAAAGTTGCCCGTGTGAAAAACAACTCGCGGTAAGATCTACGCCAGCAACTCCTAGGGTCTGACCTTGAGCCTTATTTATTGTCATGGCGTAACACAAAGCTACAGGAAACTGTATTCTCTTAAATTGAAATGGAAAATTATCCACTACGGGTAATGCAACGTGTGTTCGCAGTTCTACAGAACAACGTCTATGAATAAAACCGAAAAATAAGATTTTTTTTTCTACGTATTTTTCCAGGATAAAAAGTATCCTATTTTATGCCCAGGATAATAAGGTATAATTATACCAAGTTTCATCGAAATCGAACCGTTAGTTTTCACGTGATGCCTGCATATACAGACAGACAGACAGACAGACAGACAGACAGACAGACAAAAATTTTTTTAATCACATATTTGGGTTTGGTATCGATCCAGCAACACCCCCCGCTATTTATTTTTTCAATATTTTCAATGTACAGAATTGACCCTTCTACAGATTTATTATATGTATAGATTCGAAAGTAACTCTGTCTGTCTGTTACCTTTTCACGCCTAAACCACGGAACGGATTTCGATAAAATTTGGCAGAGAGATAGATTGCATCCAGGGAAAGGACATAGGATAGTTTTTATCTCGATATTCCCACGGGATCGATACTTATGCGGGCGAAACCGCGAGACGCTGCTAGTTCATTCATATATTTAATTTTAATAACAATATTGAAATGCTTGTTACTAATTCATTTATTTTATCGATACCAAATTGTATGAATAGCTCGACACAGCAGTTCGCAGACTTCCAAGCTTTGGCGTTACAAAAGAAGAATCAATGGCTTTTAATACTTACAAATAAAAATATTTGAGTTCGTGCTTCTGCTATGAAGGGTAAAAAAATTGTGTTTCGAGTAAAAAAATATTTACCCACGAGAATGGAACATTTGTTTAGACACTGTATCATATTTTATGTTTTATCATAATATTAATCTAAATGGATCATGTTATACGAAAGCCAAAATAACCACACACAAACCTAAAAAGTTCACTAGTGAATACTCTCAAAGGTTATTTTAGAAACCTCATTACTCTTATTTTTTTCAGAGAAAATGAATCACAAAATTGCCAACAGTTTAATAACAGAGCCGAGTCTAGGGGTCACCTTTCATGAAGTACTTTTTGAACCCGCCTACGAAAAAATATCACACTTTTTAAGGTTGTCTTTCTTAAGGTTTGGATAAATCAAATAGAACCTCATTTGTCAGAGAGGATGATTTATGTAAAAAATACTTCAAGATCGAGTTAACTGTGTTCTTCTTTTAAACATGAGTCATTTGTTATACTTTAAAAGGACTACGTGCTTTTATATTCTGCTGTATATGACACAACAATGGCTTTACGCTAAATCCCAAGCGCTGTAAGCAGGAGTGCATAATCCTATGTCAATCATCGTTCTGGGTGCCTGAAACTCAACGTTAAGCCAGTAATTCATTTCTAAGGTGGCAGGGGACATAACTGAAGTTTAATATACCTCTAAGGAGAGACCAGGTGTCCTCACAAATTATTTATGTGTCTCATGTTTTACATTACCCTCAGGATTGAAGTTATTATACCACGAGTCTCCCCAACGATAAACCGTTACTTTTAGCCACTACATTACAGAGTTCTTTATTCCAATAAAAATGAATTTAACGATACCACATTAATATTAAACCCTTTGTGGAAAGATACTTTTCATAAAATTTAATATGTCTAGACAGGCTAAAGATAAATCGTAGGTACGTTAAATTACATTTTGGATCATTATTATGATGCACACGCTTATTTTGAATTATTATATAGATTAAATTGCAGCACAGCCATTCTATCCATCCACACGCCATACTAATATTATAAATGCGAAAGTAACTCTGTCTGTCTGTCTGTATGTTACCTTTTCACGCCTAAACCACTAAACAGTTTTCGATCAAATTTGACAGAGAGATGGATTGCATCCCAGGGCCTTCCCAGGGGCGAAGCCGCAGGCAGAAGCTAGTTATTTATAACGAGAACGTATTCAAAACATGTGACGCTGTTTAAATCGCTGTTCTTGTACTTGTAACATTCATTATTTCGGCAAGGTTCGTTCCTTAACTATTCCAACTCAAACCAAACAAAGAAGGGTAGCGCGACTGTAGCATACGAGAAACAACTTAATAATACCAACAACATTGTGTAAGCCAGCACTTGCCGGCATTGTACTTGACGTTATTCACCGCGTACAATATATACTGTGAATTTTTGATGCAAGTATGAATAGCTAAGTGTGCCTACAACTCAATTATGACCACAATTAGTTCTCTGAGTATCATTTACACGGATCACAACGCAGCATTGACCTATTTGCATTAGTAACTACATACAGCCTGTTTCAAACGGTCTTTAAAGGTCTTTAATGTTAGCTCCCAGATTGGATTATTTCTAATAATTTATGTAAAAGGTCAATCTGTGACAGGATTAACATGACTTTGAGACAATCGGATGGTCAAAGTTTGAATGAAATTTTGTTTTTCAATTAGGTACTAATACGAACAATAAACCTGAAATATTTTAATCACCCTGTTTATATTGTTATCCAATAACGCGTCAGACCTTGTATCACATCGTAATATAGTAACCCAAAGGGCTGTATCGTAAGTACACTTCAGTCTGAATCCAGTCGTTCAGTGCCTCAGAAGTCGTTTTAAATTTAAAGCTTTAAAAGCGTCTCTGGCTCCAGTCTTTGCTCTTGCGAAATAAAGCAATGTCTACCCGTGGGTATCCTAACGTGTGGAGTAATTTTGAACGAATAGTTGAAGACGGTAGAATGCTGAAATTCGAAATAGAAGACATCCCAGAAAGTATGTGGAGTACTGCGGTCGAGTTTATGCTTGGCAACTACATCCGAGAAGACGTGTGGTGGAAATCTGCTGGTGAGTTCGCACAACTTGATTCGATTCTAGAAAGAAATCGACGCAATGTTTCCAATCTTACTAATCTGATGGGTAGTTTTTGCAATTACGAAAATCACGTTTCGTGTAAGCACACACTTTCCTACGCAAGAAAATACCTAAGTCATTAGCAGTAGTATGACCCGCGCTGACGCCCAATTATCTCGAGGCCGAGAAAAACCTTAAATGTGCTGTCATTAGGCACCCTTTTCGCCTCTCTTCTCTTATCGGCCGACTTCTGAATTTTAAACTTTGTTTAATGCCATGAGAACAACCTGAATTACTTCTATCATAGATCAGCAAAACTTTGTCAAAATCTACAGACTATAACAATTACAGCACAGGGCCATGAATCTTAGAACTTACCTATTAAATAAACAACAGACCAATTTGGTAGATTATCAAGATTGACTTTGCCTTCAAAGAAAAACTTACTTAATCTCAATAATGTCGACGATTACGAATATCATTAGTATTCAAATGAACCTTGTAATTCATATTTATTTTTGCGAAACCGCAAAGACGAATTGGGTCATGTAAAGTTAGGAGGACGAGCTTGTAAATTGTGAAGCGAAGATATTAATAGGATATGGATAATTAATCTTGCATTAATCGTACTGACAGGCACAGCGCAGGATTTAGACGCTGTACAAGAATACCGTGTGCTGCTGACATCGATCATTAGGCAGAAAATGAGCGTAGCGTGCTTTCTCGCCGAAGGAGACGGCTCAGGTCGTACACTTGTCGCTGTGAACATGTGCCTGCCGCAGGAAAAAGGACGCTTTGTTGAACACAAGCCGGTAATAACGGTTGTCTAACCTCTTTTCAGCCTTCCTTATTATTTCACGTTCTACAACCACCTTTAATTATATTTTTAAACTAGACTGCGAGGGCTTTCAAAATGCACGTTATTACGGAAACTGTAAAAGTCTTTATGCTCTGTTTATTTTTTTGTCTTCAGTGTAATGCAGTCTCCCTTGATCCATTTCCATTCATTCTCTTGCTAGTACCTACTTATTCAAAGGCGACCTAGTTTTCACCCATCAGCTCATCACATTATTCAGATGGCCTATCTTGAAACTAATGGATGTACTATTTATAAAACCAGGTAGAGCTCTATCACGGAATTGAAATCTTTTTTATCACTGCTTTCTATTTTTTAATCCGCAGTAAATACACGCCGCTATTATCGTCTTGCAAACAACATTATACATAATGTACAATGCTATTACTTTACAGCCCAAGTCTAAAGCGGGTTTATTATCCCTGCGAATGTTCGCGGAGGCCATGAAAGTGACAGCGATTTATGATAAATACAACGTGAACACGTACCTCATGGGAGCTGGCCTGTCTGTCGCCCCCGAATACCGGGGGCTGGGCATCGCGGTGGAATTGCTCAGGGCCAGGTAAATGATATACCTTAATCCTCACAAAACTGCCCATTGGCCAGCCTATATACTGTACCCGTAATTACGGCCCGACTCACGTCAGGTAGCCGCGGCGAGGACATTTCTAAAGAACCTGTAGTAACTCTATTAAGGTCTACGAGGTAATCTACGCCCTCATATCCCGCCTAGTGGAGCGTCTAAGCTAAATTAGAAAAATGTAGGGTTGTGTAAAAACTTATCAGCAAAATATAACATGAAATATAATACATTTATCAAGTTTTGTCGAACTGCTGGGGCAAAAGCGACAAAGTTGCAAGTTAACAAAAATAGATCTCGAACAATTTGCGAACTGTGCGCTCGTGCCGGCTGTGGGAGGAACAGCAACCGCAAATGCATTCCGATGTCAATATCTACGAAATGCAATCCGTTTGAGGGCAACTGTACTGGATATAACTATGTGCTGGCGTTCCAGACTGCTATAACAATAGTAATGTGTAATTATGAAAAATGTAGGATTAATTTAACTAAATCCCGTATTACTTTATTTTCAGAATAAATGTTTCAAAGAACTTGGGCTTCCGTGCAACAGGCGGAATATTTACTAGTGCAAAAGCGCAAAGAGCAGCAGAAAAGGCGGGCATGGAATGCCTATATCATATCCCTTATAAGAAGTTTGGAAAACATTGCCATATAGAGTTTGATTCGGATGCAGAAGACTTGAAAATTTTCGCTATCCGAACTGAATAAACAGTAACAAGTAAACTAGACCCCAATTCACTTTGCAAGAACACATTTTTCTCTTTCAATGCCCTAGAGGCCGTATTTCAGAATATACCGCAATAACAAGTCGTGGTTTTGTCGCAAAAAAATAAACCCGATTTCTTCCTAATTTAAAATATTGTCTTTTTGCTACCCATGTTTTCGTAGACAAGGTTCCTATTACAATAAATTCATATCACATGGCAGTGTAATCTTTATAATATTATACAGTTCTAAAATTATATTTTGAGTTTTAATGAAAGTTTTCCCAGTGCCTTTTTATTTGTTGCCTTTTTTACGAGGCCTGACGTGATGCGTAGACGATACATTATAGCGTACTTTGTACTTTTAATGAGCGTCCTAGTTTTAGTTTTTGTCATAAATATAAACATGAACTAAAGCAAACACAGAATCGTATAACGCCATTGCATAATGAAATAATTAGTAGCCAATGTTTGTTCTGATTTATAACTTTGATGGCAATTCTCATTGAAAAATAATGTATATTTCGACGCTAGTATTGAGTACTCGTACCACTTATAATTACGGAAGAATTTATGTCATAAACGTTTATTGCTGGTTTAAAATTACTTAATTACAGTTTACTCTCTGCGTTTTCTATATATAATTACGTATATAGGTACAAGTATAGGTTAATTAATTTATTTCATGGAATCCGCCTTTGAATAATAATTACAGTAGGTAATTATCAGTTTTAAGAGGAAATGCGGTCGTAGAGACTTTTAAAAAAGCCTAAGTAAAAGTCATAATTCGAGGTTTGGCTCTCGCCTATTTCCTCCTCCAACATTGGACCAGTTTAAAAGATATTTCATCATAAACTAAATAAGAAGTTATATACTGTGTCCCTGTGTTTTTCTTTTTTCAATACTAGTTGTCAAATTTGTATACTAGGCAGCGGTTTGAATCGGCAATTTTGAGCATTTTTTTGATGGATCTGCTTATAATAATAAATATCATCAAAAAGGAAAAATAGGGACATACAATTAGTTAATCAATTAGGTATTTATTATTCTGTAAGAAATCATTGCTTTATGGTCATTAACCAGAAAGAAAACAGGCGAGAGCGTTTCTATGGAGACAAGACCCTGCATTTCCTCTTAATAGTTTCACTGTGAGAAGTAAATCCCATACTTCCCGTGGGTGTCGTAAAAGGCGACTAAGGGGCGTACCGGAGAATGGGCAGCAGCGTTCTCTATGCATTCCACCACCAAACCATACTGCGATCGCCAACCCGCCTGCCAAGCGTGGCAATTATGGCAACCCTACCCCCCCTTTTGGGGGAGGCCTATGTCCAGCAGTGGACGTCTTTCGGCTGAAATGATGATGATGATAATGATGACAAGTAAATTAGATGTTTCGATATATTTTGAAATAGCTTTTGTCCGCGTTCATGTCGGAAAATATCCTACGGGAACGGACTATCGTGATTAAAACTACCTTATGTGTTAATTTAGGTAAACAATGTATTAATTCCATAATACATTTTTTTCATATAACTCTATTGGTATACGCGATGCATGCTCGTAAAACTTCTAGTCGGCAAGATTTTTCAGACATCTCCAACAATCATCGTCATATTTCAGCCAATTTATACAAAACTTTAATGAATTATACACTTCAACCTTTGTCATGAATCACTCCATCCATTGGTGAAAACCGTATAAAAATAAGTTTGGTAGTTTATCGCGTTCAGGCAGACAAGCAGACGTGGCGGAGAACTTTGTTTTATAATGTGTAGTGAAGTCAATCCGAACAGACATTTTGAATACAAATGTAAATCTGCAGACATAAAAAAACTACAAATCTCTATGTAAAAGAGTGATGATATTATTTTATCATTTTGCAAATGGTATTCAACTACCATGAAACCATTATGAATATTAAAGTACATCACCATCTTCTGAACTATAGCATGTTGCAAGATTATAATTTTACTAGTTATCTACGTTTATGAAGCGTCTTAAAATTTAAATTTTCTCGTACATAATTATCGGCACTTTGTCCGATAATTATTTGCTGCCAAATCAAACAATCATAACTACTATCAATGTTGCCTTTTCTATTTTTCCCTAAACACTTTCAGTTATATATTCGCATCCGGTCATTCGTTTGACTATTCGGAACGCAATTGACAGAGTCTAACCTGAGTTCGTGGGAGTCGACGACAGCTCGACAGAACGATGTGGGGCTTGGACATTGGACATCGTACGAACAACATCTGTTCAGAAACTGTCCCGCGTTCCGTATCTGATTGTATCGTGTACCTACAGTGTGTAATTTGCTAGTGTGATTAAATTGTTCGTGAAATTATAATCTGATTTGAACTGCAAACCGTTTTTCTATTACGCAATAACCAACACATACCCACTGTAGCCCACAATAATTAAAACATGGCTGATGATAACGAGACACACTATACCTTCTCCGTCATATATAATGTTTTTTCATTAGGTATTACATACATAATGTCTATTCAAACTTATGTTTCAAATTAATATTATTTGAAGTGAAACAAATATGAACGTTATTTTAATGGCAATTAACTTGATTTTAGTGACTAACATTATTGAAAAAGTTATAAAAATGTTAAAGTTGTAGCGTAAACTGAACTTTATTATGTAGGATTTAAAGTTATTTTTCCATAAACTCATATTTATTTACATTTTTGGCAAATAAATCGCGAATGCAGATTACATACATAAACTCGCGCTTTCTTCCCATGGGGGTAGACAGTAAATACAGAACGCAACCTGCTACGATCCTTAAATACTGCTTTTGCCTCGTTTACGTTCATACATATGGTATTTATGTAATACACGATATGGGTATTCGTAACTGATGTAAGGTTAACGGATCAATGGATCAGGTTAAGCTACGTTTGCCGCGGTTGCGCCTTGGATAAGTGGCCTATTCGTGTATCGGAAAGCACCTTAAGCCGTTGGTTCCGGCTTTCATTCGTGGATCTTTGACAGTCGTTATGGATCGTCAGAAGCTCGAAAGTTTGACAACCAGTCTTAACAAGGAGTATCGTATGACTCAGTGACTGGATTGTGGAGGTAGAATAAGCAGTCGTTCCATGTAAAATACAGGTATTCAGCTGCATCCGATAACTGGAAGCCGACTCCAACATAGTTAGGAAAAGGTAGAATGATATTGATTGGACAAACATTGTTAGTTCTAAACATGGAAACCAAATATAACATGGAGCCGTAATTCAACAAGATAATTTTATAGCCACAATAGCTTTGAAACATAACACCCAACCAAGCCAACAGCTGAATAACATTTCATTTTAGTTTTCAAACATTTGGATGCCAACTGTTACGTGAAATAATATCGGCAAAATGTAACGCCTAACCAAATAGGTATATCAGTGGCCACTTTTGAACCTAAATAAAACTACAACCGGCTTCCAAAAAAACAATAAAAAGTGAAAAATAACTTTAATCTCGGAAGTCGGTGTCGTTGGTTCCACATTATCGTTTTCTGACACCGACTTCGGAGATTAAAGTTATTTTTCACTTTGTAGTGTTTTTTTTTTGGAATTCGGTTGTTTTTTTTTTTGTAAAAACTTTTTATTTTTCACTTTTTAGTTGTCCACAAAAATTCATATAACACTACTTGCTATGTGAATATCAGTGACAGGAAGCTATTGAACACATCTGCGTACCCCTTTAGAGGATACAGGAGTGATGTTATGTTGTGTGATTGCTTAAACAATGCATACACATGCGATAGCAGCAATCTATTGTATTGAATGTATTTTTATTGAAGAGTTCCGTTGTCTGTCTCCGCAACTTATCATCAGATCTTTACGAAATTTAAATGGGACCATTTCGGAATAAACTTCTTTCGAACTAAAAAAGAATTTTGCAAATCGGTCTATATAATTACGACGGAATTATGCCCGAACATACATAAAAAAAACATATACACATCCGAATTGAGAACCTCCTCCTTTTTAGAAGTCGGTTAAAAACAAAAATAATGACCCGAATCCCATACAAAACTATGTTAATGGTTTAGCAACCAACAAGCAGGTTATTTTTTACGTTAGAAAGTTTTTAGCAACTCCAAAATTGTCTTTAGCTGAAACAAGTTCTGAGTATGATCCCAAGAAAGGACTTTTTTAGTTCACTTATATTTCGATTGTTATAACATTGTTAGACGCTTTGCCAAGGGTCGAAAATGGGCCAGATGGCCAGAGGGCCTGTACAAGTGATAATTACTTTCACGACGTTTTCGTTTCTACAACGACTTTTAACAGGATTGCCATAAGGTTTTCGGTAGCTTGAGGAAACCGGCATGTCCTAGAACAAAAATTTGAAGATATGTGACATCACCACGCGAGTCCAGTGCGGGTTGCACTGGACTCGCGTGGTGGATTACGGCCAACTTCCTCTCACAGAGAGGTGGCCTATGTCCCAACAGTGGGAACATAATAGGCTGATTATGGTTTCGGTCGCTTATGTCAATCCAATACGTTTTTGAGTTGCTCATCATCGTTATCGCTCATAGAATGACCCACTGGTAAAATATAGTGAAATTTAATTTATTTAATTTAAATTAAACAAAACAATTTAGAGCATAAAACATTATGGTCCCTACGTGAATCGAAAATTAAATCCTAAAAAACAAACATTGGATTCTACTTAATTTTATTTTTATTATTATTTTTATTATTACCTTCAATAATTACAATTTACAAGGTAACACTAGAATATATACATATATACACCGTGTTCCGGACGATATACATTAACTTCGACGAGATGTTCAGACAAAGGAAATAAGCGTTTTTCATTATGTGCATATTAATGAATTCTTAATTTTTATTTTTTGTTAATTTTCATACAAACTAAATACCTTGACGTAAATCACCCGATATGCATGCCTCATGCCTCTTTATCCGAATTGGCAACGTCGTATTTTCATTCATAAGATTTGACGGGCTGAAACTTGTCAAAACTAAGTTAAGACCACAATTAAATTTGATTAAATGAAATTACAAATATCTTTGTAACGAAGCCTTTTCCTTTGTTAGATTTGATTTGTAAAAGCTATAGAAGCGTTTGCCAAAGTTTATGCATAACGTGAAGAACACGTTGTACCTATATATATATATTATATACAAGTATATAATAAAAAATTAAAGAAAAAGGCAAGAGTTCATTGGGCATCAAAAAATTCGTCCGCATCGCTGTCAATGGGATAAGTGCCCCAAAGGCTGGCAGCATTACCACGGTGGATGGTAATGCTGATTCTTTGGGCTAAAAATAGACCAGCCCTCTGGTCACGTGAAGAGTGAACCAATCGCTTGGCGATGTCCCGAAATATTCGATGAGCACTCGGAACCCAAGGCCCTAGTGTTTTAACCTCAAAATGAAGGTGGCGGTGTTCTAGTGGCTGTACTGAAAATCCTTCAACCCTTTGAAATATACTTAAACACTTCCACTAACGATACCCCACTGCATAACTACATAGAACAAATTGCTGTTGAAATTCCTAGTGGTAAAAAACTAAAGCGTCACGTTGTGACTGCTGCATACATACCTCCTAAAACTCCCCCACCTGTATATGAAAAACATTTCGAATCACTTTATGCAGTTTTGTGCAATCCTAGTGTCGATTACTTCTGTGTAGCCGGTGATTATAATGTCCCAGAAGCCACGTGGCACATGTCTGCTACCTTGAATACGCCGATAAGCTCACCCTTGTGCTCTGGTTCAACTGCATCTTGTGACCATCTTAATAATTTTATATCCCTTCTAAGTGCCTCTCAGTATAACAGCACACTTAACTCCAAAGGCAAAATATTAGATCTTTTAATATCCAACTTACCCTGTTGTGTGCAACAAGAGTCATCTCCCTTGCTACCTGCTGACCTTTATCACCCCCCATTTGTTTGTGACATAAATATAAAAATTAAAAATCCCCCCCTAGACAGGAATTCCATACATAAATATAATTTCTACAAAGCCGACTACGAAAAAATAAATGACATGATACAGAGAACCGACTGGCCGGAACTTCTTACACACGAAAAATCTGAAGATGCTTTAACATTGTTCTATGACAAACTAGACCAGATTATCAAGCTACATACTCCTCTAACTTGTTCGAGATCTTCCAATTACCCAGTCTGGTTCTCGCGTCCTTTGATTAACACATTTAAAAAGAAACAGAGGGCCTGGATCAAGTGGAAGAGGTATGGAAACATATCGGATTATGAGGTATTCAAAACACTCAGAGCCAGTTTTGGTGAAATGTGCGGAAAATGCTTTTCTAGGTACATAAACTCAGTAGAAGATAGCCTGCACACAAATGTCAAACACTTCTGGACATATGTTTCAAACCGTAAAGACAAACCGTGCACCCCAGCAAAAGTTCACTACAAAGACACTCAATCCAGTGAACCAGAAGTAATCTGCGATATGTTTTCTTCCACTCCGTTTATGAACCTGCGTCGCCACTCCTGTCGCAATGGCAACCACCCGTGGAAACTTCCTCAAGTTGTGACATTATCTCTAGCTTACGCTTTGACGAAAACAAGATCTTAAAAGAACTCAAGTCTCTGGATCCTGCTAAAGGTCCAGGACCTGACGGCATACCTGCTTATTTTCTACGCTTCACTGCTAGTTACATCTGCAAACCGTTAGTCATAATTTATAATAAGTGCGTCACTGAGGGAGTATTTCCAAAAGAGTGGAAGCGTGCAAACATCACACCTGTACACAAGGGTGGGTCGAAGGGTAATGTGGAGAACTACCGTCCAATCTCGATCCTCTCCACTTTGTCAAAAGTTTTTGAGAGACTCGTCCATAATGAAATATATCCATTCTTACATAATGTCATTATACAACAGCAACACGGCTTCGTTAAACAGCGGTCTACTACCACAAACCTCCTGTCTTTCTCGAGCTTCTTATTTGATAGTTTTGACAAGGGCCTGCAAGTAGACGCTGTTTATACAAATTTTTGTAAGGCCTTTGACAGGGTGGACCATGAGCTGCTGCTTAATAAAATTGCCTTTAATGGAATTCGTGGCAATTTGCTACGGTGGTTTGCTTCGTATATTTCGAACCGCTGTCAAAGGGTAGTAATCAATGGTTACAGGTCAAGTATTTATGAAGTCACATCTGGTGTTCCACAAGGCTCCATCCTTCGTCCGCTCTTATTTAATATATTTATTAATGATATAGGTGACTGTTTCCGCAACACTGAATTTCTATTATACGCTGATGACCTGAAGATCTACAAGTCCACCAAAACTGTCGATGATTGCATTTTACTTCAACAAGACCTTGATAGACTAACAGACTACTGCCACAGTAACAAATTAAAACTAAGTTTACCGAAGTGCAGCTACATTACGTTTACTAAAAATAAGCATATTATTAAGTTTGCCTACACCCTTTGTCACGTGCCTCTATCCCAACTGAATTTAATTCGCGACCTTGGCGTTATACTTGATTCTAAACTGTGCTTAGACTCACACATTAACAAAATTGTCAGCAAAGCTTTCCAGCTATTTGGTTTTATCATGCGTTCTACCCTTGACTTCAAGAGAACCTCGTCATATTTGTGCTTATATAAAGCGCTTGTTCGTTCACAGCTAGAATATGCAGTTTCAGTATGGAATCCTTTCTACAATAAATATTCTGAAATGGTTGAAAATGTACAGTACAAATTCTTGCGTGCTATGCACTACAGATGCCACAAATCCTACTTATCATACTCTCAATTACTCAGCAAGTACAAGCTTCTCCCCCTTAGCTCTAGAAGGAATTACCTCGAAGCCACAGTATTATATAAAATTGTCAGAAACAAGTTTAACTGCATAAATCTGAACAGTATGATTTGCTATGCTGTACCTCGAACCTTTCACAGGCGGCAGGTACGCGCAGGTACTCTTTTCGCTTTGAATACTTGCCGAACTAACTCAGGCCTGCGCTCACCTGTCCGCCGTATGGTTGACACATACAACAGTACCTTTGTAAACATAGATATCTTCAATTGCACAATAAGTAAATTTAAAAGCCTCATTCGACATTCCCTATTAGATATCCTAAGACGTCTTCCTTAACATAGTAATATTGCATAATTTTGATAACTTTTTACTTTAATATTGAACAAATTATTTTTATTTTTTTTATGTTTCTTATGTTTTCAGTCTTAAATTTTTTATCATTTAACTTTTAATTAAGTATTTGCCACACGTACTGCTATTAATGTTCCTAGCGATTAGCTCTTTTTTTTTCTTAAACTTCTATGCCTACTTGTGGACAGCGTTGTGGGTTACTTTATAACCAAATTGCTATTTTGTTAAACTAGTTGTAAGTCCTTATAATGTAACTGTTTGCTGTTCCTCTCAATAAAAAAATAAAAAATAAAAATAAAAAATAAAATAAAAGAATAGGAAGAGAACAGTGCAAAGTGGAACACAAACAATAATCTACTTAATTGATATTCTTTTCCTTAAATACCTTCACCATCAGGAAACTTTCCGAGGAATGGAAATTTCATTTTATTAGTGATAGTTAATATGCGTAGAAATTAGCATTTATTAGATACTTTCTTCGGATCAGACGTGGCCTAAATACATTAGTCAACTCAGTTTTTCCATGACTCATGGATCATTACGCTTATTTGACATCGTCATGAAACAGCTCTAAACTTTAGGTAAAAAATCAAAGAAATCGGTTTCCATCTGTGCTAATGACACTTTACACTAATATTATAAAGGCGAAAGTTTGTGAATGTGTGTGTGTTTGTATGTGTGTTAATATTTTTGTTACTTCTTCACGCTCAAACGGCTCGACCAATTTTAATAAAATTTTGGAGGTAGCTAATAAAATATAATAAAAAAAATACCAGCCTATTATTGTCCAAAATAAACTCAGAAAGTACATATGTATTTAAAACAATCACACATTTCATGACATTGGTCCTAACCTGGATTTGAACCCACCACCTCATGAACGAGTGGCGAGGCCCTGGGCTATCATGATAAATACAAAGAGATTGTTAAACGTTAAACGCTACAAGACTTTCTGATGTGGGCACGTGTCCATAATATTATATTTATATTTACATGTATATCAAATTGTATCCTCAATAAAGTCATTACGATAAAGCGTGAGTAGAATCGAAGGTTTAATATCGGAGTATCGTATCATAAAATATTACTTTACGGTAATACGCTGCGGTATATCCCTATAGTTTTCGCCCTGAAACCAACTTGCCAAGATAAGTTATAATATAAATATAGTTAGTTACAAATAACGTCAATACAGATTACCCCGGCAATAAGGTTTTCGGAACTTTCAGGGGCTCCTTTTATAGCGCGAATAGCGTAGGCTGTAGGTGCTACGAAGCGTAGCACGCTACGAAATACGTAGACCGTACCACGACTACGTAGCAATTCCATTGTGCCTACGACAATTACTAAATGGAGGATGGACTGCCCTATCATAGCTGCGGGAAGCTAAGATTTCTTGTTTAGTGACTTTTGTGACTGATTTATATTAGATTCGACCTCTGACCTCGTCAAGTTTAGAAAATATAATTAAGAGCGTTTAAGTAGAGCATTTCATACAAACTTTCAAGCCTTTATTTTTCGAACATAATGAACCGATTTTAATGAAACGTCATACGCATAAGCAGGATACAAAGGTCTAAAAAGTTAGTAGAGAACATTTTCGAAAAAAAGGGCTTGAAAGTTCGTATGAAATGCCGTACGGCGTAAACGCTCTTAACGTGTAAAAGTGTTTGTGCAAACCTACTTACAGAAAAAAAACCTACTTACTCCTTTTGTATTTATTTATATAGTTAGTAAATTAGTCTTACAGAAATAAAATCATTTATCATTTAAATGCTATCTAATAGTACCGTATATGAGGACAATAAACAGAGGTTGAAATAGTGAATAAAAATACTAATACATGCTTTAGTTTAGGCTTTCGAAATAGTTTTAACGTTACTAATGAGTAACGAGAGTAATTATATTTGAGTTTTTTTTTTTCATGATCATTATTCTACTAAGGGCTGATTTCTCCAACGCCAGATATTTTAGATAATGCGCCAGAGCGCAATTAGTAGAAGTAGAATTCTTTAATAATAAAACGAATGAACTTCAAAACTTTCGATCCGACAACAAGGCAATAAAGGCCTCAATACCCCAAGGGAGCGTTGTTGGATGTCTTCTTTTTCTCATTTACATCAACGATCTGCCAAAAACCATAAAGGAATCCGGACCATGCGTTTTGTTTGCGGACGATATTTCTATTCTTACTCCCTGTCATGATAACGTACATTTAAATAATACCCTTAATAATATACTCAACAAAACAATCACCTGGATGAACGAACATAATCTGGAAATCAATTATGCTAAAACTAAATTAATAACCTTCCACCCCCACCAAAAAAATCCTCTAGTAAATTTCTCTTTCAATAATTACAAAATAGAATCAATAAATGAATTCCCACTTTTAGGCTTAACTATAGATTCAAACATCAATTGGAAACCACACGTACAGAAAATAAAATCCAAACTTTCAATTTTTGTACGCTTTTCGAGAAATAAAAAAAGACCACAAACTTGCAAACTGCTCTGGTCACCTACTATGCCTATGCTCATGCATGGCTTAGCTACGGTGTTATAATGTGGGGAAATAGCACAGACGCACCGGCGCTGTTCACAGCTCAAAAAAAATTACTTCGTATTTTAGTTAATTGAAAACAAACGGATAGCTGCAAACCCCATTTTAAAAAACTGAACATTCTTACTCTTCCTTCTATATACATACTGGAAATCTGTAAATTCGCACACACACACCAAGACTTTTACACTAAACGAGAAGACATACAAACAAGATACACACTCCGACACAAAACACGATTAAACCTACCGACATCCCGATTGAAAATGCACTCATCTAGTCCACTAGTCATGTCGATAAAAATATATAACAAACTACCCGAGAAATGAGAAAAAGATTGATATTTTTACAAATAAATTAAAAAAAATATTACTATATAAATGTTATTACAGCATAAATGAATAATATTTAATTGACAAATCCATAGAACTGACATAATAATATAAATAAATAGTTTATATATTTTTTTCTATTTTAGATTAAATTAATAATTAATAAAGTGTTACCTTAAATTATACTTAGATTAAGTTAGTTTGCATGTATACATAAGTCCTCTTCCTAAAATTTTTTGTTTTGCTGTGCCCGACAGGGTCCACGATTGTTACAACAAATGTTACCTACCACCTAAGCATATACATTGTGGAATGCAATAAATGATTGAGTATTGAGTATTTTATCGGAAGAATAATTTTGAATTTTTGACACAAAAACTGTCAGACGTCAATTTTATTCCACGAACAAAAATTATCTGTTGATTGAAAAATCAGCCCTAAACAAAATTATTTTGCATGCCTGACGGTAGAATGTACTGGATCCACTGACCTCTATAATACAAGTACGCTGGACTGCAGACTGTAGATGACAGATTGAAGCCATTTGATTTTCGCCATTTTGGCGCTGATAGCAATGTGAAGGGACCATAGAACTAATATTAGAGATGGGATATATCCTACGATAAAAAAATACTTTTATGAATTTTATCGACCGTTATAACCACTGAGAGTAATTTATTACTTAAGAGAATAATATCGGATCACTCCCAGTTATTTTTATGCTTCATTTTTAAGTAATAGTGTAATTGCTCTGCAAAAGTTAAGGGGCCGGCGGAGCATGCGTAGTTCATACAAACGTAATACCAAAATAATTTGTAAATCAAACAAATTTTTAATGTAGTGTGCATTTATTCCGATTGGATTACAGAATATCTAGGTTCCCAAATATATATTTTGAATGGACACTGATTTAAAGACGAGTTATGAGAAAAATAAGTTTTCTATAGAAATTTGAAATTCACTCTCCTCTTTATATCAGAGTCCTTTCAAAATATATATTTGGGAACCTAGATATTCTGTAATCTAATCGGAATAAATACACACTATCTTAAGAATATGTTTGAATTACAAATGATTTTGGTATTACGTTTGTATGAACTACGCATTAGCATGCGTAGTTCGCCGGCCCCCTATCTGAAAATTCATTAGGGTGCGGTCAGATCGCACGCTATAAACTAGTGGATAGTGTCCTAGTAAGGTTATAGCGCATGACGGTCAGATCAGTGAGCTTTAAATATGAGGATAGGCTTAGAATTTAGCCTAAAAACTACTATGGTTGAGCTAATATCTCCTGGCTCAACTACACTAGTTTTACAATCTGAACTGGGGTCACATTAGTTCGCAATATGAACTAAAAACTATGTTGCCATTTCGCTCTAACTTAGTAAATCAAATGGCAGCTGTATTCTTCGTGACTTTGTGTTGCTTGTGTTGTCACTTTTGGTGTTCAATTTGGAAGAATTGAACCATGTTGGAAACAAAAAGCAACAAACAGCGTCCATACAAATTCACTCAAATTGAATGCCTAAAGTGAACCTTGTAACATTACCATGTAGTCATTACTAGCGGAAAGGAGAGGGATTCCATTTTCATTATTGCGTGCGTACTAATGGAAAAAAACACAAGAAATAACAAAGTCTAAGTCAAATAATTTATTTCAAATGAAATAGACACTTTTGATCGTCATTATTTTATTTCAAATAGGTACATAGGCACTTTTGAACGTCAAACATACAATAAAATAGAATTGATTCTAGTCTTCCAAAAGGCCGTGTTCGTATGGAGAAGAGCGTAAGTGAGTAGAGTGTTTAACGAAACAGTCCGCAGTGAAATTGCTACAAAGATGATAATTCGATTTAGGACTCCAATTTTCCATTTTCATGTTTTTGAGCCCTGTTTAGTTGATTTGGTGGGAAATCTGAAATTAAGTATTTAATTAAAATAAAACTGACTAAAGTATACAGTACATTGTAGATGACAAGTTTTATTTTGATGTTAGGTCTTTACTTCGGAAACAAGTACACATTACATATAATACTATGCTTCCGCTCGCGGCTTCGCCCGCGAGATATGTCGATAAAAACTATACTCTGCCAAATATTGAAATCCGTTCAGTGGTTTAGGCGTGAAAATGTAACATACAGACAGACAGACAGAGTTACTTTCGAATTTACCTATAATATTAGTATGGATTTATCTGTTGAAATTAGAAACTAGTATTTGCTAATTTGTTATAGGTAGGTAATCAAATTGCAGAAATTTCTGGCGACAGTAAATTTCTATTTGAAAGACGTAAATATAAAATTATTAACTGTCTGAAGAAAACTATCGACACATTATCGACATGGAACATTTACAACCCTATTGAAATTATAGTATTCACTAAATGTGAAAACTGAGCCCTAATTACACTTAAATATGATGGGATATTAATGAAAACATTTATTCTAAATATAAGATAGTAATAAAAATGCTCACATAAGCAATCGAAACATTTATAGTCGTAAAATTCACTTACTTGTGAAAGGTTAATCCGCTGTCTTTTTGGCAGCGAGTTTTACAAAATCCGCATGCTTTCATAATAAAAATGTTCCAAATATCACGTAGTAAATACAAAATACACAAATAAACTAGTTTTTCACGATTTAGACCTAAATCATCAGAGACGAAGTAAACAAATCAACGTCCATTTAAAAGAACTTGTCAATTTTAGTTCCTTGGGGCTACGAGCGGGGCGCTTTGAATCGGCACAAAAAACAACTGTCATTTCGTTACCGTTAGTCCAGCGTACTTGTATTATAGAGGTCAGTGACTGGATCCTTCTTTTACTTAACACCATACTTTTGTACCTACATTCTTGCAAATAAATCATCATTTCATTTCATTTCTAAAGTAGCCTAAGTGTTATTTCGAAAACTATTCACCTACAAATACCTAGATGTTATTTGAAGCAACGCTGTATTTCGGAACGCGTACCTAGTTTAATTATCGCCTAGAATAATCATGAGCTTCACATCGCACACCACTCGAATTCTAATTGGTTGAGGTGCGCTTAGGACAGAACTGGAGCATTTATGTCTCATCTATCAACTAGTACTTGGCTAATGCTGAATGAATAGGTGGAGTATCTTATTATACAACGTGTTTTTTTATATCCCATAACTCTAGGGTTATATTCTTTAAGTAAAAATAATACAAAAAGTCCTAGAATATGTGGTTCAAAAATGCATAGTTTCAAAGATATCATGGATCTAAGTTTCATTAATAAATACGATTAATAAATTTTCATTCAAACTAATCGTTCATATTTAAAGCTAAGAAAATGCGACGTTGTCATATTCCACGCAAGGGTGTTTTACATTAATAATCGTGACTTTGTCGAATTATTTTAATTATTTTTATGGAAAAAAAACACATATTTGAAAAATTATTCATATGCCAGTTGATTCTTTGATATGGTCTCATTAATACCCTAGAGTTGTGGGATATAAAAAAACACCTTGTTTATCCGAAAAGTATGATGTTTATAGCTATTGGATAGTTAGTAGCCTGCTACTGTAATTACCAATACAGAATTCCATTCGGGTTGATTTTCAATATCTTTTGTTAGGGTTCTGTAACCAAAGGGTGCCAACGGAACCCCCGTTGTCCGTCCGTCTATAACAGGGCTATTATCTTTTCAACCGAAATACGTAGACACTTGAAATTTTACAGAATGTGGACTACAATAGCCGCTATAACAACAAATAATAAAAATAAATTAAAGTTAAAAATTAAAGCAGCCCCATACAAGAAACATGGTATTTTCGGCGTTTTTTTGCTCTATCCCGGTACGGAACCCTTCGTGTGCGAGTCCGACTTGCACTTGGCCTCTTTTTTTATCCAGCGACATTTCCACAAAGTACCATTGGTAATTCAAGAAAATCGTTACTCTTTATAGGATCAAGGGGCTCTTTATAGGTCAATAGCGGGGTTATTGCGTAACAGTTTGACACTCCTTTGACAGTTTAACAACATTCATTGCGTTCTTTACGTTGTTGGGTAGGTACATTTTTCGAACTATATGAAGCAATGAATTAGCAATATCCTTCAAAATTATTCAGCCGGCTGATTCTGTAAAAATCTCACCGAGAAAACTTAAGTGAAGTGAGGTTGTTTTTGCTAGGAATTGACACTATTGACAGCTCACTCCACGCTCACTTCCCCACTTCAAGTTTTCACGGTGAGATTTTTACAGAATAGCACCGCTGATTGTAATTTGTAGTGTGTTACGCAATCAAGGTCCTGGGTAGTCTAAGTTTTTAAAATTTGTTGTATTGTTTGCAGTGAAAATACCGTTTCTAAGGCTATATGTGACTCTAGACTAAGAAACAATGCACAGCAAACTGTAATTAGAGCTGTAATTGTTTCTTTTCTTCTCTTTATTTCGCTTTGAAAACACTGAATTCCCTCTATATAATATACATAGGTAAGAAAAATCTTTGTCTCACGAAGTTTTTTTTTAAACTAAATAGGATATCCTGAATAAGTTAAGTGCTTGGAGTGTGATGATTTGTTCTACCTATAATTTACCATTTGTATATTGTTTACATTTTTAATACATAAATTCATGCCTTCTTCCCATGCGGGTGGGCAGACACCACAAAACGTTACCTACTGTGATTCTAACATTATTATTATTATTATTTATTATATTACAACAACATCATGTCTATTATACCTATTTAATTCTTTGGTATGATAAAAATTTTATTGGAATAGTAAAAACATTATCATACCAAAAATATTATCATGCTGGCTATGGTTTCTTTTGAACAAACTAATTGCAAATATTGCAATAGTATCTAGTACGTATGTGGATTCCATGCGGTACCACTAAATACTAACGGTTTAATTACAAACACTCCTTGCTTTTTTACTATCTAGCAGAACATTTTAATCGTTTTCAATAAAACAGCAATGAGACAAACAGAGGATCTTCCCTGGTGTACTATCAATACAATTAATCCAAAGACATCTCGTAAACGTATAATTGAGTAGGGCTTCCCAAAATCTTACTTAAGATCACCTTAGATTTGTAGACTATTTTCTATTTTATTAAGTACTGACAGGCCCATATTGTCCTCCCATATCTATTAACACTAAGTTTTAAACATTGTAAAATACAAATATTTTTGAAAGAGTAACCGTGGAGTTGCTTTGCTGAATAGTAACTGACCAATAACATAATTGGAACCGTGCACATAGCTTCCGACGGTTCATATGTGCCCATGTAAGTTTATGTGAAATTAAATATTTTGATTTTGTTTTGAAAGTAGAAAGAATATTTCAATCTGTAAAATACTAAGATTAAGTTTCTTGGTTGTGGTTTTTTTAAAGGGAGAATTGTTAGAAAAGCAATACTTTTACACAATGGAAGGATGAAAAATAGCTACCGCGAGGTGAGGAAAATTGAAACAAATTCAAACACTCTATTTTATTAACTGCAAGGTGTCAAAATGGTGTCTTTCTGAATATTTCGCTTTCATTCATATTATGAGAATTGTTTTTATATCTTTTTTTTTGGAGATAGCTTACTCCAATAGAACGTGAAAATTGGACGTAGTTAATGGTAAATAAGTCTCATTAGAATAACAGTAACAGCTGTCCCGTTTTGAAATGCTGCTGCTGTAAGCAAGTTATATTGACATCAAGGAATGTGAGTCTAGCATAATAAGCCTCTCAATGTTCTGCTTCTGTACTGCTGGGACACCGGCCTCCTCTCGGTGAGAGGGAGTGGTCCGTAATCCACCACGCGGGTCGGGTAGTGTGGGTTGGTAGATGTCACATTTCTTCGAATTTTCGGTTCTAGAACATGCCGTTATCCTGACGATGCTTTCCTTCACCGTTTTGAGAGCAGTCGTGATTAAATAATTTATAAAACGTAAAGCGATCTCAGGGATGTGAGTCTGATAATTACATTATAAACTCCAATTTATTCCAAATTCCAATAGCCGCATTGAAAGTTGCCTCATTTGCCTTGCCCTCTGTCAGTGGGAAAACGTAACATCCAAGCTAATATTGATACCGAGTAAAAGCCGCATCCCGTTGTATTCCGACTGCGAAACTATTGCGGTCCGGTGCGGCGCTTCAACGCGTTCCGATCAAATCGAAACCACTCGAACAATATCCATAAAGTGCTCGCTCGAACAAGACGTGTATCGGGTTTGTTTGAAATCGAAACTTGTGAATAGTTTTGTTTGATGGCTCATGTCGGTTTATATTGCAGAGATAAATTGGCGGCTGCTTCATGCTATCGCTACTTTTATTGAGCCACAATCCTAGGAAATCCTTTTGATCAATTGACTTCAATGTAACCGTTTCTGTTTGAACGGAGCCTGTAAATTGTTCCTTTGTAGTTTGTTACTATTTTGTAGCTATAACAGACAGAATATCAAAAACTTAGGCAAAGATTTACTAGCAAATATTTTATTTATCTCTTGATTCTGAAATAATTTTTAATGTACCTGTCTTTATGCCTAAGATGAGGTTTGATACTGCAACGGAATTTATACTACCTGCTTATATAGATTCGTAACAGAAGCACGGCCATGGCTTGCATATACAAAAAGCCCCATTCTTTATGTACCAATAATTTAATAGGCCTCATGTGTTAGGGGAGCGCCTCTCACAATTTAATGGGCTTTTGTCCAGCCTCTGAAACCCGCGTTGTACGGGCAATTAATATCTGCTCCTGAAGAGAAGAAATTCAATAATAACATTTTCCTCCATTTTGATTATTAATTGGGGATCGAACCTCACTCTCCATAAGGGTTAAAGTGTTGCTCACCCCATTGACACTGATAATGTAATTACCTATCTGTGATGACGTTGGTAGTACCTTACAATACAATTGAATTTATAGCAACTTTTAGAAATATTGCAGGCTCAATCTGTAGAGATAGCTAGCTTCATGCATGCCTTAATCCCGTAGTGGTCTGATCAGTTTCGAACACCCATAGCCTAGTAAATCGTTACAATGTGATGGGTAGCGAGCGAGCCTATTTCCATTTATCGGACATGTTCTGGGGGATTGGAACAATCCGCCAACTCGGGATGTAGTAATATCGAACGCTGGACCTCAAAGTAATAGTTAGATGTTCGGAGAGATGCCTGGAGTTAGACTGTTTCCAATTTAAATAAATGGAAATTAGGAAAGTGCTGTTACACTTAAAGATTTGATGAGAGATATAAACCAGAAAACCGGTTCAGAAATTGGTTGGTTCAAGCTTCCCTCAAAAAATATAGGTGCAAAACACTCGCATATGACGGAGGCACACTTACTTTTCATCTTCTGGCAGCTCGATGTACAGCGGTAGCAGCGTGATGTTGCGCAGATGGAGCGGGTAGTCGCCGGCCAGGTACGTGTGAGACAGGTCGGCGAGCGAGCGGTTGAACGCCCGCACCGCGTCGTCTGCCGAGCGCGGCGCAGCGATGCCCACGTAGAAGGCGGTGCGCGCGTCCGCTTGCAGCACGCGCAGCTCCCCCGACGCCGCCAGCACCGCGCACGCGCACCACGCATACCACACCGCGCACGCCGCCCACCGGCGTCCGCGCATCGCGGACCTCACCGCCGCCCACGCCCCCCCCGCCCCCCGCACCGCCACGCCATACCACGCGCCCGACAAACACCATCCACCCTCAAACTAACGTCCCACCACACACAGACACCCACCACAACATTTACTGCACTTTTAAGTACAACAATTTATATTTACAGTTATATAACACTGCCCGATGAATGTTACTGTTTATGGCACAGAATTATGGACGGTAAATCATAATAACATTTTATATTTCTCTGTTCCGCGATCCCTGGTACTCGGCTCATTTGCGTATCTGTAACAAAAGGAGGACATCTATTTGTATGGTAATGACTTTAACGAGAACATTGTAATTACAAATTAGACTTAATCAATATTAACATTTCCGTAGCAGTGCTACGCCAATACGGTGGATCTCGTAGCAACTGGCTACGAGGCTACGAGTTTAGGAAGCTTTGCTGCGGTCAAATTGGTTATCCTAGTTATCATACAAATATCTTATTACAAGTACAAGTAGACCGGGATAAGAGCGGACGAACGTCAACCGATTTAACTGAATAAATTAAGGATAATACTGATCTTGGGGTACCTACATCTGGTTTGAATGTCACACCTTCACCCTTGTCTCAAACATATTGGTGTTTATAATATTATGTTTGGGAGAGAGTTTATGTAAAGATTGTGTACTATGTGCACCACTGTATATAGTCAATGTTGTTGATACCACCTAATTGGCGCCCAGATATAGGTATGTACATAAGTGTGATACGTAGGTAAGTATTTACTAAACATTTTTGGGTTTACTAATACACTTAAATTATAGTTAAGAAACATTTAAACTTAAAAATGTATGGTTAAACAGTCGCTAATCAATCATTACGTAATTTTAGGCAACGAGCAAAGTTTATAAATAAAGGGTAATCCTACTTATTAATATTATAAACGCGAAAGTTTGTGATGATGGATGGATGGATATTTGTTACTCTTTCACGCAAAAACTACTGCGACGTATTTGGATGAAATTTTGCACACAGATAGTTTATCATCATCATCATCATCTGCCTAACCTTTTCCCAACTATGTTGGGGTCGGCTTCCAGTCTAACCGGATGCAGCTGAATACCAGTATTTAAATGGAGCGACTGCCTATCTGACCTCCACAACCCAGTTACTGGGTAATACGATACCTCTTGGTAAGCTGGTTGTCAGACTTTCGGGCTTCTGACTACCCGACTGTCAAAGATCCACGAATGACAGCCGGGACCAATTGCTTAACGTGCTTTCCGAAGTACGAAGGGGTCACGGTATGTAAAGATGGTCACCAATCCGCAGACCAACCGCGGCAAGCGTAGCTTAACCTGATCGATCAACCTGTGCGGCTGTTATTATTTATCCACGGGCCCCTCACACAGATAGTTTATAATCAGGATTAAATTTCCCACGAGATCGAAACGTATGCGGGTGAAACCCGGGGCGCTGTTAGAAATAATATAACTATTTAAAATATTCCAATTAGCTGAACATCGTGAGTAGAAGAAAAACGTCTGAGTAAAAAATACACCATTTTCAATAGGCAGTCACTTGTTTATTAATTAAAACTTTACCTCCCATTCCATAACAGGCAGTCAGTAACAGAGCCCTTATCCATTTACAGTGGGTTCTCGGTTTAAGTAACTGCTGCTTTAATCTTGTTTACGGCTAGTACACGTTAATTAATTTACGTTCAGCGTTATCACTCTTTTTCGTCGGTCGTGCGCCGTCGCGCGTCGGGCTCAATTTAGTTCCCGGTCGAATTTTGCGAGATCTTGACGTGACATAACCTATTTACTTTCACGAAAAACCGTGTTAAGTTAACGCTACTCATTAATTATTTTGGGATATACTTAGTGGAACAGTTACCTCGTAATTTGATAGCGTTACGGTATTGCACAGCACATTAGTACGAACTAGTTATTATCCAATAAGGTTGTTAGGTACCTACATTACTTGTACTATAAGGGACTATAAATATAATTAGTTTTATCTTCCCATAAATAGTCGACGATGTCATGTTTTCATATTTATGGATATTGGAGACCATAAACTATTAATAAAAGCGATAATTATAATATAGCTGACTGGATATCCCTTAATATCTCGCAAAAGTTCATTCACATAGCATATTTTATGGGAAATATTTATTTATCATTTACGTAATTAAGCAAAGAGTAGTTATGACGTTTTTAATCTAACTTTTTTTTTGGCAACTGTGCCACTGTCATCTATTCTGCCAGCACCTCATCTTAACTTAACACTTGAACTTTATTTAAATAATTTACAAATTATAAACAAACTTTAATATACGTCCTACAATCAATTAACTATATTTACATTATCTTATCGTTAATCATTATCGTCTGTGTGGTGCCGGACTTAAAGAATACCACCACCCCTTACTTCCCGTGGGTGTCGTAAAAGGCGACTAAGGATCGTACCGGAGAATGGGCAGCAGCGTTCTCTATGTATTCCACCATCATACCATACTGCGATCGCCAACCCGCCTGCCAAGCGTGGCAATTATGGCAAACCCTCTCAAAATTGGGGGAGGCCTATGTCCAGCAGTGGACGTCTATCGGCTGAAACGACGACATTATCTTATAGATAATAATTATTAAGCCAGCACAATGTTAAATCCCTAGGATTAAATGTCTAGCCCGTGTGAAGTGTTGATTTGGATTCAAAACACACCCTCGTCAAACGACGTCTTCGCGATGTTACTAATTGAAACTATGTACGACTATGTAAGCGATGATTCATTCCGGTCTGATCCTCTAAACAGCCCCCTGGATCCCCTGCTAGTTATTCTTCTGTTTTAATCTCTGTCTTATCCACTTTATCTAGGTCTGATCCCTGTAGTACTAAACTATAAGCACGTCTTCGCGCATTATGGTTAGGTAATACCTAAGTATTATGTTTGAAATATTTTAAATTGAAAGGTGATATATACAAACATAAACTTACGCCTACTTCCCATGGGGTAGGCAGAAACTGCAGTACGCCACCTGCTACGATTGAGAGGTGACATCGTATCATCATAATTTTCTCTGGGCCAATTAAAAGAGTGTCATTAATACATTGTACAATCCGAAAAAAATAAGGATGGAATCAACAGCAAAATGACTCAATAAATCAATCAATGAGACGAGATTATTTTAATTGGCAACACTGAGCTGTCAAATCTCGAGCACTCAATAGTAATAATAACTTGGTAAATATAGATTTGTGGTGTTCTAAATCTACACATAAAAAAACTGTTTACTAACAAATATTGTCTTGTCCTTTCAGCTACTATCATTTATAACGAGATATCTACCACGAAGTGCAAAGTTGGACAGCTGTGGACATTTCGTTTATCTAATATCCTGACTTAGCTTGTTGACTTAGCTATAGTAAAGTAACTATGGTATTATACCACTGCTAACCCGAATTTAACGTACGGTTGGCTAATAGCCACTAATAATCCGAATTTGAGAGCAGTGGAGGCAGTTGTGGCTCAGACTTACGACTCTTAGGTACGAACCGGAGCAGGCACTTTAGTTTGTGTAGTTTATTTCCTCACCACTGCTCTAAAGGAAAACAGTGCAAACCGGCTAGTCCTAGAACTAAAAACTCAAAGACATGTGACATTATCAACCCGCACTGGGCCCGGGTAGTGGATTACGGCCCATTGACTCTCACAGAGAGCTGAGCTGATTATGCTAACCCGAATTTACCGGGCGGTTTGCAAATAGTCAAAAGTTTAACCTGAAGATCTCTATAATTCCAATCAAATAAATAATCTCTCTACACACCTACTATCTTTAACATTAGGTTTTTTTTAAATAATTCTCTATCAGTCTCAATTTTTTTTTTCTGACTGGGTATTGCTTTTGGTAGACTAATAACTTCATCAAGAAGGTTAAACTTTAGTAAAGTTTAGTGTTATTTCTTATTATTTACATGCAGTTGCACCGAAACACGTCATCATTTTATTTAAAACTTCTCATAAAAATAACGGCAAACCTCGAGGTGGCAAGGATTTGTTTAGAGAAATCTACCCAGTCTGAGAGATCGAGAGAATCTCTTACTTCAATATTTGAATTCATTGAACAAATTCTAATTTCCTTCCAATATTTTCTCCGTTCGTAAAAGCTTTTTGTTCATTAATAGAATTTTCCTTTGATGTAAGTACTTACAAACCTACAATCTGTACGCGGTTTAAGTAAAGGATTAAGTGGGATGTCGGATTAATTAATTGCTAATTACTTGCGGTCACATTATGAGGCCACGTCGACTTCGGTCAGCTAGACCTAGTTTTAATCCTAACTTAGTAAGTGATTGTTAACAAGTTACGAGTAGTTCATACAACTAATGCAATTCAGAACACGAAGTTGGTTAACAAGTCCTTATCTAGGTGGGATAGGAAAGAGTTTGCAGTTTCCTAAGTACCCTAATATTGCGTGGTTGCGGCAAATAGACTATGACGTCGGTGACTTGAAAAACAACTTTGGTCCTTAAGAGGAAATGCGGTCGGAGAGACTTTTAAAAATGCTAAGTAAAAAGTCATAATTCGAGGTTTGGCTCTCGCCTATTTCCTACTCCAATATTGGACCAATTTGAAAGAAATGTCATAAAACGAATATGAAGAATATATACTGTCTCCCTATGTTTTTCTTTTTTCATTAATAGTTGTCAAATTTGTACACTAGGCATCTGTTTCTTTTTTTTTTTTTTTTTTGTGACAGCGATTTACATCGGCATTTTTTGAGGGTTCTAGTGCTTATAAAAACAATGTATCATCAAAAAGGAAAACATAGGGACATACAAATAGTTAATATTTATTATTCTGTAAAAAAAATCATTGCTTCATCTAGCATAGTAGTCATTCTAGTCATTAGCCAGAAAGAAAACAGGCGAGAGCGTTTCTATGTAGAAACGACCACCCGTATTTCCTCTTAAGGATAAAGCTCCATTATCGTTGTAGTGTTATTAACCAGCAATCCGGATATTAAACATTGTAACTAACATCCTGAGCCTGAGCCTCAGAAAGGAGTAAAGGTAGAGGCTTTGCAGTCACCAATCAACTTCCTCGGCGCATTGATTAATCAAAGGCTCTCAATTTTCGAAAGACGCCCTGAAGTGCTGACTGAGATCAATCGTTAAAGTAATCAAAGAGACTTTGTCACATTAACGAGCTGATAAATACCAAACGTTATGATTAAGTAGGAACTAAATATAATGAAACAAGACTTGTTAATGAGTACCTTATACTCCTCAAACCCCCTTCAGTTCTATATATCTCGTTTGTTCGTTCTCAGAGCTGGCCGGTACCCACTCTAATTTGCATTGTTTACTGTTGCATGGACAACATACTTTACAAAATTTGCTTCGCAGACACTCGCATTCAGAATGAAATATTATACATACTCAACATGTTACATAACTCTAACTTTATGGCTGCGTCAACCTGATAGGAGTAACGGATTGAAAAATTTAATACTTGATTCTTGTTCTACTATACAGGGTGGTCCGTGACAGGGACATCGACGTGCTACCTATTACCATGGATACAGCACATTATCCTATGGTAAAAGGGCGCAGTGCTGCACACCCATACCCTATTTCAAGTTAAACAAATATCAACTTAATTTCAATGAAGATTAAGTTGATTTCAGAGTGACTAGCACTACTGACAAAGTTATAAAAATGTTCGAAGTTGTAGCGTAAATTGAACTTTATTGTGTAGGAATTAAATTTATTTTTCCATTAATTCATATATGTTTACATTTTTGCACGGTAGATCCTCCTCTAACGTACAAATTTTCCATAGGTTATTAAAAAAAAATATTGTTCCATACATTTTAACCGCGTAAGTATTGCACTTTTGTATGAAACGGCAGTTTTTTTTTTAACTACTAAAACTTTGGGCAGAATCATGTCCTGAATCCATGATAACATGTTGCGCGCTTGTATAAGCAGAATTCATTCTTACTTTTTAAAGTGGAAAAATGCTTGTCCATGTTTGTTATCTATCGATCAGGTAGGTCCTGGTACTCTGTCCATCGCAATCCCAATAGGTTTTGGGGTTTGAATATTCAACGTTAAAGCGGGCTGACACTTTTCGAATAATATTGTGATAAAAAAAATAGGTCACGGCATATATTATCTGTGGCTTTGTTTAGAAAACATTTAAAAACATCAACTTTGAAATAATAATGTGTCCGGCACTCACGCTGCCACTTTTTTATATTCCCTACCCAAGGCATTTCAAAACTCTTCGGCATTCATCTAATTAAATATCCGTCTACGAGTATTCAGTTTCAGACTTACACAGCTCTCGTATATAATAACGTTTCTTGAAGATGAATCGAAATTCTCTTTTTGTACAGAATAATAACTTTCATGCATACTGTATACGGTTCTATTTAATTTCACAAAACATTGAAATGAGGATAGCTACTTGTTGGAATTGAATAAAGAGTGGTTTTATAAATTCGTTATTACAGCCTTTTGATTTCGCAGCGGCGACTATTTGACGAGTCTTTATAGTTTAAACTGGCGGCACTTTCATGTTAAAATAAGCCTCGAGGTTTCGTCGAGCGCCCGGCACGGCTCGCTGTAATTGAACGTGTAGCAGCGGGCCGGTTATTTCGGATGGAACTAAGCAAAGACAGCTGTGGCAGCATTAGTTATACCCAACGAGATCATTTTACGTTTTTTAAACATTGCAAATCCTAACTAATATTATAAATGCGAAAGTAATTTTGTTTGTTACCTTTTCACGCCTAAACCACTGATCCGATCATCCTGAAATTTTGCATATACGTTGTCAGATGTACAGAAACGGACATAGGGTACCTATCATCCCGAAAAAAAGTGGTGTTTCATGAGGTAAACAATAATAACGTTATTATGATAATATATGGCGCCACGTGTCTTTCGAACGGGATCGACATTTATGCGGGTGAAACCGCGGGGCGCTGCTAGAGGCCCACAATGTCAAATTGCACTTTTACTCACGACAATGACTATCAGTATGACATTCGCGACGAAAGCCGAAGAGATCACTTTGCTGAGAAAACACATTTTCACGCTCGATATATTTTGACTCACCGAACGTTTTATAAGTTCACACCAAGAGATTTCCCAGTTCGCCTTACCTTGCACTTACAGAAGAATTTAGATCTAGTTTTTACACACCATTGAGTTTGTCAGGATAATGTAAGGCAGGTTCAGATAAAACTTCTATGACAGTGTACGTAGTGCAAGCAAAGTGTGATATGAACAGCGCTTCCAGTTTGTAAACTTAAAGTAAATTATAGACATGCCCATTAAACGAGCGAAATTTTACTTTAAACTGCGTTAATTTACTCACTAGCAGAGACATAACGTTAGAGCTTATCATTTGCATATTACATACTAAAACTACTTTGAACATGATGCTTTTTATGTGTTACTAACGAACGTAAATGTATTTCATGCCGTGTTTATGAAACTAAAGTTGGTTTCATTAATTAAAATCTACTTTAGTTGAGAGCAGCATCTTCAATCTCAGCGGCTAAGCTATTAGTCTGACCCGTGATTAAATGGAAGGCCAGCGCCTAGCACTTATGTCGTAGGTGGGTACCTACGACATAAGTGCTGGGCCCTAGTTGCCCCGTATAAGTCTTCCAACCTACCATTATTCATCACAAAGTAGCTGTAGTACATAGTTACCCTAAAAACAACTACGCAAAGTGAAAGTTAAAAGTTGTTGTATGACGTCAGGCAAAAGTCATCCATCACTAGTAGGCCGGATAATAAATCTCATAAACAAAATATACTATGACGTACGAGCAAAATAACTTAATCCAAAAAAGAATGTTATATTCAATTTGTTACTTATCATGCATGGTGGGAACAATGAACTGGAATGTAGATCAGGAATACGTTTCAGCATGTGGAACGAAACCTGGGAGACCGATGATTGGATTACTCGCTAGACGATAAAGCAATAGTGTTACGAGCTGATGTATTGGTGACATAAATAGTTGAACTGAAACTATTAACTGTAGTGATTTCATTAGTGCCTTTAGGGTAGTACCTGTTGCTGGTCAACAATGTTTAACGATACAGATATTAATATACACAGGTAAAATAAAATATTACCTGGACGTATTGTAGATACATTGTCCAACTTAGAAGCACGCACAGTACCTACTTATATAGATTTGTGGTTTTACATAAATATGGTTGATCCCGTTGAAGAATAACCTCGTTTTAACGTTTTATACACTACGTTAATATACGTGTCAAAATGTATTATAAAATTAACTGAGTTTAAATTATGGCTCGACATTATCTAATATCTCCGTGTAAACGAAACGTAAGCCCAAGCTGATGACAACATTCGAACCTTTTGGGAATTGCCTCAAGAGCAATTTAAGAAAAGAAGCTTCGATTTCCTCGGAGACTGTCTGTTCATCGCTGTCGATGTACCTACCTTGATCTCAGAGGGCGGTGTCACTGTCTCATAAATGTTATCTTAGTCTTTAGAATCGTGTTATCGGTTATTTCAACGCCTAAAGGCGCGATGTTCCCCTTTCTAAAAACAAACCCTGAGGTAAGCGTTTTTGTAAACGCTTATGACATTATCCCGGGCAACTAACAATTTGGAAAGAAATAAGACGTGTCCTTCGAGACAAATCTCTAAGTTTTATAAGGGACAAGTGACAATCAATATTGCCCCTATTATAACGGGACGTGGGTGGACGCAAACGCAGTCCCTCCGCTCCCAAGGGTTCCGCCACAACAAAAACATTGTACATCAAATAAATCGTAGTCGTTACAGAGAACTTCACTAGTCCATCGCTCGTGACTACAAGTCTCGCCAAGGGAACGGTCGGTATTACCGCATGGGCCTATGACAACGACAGCCGTAATAATGTGCTTTGTATGCAAAGTAACCACTTTAAGACCGTTTGATAGGTCAGATTGTGTTCCCCATATTTTTACCAGCGGGTGCAGTTCGGTAGACAATTTGTAATGGTGGGAACATGTTTATTCGCGACTAGCGAGCCATTGTATAGTTCACGCGCTACCATTTATTTCAGTTTTTAGTTTATTTCTTTTTGTCCGAAATAGAGTTCACGGACCTTTTGCAGCAACGTGAACAGTTAAATGTTTTATATCCATTATTATTTAGTTTTCATTCTGTATTTGGCGAAGAAAAGAAAGCATAATTTAATTTACAGGTATGCTTTTTTATGCATTTGGAGTATTCACATGCAGTATGGTATAAAAAAATATTTAACAAAATCCGTTAAATAAAATAACAGCGTGCCGTAACTGTAGATCTAACAGAAGTACTCTTGAACATTTTGATTTACGGTTAAATTGACACTTGTACAAAAATAAAGTCAAGTGTTTAAAAAGACGAACCGTTACATTATTATGTACTTGACTTGGAATACCGTTCAAAGATTTCTCAAGTACCTTGTTGAATCAACTTCGGTTGTATATAAAGTCAAGATGTGGTAGCACATATAATTAAAAAGACAATTATAATCGGTTTCTAGCAAGTTAATAGTAATAGTATTTTTTTTTTAAACTTCTAGAGGTCTCGCCCCCTGCACTAAGACATCCTGTAAGACAGGGCTCAAGGTTTCTCCGGTTACATGTATCAGCATAAGAAGGCTTAGACAATATACAATTTACACTTAGTTTTTACAATAATAAACAGGAAATCGAAATAAAATACGAAAGCTTAATGAACAAAACGTAATAGGTTACTTGGAAAACATTCAATTTTTCAAACGACTTTACAACAGCAAAAAGTCTGAAAGTAAGCATTTATTAGCATTCATATGAAAAATGTCTCTAAGCTATAGTTTCAACTTCAAATAACTCAAGACCTTAGAGCTTTCCGTCTGTGTAGACAGCATTGCACTGCAGAATCTGGTTTCCCAGACACCTATTGTAACTTGAACTTACAAACAAAGGAGTATCGAGCAAAGGAAGCGTCTGATGAAGTGACAATAGGACGAGAACTCACTCAGAAGAAGATTACAGAATATAAGATTACCCACATGTTACCATACAAATGCTTTCATAAATGGACAATGACGTGTAGATGAATACCTGTGAGGCACCGGGACGCTTGTGGCAAGCCAGTGTGATTTCAATGAGCAGCCTTGCCCACTTCAAAGGGTATGCTCATTCGAACCAATATCAATGCAAATGTTGTTGAATATGTAGCCTCCCCGCTAGTAACGCATAATTTCATTGAAATAGGTTCCCTGGTAAAAAGCCCTCAGATTAACATTATAATATACCCGAGTTTCGTTTGAAAGTAACCTTTTAATTCTAGTTGACTCGGGGCTTTGTTGTGATGGATATTGTCCCTATTACTAACTAAATATTTAAGGCCAAGTTTGGGATGAAATTTCGTCTAATAATATTGGATTAGTAGCAACTCAAATCAAGTTGATAAAATTAGGTAAAGTTTTAATGAAGGTTTTCATAAGGACAAAACGGTTACATTTATCTAAATGAAGAATTACGGTATGTGACAATCTGTACTTAAAACTTTTATAAGCTTCAAGAGATTGGTCGCCGTAGTACTTTGTATTATACGGAATGTCGCCAAGGAATAATTTTCAGTTGATTTGAAATGGACGGCACTTCCGCCCTTTGCCGGATTACATAATTGCATTGCCCCATTATTTTCTAAATCGCTGTGCGAAAACGAATCGTGTTTCAACATTTTTAGGGTTCCGTAAATCCGAATGAACTCGGAACCATTATAACATCACTTGTGTGTCCGTCTGTTACAGCCGATTTGCGCCAATATAATGGACCAATTATGGTGAAATTTAGCACACATATTATGAACTTTTGTGACCCAAACGCGGACATGTAACGTAAATAAATGATTTTGAATATCGGGAGTAACTTTTGGTGGCAATTACGTTTTTGTTTACCTCTACCGTGTGACATATCAAATAAAAGGGTTTACTGTGAGTAAGTCTCAATTTTTTTCATATAATTTTAAAATAAATAGTTTTAAAGTTATTTAAGTAAATAAATAAAAATTGACCATTACTGGGAGTAATGGTCAACTTCGAAACTACTAAGCCTATTTTTTTTTAATACAGAAGATAGTGTTCTACCTATAAATTACAGAAAACTTATAAGAAGTCTTAAAATAATATGGTAAATCTCCCAATACTGGGCGTACAAACTTACATTTGCAGTTGGGGATGTATGGGAGAACATGCTTTTCAACTATGTACATTGTTAAGTTTGATCTTGGGATAAATTAATCCAACTACGGAACCCTTCATTATGCGTTCGACACGCACTTGGCCGGTTTTTTTTTATTATCTTCCGTAGCGACGTTTATTTTTATGAAAGAATTAAAGAAAGAAGACGAAAAGGGGCGAGTGGCGCTCCAGGCGGATATGCTCCACGCAGAACATTTTCAATACAAAGTAAACTTGTCCGTAGATTGCGGAACATCCATACAATATAGCTAGGTATTACAAACTCATTTGAATTTTAAATCTCGTGAATCTTCTTTGAAACTATGCTAAACTGTCAAAGTTATTCCGAGCCACGACAAATATTACAGCTCAAATGAAGTTTCACTTGATACCGTTCCAGATAGGTCCAAGTTTGTTACTAAAAATAATGACAGTTCAAGAAAAGAGGAAATGTAGTTTGACTTCCTTCTTTAGTTCTTAATACTGAAATAAGTTATTAAAGCTTCATATTTAACTTAGGGCTGATTTTTCATCGCCAGATAACTCTTATTCGTTATTTATGAAATAACTGTCAACATTCAAAATTATTCCTCGAATAAAGATATCAGATGATTGATAAATCGGCCCTCAGTCGGGTAATTTACTACGACATATTATTTATACAAACGAAGCAGTATTATATAGCGGTCTGTGTGGTGCCGGACTTAAAGAATACCACCACCCCTTATTTCCCGTGGGTGTCGTAAAAGGCGACTAAGGATCGTACCGGAGAATGGGCAGCAGCGTTATCTATGTATTCCACCACCATACCATATTGCGATCGCCAACCCGCCTGCCAAGCGTGGCGATTATGGCAAACCTTCCCAAAATTGGGGGAGGCCTGTGTCCAGCAGTGGACGTCTATCGGCTGAAACGACGATTATATAGCTAATGAACGCCTTTCAGAAATATCCACACACAAAACTTTATTAGTTTGTGGAACTACACAGCATTTCTATGAAATCATGGAATATTTTAACTCACTTTCCACGACTTTTCAGTTAATTGATATTTCGGCAAATACATTCCGTGGAAAATCTACCTTTACTGACAAACTCTTCGTAAACAAATGCATTATAAAAGATTGAATAAATAAATCAATATTGATTTTACTTCTTATATTGTTGGGTTGAGTGGGGTCGCTGTGTACATTGTTTAGTAAAACAAAACCGGAATTTCGCAAGTGCACGAATGTTTATCCCAAGATTGAGAACATAGGAAGTCTGTGGCAGAACATCAATTTACGACAACGGACCTTCTCGTTTCGGGTGTCGTTCCATTAAGACCCTCCCTTAATGGCTTGCGTAACTCGACAACGTGGCTATACCTATAGAAAGACCTCCAAAAATTGTGTCTACGTACAAATTAAAAACATAAAACGACGTCAGCGAAATAAACGGATTAATTCCGGCCGATGCATCCGTAACTACACCAACGAATTTATTTGATCTGGTTTTAGTTGCTTCGGCCTATCTGAATAATATCTGAACTCTTGTTTGCTGTGTTCAACAAATAGCTACTGTTATTATTTTATTCAGAATATTGATAAAATGGATTGACTTTTCTGATTAAATTTGATTTCAGACTGCAACATTGTTCTGCATTGTTATTTGAGTTCTGAATTTGATAACATCCTTATAAAGCATAATCTTATTATTTTTGCTAAAAGTATGTTGAAACGAACGATTTTACAAAACGTAGAAATTAAGAAAACCATGGCTTTTGCCACAGCGCTCTGTTTTATTTGATTCATCTTATTCATCATTATGTGGGCGTTAAAGCTTGTTTACTGTCGGCAAATAATTGGCCGTACGGGTTTTTTTTTTCTTTCCCTCTTTTATCTCGACATAATAATTAACAAAAAAAAATCTTTAGCAATTATATTACAGATTCTACAGCAGTTGACTGCCAAAAAACTTAAACAAGAATCGAATTATACATGAAAGCCACTATTTCATTACTTCCTTCAGTTGAAATAGTAAAAAACGTGACAGAGATTCGAAATCACCGGTAAACCGTGGCATAGTTTTCGAACATACGTGAAAAAGTGTGATGGCACTCACAAAAAAGGAATACACCGGAAAAAATATTTCAATTAGAACAGAGTCATATTTACGAGCGTCCAAAGGTTTGCAATAGAACAAAACAAAATATTACCCGCCACATGTATTAAATTACATCTGCGGAAATTATTGTACAGTCAACAAAACAGATTGTGTTTATAAAAAGAAAAAGTTTTTGCCTAGAGCAAGCAATAGTCATTGTAATGAATGCCAGATAACTTTTTAACATAAGAAACTTCGTCTATGCTTATTATTTGTAGCATTGTCAACAACTTAACTACTCAACAGACGCTATAAAATATGAAGTAAAAGTTTTTTTTTTAATAAACTGCTTTAATATGGTTTTTGTTGACCGTACAATGCAAATATTTGGAAGTGACACACACATTGTTTGACAAATGCAATAATATCATTGTTGGGTTTGATGTATGAAACGACAAATAATTCTGTATTCCGTGTTGGGAAAATTGATTAGCGGTTACTGTCTTGTCACTCAGTAATCCTATTTTGTAGTTCATGTAGATATTTTCTGTTTACCTTTGACGTGTGTCGATTAGGTTTATAATAATTAGGTAGGCTTTAAAACAGTACAACATATAGTACCTAAAAACCCTTCGGCAAGGTACTTAATAGGTATAAGCCTGTAACTATTCGCAAGGGAACGCAGAGTTCACATTTGTCCGTGATCTCTAAGTCCCTGTAATAGAGGACTAGTCTATTGCCATTAACTGGATTTAAATCCTGACCCCGGACTAGACAAAAAGCTACTTAAATTACATAGTAATAAATCAAATTAAAGTCACTTATCATCTGTCTGTTTGACCATGTTGTTCTTATAAACTTCGGAACGGATTTTGATGCCGTTTTCACCATCATTTAGGTAATTTATTAAGAGAAATTGAAGCGTATACCATATTAATATAACACCTACTTATAATAAAGAAATCTCGAGGTTTTGTCAAGTCTTAAAAATCGTGCGAAGCGGAAGCGGGTCACTAGTAGAAATATTTAGAACGCCTGATCGATTCTGTAGTCAGTAACTAAATGCAGAAAAATCTCAAGTAATCTCGTGATTACTTGAGATTTTTCTGCATTTAGTTGCCATAATCTCGTGATTATGGCAACTAACATAACCATTATAAACATACATAGCTCTTAAAACTCTGTGTTTCAGAAGTGAGACAAAATACATAACTATGCAACAACTGACCTGAATTCTAGTATCCCTAAGAGAAGTTTCAAGTTGTCAACTAGATAGAGTACTCAGTTAAATGTACGCTTAAGATAGCAAGAGCTATAAGAAAACTGACTTAATACACACTATCTGTTAAGTCAGAATTAAGAGTCAAGATTATTTAGTCGAGTGAGTTGAATATCGCACCCGGCGTGATTATGGAAATAAGGAGAAGGAGATTATCCAGCTCGTTGAATACTGATGATAATTCCGTATAAATATTTTATACTCGGCTATGAGCACCATTTACTTATTTAAATAATTACTGGTAAAAATATCTGTCTGTAGGTATAGTGGATCCGCCAGGGATTACAATTAAATGTATTGAAATAACTGTAACGCTGGGTATGTACTACCTAGCTTTTCATGATAAGGAGTAGTGTTTCAGAAGTAATATACACTTCATGCGAGATCTTTCTGCATGAATTCCAGAAGCTAGAAGTCGGCTCGATATAATGTTCAATTGATAGACTCTAATAATTTACTCTATATAACAAATACGATCAAAACACACGTTACCTATTTTGTCGAAAATTCTTGAAGCGTGAACAATACAAGCAATATGATTAATCATGCTCGATCCACAGCATGATTTAGATTATAATCATAAAGCTCCTATTATTGCATAAAACGCACGATTAAACACTGCTCTTTTTCACAAACAATTGAATATTTTAAATGCGAAAATGTTTCGTGATTTCTTTGTTATTCAATCGCGTATGTGGCGGAATAACCGGTCAACGGTCAAACAATCGAGAAAGCTTACACACAGAAAAGGACTTGAACAACTTGTACATCCCTTTTCTTACCGTTTCGTTATTGTGGCGGGATAATGGCAACATGGTTGGGATACCTACAGTAAGAAATATTTTTCCAATCACATTTAAGAGATAGAGGATTTCATTCGAAAAGATAAAGAGAAGCTTCAGTGTTTTGTGGAAAATACACGAAATATTGAAACAATACCTACAAGAGTTGGCGAGGCACGTCACGGGCAGAGGTATTGTGCAGCATGACACGCGCATCCTTATTGAAAGAAAAAAAACGTGCTTTGACTACACCGCTGGAATCCCAGCGCGATTGTGCTTCACGGAACTTTATTGGATTGGCCAAGAACGAAAATGAAAGTTTGTTCTTCAGATTATAAAATTAAAAGTTGTTAATTAGAATAAATGGGCCAGTTGCGAAGTTGTATTTAATTAGAGACAACTTTTGTTGTTTTGTTACGGGTTTTGCGGTGTTCAACGTCTACTTTTATATTCTAAACTAGCCTCTAAAGAACAAGAAGGAAAAGTGGAACAATTTGCTTAAAGAAGTTACAATATTGTTGATAGAGGTTTTCATTTTGCTAAAATACCCGTAAGTATAAACTACTAAATTGTATGAACGAATAAATAGAGAGGAGCCGGCCAAATTCCCGTTGCAAGCCCCCAAATAGCCTCTTAACGAAAATTGCTTTTGTCCCAGGAGCACAAACCTCCAGACATTCCAGTGCAAGAGAATAAATCCGAGATGCTTTTATATGGAAGGAGATTTCCAACTGAATTGAGTTTAGGTCATCAACGAGAATGAAGACGTTTATCTGTATAATTCTTACGAGCAGAGTTGCTCTAGTTTCTCTTTCACGCGACGTGCCTGCAAATTGAAGGTCGACATTGAAGCGAGCTGAATTCTTAACGGCCAAAACTGTTTACAGTCACTTTAAAGTTAAACGTACACTTTAAAACAAGCTAAGCTGAGTCTTCGCTTCGTACCAGTAAGCTACGAAAAAATAAACCTATTTCCAATTAATCTGTATGCAGTGCGGGCTTATGTTCTGCCAACAAATCAACAACTTCAGTTGCCAACTAATCGTTACGCACACACACACTAACCCTATATTGATGAATATAAAACGTTCCACAGAGGCCGTTACATATTCATCATAGATAAATGCGGGTGCCACATACAGATCGGACTGAAGGATTAATTTCACTTTGAGCAACACACCGCCGCTCTTTGTTCTTGTTGGTTTTCATTTTCGGTTATTCGTGAGTTAGTAACGGGTTCCACTCGAGTAGGTCTATATGTGCGCCCGTTAGGCTCGAGGCTCATCATGCATATTCAAAGGTGGCGGAGCTTGAGACAAGTGGCTCAATGTTACTTCGTCGCGCCGAACTACCGCTTTCGAGGCCACGCGTTAATGCTGCTGCATATCTAAGCAGCTTACTTATAATTAAAATAATCCTTGATATTTTATCACTGAAGTAATAAACTAGGAAGCTACTCATTCAGCTGAATGCCAACCGCTATGATCTTTACATACCTACCATCCATCCAAAGGTTGTCATTAAAAGATCGCTTTTAGCGATAAGACCGCCCATTGTGTCACCCTTTGTACAGTTTCTAGATTTATATGTCTGTAATATATATATGTAATTTATATTTATATGTCTGGATAATGGTTATAATTAAAGAGTATTCTATTCTATCTATATAAAGACATACTACACCACCAGATTATATTTCTGTACGTAGTACGTACTACGGTTGTATGGTTATCACCATGGAATCAGACAGTAAACCTCCACACGTACCGATCGTGGTAACTATAGAAACATACGTACATGAAATTCTCTTACTAAATCCCAGACTACTGATTCTGTGCAATATTCAGACGTTTGCTTAGGGTATTCATTTATTAACAAGCAAATGTAATAACCGGATGCAGCTGAATACCAGTATTTTACATGGAGCGACTGCCTATCTGACCTCCACAACCCAATTACATGGTAATACGATACCCCTTGATAAGACTGGTTGTCAGACTTTCGAATGTAATAAGTACCTACCCATCATCTAATATTTAACTACAGAATTAATTCAGTCTAAAAGCCTATTACTACACAAAATTGCAATAATTTCCATCACAAAATATTTGAAATATTTGCAATATCTTCGTGTTTCAAGACGTCTGTGAGAAAGAAAGGCTGAAAGTTCAAGCGTGTCAAAATGGAGCAGCTTCTCGGATAATTTTAAACTGTATCTTTTCGGGTGTGGGATTTTCTCCTTTGTCGGGTTTCCCACGGAATAATGTGAACCCTTACAGTATTTCTATTCTTGGTTCGTTGTAGTTAACTACAATGATTTGTATGAGACATGCCAATGCCAATGATTATTTTTAGCTAAGTTTTAGGTAAACGAAGTAGTTTTTTGACCATCTATCAGAATCAGAATTTTTTATTTGCAGTGTAGGTGAAAAACTCTCTCGAAGAGAGGAGGCCTGTATCCCAGCAGTGGGAACATAGGCTGATTATGCGTACGTGAAAAATAAAAGTGTTATTGGAAGTGCATTGTTCTGTATGCCATATCTACAACGTGCTTTTTTTATATCCCATAACTCTAGGGGGTCATTATGAACAACTTTTACTATGGGAGCAAACCTGAAATCGCGAAAAAAATCAGTTGTTCCCTACATTTTGACGAGTTATAGGTACGAAAATAAATGTAGGAAAAAGCTGATTTTTTTTTCGCGATTTCAGGTTTGGCCCCGTAGTAAAAGTTGTTCATAATAATGAGTAAAATGACCCCCTAGAGTTATGAGATACCAAAAAAAACACGTTGTATATCCCAGAACATTTCAGAAAGCGCTATTTTTTTGTTTTTTAAATACAAGGAATCATAAAATTAACAGAGCATACCAGAAGGCCAATTCCCATAATTAAAAACTTTCAAAATCTTCTCATCTCGGGATTGTCCGAAAGCCACCGCCGGCCCGGAACATAAAGGGCTAAGGAAGGAACACGGGTGGGTTTCCGCTGGCCCGGAACATAAAGGGCTAAGGAAGTAACACACCCTGGGTTTCAGTCAGTAAGAGTCTGACACTCCCTTCCGCTCCACCCAGAGCGGGAGGAGTCATTTGATGATTTCCCATCCGCAAAAAAAAAAAGCTTCAATCAATGTCAAAAAATGTAGGGAAATAGTAGGTACTTTTGACAGATTGAGACTAAGATCAGACTGTGAATGTTCTTAAAATTACGAGAATTGCCCCTCTGATGTGTGTTGTCCCTTTTCTGGCTTTTCAATCAATAGTTAAAGTAGATAAATGCAAATTTTATGAATACCATGTTCCCTATGTTTAACTTCGTTCAAACAATGCATTGTTCGCAATTCATAATGTTTACTGTTCGTCCACATTATTCCAATGTGTATACAAACGATTCCGACATGAAGATGTCATTTCCTGTATTACTAAACTCTGTTCACTTTATGGTGATTGATATGACAAATAATAGTTAAAGTAGCTAAATGAAAATGTTACGAATACCATATCCCCATTGTTTAACTTCGGTCAAACAATGCGTTATTCGCAATTCATAATGTTTACTGCTCGTCCACATTATTTCAATGTGTATACAAACTTTTCTGTTATGAAGATGTCATTTCCTGTATTACTAAACTCTGTTCACTTTATGGTGATTGATATGACAAATTCTAGAAGTAATGCACGGTTTCTGAAAGTCTAGATATACCTTTCAATAAATTACTAGATAATGTTATGTATTTTAGCGATATTTTCCTTAGTTCTGTGTTCAGAATAAAGTAAATTAAAAATAACAAAATGCATGTTCATTAACAAATTCGGCAGTAAAAAACTGAGCAGTAAACTACTTAAAAATGAGTATAATAAATATTTCAATGGATAATTCAATAAATATTAAGCACTAAAAGGGCTTAACGGCCAGTTATTTACGTGAGGGTAGTTAACAAGGAAATAGTTGGTAAGAAATCTAACTTGGATGTGTTGTTGGTCACAGTTCTAACATAAATTAACCCATTGTCGGGATGGCCTGGCTTAGTAACTTCTTCTTTTTAGCGTGTCGATAGCAATCTAAATGGACTCGGCCCAGAAGTCGGCTACTTGTTTGGCGCCATCACCAGCGACCATCATTTCCTGTAACTTGCAGTTCACAGGACACGCAGGATTAGCTACTGCGACCAATTCGGCACGCGCGTGGTTGGTCACAGTTCCAACCAAACCTAAGAACGCTAACTTATAGTACTCTTTGCCTAAAAACTGCCGAACTGTTTACCTAACTGCCCATTCCAACATTTTTCCTGGCCATTTATTTATTAATAATATTTGAGTATTTTTGTGTCACTTTTGTCATGTGTCATAACGGCTGTCATTTGTGGATCTTTGACGGTCGTTGCGGGTAGTCAGAAGCCCGAAAGTCTGACAACCAGTCTTACCAAGGAGTAACGTATTACCCAGGAACTGGGTTTGGAGTTTATATAGGCAGTCGCTCCATGTAAAATACTGGTACTCAGCTGCATCCGGTTAGACTGGAAGCCGACCCCAACATAGTTGGGAAAAGGCTAGGCTGATGCCTAACCTGATGATTTGAGTAATTTTACTACTGATATTAAAGGATGAAATAACCGACCAATTTTCGTTTTATTACTGTTCATGAGTTACTGTCTTCCAACCACCGCAAAATAAAACGACTCCCGTACCCATTTTTTTTCAACCAATCATAATCACCTCTCTATTCTTTATATAACTGTTCGTATTGACCGATAACTTGTATGTGTGTTGCAAACTGTGACTTTAAGTCGGTTTTTTTTTTTAAAGCAGTTGACTTGCGCTTGACAATATTACTTACATAAAACATTCAATTATTACAACAAGTAAAAAAAATATTAACCTATTTGAAATAGCAAATGGAAGGATGGACTCTGGTCAATAATAAATAAAAAACTGGCCATTAAAGTAATATCTAGTTATTGTCAATCTCGCGTTGCACGCTATGTAAAAAATACGGTGAAAAAAAAAGCGGTGTCATATTAATCACCATAAAAAGAACGTAGTATAAGTTTTAGTATCTGGTTAGTAATACAAACATACGGTCGCACAATCAAGTGTAAACAGAAGCTGGTCTATATAGATAGAGCCCATAATTCAAGGGCTCGTCGTAATAAAAGGCATTTATGCCATACGTGTGTGGCACATAAACTACCCGGTAAATAATTACTGGCAAGAAATACATTTCGGAGATTACCTACTCGTATGATTTTGTGATTTTTCACATCTAGTCCTTTTGTCCGCGGTAACAGTGTTAAAAAGTAGTCCTTTAGTATTTTTACCTGTAACAATAAAATTATTAATTTTAGGTTATTTAGATGCCCACGATAGTTTCGTTACGAAATTATACCACGAGAACGTGCTACCGAGACAAAAGTAGTCTATGTCCTTCCCTAGGAGGCCGTCTACCTCCTTGCCAAATTTTATCGAAATATGATCAGTGGTTTAGGAGTGAAAAGGTAACATACCTACAAACAGATTTACTTTCGAATTTATAATAGTACTTGCAGCGCCCCGCGATTTCACCCGCATAAGTGTCGATCCTGTAGGAATATCGGTACAAAAACTATTCTATGTCTTTTCCCGGGACTCAAACTATCTCTATACAAAATTTCATCTAAATCGGTTTAGCGGCTTAAGCGTGAAGAGGTGAACAGACAGACACACTTTCGCATTTATAATATTAGTAGTATGGATAGTATGGATGGATAAAATATTAATAATTGCTTGCTGCACTTACAGCGTACACCAAACCGTGGAGGAAGCCAAACAATTAACCAAAAAAAATCATGCAAACATTAGGCATAGATTTATATACATATTATATGATCATATAATGGAATATTCAAAATACTAGTACTTTTGTACGTTCGGTTGTTTAATGAATAAACAATCGAAAGGATTAAAGCTCCCTTAATTAACTTGCACGGGTTTACAGGTTATTGTCTGGTATTACCTCAATTTGTGTTTAATCAAAACAATGTATTTATGAAAATGTTTTAATGTGTATTTATGAGGGGCCCGTGGGTAAATAATACCAGCCGCACAGTTCGATCGATCAGGTTATGCTGCGCTTGCCGCGGTTGGTCTGTGGATGGGTGACCATCTTTACATACCGTGACCCCTCCGTACCTCGGAAAGCACGTTCAGCTGTTGGCCCCGGCTGTCATTCGTGGATCTTTCAGAAATCGATCAGAAACCCGAAAGTCCGATAACTAGTCTTACCAAGGGGTATCGCATTACCCAGTAACTGGGTTGTGGAGGTCAGATAGGCAGTTGCTCCATGTAAAATACTGGTATTCAGCTGCATCCGGTTAGACTGGAAGTCGACCCCAACTTAGTTGGGAAAAGGCTACGCAGATGATGAATGTATTTATGAAAAGCGAGAATCATTCTTCAGTTGTGACAAACATGTCATTGTGAGCTAGAATAATAGCTTAAGGACATGCGTATTCATGTGTTTTCACACCACCAATGAACTGGGCCCGCGTGGAGCATTATGGCCCACTCCCTCTCACATAGAGGCCTGTGTTTCAGAAGTGCTGATTTTGCTATGCTGTATTTGAACCAAGTTTCAAGTTGCCCAAAGGAATGAGATTTGTCCTAATAATTATCCGTGTTCCCTTTTTATCCCGTTCTAAGATTATTTTCGCAAAATCCTTTCATATACTCGTAGCATCTTAGGGCGCGTACACATAGCGATCCGTTGTACAGGTCCGTTATTTGATGGCGTATGTAGTTGTATGAGCGAGTTCACACACAATGCAGTATTCCGGATCCAGTAAAAAAGAGTTGAGATAAGATCCGTTAAAAAGGATCCTGTAAAATCGGACGTTCTATGTGTACGCGCCCTTAGTGTCATAAATTACTGTAACAGAAGTAACCTGCTATCATGATTATAATTTCGTTGTTTCAGCTCTACGTTGATGAGTTATTCTTTTTAGGGTTCCGTACCTCGACCGGAAAAAACGGAACCCTTATAGGATTCCTTTGTTTTTATGGTTGCGTGAAAGGATGCCAGCGGGACCTATTACTAAGCCTCCAAGCCTCCGCAGTCCGTCCATCCGTCTGTCCAGCCGTCCGTCTATCTGTCAGCGGGTTGTATCTCATGAACCGTAATAGGTAGACAGTTGGAATTTTCAAAGAGTGTGTATTTCTATTGCCGCTATAACAACAAATAATAAAAACAAAATAAAGTTAAAAATTAAAGGGAGTCTCCATCAAAGAAACGTGTTTTTTCGGCGTTTTTGGCCTTGTGTGCGAGTCCGAGTCGCACTTGACCGGTTTTTGTTTATCACAATCAGAATTGCCTGGCAACTGTTTAAGCCACGGTGATTTCTGCGGGCCTTATTTTGCCCAAGGCATTACAAATTAAAATGTTATTTAATTCAAAAGTGTGTACGTAAGTAAATAAAAAAATAAAATAATTCCAGTACAAAGCCGCAGCGAGCGTGCCCCAGGGCAATTGAAGTACAGAACCGTGTTTCTCTTATCTATGCTTTATCCTCAGAGATATGCGTATAATAATACATATAATATATTGACTATCTGTAGCGTAGGTACCTACTGATAATTACGATAGTAACATGAATTATTCAAATTTAATATCAAATAGTGCTTGCGATTTCACCGAATTTAACGTAATATATTTCTATGGGTAATATTATTTATCGATTCAGGACATTTACACATATAAATATCCAGATAATGGTATTATGAATATTGTTAATAGGTATACACATACATACATACATACACTCACCCCTTTTTTCATGGGGAAAAAAGTAGCTGTAGCTAGAAACTACAGAACGTCACCTGCTACGATCTTTACATACCATACGTTTACGTTCAATAAATTTCGTAATAGGTATACAGAAAGAAAGAAAGAAAAAAGTTTATTTGGACACAGTTCGTGAAACCTACTACTAAAAGAAACCTATTAACATTGCTTATTGCTTATTTGCTTTTTATATGGTGTACATAATAAAGAGTATTCTATTCTATTCTATTAGTATAAACGTCAAGAAGCTAATCAGACGATAATCATTACATAACTTTAAGCAACGTTTTTAAACGAACCTAAACCGTTTTTTTCAAATAAAATTACAGGCACTTTTGAAAAAAAAAAAGGCACTTTTGAATTGTCAAGGGGTCGGTCAGTCAGAAAGCTGAAGCTGTCTATTCCACAAAATATAGGCTAGAGAAAAAAAAAATAGTAGTTGAGTAGCACGTGTACGCAATTCCGCAGAGTCATTACCTATGCCCACATTGAGCTCATGTTGACTTTTTGCTAAAGTAAAATTACAACCGGCCATTATTTGTTCTCTTTGTCACGACTGCTGAGTAGGGTAGTTTCACTATGTTTTACAAAACACTGTTATTTACATGGAAAGTTGGCAAACAGTAAAACACCCATGTTACGAACACACAAATCCCTTAATCTTGACTTATCTGTACAGACTAAGTTGGAATCTTCATTTGCAAGTTTTGCAACCATTTGCAAATATTATAAGGTACTTAGTGTACTAATAATATTGTGAACTGGTCAAAACTTTTGCTTATCAACTTTTAGAGGATTTTCGTATTGAGAAACTAATAGCATGAACCGAATAATCCAACCTCCAATAATTCCCATTTTGCGCTTCGAAAAATATTATTGAGCACTCTAATAATAATGATTGCACCTCTTTATGTGAACCTCAAATAGTTCCCATTTTGAGGTCCTAAAAATGCTAAATTAGCCAAGCAACTGCGACTATTGCTTAGCTAATTAGCAACCGGAACGTTAAAAAGAACAATTTTTTTTTTTTAAATGCTTTAAAAATTTTGTCAAAAAAGTTTTTAGAGGGTAATTTATTTTAAAAAGTATCCATCATTAGAATTTCAATAACTTTTAAGTGGATTAGTTAAATATTTTCCGAAAATAATTAGCTTTACAGACATTATAAGTATAAGTTGGTAACTGATAGAAGAATAATTTCTGAACTTTGTTTCTCCAAAAACGTATAATTTAGAAAAAGTGCAGCAATAATTCCATTTTTATTTTCAATTACTTATCTAAAACGTATGTACCTAATTGAAAGCCAAAACGTTTGTAAAACCAGCGACATCAATTTCAATAACACCGACAGATACAATTTTCCGATATCAAAGCGAACGTGACGCATACCTACATAGTAGATCTAAACGCGATATGCAGAATTATGCAAACCTTTCTAATAGATTAGCGGTGTACACAGATACATACATATGCACCAGGCAATTCGAGCTTCTCCTGAATAAAATAAGACCAGTCAAGAATGTATTCGATTTTCACACCCCGCGTTCAGTATCGATTGTTTACATCTTACGTCTATGGCGATACGAAGGTTCGAAGGTGATTAAGAAAGATAAACTCGTTGCACACGTTGTTAAAGTCTTCGAGTGGAGTTGAGCATTAAGCGAAGCGTATACTTTGAAGCCTTGTTTGAAAATAATAGGTTGAGAGTACGTTACGAAGGTTACGAAGTATTGAACCGAAGGTCTTTATTTTTTCGTTTTTCATTTATTTTTAACCTTTGCCAAAAGAACCAGGTTCTTAATAATTAAATACAATCTAGATTTTATGACAATTAAGCAATTTTTATCTAACTTAATTTTTACGAGATTTTTATTTACGAATTACGAAAACGGTAAGTAGATTGATGATTAATAAACCATTTATTAAAACTCAATCTAGTATTTGAACATCAATCTCAAATATATTTCAGATTCAACACCAAAATGCGGCCAAAATTGCTCCATTTAAAAAACGCATTATAGATACGTTCGCCATCGAAAAAAGCGCTATCGAAGATTGGCCAATTTATTCTCACTTTAAAAATCAATTGATGTGTGCAGCCAGACAAAATGGAGTCTCGAATGCATTTCGCATTGTGTCCCAGAATTGAACTGCAAGACTGTTTTTCCAAGACGGCCAGATTTTTCTTTTGAGTTGGAAAATCCATTATCACTGAGTGTTTATAAGCTGTACTGGCATTTTGGGAGAAGCTCGTATGAGTACAAGATGGGATCAATATCGATACTTATCTATATAAATAAAAAATGATGATTTGGCAATTTTTTGTATCCAAATGCTTGTAACAGTCAGTGAAAACTTGGAAATGTTTCCCGGAATATTTTCAAAATCGAAAAACTGATCGTCTTTTTCTCCCGACTTTTTACTGTTTGGACAGGACAACGTCTGTCGGGTCAGCTACTTATTAATTTATGTTTAGCCATTTCGCCGAGGTAAACATCCATTAACATTATAGTGCATATTACTCGATGAAGTGCGGATCCATAAACATTTGCTTTAAAGCTAATCAGTCTACCCTATAGCTCATTAACAAATGAAATGAAACTACGTCATCTTAACGTCACATTTAATCACCTGCGGGGCAATTGATAAAATTAACACTTTAACAATCATCATCATCATCAATTTCATTTTGACAGTTCAACGACATTCATTGCGTTATTTACGTGTTCAGCAGACAAATTTTTCGAACATATGAAGCAATGGATTAGCAATATGCTTCAAAATTATTCAGATTCCGATTGATAGTGTGTTACGCATTTGGGTGCTGCTTATTTACTTGGAGGCATCACACCTAACCTTCATACACAAATTGCTAACACGCTGGAACTGAAGTGTGATATAAAAGTATATTATCGTAACCTTACGCAGGGAGGTGGAACACACCCTTAATCTCTTTATTTTAGGAGCCGGCACGTGGCTCCTTTACTCACGTTACCCGTGTGACATGAAATTTTAACGATTTGTGAAACATTCTTAAGCTTACGTGTTATCTTTGAAGTGGTTGTACGATACTTCAAAGGAGATTATCGAATCAAGCTTGACATGATCAAGTATGTAATATAGGGTGAAATTTTTAAGATGGGGCAGTAAGGACAGGTATCTAACCGCTGTAGGTACAGGAAAACGGTATTAGGAGACTACCTTAACTTATTGAGAAAATTTGATCTGCATTCACAGATATTGAAAAAAAAAATTCAGTCATCAAGGAAATGGGCAATTTTGCCAATCGATCCTGTTTCTTATAAGGATCAAAAAACTCTATTAGACCAACTGAGCAGTGGTGGCCAAGTGGTAACGGCCGCGACTTACGAGTTGTAGGTCGTAGGTTCGAACCCAGACAGGCGCTTTACTTTGTGTAAATTATTTCATCACCACTGCTCTCAAAACGGTGAAGGAAAACATCGTGAGGAAACCGGCATGTCCTAGAACCAAAAATTCGAAGACATGTGACATCTGCCAATCCGCACTGGGCCCGCGTGGTGGATTACGGCCCACTCCCTCTCACCGAGAGGAGGCCTGTGTCCCAGCAGTGGGAACATTATAGGCTGTATATATATATATATAGACCAACTGAGGTTTAAATACTAAAAAAGTCAAAACCGCAAAAGAAAATCTTTTCCCATACATCACCATCTGCCTAGCCTTTCCCAACTATGTTGGGGTCTGCTTCCAGTCTAACCGGATGCAGCTGAATACCAGTATTTTACATGGAGCGACTGCCTATCTGACCTCCACAACCCAGTTACAGAGTTTAAAAAAAAAGTTTAAATAACTTTTCCCATACATTTCGTAGAAAATGAGAATCCATATTAGTTCAACGGTTAAGTTACCTTTAACGCTTAATTTTAGGTACTCTTAATGTGATTCTAATAAAACCTACAGCTACCTAAAAGACAGCAGTTACTACAACTTCAAAAAGATACCACACTTTGAACCTACCCTTGGTCTGTATGCGGCTGGCATCAGGGGCCGGTGCGTATGGCAGCAATGTTCTCTGAACAGGCACAGCAGTTGTTTCACATGTTGTTTTTCTTGTGTTCGATAGATAATTCATTACCTATGTTTTACAATGAATAAAATCTTGAATCTTGATACATGTGCATACTCAAAGAGATTTAAGATATTTTTGTTATTCTACACTTCCTCTGACTGACATCGAACACAACATAACACAGCAGAGCAATGACATACAAAAGAACCGAGAAAGCAGTAGAACCGTGCCAAAAGATTCACCGGAGAAGCTCGATCTGAACCAACCTGGCAGCGACGTCGCGTCGTAAAAAGATCCCCTTCCATAATATACAAAAATCACCCATATCTCCACTGGTCCAATGCTTACTCTAGGATGCATATCCGGTACGGCTCTTAAATCCTTTCCTATCCTGCGGGCACGTCTTCCCTACCTTTATAGCGCCCCCCGGTCTACTCCTTGATATGCAATGGTCGCTGGAGCACCATGAATATGAAGTTACAGGGGTTAACGCGAATCTTGGGATTCATTCGCCTAATCGAGTCTGGTTTATCCACGCTTTTATCCACGCTGGGGTCGGTGCATTTCATATATCGCACCTCAGCTCAAATAATGTCACAACTCAAAAAAATATAAAAACTCTTTTATTGCACCATTCGTTTCAGAAAACTTCAAAATCTTATCTTGAATAATGTCGTGCTTATAGCTTAAATATTTATCCCTAGGTGGCACTAGTGTCATTATAATGTTAAGTGAAAAAAAAAACGTTAGTATAAAATTTCAAACGCGTTTTTCTCGGAAGTTTGCTTTTTTGACTTAAAACACTATTTGAGCGGAGGTGCGATATTCGTTCATACTCTACACTTTCACTGACTGCATCTATAGTCCAATTGTTATTGTTTCCTAAAAGAGCAGTAGCCACCACATGCGTTCGTAATGTCCAAATACAGAGCATTTTTTGTCACCAATAGTGGTAAAAATGACAGATATTCTTGGCATCCGTTATAAATGTTACGGAAACGCTCCTCTATGAAATCCAGTAGCAGCTTTTTCCGTTGTTTGTCATTCAAACTTGTAAGTCTAGCAAACTTGTAAGTGTAAGTTTACTATATGAAACTACTTTCAGTCTTTCAGGCATACAGAAATTAATTTCACGACATTAAAAAGTTGGAAAATTGCATAAAATGTTGTGTCATAAAACCTTCAGTTTCACAGTGATCATGGCGTGATGGCACCACCGGCATCGAAGCTTGTTTTTGCGATGCATAGTGATGCTGCATCCATGTTCATGAACAGAATAAAGAAAAGATTGCCACGCAAGAAAACACGATGGTATCCATGTCCTGGGTGTCCATAAGGCCGCTTCTTAGACTTCTCTGTTTATATACCAAGGGAATCCCAAAGACACTGGTTTCTATGGAATTCACTGATAACCTGTTTGTTTTTATCAGTATTCCAGTGTGGATTTCATATTTTCGGCGTAGAGATACGCACGCCCGCTCAGTGCATAATCTTTCGCGATACTAGTTACATCACGTTTTACCCGATGAAACTAGTTGCATGACACTAGTCAAAAATCGTTCAGGTTGCGAAACTAATTTGTTTTCATAAAACTTAGCATGCATTATGAAATTATATAAAGACAAACTATTTAATGAAAATAATGTCAAACAAATTTAAACAAATGTGATGTCATGAACTACTATTTTGCGCAACTAGTTTTGTTATACAAATTCGGCTTCATAGCACTCCCATCATTAGTTTATTTCTACTTCTTTAAATGCCGTTAATTGGCATCCACAGAGTACGTTTATTGCATTATTATTATTTGTAATTACATTAAACATTATAACCATTTCAGCAGTAATATTCTTATTTTCATTTAATTTTTGCCGGAATGATGCCATAGAGCAGGCAGGAATAGGCAGTCCAGGCAAAGACAAGTAATGAGGTTATTATACGTCTAGTGTTGACATCCGATCTACGGTCATAATTATTTTTAAACCCTATCAGAATACCAGCACCTTACCTTTTGGCCTCGTAGATTTTTTTATTTTTTAATAAACCTAGTCATGTTTTTTTTTTTTTTTTCTATGTCTGTGTCACTCTATTTAGTTTGTGTTTTTCCTGTACGACACTTTTTCTTTTCTTTCTTTCTCTACTTAGAATTCAGATTAGAATTGGGTCTAAAATTCAGTCCATTTCTTCATCTTATTTCAACGCCGTCATCAACGATTTAATTATTACCCAAGACATAATTAATCAGAAAATAATCTTAGCCGACACGCACGTATCCCAAATGAATTGAAATAGTAGCTAGGTACCTACTGGAATACATCGTCCATGTGCCAATAACAGAATCAGTTCTCAGTAGATGTGTTGCAAGAACATCGATTTTGTTGGCCTCAACTCTAGCAAAAAGTACCTATTCCAGCATACACTATACCAAAATATTGTGATGTTGATTGTAGTTTATACATAATATACAAAAATCACATCGTGAGCAATCCGGCTGTCCTAGAAACATAAATTCGAAGATATGTGACATCTACCAAACCGCACTGGGCCGATCGTAGGAGATTACGGCCCACTCCCAACACACTGACACAACTTTATGGGCTGATTATGCTTATACAAAAATGAAACCCACATTTCATGAAATAGGCTTGCTTGTTTTTAGGCTCATGTAATAAGGGTTCCCTACGTGGATGTTAAAACGTGAATTGCAAACTAGGGTGTGCAGTACATCTTTGCCTACACCTTCAGGACATAGTCGCAATGTTATTTTAAGCTAAATATCAAGTGATTAAGTGATTAGATTTTTTTTTGCATTAATATCTTATTTTATTTTGAGCTTTCACGAAAGCGGCATAGAGAATGGTAATTGATAATAAGCAGATCATATTTTTAGCTGCCAAAACTGTAAAATTCTAATTACGCGGTCAGCGTAACTCTTCATAAGTAGGTAGCCTTTAAATATGTTATAAAATATTTACTTAGTTTATTCATTCTAAAACTGCTCATAGAGATTCAAAAAAGCATTCTTAATGTTCAAAGTTAAGTTTTTTTAACCAACGATGGTTTAGTTTAAGGGCCGGTACGTGGCCGGTACTTATAAAACAAAAGTTGACTGTATTAAGTATTTACCTACCCGGCTAAGAAAGTTTGAACGCGGTTTGAGTAAAAAGTGGAGGTAGGTAAATACTAGAGGTCTGCCCTCTGACGGAATAGCAAACCGATACTGCTTGGAGCGCTAAACTAATTTACATTATCCAATGTTTTAGTTGCAGGCAACTTGGAGAGCTTGTTATTGATTTAGTTAGGTCAAGAAGTTTTTTGTGTAAACGTGGTTTTTTGGTAAGACTTTTGTAAGTTTTGGTTTTTGTTGATCTGGAACGGATTCTTTTGTTTATTTTAGTTAAGGTTATCGGGAATACTAGGCTTATTGTTCTGAGTTGTTTTTGAGAAAAACTGAGACACATAATTTTAAACATGGAGACATAGATTTTATTTATGTATTTATTAAACACTCAAAAGGACAGACATATTCACGTATTTATAGTTTTTCTATAAAGCTGATTTTTATGTTAACAGCATCTACTTACTCGTCCAGGGGAGCTAAAAAGGCCACTTTGGCAGAATCATAAAAGGATAACATAATGTTAACCGTTAAGTTAATCGTATCAAATCCCATTGGTGTAGCATTTTTTTTTGTTTTTGCCAAATACCAATACCAATCAATCCGATCCAAATCCAATTCCAATCTCTTTGATTATACCTACGAAGTGCAGCGAAAAAAGGAAAAACACGGACTGTCTTCGCCATACTACGATTCATAATGTTATCCTTTTATGATTCTATAAAATGGCCTTTTTAGGCCCCCAGGTATTGCCTATATAAATTCTTAAAATGCGTTTGTAATATTTCAATGCTAAATAACACTCTCGAATAAACCCCTAAATATGTTTTTACCAGAAAAAAATCCAACCTAAGAAACCCGAGGATAAAAATTTCAGAAATAAATATCACATACTTTTCTCATAATCTTGGTTTCAATCCCAGCTTAATGTTGGCTATAGGCCTTTTCAATTTGAAGGCCGAGCTTTCCGGGGACGAATTTTCTTTTATCGTTTGCCCTTGTACGGATATTGTCTCTGGTACGTCAGACCACAGAATTGACCATTTTCTTATTCTTTATTACTATCTTTCTTTTTTTTTACTATTTTTCTATTCTTTTAATCAGTGTAGGTATCTACTTTATATTTCATGCTTATGCTTGTGCCAGTTCATATATGCTTCAGTAATATTATGTAAGTAAAGGACCGTAAAGGTTTACTTTGAACAAAATTGGTTTTTTCCATAGAGTTTATTAAACAGGGTTGGCAGGGACACCGATACGCAACCTGTTACCATTGATTCGATACATGATTTTGGACGCACCAGAGTTAAATAAAATGTTTCGTCGGTTATTAATAAACAAATAAGCTACTCCATATATTTTGACCGCGTAGGTATTGCACTTTTGTATGTAACCGCAGATTTTTTTTTTAAATAACCGATGAAATATTTCTACGTGGGGGGGGGCTAGAAATCAGCGGGATTGTCCGAAAAGGTTACCGCTGGCCAGGAAAATAAAGGGCTAAGGAAGGAACACGGGTGGGTTTGTTCAGTAAGAGTCTGACACTCCCTCCGCTCCACCCAGAGCGGGAGGGGTCATTTGATGATTTCCCATCCCATAAGAAAAACGGATTCTAGAATCATGTGCTTGAATTCATGGTTACGATGTCCCTGGCACCCTGTATGATATATCATTAAAACCTCTTCAAACACTGTTTCTTTTTTGTTGCCAGGCATGATAATATTTATGGATATCGGGTACTCAACAGCTCAATGCTAACGGATTTGATGGCGGGAGGAACGAACGTTACCCGTAAGCTCTGCTAGCTTACGAGCCCGAGCATTGTTCGTTTTCACACTGAATTGCATACTTTTGCTATATCCATACCATTAATAATTCTACAGCTATAGCGACACAATACAGTAAGCGATTAATAAAATATATCGGTACGCTTTTACGTCACCACAGAATGACTGAATAAAGTCATACACTAAGTTTTATAAGTGCTTTTCTCAAAATAAGTATGGAGTTCCACGTAGATAAATTCAAACTTACACACGATCTAAGCAGGACTTAACAATGTCGTGTGAAGGAATTTATTTCCTCAACTTTACGAGGAGAAAAGCAGTTAATTCTGATGCTGTCTTCACGTTTTTAATAGCCAGGATTTATAATTTGCTCCCCAAACATCACATTCCTAATAAATCGAGTTAATCTACTTACTCTTGGATAATAAAAGAAATAGGCTTTCTCGAAAGAGAAATGTTTATTTTTTCCGCTTAAGGAAACTCAATACAAAAATAACTCTTTTCCACTCTGCTTCTTTGTTCATTTTCATCGTGTTAATAACATTAAAAAATAATGCAACAAGCAAAAATTAAGATTAATGTTAAAACACTTTGGTGTATAAAAATACAATTTACTGAGACATTTGTCTCTGTCACGATCAAAAGTAGATAGAGCAAGATTCATCTCTGAGCCCTGAAAAAGGATATTCTGCTAAGCAAAGCACTTAGGTTGACCTAAAAAAAATATAAGTCTATATTTTCAGAATAAATTCAGACGCAGACTGAACATAAATCTAGCAAGGTTCATTAGGTAACAACATTTACAACTTGATGAAACAAGTGTAAAAAAGTAACGAGGTGCACGCAATTAAGTTTTATGTTAATTTAGTGTTTTAGCGCTCTCCCGCCACATGAATATTTCACAGCAATTAAAAATAAGTTGCTGTAGATATTCATGTTAATTTTTCGACTGCACATGATTATTTAACGTGTTATGATTAATATTCACACAGATGAATCTATTCCTATTTCAATCTTACTTTAAAGAAAGTTGGATTGAAATAGGAATAGATTCATAAACTTACCTTACAACTTAACAACAACAACTTAAAAGTTGCTTCTACTGTAGGGGACAGTAACTATTTCAAATAAACGCCGTGGTCAACTGAAAGGCACATGCCACTATATTTGTATAACTTAACTTTTATAGACACTTCACATAACAATTATACAGTTACACTGTGCTTTAACAATGGACTAGTTGGCGTTCTTCTTTCTTTAATAAACATAAACTTTTAATGCAGCTCAGGAGAGATCGGTAGCTAGCTAAGGACCGCTGTGTCGAGAGAAGCCGGGTGCCAACGTCGAGACTTCTTCTTTCTGCGTTCTTGTTGGTCGTGTTGTGAATGTGCCGAATGAAAAAATTAAAGAAAAGTTTTGAGTACGGATGTGGATACATTAAAGATACATCAAAGTTTTTGTTAATTGTTTTAAAACTTTTCATTAATTTTAAGCCGGCTTTAAGAGTAGGGAAGACTTCAGAAACGATGGATGGACTGATGGCTAGAAAGGGGGTGACTACCGAGATGAGGACTAATATAGAAGTATGGAAGAAAAAAACATGCTGCGCCAACCTCAAATAAATTGGGATAAGATCAGGAGAATGATGACCATGCAAGGGCAGAAACTAAAAAGATTGTGCCAAAAATGTTTGTATCTGCTTCGTTCATAGCATAGTCACAGAAACAGCAAAATACGACCTATTTATTAAGAAAAGTCGGCTAAGAGTAAAAACGTGTCGTCTAATTAACTTTATTTCAATTCTACATGTAGGAAAGTTCCTTAAAAATACAAAGAAAGAAGCTTAAATATTTAAACGTCTCAAAAAACAGAAAGAGGTATCGTTTACCTAGTCATTACCGAATCTGATTCAAACCTCGGTCCCGTTCCGAATGCTAATATAAATGGTACGCAATGAACAAATTCCATTGGTCTACCGAAATGATCGATTCAAATGAGGAAATCTAAATTCAGTGATTGTTCACTTTCCGTTAATGTAAAGTTTAAACTAATCTGTTTAAGTAAATTGCTGGATCACTATGTTACGTGTATATTTGCGCACTTATTTTTTTATATTTACCTAAGAATCAGCATTGCCATACTAAGTGGCAATGGTCCCAGCCTTTTGGGAACTTTTCTATTGACTGCATAATCAGCCTATAATGTTCTGTGCTGAGACACAGCTAGGCCTCCTCTTTGTGTGAGGCAGTGAGCCATAATACACCACGTGGGCCCACACTGGGCCCGCGTGGTTGGTGGATGACGCAAGTCTTCGAATTTTTGGTTCTAGAACATGTCGGGTTCCTCACGATGTTTTCCTTCACCGTTTTGAGAGTAGTGGTGATGAAATAGTTTACACAAAGTTAAGTGCCTGCTTAGGTTCGAACCCACGACGTACAACTCGTAAGTCGCGACCATTACCCCTGGGCGACCATTGACAGCGATGCGGACGAGTTTTTTTGATGACCTATGATTATTTCCCTTCCTTTTTTTATACTCCTGTATATATTGTTATTATTATTTTAAGACTGCCAGCTAATATAATTACCCATTATGTGAATATTACCTTGTTTGAAAATAAATAGATAGTACAGTAAATAATCTAACTTACTGTATGAACATTGTTGTAGTTAGGTAGCGGTATAGCACACAAAACTATTTCAACGAAAAACAGATGTGATACATGAAATTGCGTTGCTGAAATATTCAGTTTCATCAGATGTAGAGCCAATAAAGTTGAAAAGTAGCAAAGTATTCATGAATTTTCTTTGAGAAATATGTTAACTTAAGCTTTAGAAAAACATCAATTAGACAAGACCTAATTAAAAGTAGGTAGGTGCCTACTAAAGCATTGTAACTAAAGCATTCTACTGTCAAATCACCTTTAGATAAAACTGTTACTTTTCCCTCTCACTTAAGATTGTAATTAATCTAACTTATCTAGGCAACCATTTGATTTGGGTACAAGCACTCTATTGTGATAATCCGCCATTTTGTCCTTCCAGACATAGTAAATAGGTAACCGTTCTGAGGATTGTATAGATAGTCCCAAGCATGATTAGTAACACTAACGCAAGATTGAAAAGCGATTTTCACCTAAAGTATTAATAAAAATTGTACAGTGGTACAACATATTATTTAAAAAAAATACGAAATAGGTGTTTACCCAAAGTTGCTATCGTTATTTTACGAGAAAATCTCTTTAGAATTTTGCATACGTGACACAACCGTTTTTCTTGCCGTGATAAACTACGGTTTATTCACCACGATCGATCGTTAGTGTTGTATGGATCACTATGGAAGCTAGTTGACAGACGTTTTTTCTACGGCGCGGCTTATACGCCGTGTGTAGGCACGGTTCGTCTGTGTTGTATGGATCACTATGGAAGCTAGTTGACAGACGTTTTTTCTACGCCGCGGTTTATACGCCGTGTGTGGGCACGGTTCGCCAGTGTTGTATGGATCACTATGGAAGCTAGTTGACAGACGATTTTTTTCTACGGCGTGGTTTATACGCCGTGTGTAGGCACGGTTCGTTAGTATAGTATAGATCACTATGGAAGCTAGTTGACAGACGTTTTTTCTACGGCGCGGTTTATTCGCCGTGTGTAGGCACGGTTCGTTAGTGTTGTATGCATCACTATGGAAGCTAGTTGACAGACGTTTTTTCTACGCCGCGGTTTAGACGCCGTGTGTAGGCACGGTTCGCCAGTGTTGTATGGATCACTATGGAAGCTAGTTGACAGACGTTTTTTCTACGGCGCGGCTTATACGCCGTGTGTAGGCACGGTTCGTCAGTGTTCTATGGATCACTATGGAAGCTAGTTGACAGACGTTTTTTCTACGCCGCGGTTTATACGCCGTGTGTGGGCACGGTTCGTCAGTGTTGTATGGATCACTATGGAAGCTAGTTGACAGACGTTTTTTCTACGGCGCGGTTTATACGCCGTGTGTAGGCACGGTTCGTTAGTGTTGTATGGATCACTATGGAAGCTAGTTGACAGACGTTTTTTCTACGCCGCGGTTTATACGCCGTGTGTAGGCACGGTTCGTTAGTGTTGTATGGATCACTATGGAAGCTAGTTGACAGACGTTTTTTTCTACGGCTCGGTTTATACGCCGGGTGTAGGCACGGCTCGTTAGTGTTGTATGGATCACTATGGAAGCTTGTTCTCAGACACGTTTTTCCTACGACACGGTTTAAACGCTATACCATAAAGAAACCGTGCCGTGTACAAAGGGCCTAAGGCTTATGGTCGTGGCTGTACAGATAGATATACAGACTGATACTTATATGTAAGCAATCCACCCCAACGAAACTGGATTCGCAGAGTTTAGGTGTTTATTCGCGAAAATGGTCCGCTGTTTTTACAGCCCCATAAAAATTACACTGCTGAATCGTTTGATTTTGTTGATAAGATTTTTATTGCGAATATATGGCGATGACTTTTTATATTTTATACTAAAAATAAGATATTTGCGATTTTGTCGAGTGCTATGAACTTCTATGTAAAATCTTGTATACACCTAAGATGATAACTTTAAAAAGCTAAAAGGATTTCAGTTTTTTGTGATAGTAAGAGTCAATCAATCTGACTAGCCTTTTCCCGATTATGTCTGGGTCAGCTTCCAGTCTAACCAGATGCAGCTGAACACTAGTACCTATCTTACATAGAGAAACTGCTTATCTGACCTCCACAACCCAGTTACTGGGAAACACGATCTCCTTGGTAAGATTGGTTGTCCGACGATCGACTCATGCGGCTGTTATTGTTTAGCCACGACCCCCATGTAAGTGATAGTAAGTTATTCGAAGACGTGACAGAACAGGCAAAGACTTCTGTTGGCCTCAGCTTTAAGAATGTTCGCGACCTTAAAACTCTTTCAGCTATGTTCAAGTATCGGCTCTCGAACTTATGTTCATTAATCAAACGGCAGCCCGAAGCTTTTAATACTAACATATCTGATGGAAGTTTGGAGGGGCTTCTTGTTAAGTAATAGCAGCCGCTCGGGTCGATTGATCAAGTTACACTAAGCTTGCCGCGGTTGGTCCGTGGATGGGTGGCCATTTTTAAATACCAAGAGCCCACCGTGCCTCGTTAAGCCGTTGGTCCCGGTTGTCATTCGTGGATCTTTGACAGTCGTTATGGAACGTCAGAAATCCGAAATTCTGACAACCAGTCTTTCCAAGGGACATCCTATTACCCAGTAAGAGTAACTGGGTTGTGGAGGTCAGATACTCAGTCTCTCCATGTAAAGTACTGGTAATCAGCTGCATCCGGTTAGACTGGAAGCAGAAACCAACATAGTTGGTTAAAGGCTAGGCAGATGATGATATCTGATAGAAGTTTTTTGATATCGTTTTATTTGTGTCACTGACTTTTGTATGCTGATAAGATGAATAACATTTCCATAGCGAAGTCAAAATAAAAATGTTCTTATCATGTTCTACACTGTTTTCTTGTTTTTATAGAGGCTTTCATTTCATAATAGTCTCACTAAAACTACTTAATTAAAATCTTTAAATCACTGATAGGCAACGGACAGCCTACACCGCTGGGACTAGAATCATGAAATGTTTGAGCAAAAGTTCCTTCTATAAAGAAAGCACTACAGAAGAATACTTGAAAACGTATTAAGGGGACTACATGACGTAAAGCGCGGTCACTGTCGGACTGCATAGAAAAGGAAGAGAAGCGCGATAACACAACGCTGGTAGGTAATTTATTGTTTGTCCAAAAAAATTAAAACACTAGGGGTCTTACCACAAAAACTTAAACACTTGTTCAACGTGTGTCTAATGTCAGTGTTACGTCAAAATCCATATAAATACGTCGTGTTTCAAAGGTGTTTAGCCTAAACAACTGATAAACACTGTTTTGTGGTAGTAAGGTAGTGCTTTAGTATGTTGCTTGTAGAATAATCTGACAAAAAATCAAAATGATTGTATGTATATTAGTATGGTTTTTATTGTAAAAAGAAAGTTTTCAGAGGTATCTTCATTATTTTTGTCTATCGTATCAAATTAGTTGTATTATGTTTTCAGCACACTATCTAACTAGCATATATCCTGAAGAATATCATATATTTTTCTAATTTTTGTTTCCTGTAGTCGATCATATACTTTTAGGAATTATAAAACTTGCGTTTTTTGCGTTTAGGTCCTGTAGTCCTCATAAAGCGGTTAAATAAGGAATGAAACTTTGTATAGGCGTTATTATTGAACGTGGCAAAAATAACTTTTTCCGAGGGGAAATCGCATCGCGTGCACAGCTTGCAGTTGCATAAGCCAGATAAGTCTGAAGAGTAAAGACATTGCTACGTAACACAAGAAAAGGAATTTAGATTAAAATTAACCTTTTCCACTTTATAGTTCAGTTAAAGACCATAAATAACCTAATATCTAAGCTATCTTCAAGCTTTTGAAGAAGCTACATCACCATTCTCCTGTCCTTATATTTTTACTTGCACTGGCTCCTTGAAAACCCTTATGAAGAATTCATACTAAAATCCATATATATTCAGAGAAGTCATATAATAACTGAACCATGTTATATCATCATCATCATTTCAGCCGAAAGAGGCCCACTGCTGGACATAGGCCTCTCCCCAAAGGGGGAGGGTTTGCCATAATCGCTACGCTTGGCAGGCGGGTTGGCGATCGCAGTATAGTATGGTGGTGGAATGCATAGAGAACGCTGCTGCCCATTCTCCGGTTAGACCCTTAACCATGTTATACTTATATCGACAAATTATAAATAGCATATTATTACCGACTACAAATCAAAGTCATTAAAAACTCGTTGAATAATGTACGCATAACAAAATAACGGGATAAGCAATATTCTGTTAAATCCCAAAAGATAACGCCTAGTGATTTTGATAACCAACATCTGGGAAAGGCTAACAAAAACTCATTAACGAAATCTGTCTTTAACAACTTTGAGATAACGGTCGGCAGAATAAAGCCTTTCTGTTCCTCCGTAGTAAACAGTTTTTGTATAGACGCCAGCACATCAAGCTACTCGAAACTGTCAAATTTTCCCAATCAACTTTGAACCTTATGAGCGATAAAGTTAAAAATCTATTAAATAAATTTGACAGATTGTAGTAGCTTGATGTGCTGGCGTCTGTACCTCCAAATTATATGTCACTCTCGTCGATTTCAACCCAACCGAAATACAGACTGATTTATGATAGCTTTTACTTTTCTGTGTCGCAAACTCGCGGTAATCTCAACAATAGACTTAGTACAACAGTATGTGACAAATTACAAACATACAAATGCGAATTTATTATTTTGCTGTTGTTACATGAATATAAAATAGAGGCTGAATGTGACTCGTCTCAAAGCTCCGCCTGAGAATTGGAAACAGTAGGAAAGGTTGATTTCATTTGACGTCGTTAAAAAATTACATTTATCTTTTTCCCTTTTTTAAAGCGGAGTTATAATAAAATATTTTTTTTGCAGATTCAGGACAAAAAATGTAACCATTTCTTTAGACCCTTTAACAATATTAGAATTGGTTGTTCAAAACTTTTATCGAAGCAAAACTAGTATGCATAAAAGATATCAAAGAACGCAGAATTTTGTAGGTCCTGTCTATCCCTTTGAAACGTAATTATAATTGTGAGTTAAAGAGGGTAGAATTTAGTGGATACTAAAACCCTGGGATATTTTTATTTTTCTGTATGTAGGTTAAACGGCGCATAACCTACGGGCCGTGCCACTCAGCGCTTAACATCATTGGCGTTTTACTACGATGCCGTTCATCACACGCTCTTTGTTTATCAACTCGATATTTTTACGATCATCAAAAAAGGCCTGAAAAAGAGTTTGTAATTTAAAAAGGTTGTTTTCGTGTCGCCCCCAGGGTTTACCAGGAATTTATGCCTCGGGGCTTTAAAGACCGAAGTGTGAAAAACAATATAAGAGCCGAAACTACACTAGTGAGTTATAATAGTATATGTAAAGCCGTGTGAATGAGTGCTATCAACTTATCAATAGACGGAATAATGCTAGTAATAAACAGAAAAGTTTTCTGGAAAACCTACTGAAATTGTATCAATTGAAAATTAATTTAAATGTTAGTGTTTACCACTGAAATAATCTAAATAATCACTTGCACCTCATACATTATGTATACCTACCTACATCTACTGGTATCTAACAGTAGATGTAGATACATACACGGTTTTCAAAGGAAAATATTATATTCAGACCCTCAGCTTGGAAAGCACGGTAATCCAATAAAATTGCTTGCACGTTTTGTATTGTTCACAAACAGATCGCAAACCAGAAACCCACCCCCAGCAGGAGAAAAATTAAACGGACCCATAAATTACGGCCCTACTCCGTTACGATTTATTATACACGCATGGATGTATGATAAAGGAAAAAAGAATGATAAGAATGAGGTGAAAATAATCAGCATCCCATATTTGTAGAATAAATATGTATGGTGAAACTAGACGATTCATAACGAGAACATCGTGGCAATATCTCAGCGTACGTGATGTGGCAGGCAAGCTTGGAACACACTCCACACTTCAACATACTACAGAAAATACTGGATCGAAAACAGATGGCCCCGACGAGTTGCTCTAAAGCTTCAGGTTCCTATTACACGATACACTGGACGCCAGGCAAAGGGGATGATAAAAGCATATTCCAGCTAAGGTATGTACCCGCATCTCCGTCTTTGTACTTTGGTAGAACATTTTGACGAACTCTTTCGTTTGTAGTTTATAACTAGGTACTGGTAAATGGGTTACGTCTGCACTTTCATAAGACTGTGGAAAGTATGTTCACACCTAAAGTAGGTAATGTTGTGCTAGATAATACACACCAAGATTAGGTATAGTAGAAAAATCCACCATTAAAAGTTTTCCCTTTCGAGAAATACAATAGTTAAAAGTTCTTTGGCGTTGACAAAGTTCTACACACTCGCTTTTTTGTGCCTTTGGCGAGTGTAGTAGGAAACTCTATACAAATGTTTCATACACAAAGAAAATTTACTAACAATGTGTGGCGCATATTTCCAACATTGTGTTTAACAATAGCTAAGCATTTTTTTAAGTTAGCGTTTCACTACAATTGTTCAATAAGCTAGTGTAGGACTTCAGACCAAAAGTAGAAGCAATTGCTTTGGACAATGTGCTAGTTCAATTCGTAGTACAAAAGGCGAAACAAAATCTTAAAGTTAAACAGTACTTGCTCCGAGTGCCGCAAATGCTTGTTACACGAGCAATCTTTTTTATTGTCGCTAAAAAGTTGCTCGTTACGGTAACTTTACATTTATTAGTGAGATTGAAGTTTCTACAACTGTACGAACGAATAGCGGTTAAAAATATGATTAAAAATGTGATTTGATCATATCTAAATAATACTCTGAAATGAATGAAATGAAATTATGTATCTTTTAGTACATTTTTATATACACGTTAATTTTTTGGTTAATATTTCAAATCTAGATGGCGCCAACATTTTGTAGCTGACTGATCCCTGAGCAAAAATTTCCAAACAAACTCAGAACTCTCTCGACAACATTCATAATTTTACACTTTTACCACACTCGTATCATTCTTTCGATCGCACGTCTTTTTAAAGTAAATTGAGAAATGTACAAACGTCTTTCAGTGATTGATCACGCAATACCAAATTAAAAATATTACCACGTTTCTGATTCGACATTTTTATAATCCATTAATATTATACCAATACGATTTCGCGTACGCTTCACAATTTTATATTCGGCAACGAGTTCAAAGAAGTTATTTTAAAGGAAACGGCGAACGTGCTGGTTAAGAGGAATAATGTTTGTATACTTGGTGAGGTACAGTACTCAGTTATATTACTGCCTCAAGCAGCTTTCGACTCAACACTTAATATTAATATATTGTGTAAAAATCAGCTTTACGTTTTTAACAATACTTCCAGCGTATGAGTTCTGTTCGTGTAATGGCTCCAGGAACTAATTAGTTGAATACCAGCCAACTGGAATAAAACTAACATGTAGGAGAGATCAATAAAACACTTCGCTGGTTAAAATGAAACGTTTAGAAATCAAATCACCTCCACTAGTTTTGTGTCCGTTGGTCCAGTTAAAAAAATGTTAAAATATTCCAACTAATTAATTTCATAACTGCTTTGAATCTTATTAAAAAGCGTCAGAATTGAAGACTTTTTAATTAAACAAAGTTGATATGATTCATTCATTACAGAGCTGCCATTATTTAAAAGTAATAAGTTCCGCATGGGACGAATACATAATTGTTTCATTCCGCTGGACTTGTCAAAGGCTGCTAAAATGAAGCCTCAGTGGAAAAATGAAAGCCAGAGACTAAAAATCATGTGAAAAATGTTTATACTTTAATTTTGTTGCTGTTCCAATGCAATAAACTAGTGTTTTTTTTTGTGATTTTAGAGGACAAAGCTCGAAAATGCAGCTCATATATGTATAATATAAAAAAATTAAGTAGGTACCATTAACTCACAAATAAGTATTTGAAAATGATAAGAGTGCTTAAATAAAAGAAGTACAATTTTGTAAATAAACTACTTAAAACGATTGTTGGGATTCACTTCCTGCCTAGTATTTCCCTTTCAAGGGGCTTACATGACCTAAAGCGCGGTCTTTGTCGGACTGCATAGAAAAGAAAGAGAAGCGCGATGACACAACGCTGGTAATTTATTGCAAAATATGAAGCAAATATTTAATTACAAAAAAATATTATTTGGACTAAAAAATTAAAACACTAGTATTTTAGTATGTTGCTTGTAGAATAATCTGACAAAAAAATCTTGTATGTATATTACTAGTAGTATGTTTTTTTTTTTGTAAAATAAAGTTTTTAGAGGTATCTTCATGATTTTTTCTATCGTATCAAAGTTGCATTATGTTTTCAACACACTATCTACCTAGCATATATCCTGAAGAATATCATATATTTTTCTGATTTTGTTTACTATAGTCGATCATATACTTTTATTGTTTCTAAAACAAGTTTTTTTTTGTGTTTAGGTTCTATAAGTCCCTTAAACATAAAAGCTATCAGGGGCGGCGCCGTTCGCACACAATCCACAAATGCAAAGTTATCCCATAAGTAGGAATAAATCAAACTTTTCCGACAGTTCATGGTTTCAACTTTTTTCACATTACGACCCAATATATTCGTAATCGCGTGGTTTTTCTGAGAAATAATGCCAGTTGTATCGTAAGAATTTTCTGCTTAAGTATGTTTTATCAGGATAACACAATAATACTAGTTTTTTGTAAAATTTACCAATGTGTGATTTTAAAGCTTATGAGGGGTAGGTAACTTGATTAATAGTAGACCTACCTAAATATTAAAATTCCATACATGATAAATGATAAATGATTTATTTTCTGTAAGTAGGTTTTTACAAACACTTTTACATGTCATCATATTTTTTGAACTAGATGTGGTCGGCGTTTTCTATCTGACTACTCTGAGAAGAAAGGCCGAAACAAACTCAGAGGTCACAGTCTCTTTTAAAGTCCAGACAAAATCTTGGTCAGATCGTGAAGACCATGTAGATTGATGTCTGAAATGGTCTTTTGAGGAAAGAACCACACAGATTGAGCGGACCTGTCCAATCAGTGCACGCATTTGTCAAAAATCGTGCAGCTCAACTCAGAAATTGAGGAGCTCAACGATTCGACGAACAATACCAAAGAAAGGACATTTGGGTAGGCCGCGTAAATTACTCAAACTGCCAGATCATGATTAAAACTAAGAAGGAAAACAGATAAAAAATGACCCACATAGTCCTCACATTCACAATAATTAAATGAAAAATAAAAAAAATAAAAATACTTTACAAAGTAAATATTCATGTCATTGTCTAAATAAAATTCATCAATGTCAATGTGTATATAAAAAAATCCGGACATAATCTTTGAGGACCATGTAGATTAGTGTCTGAAATGATCTTTTGAGGAAAGAACCACACAGGTTGAGTGGACCTGTCCAGTCAGTGCACGCATTTGTCAGTCCCCGTGCAGCTCAACTCAGAACTTAAGGAGCTCAACGATTCGACGAACAATACCAAAGACAGGAGATTTGGGTAGGCCGCATAAACTACTCAAACTGCCAGACCATGATTAAAATGAAAACAATGACCCACATAGTCCTCACATTCACAATAATTAATATAATATAATACTTTATACAGTAAATGTACATGTCATTGTTTAAGTAAATAGATACTTTAAAAATATATATATTAAAGTGTAAAATAGCAAAATAACATTCACTGTCTAAACCTATTGGAGCAGCTCAATCCAAAGCCTTTTTGTCCTCAATATAGTCTTTTACAGTATAATAGGCTTTCTGGCATAGTTTTCGCTTTATAAAAGATTTGAATTTATTAAGGCTTAGTTCTTGAATGTGGCTAGGAAGTTTATTATAAAAACGTATACATTGGCATCTAAACGAGCCACCTATTTTCTTGAGCCTTGTTGTAGGAACAACAAATTTGTGTTTGTTCCTAGTATTTATATTATGGATATCACTGTATTTTTTAAACAGATTAATATTTTTATGTGCATACAAAAGATTATCATAAATGTACTGAGAAGGCACAGTCATTATATTAATCTCTTTAAATTTGTCTCTGAGGGAGTGTCTGGGACTTAATTTATAAATGGAACGAATTGCCCTTTTTAGTAAAATAAAAATTGTTTGAATATAGGCGGCATTTCCCCACAACAGAATACCGTACGACATCACACTATGAAAATAACTAAAGTAAACTAAACGGGCTGTCTCTAAATCAGTCAAATCACGAATTTTCCTAACGGCGTATGCTGCAGAGCTAAGCTTTTTTTACAATTTATCTATATTGGGGCCCCATTGAAGCTTGGCATCCAACGTTATGCCTAAGAATTCTGTGGTATCTTCGGGTTTTAACTCTTCATCCTTAATGAGAACACTAGTTTCTACTTGTCTAACGTGGGGTATCGTAAACTTAATACATTTCGTTTTTTTCCGTTAAGAAGTAGGTTATTGACATTAAACCAGTTAACTACTTTTGCAAGGGCGTTATTTACATTGTCAGTAACCAGCTGCTGACGTTTGATTTTAAACAAAAGAGAAGTGTCATCTGCAAACAACACTATATCATGATTATCCTTTATGAGGTACGGCAAGTCATTAATATAAATAAGGAACAAGAAAGGACCAAGAATTGAGCCCTGGGGGACCCCCATTCTTATTACAGATCCGGGTGACCTTTTTCCGTTAACATCAACTCTCTGAATCCTATCACTCAAGTAAGGAGTAAGAAGATCCAGAGAGGCGTTCCGGATTCCGTAGTGGTGCAGTTTCCTGATTAATGTTTCATGAAGAACACAATCGAATGCCTTGGATAAATCGCAAAAGACGCCCAAGGCATCGCATTTGTCCTCCCATGAATTATAAATATGTCCTAAAAGTTCAACTCCTGCATCGGTAGTCGAACCACCCCTTGTAAAACCGAACTGTTTGTTATGCAGTAATTTATTTTTATTAAAAAATCTTTGCAATTGATTTAAAATAAGTTTTTCAAAAATTTTACTAAAGGTAGGTAGTACTGAAATAGGTCTATAATTAGTAGGGTCTGATGTACTACCCGATTTAAACAACGGTATTATTTTACTGTTTTTCATAAGATCAGGAAACTCACCACGGTCAATACAGTTATTAAATTTAACAGCTAAAGTAGGTGCTACAATGTTTATAATCGACTTAGCAACATCCACAGAATTACCCCATAGATCTGCGGTCTTTTTAACATTTAACGTGTGAAAGGTTTTAATTATATCGTTACAGATTACATATTCAAAGTGAAATTCAGAATCACAAACTGAAACGTTTTCTTTAAGTAAAGACTCTGCGGCAGCGGGTGATGAGTTAAGAGATTTAGTAGTTGATACTGGAATCTCTGCAAAGAAATTTTCAAAGGCCGCGGCAACTTGAGAATCTGATTTAATTATATTCTCACCTTCCCGTTTCGCTATTAATGACATTCCAAGTCGTTTTAATAATGTTACTACTATTTTTAATTTTTGAACTCAAATAACGTGACTTGGCAATACTACAAACTTTTTTAAATATTTTAGAATAAATCTTAACATATAAATTAAATTCAGCAGTGTTTATACAAATCCGTTCTTCATATAATTCATAAAGCCGTTTTCTACTTTTATGTATACCAATGGTGGCCCAGTCACTGAAGGAAGCGTTACTCATCATCATCATCATCATTTCAGCCGAAAGACGTCCACTGCTGGACATAGGCCTCCCCCAAGCGCTGGACATAGGCCTCCCCCAAGCGTTACTATTAACCGATAATGTTTTTGGAATAAAAGTGTTATCAAATTGTGTGCAAAACATATTAAAACTATCATTATATTGTTGATTAGGGTACACATTAATGGGGGTAAAAATGGTACATTCATTAATTGTGCCAATATACACCCAGTGGTCTTAGGCCTCTGCCTCGAATCTTGCAGGCAGCGGGGCGGCAGGATCTAATGCGTAAAATCAAAAGGACCGGCCCTCGAAAACAGCGGCGCGGGAGTAGGCAACGAGCGGTGCACTCCAGTCAAGCGGTGACCGCCCGCGCGTCTGCATTAGGGATTCACTTTTTCTTTTGCCCACAATAAATCGAGAGTTAGGGATAAATTTGAATCAAAAAGATGTCGCCGTTGTCCAGACATTTCGTTCGCGAATAAAAACAAATATCTCGACGACACAACCACGAACACAACACTACGCCGCTGTAGTGCCGCGCGATCTGCCTGCTGGTTTCGAGAGCGGGTCTGCGTTGCCCGCGCCGCTCACGCGCCGCCGCCGCCGCCGCCGCCCCGCTGCCCGCAAGATCACGATTCGAGGCAGAGTATTGCGAGTGGTCTTAGGCCGAGATCTAGAACCACTAACTTAAAATGATGACTCATTTTAATGACCGTCATCACGTGTACGGCCAAGTGCGGCCACCGCTCGTCTAGGAAACTGTAACTTTATACTCTGACGACAGTGCCGGGAACAACGCTTAGCCAATTTCGGCAGTAACTAAGTATAAGCATTTTTTTTTTAACTTTAAAGTATTTGGTGAGCCCAAAAACTTAATATTTTCATCAGTTTTGATTTATTCAATTTTAGTGACACTACCTGTTAACTTTTCTTTGTAATGTAACTAAATGTTGTTAATTGGTACAGATTACTTTGTAAATGTTTTATTAAATTATTTGAGACTTAAAAATACCTTCTCCGGTTAGTAAACGGAAGTCAATTGCAAAGTGTATTAAAATAATATTCAATATTTTATTTAGCACGTCACCTATGGCAGGTATAAAAGCACTTGCCTGTGCATTTTAAAGTTAGTTAATTCAGATCCAGCCGGTCCCTTGCTGCCCACCCCCAGCGACGCCCTAAGCCGAGGCCTAGACCCTACTGGGGGTGCCCTTAGCGTGTCATCGCTTACTATTTTAAGCACAGACTGGATACTTAAAGCATCCAGTCATTACAGTTATTGAGGCACCCACAGGCAAATCCGGTTAAGCAGGCGACAACCTCCTAGGTCGACCTGGGAGATGCCATACCCAAAAAATAAATATGTAAAATTAGTTCCGTGTATAATAAAGAGCTATAACGTTACTCGTAACAATATTTTATACTGGAACAAAATACTTACATTAAATCCGTGCTTTTAAAAAAAAAATTCAATCATTCGAATCTGCATATTGCTTTCATTTTATTTAGCTATGGCAATCAGTGATTTCACTTATTTCATGTAAAATGAAATGCATCAGTTTTATTTGTAAATGAACAAAATATTGAAAATAGTGGCTACAACATATAGAATTGGAATGTTACAAAATTGCAATAGTAAAAATGTGCAAATATTTAATTTTTATTTTTAATAACTCCTACAATATTTTTATCTCACGAAGACGAGTAGCGTCAGTATATAACACACACACGCGCGTACAGACACACACACACACAAACACTTCCGACTCCGCCATTGTCGCGGACGGTACTGAGAGCTCCTGCGCTTACACACACATTCATAGCGTGTTTGTACACTTGGTAACCACAAGTAGGACGCGCGTCGCTTGGTGAGATAAACATACTGTACTATGTACATTTCAATGCCATGTAAAGTAAACACCCTGGAATACAAACATACTTTTGATTTGAAAGTAATTCAATACCTATACAAAAACACTGATTAAAACAAAAAAATCATACCATCGATAGCACCAAATCTTAAAATTCATACTAACGCATCACTAAACCATAGACAATTTCGAACGGCCATTGTTGTTTATATCTTTAGCAAATTTTGAACGGTCTGTATTAGGAACATAAACGAGTGACTCACTCGTATACCTAAGGTGTATAGGTAATACCGATAAAATGCGACAGTTATTTATATAGACGTACCTACGTTTTGAAAACTCTTTGCGCTAATGGATTTTCAGAAGCGTTAAAGGCACGAATTGCGATAGCTCTGTTTAAAGTCGCTCTCGCTTTAAACAAGTTTCAGTTTAGTATTGTCCCTTCTTCAATAGATACTGACTCGTAAAATTGTTTTAAATGGTAATGGTCAATGTTCATACGTTATTATCATCGTCTCTGTTTATTTATTATGACACAATATTATGTTGATTATTATTTAGAGACTATCTGCGCAACGCGGTTTCACCCGCATAAGTTTCGATCCCGTAAGAATATTGGTATAAAAAGTAGTCTATATGTTAATCCAGGCTATCAGCTACCTCTGTGCCAAATTTTATCAAAATTCGTCCAGCCGTTTGAGTGTGAAGAAGTAACAAACATATAAACACACACACACACCCCCACACACTTACAAACTTTCGCCTATATAATATTAGTGCCATGTATCACACAAATCGAACGTTGATTTTTTCCCAATTATTTTTAAAAGATAGCAGTGGTGGCCCAGTTGTAACAGACACGACTTACGAGTTGTAGGTTCGAACCCAGACAGGCGCTTTACTTTGTTTAAATTATTTCATCACTCTCAAAACGGTGAAGGAAAACATCGTGAGGAAACGGATGTCCTAGAACCAAAAATTCGAAGACATTTGACATCCACCGACCCGCACTGGGTCCGCGTGGTGGATTGGATTACGGCCCACTCACTCTCACTGAGAGGAGGCCTGTGTCCCAGCAGTGGGAACATTATATAGGCTGATTATGTTAATGATTTTTAGAAGAACTATCTATATTCTCTGTCGACCTAGTTTTAACGTTCCTCATGTAAAACATAATTCAATGTTTAAGCTATATGTATACAACTTTGACAGGTGCAATACGTTTAAAGAACTTTCTTTATTGTTCGTTGGTAAAAGACCATTAATTTATTTTGTCTCAAGTGTCCCTTTAATTACACCACTCCCTGTTACCATTTCATCAACAAAGACTCCATTTTCGCTTGCAATATCCTGCTAACAATTTCCACCAAGGGAAAACAAGCAGCATTCACCTGTGAACTTGTATTAACATCGTGGAGCCACAAAATAGATACGCACAGAAGGTCGACTTCATACAATGGGTAGAAACGCACGCAAACAGACTCACTTCACGTGCAGAGAGTGCAAGCGCACTCACGACAACCAGTTGTCCTAGGTGAGCGATGGGACGCGACACGTAGCGACGCGACGCGACGTAATGCGACCAATACTTCAAGCGACGGGTCTCTTATTTTGTAGTCATTCGTGAGCGACAAACGCGGCAATCTTAGTTCAATTTTGTTTTAACCAAGGGCATGTATAGTGCGTATGTATACTCGAAAATTCAAATTTTAAATACTTAGCCCTACAAAAACTTCGTAAACAAACAAGGAAGACAACAAATATAATAATAATAATATAATATTTAGAAATAAATAAGTTTGGAGAGTTTCATCATTTATATCCGAACGTGCTAAAAAACACACATTTAAAAATTGAATAAATGGTACTCTTTTTTATTAATCTGTACTCTTTATTTACCCTCTCTGAAATCAAAAATACTCTACTTCTTCAAAAAAAAGCTTACTTCACACTGCGTCGCGTCTCGTCGCGCAAAAAACAAGTCCGCCGCAATTCGTCGCGTTTCGTCACACACTGATTAAGGCGACAACGTAGGCCACAAGTACATATAACGACTATTAAATTTGATATTTTCGCGTCGTATTACCGCATTTGTCGTTCACCTAGGACAACGGGTTAGGTCTCCATACGTGCGCGTTAAAGTGTGTGTGCGCTTGTTTTCGCACGTTGTACGAAGCAAGCCTTCTATACCTATCTACTGTGTTGTGGAGCGTTCCTCCAAGCGCGGCCGTCCCAATTTGTCCCGTTACCTTACCGTCTATAGGGACGTCCAACAGACTTCCGGCTGACAAGATAAATGAATTTTAAAAACACAGCTGTTGCTTTGAATTCATACCCGTTCGACGACAAATGGTGCGATTTGAAGGTTCCTTGCGTACCTACAACTCGTTATACGGTCCATGTTCACATTAATATATGTATATATAAGTATGGTTTGTATTGTATCACCTGCTCTCTTTTGTGTCTGTTTCAGTTTATCTTCATCATGTTTGATTTTTCATTTTCAAAAAGAATTGGTGTTCAATACACTGAATATTATTAGAATTGTGAAATAAATTGTTTCCTTTCTCCTGTAGCGCAAGATTCCTGTCGCGCAAGATTTAAATACACATTTTACTTTTTCGTGTAGATAAGCGTATTTTCTGAATACCTACATAAATTTTAAATCCTAATAATATAATGTTTCGACTTTAAAGAGACCATCACCTCTGAGTTTGTTTCGGCATTAGTTTTCAGAGTCAGTCAGTTAAGAAATGCCGGCACCACCTAGTCTTAGGCTGTATTCATAAAAGTTACTCAGCGCAAGAGCTCGCACTTGATATCGATCTTGAGGTCATGATCGTATTAATAAACATAATAATTTACGTACACAAGTTTCGGCTTGGGTTTACGATATCAGCCGAGTGATGGACTGATTAATAAACGAAACTCTACACAGTATACAATAGGTGTGGATGATCAAGATGCTTAAACCTGAGTGTAGGTAATCCGTGACTTGAGGTCGCGATTAGTATCGCGAAACATGGAATTTGAAAATATTATGGGTGAAATTAATTATTACGATGAAATAGAGTACTGTGTGCATGTATTTTATGGTCTTTGCAAAACGTTTACCAAAAATCTTTATATTAAAGAGATGCCTAAAATCCTTATTTATTACTACAGCCCTATATTTTTTATAATTTCGTGAAAGTACTTTTACTCCATTGGGGTGCTTCGACATGAGATGGACTGACTAAAATGAATCCGCAGTGGGTGATCCATTGTATGAGTGCACAAAAAACACCCGAAATCGGAGGAGCATGGCGAGAAATCGTGAGGCGAATCACATCAGCCCCTAAACAAGAAACTACAATATGAGGACCACGACCGCTCTGACAAGAGTGCTACGAAGAAGAAGAGGGGTGCTTCATGCTTTCCATTTTCGTTTATAACCACTTTTTGTCAAATAAAACGCGAGATGTTAGTTGTCACAAACATCTCGCGTTTTATTTGATAAAAAGTTCTGTTTGTTTACGACAGTAAACGATGATGATTGTTGTTTGGCGCCCTTATTGACAGTTGACGCATACGCTCTAATCTGGTGCTTGGCCAGACGGCAAACGCGGGCGCGCGGCGGGCGCGGGGTGGGCGCGGCGCGGCTTACTCAAACATAAGCACTTCATTTGAGCGTCCATAGTGGGCACGCGGGCGCGGTGAGCGGCGCGGGCTCCATAGCGCGGGGAGCGCGCGGGCAACTCACTCGCAACATAGCTCTTTCATAAAACTGGCTGCAGTGAGTGCGCGGGCGGCCCGCGCGCGGACCATGGTTCTCAAACTAGTTCGAGCTTTTTTCTAGTAAAAATAAGTCTTCTTCATCCTTAATATATTATGACAAACACTGCACACGACAACACTCAGAACGAAGCCGCGCCGCTCACCGACCCGCACTGCCAGTCTGGCCAAGCATTTACCTACTGAGTTGAGTATTAATCGTATACACACAACATTTTTAACAATTTAAGGCTTTCTTGGGTAGGAAACAACCTTATAACGAGATACACCGCTATTCATTAAAATTTTAACACAATACAAGTATTTCAATAAATCTTACGACATATCAATAACGAAATGTGGTAAATGTTATAGTAAACTTTGGTCAATGTGACGTAATCGTTCCCCAAATCAAGTCCTCAAGTACCTACAGCATCTTGGTTACTGTGATACTGTTTTCATGTGTTTATTAATTAGCTTAATGATCTTGAGATGCTGATATAGTAATAATGGCGTATCAAATGATTACGCACTCGATTACGTCATTGAGGAACGTTTATTAATATGAGCCAAGTATTGACCAAAACAATATTGACGTGTAAAAGTGTTTTAAAAGGTCTACTTTTTCTAACAATTTTTACAACCCCATATAGTTCAGCTCATATAGGAAGCTCAGGGCGTCGTTCTTTTCACGTGTGTTGGCAAGTAAAAATGTTATTGTAAAAGCTGTGTTTTATGCGGTGCATGTACTGAGGGAGACACAATAATTGTATTTCTTTGTGTTTTGGCTTCTCTGGTGTGAAATGATTATGTTTTTAGTAGGTATAAGTTTTATTTTATTTTATTTTAGTGTAAGTTTTCAATTTTAATTTTATGGGTGCTAATGCCTGAAATAAACGATTATTATTATTATTATATATAATACATATTCTTATTTATATATTTATTAGCAATCTATATTGTTTAAAGATCTAACAATAGTTTAAAGCTAAGGTTCAATTACGCACAGCAAAAAGTTTAGTCTGTAGGTACCTTTCTCATTGTAAATTAAGTAGGTACCTACCTTAAACACTTTGTCTGTTTTGCCTTCGTAATCCACCGAGATCTGTTTTCTGTAAAAACAGTAGGCTACACTGAACAAATTTTGCAATAACCATAAATAGTCGAAGCCCCTTTGTCCCGATCTTTTTAACGAAATTCGGTACTGTAGGTACTTGTACCTGAAAGTAACTTAATTAAAGAACCGTATTGTATAAACTACCCGAGGCGAAAAGTCGAGGAAACAGACTCAAATATTATTTTACGTAGGTAGATAGGTACCCGAATACTCATTTTTTAACGGCGAAGGATAACCTATAAGTACCAGTCAGTAAGATAATTGCGATCCACACTAAGCCCTTACTAATAAACGTTGTATAACGTCTGTATATTTACACAATGCTTTGTCTTCTTCTTTCGAAAGTCAAATTACTGACGACTGAAAGAGAGAAACCGTTGTGTAACTCATCATCATCATATTCATCTGATACGTTTATCAGTAGGTAAGGGGGTAACAGTAGGAATGGCTTTCATTTTCACAATTCAACAACATTCATTGCTTTATTTACGTTGTTGAGTACACACATTTTCGAACATACTTATAAAGTAATGGATTAGCAATTTAGTCAAAATTATTCGTATTATGATCGATAGTGTATTACGCAATTAGGGTGCGTGGTCATCATATTAGTGATTCAGCAGCTTCATTATGATCACTAATCATCAGGATTGTGCTGGAATATAGAAATTCGTAGTGGACATGGTACGACTTCGGCTCCCCTGACACCATCTCTGTCATCAGAAGACAGCCGGCATGCAATTAGGCGATGGTGCAAAGCAAAAAAAAAAAAAAAAAGAATTAAGCGATGCGACGGTTTGCTAGAGTGACTGTCACCAGCCAGTGTCACTCTTATTCGACCTTTTCGGTGATTCCAGTAACTTCATAACAAAGCTAGACGGCGCCACTTGCTGCGCCGCCGAAGTGTTATTTTTATGATGTGCGGTGAATCGTTAAGGCACTTTGAAGCGTCTAGTCTTCTATTCGGTGAACAACAGCGACAGTTTATGTATTGTTAGAACTATAGTTATTGATCTTTCAATTAATATTTTTCATTTTACTTTTTTGCAGCTAGTCTGGAAACAAATAATGATGCAACGTCTAGTCTGACTAATCCCTTCACCACAGTTATACAAATTCATTATAAGATTTATAAGTACCATCTTAGTATTAATTAATCTTCCTTATCGTTAGTACCTGTTGGTAAATAATACACTGGCGTTATTTCTGTCATGTTGGCGTGAACTATTGTCGCATAACTCGTGTAGATTGTAGCTAATCAGTAATGTTGCTAGCGGGGCTGACTGCTAATCAAGTTTCCTACTGGTTTGTTCATCCATTCTGATGTTGTGAATGAAATATTTTTACGCATGAAGTAACTGTAATATGTATTTTTTTTTTTTTTATTATAAACACCATTTTGAGTCGTACTGTAGCGGTAACTAACCGGCAAACAAAAGCACTTTCCAAGCATAGGGCTACGTATTTTATTTCTTTCTTCGAACAAATAAATATCTGTTCCTGTAAATGCGATTCATTTACACAGCGCGCCAACATAAAAGGGTGCACTTCTCACATAAATGCCAATTTATACCGAGGCTTCGACCTCATCACAACAGCATTTTGTGGGTTTATGATATCAAGCTATACGAACCGAGGTTTAAAATATGGCCGTCGTATTATCGTTTATTTATGAACCCATATTATTTATTTCAGCTACCGGGCTTAACTTGATCTCCGAGGTGCTTCTCGTTGAATAAAAATATGTGCGAATATATTTGTATTTTTTTTTAAAACAAATACCTGGAATCACACATTTAAAATATCACATTTATTAACGTACAGTTTTCACCGAATCAGTCGGCCGTATTTGCTGCTCGCTGGAATTATTGGGAATCCTCACTAGCTTATCAATCATATTTAAAAAGGGAGGTACTTATTAATTAAAAATATTCCACATCATAAAATAAAGCTTGATTTAAAATGTTTACAATTAATTGTATACTGTTATAAACATTCCATGAAAACTTTTGAACCGCCTCTAATGAAAACAAGCTAAAATAAATCTATAGGGATTTTCAAATTGCTAAATGAAAACTACAAAAATATGTTGTTATTTAAACTATCAAGGAAAAAGTTAATTATTTGCCACTATGAAACACTTCACTTATACACTGTTGAAAGTTAGTACCTATTAAATTGCATGAATTGTAGGTCACTGTATTGATTAGTTTTTTTGTACAAAAAACCCTAAACTATACTCGCACGAGCTTACAACAAAAGAAAAAAAACTAAAGAACCGAAGGGAGACTTAACAAAACTATTTGGTGTGTACAAAGTCGTCACTGTCTCCGTGACGTGAAATAAATGAAAATAAAGAGGGGCATTGAACTTGGCAAGTTGCAAACCTACAAACACCATCAAGCTGCCAGAATAAAGAGTACCTAGTACGAACTAAGTCTTTCACTTATATTAGTAATGTGTTTTTCCTGGCCCGTGGGATCTACATTTAATGACTAATGCCTACGCTCATTTTTAAAACTTTGCGGAATTACATTTTTCGGTTTAAAGAAATTTATTTCTCATAAGAACATACAGTTCGCTTACAATGAGATACAAAGTAATAAGTATGATAATACAGTACGATACAATTTCCTCCAGAGTATTAGAAGTTATAATGTACATACATGTTTCTTAAGCTTATTTTTAAATGTGTTTACGTTATCGCACTCTTTAATATCGTCCGGCAATTCATTGAACAGATTAACTCCTTCAAATAATATTGTCTTTCTACCGTAATTAGTTCGTGCGCTGATGACTTCAAGTTTGTTTTTATATCTATTTCTCAGGTTATGTGACATTGTTTTTTTCTTTAGGTGTATGTTAGTTTGTATTGAGTTTGTCGTTATGTTTTTAATAAGAATGCAGGTGTAGTAAATGTATAGCTGTCTGATATTTAATAGTTTAGTTTTTTCGTATATGGTCTTTGTTGAAGTACGATAATGATAATGGAACAAAGTTTTAATTATTTTATTTTGAACTCTTTGAAGTGAATTTAAATTAGTTACTGCTGCGGAACCCCATATTTCAATCAAATATTCTAAATGCGATTTGACTAACGAGTTATAAATCAAAGTGCGCACTTTGTTTGGAATACAATTTGCTACTTTCCGTAATGCTCCCAATAACGATGTTAATTTGCTTCTGAGATGGTCGATGTGTAATTTCCAATTTAGTTTCTCATCTACCCTTAATCCAAGATATTTTTCGTTGGTTGATCGTTTTATTATTTCGTTATTTATTCTAAGAGGCGAGAAGTCCGGTATACGCTTGTTTTTAGTGGTAAAAATCATGAATGAGGTTTTCGACGTATTAATTGTAAGGAGGTTGTACTTTAACCACTCGTTTAATAAATCAAGGTCATGCTGAGCGTTCTTTACGATGTTATGAATTGATTTGTCAAAGTAAAAGAGACAGGTGTCGTCTGCATATAGTGTTAGGTGTCCTGTTAACCCTATTTTGTTAATATTGTTTACATAAATTAGAAAAAATAACGGACTGATAATTGAACCTTGAGGACAGCCGTATGACATAGTTTGGACCGAGCTAGTGTGGGTATCTCCTATTTTAACAACTTGACACCTGTTCTCCAAATACGAACTAAACATTTTATGTGCTGTACCTGTAACACCTATGTTATCTAGCTTCTGTAGCAGTTTTTGATGACTCACGGTATCGAACGCTTTTTTTAAATCGATGAATATTCCTAAGGCATAGTTCTTTTGATCGATACAGGTTTTAATTTTGGTAACTAGATCCGTGGCAGCCGAGAGAGTACTTGATTTCGGGCGAAAGCCATACTGTTCGTTTATTAGAAATTTTTTATGTGTCAAATAGTTATTCAGGCGACTATATAATACGCGTTCAAATATTTTGGACATTACAGGTAACACTGACACTGGTCTGTAGTTGCTTGGGTCAGTTCTCTTTCCAGATTTGTAAACAGGACTGACCCTAGCCACCTTGAGGGTGTCGGGAAAAATACCCCGTAGTAAACAGGCGTTTATACAGTTAGTCAGCTGCTCAGCGATTATATTTTTTAAACATTTTATTGCCTTAGTACTAATACCATCCAGACCAGTGCTAGTGTTACTATCGAGGTCGTCTATGATTCTAATAATTTCCTCCGTGGTGCACGGCGTTAGTACGTTTAGTGTTGTGTCATGTATATAGTTATGATCGTACATTAATGTGTTGCCCGTATTTGTGTGATATGTGTCTGGTATTTTTTTTGCTAAGTCTGCGCCTATAGATGAGAAAAAAGAATTGAACAAGTCACATATTGAGTTACCTTCTGTTAGAAGTCCAGCGTCTGACATTAGTTTGGGAGGAGCAGGGCTGTCTTTAATTTTATTTAATCCTAAGTTATTAATCAGGTCCCACATTTTTTTCGGTTGATTGCTGCAGTCTTTAAATAGATTATAGTAATAGGTTTTCTTATGCGTGTTTGTTAGCATCTTCACTTCCTGTTGTGCTTTCTGGACCTTTTTCCGTAAGTCGTCATTATCTGGGTCTGATTTGGTTTGTTGCCATAAACTATTTCGTGAATTGATTGCGTTTATAATGTTCTGATTAATCCAGTCTTGTTGGGGGGGGTTTAGAATTTTAATCTTATCTATTTTGTTCTTGTCTATCTGTTCTGAGATAAATGTCTCTAGTTGGTTGTAGTCGTGGTCGTCATTGCTGTATTTTGCTTCCAGTACGTTTTTGTACAGATTTCCATAATCCAGTGCCTTATAATGTTTCTTTTTGTTATGTTGAGGAGACAACCTTCCGATTTCTAGATATATCTGCTTATGGTCAGAAAGATTTGATTCAATTATCGAAACGCTGAGAGAATGGTTGTTAATATTAGTACATACGTGGTCCAGTATTGTGTTTGTTGTGGCCGTGTCACGTGTGCTGTATGATTTGTTGATTTTATTTATTATTCTATAGCCGGCTTCTTGAACTCCATGTTGGTATTTTGATACATTACTGCTTGCATTTAGTAAATCTATATTGAAATCTCCAAAAACAATTGATCTTTTTCGCTGCTCCAATTGGGATAAATATATTTCTAGAAAGTTGTTTACGTTGGTATCCCCTGGTTTATAAATCGCTCCAATATTTAATGATAGCTTGTTTATATATATCCATAAATAGTGGTTTCCGTTCTCGCATAATTCTTCAGTTATATCATATTTAATACTGTCGTGCACATAAATGGAGACTCCTCCGCCTTTACAATTCTGTCTATAGTTATAGATATGATTATACCTAGGTAGTTGGTATAGTTTTGCATCAGACTCTGAGTTAATCCACGTCTCAGTGAAAATCAATAGGTGAGTTGTCATTTTTATGGCCTTTAGAATGCATTTTATTTCATCGAACTTACCAGGTTTGCGGATACTGCGTAAGTTCGCATAAAGAAATCTTAGTGAAGACGGATGCAATGGAATGTCCTCATATTTATTTACTATTTGGTGGCATAGTTTCTTTGAACTATACGTCGGTTTGGCATTTTGTAATGGGGTACTTACTGGTTTTTTTGATTTGCAGCAATTATTGTAGGTATTCCTTTCACATATTTAATAGTGAGGTTTTTTTCACCATCCTGTATACGCTTATTTAACTCTTCCTTCAGAGATTCTAAGTATTGTTTTTGTTTTGGGGTTTGATCAGAAAAAATCTGTATGTTTTCTGGTAGTTTAGTTCTATTTTTTAACAGGTATTTAGCAGTCTTGGAACTTTCGAAGTGAGCTTTTATGGGACGGTTCTTGTTTTGTACATATTTTCCTAGTCTCTGGGACTTGATCGGCATAGGGCAGTCTTCAAAAAGCATTGTAATTAACCTCATAACTTCCTGATTATCGTGATGTTGTCTTGACTTCCAGTTTTTGTCGTTTATTTCTGATATACCCACAATCACAATATTTTTCTCGCGGTCGCATCGATCCTTGAGTTCTAGAATGAGGTTTTCGTGACACTCGAAGGGCGATTTTAGAGCCGAACAGTTTGAGTGTTGCTCATTTTTGATTTGGGATATTTCGGTTTCTCTATTTTTTATTTTGTTCTCAGTGGCGATTGTTTTAGCTTTGATACTTGCTATTTCTGTATTAGTATGTTTGAGCTGCTGAGAAAAATTTTCAGTAGTTAGTTTTACTGTCTTAATTTCGCTCTTGATATCCGATATTTGTTCTTTAATTTGGTTTAGGTTTACGGTTTGTGTTTTGCCAAAATTGGTTAGGAAGTTCATAATTTCCATGCGGAAGCTCATGAAATCCTTTTTATAATCACTTTCTTCTGTACGCTCTTTCCGCTTTCTTGAAGTAATGTTAGCGTGTAAGTCTTCATCGCTTAAAGTGGATAAGTTTGGGGCAGATCCACTACCGCTCTCGCTGCCGCTTATCAGTGTCGCCGTGGGCGGCGTCCTCTGCACATTCATGTTGTTGTGTTCCGAGTGCGTGCGAGGAGATGGGAAAATATCGGACGCTCTCTTTTCCCCGCGGGGGTGAGCGGTGCTGCGCGCGCGCCGGCTTTGTTTCGCGTGAGGACACAAAGTCCTGAGTGATTAAACAACTACACTGTTAATTTGACTTAAACAAATATACTTTTAAGGATCACTTTACGTTGCTAAGTTTTTATTAAAAATTTGTAATATTCTAACACACGTCTGCTTCCAACGGGCTCCGGAGGGGTTCCCGATGGTTTTACATTTTTACATTTTATAAAGATTGTTTGAAAGTTGTGTTAGTGTAGTGTCGGAAATAGTTTAATGGTTGAGGATTTTTGTCGCCACACACACACAACACACGCGCTAGGTGTGTGTACAGTAGACATCATGATTTGGTTTGCAGGAAGACATGAACATTGAACAGTTAATTTCTTCCTGCAAACCACATTTCGGTGCACTACGCAGAAAGTATTTGTTGTTACTTAATACAACGTGACGTCGACAACGTATAGTCATAGTTTTAAAGTTTTTAATATTTGTATTAGTTTATTATTCTATTTATATTTTGTGTTTTTACTTATGGACCTTAGTTGCCTGATAATAAAATGATTATTACTATTATATGTGCTAGCTTTTTAAATATTTATGATATGTTCAGAACCCTGTGATTTGACTACTTAATAGAAGCTCACCATGAGTTTAAAAATAGGTTGTAATTAGTTAGTTTACTCGTACTTACCTCTTTTGTTGATTGTATTACTATGTAGTACGACATTTGGAGGGTGGCGCTCGCAGCCTTGACGAGGCAGCGCCAGCCACTCGTTTACAGGGGCCCAATGCCTCAAAGATAATAGGAACGCTTCTCCGGACATGAGGCACGACCGACATTGCTTGAGCAAAGTCTTGTCCAAAGAATTTCTCCACTAGCAGTAGAGGGTGAGCGACCCTGTTTTCTTTTTAATTTTACCAAATAGTTCCGGAACTATTTGTTTTGGGTGACACTTATATTCGCTACAAAGCACAATGGGCGGTCGCAACTAGGATACACTTTTCATCGTCTTTTGTTTCACCATTAATTCCATTGAGTAATGTTATAATGAATCACTGCCAATTTAACTGTACTCCACTTAGATGGCTTTTTACGTCGTCAAGTTTATTACGTAGATTTTCTCTCACATTTCCGAAAACACAATACATTGAGCCCGTTTAAAACTACCTCACTGTTGGCAACGCTACTCGGGCTGTATTTCACTTCGAACTCGTATGAAATACCAAAAAACCGCGTGAATTTTCCACAAGCCAGTTAATGAAAAATAATTAAGCGCGGGATATTGTGATTAACCCTTCACTACAACATTAAGATCGTTTACGCCGTACGGCATTTCATACAAACTTTCAAGCCCTTATTTTTCGAAATGAATGAACCGATTTTAATGAAACTTCATAAGCAGGATACAAAGGTCTAAAAAGTTAGTAGAGAACATTTTCGAAAAATAGTGTTACAGGGAAATTAGACCGATTTTTTATTTTCCATAGAGATTTTCAGTTATCTTTTTTTAAATAACACATTTCGAAAATGTGTTCTACTATCTGTTTAGACCTTTGTATCCTGCTTATGCGTATGAAGTTTCACTAAAATCGGTTCATTCATTTCGAAAAATAAGGGCTTGAAAGTTTGTATGAAATGCCGTACGGCGTAAACGCTCTTAAATGGTGCTTATAAAAAGATTATAGCAACACCAGCAAAGCATTGTTATATCACAACGGTCGATACTTAATTTTTTTCTGCCACCTACATTTCTGTGAGTACCTAGTTAATTAGTCTCGAATTAACATTAACTATAGATAACCCACATTGTTCTCAATTCAGGGATTTATATAGTCCAGTTGGTCGTAACTTAATAAAAGCCTCGTTTACCAAATTCTTATTCCTCGTGAATACGTAATGGTCCTAAATATTTCTTTTATTATATTTCTCCCACCAAAGGTTTTTTGTTCGCATAGATACTGTAATCGCCTCTCTATGGCTTTTTGAAGCTAACCAGTGTAGTAAAGCCGTCTAGTCACGTTCTTGCTCGCTAGATTCACGATTATATGATAAGATATACCAACACCCACTAGAATGCTTTGATCTGCCTTTACATTACTTGAAAGTATTTATTCGTTGGGAAAGAACGTTTCTTTTATTTCCTTTATGAGGCTATCAATGTCTTCGATCAAGAAATACATGTTTGATACTTACATCAGATCAGACACAATGGTTTTGATGTTTTAACATGCGTATTACGACCATAAACAAATCTGACTAGCCTTTTCCCAACTATGTTAGGATTGGTTTCCAGTCTAACCGAATGCAGCTGACTATCAGTATTTTACATGGTGCGACCTCTATCTGACCTCCACAACCCAGTTACTGGGTAACATGATAATCCTTGGTAAGATAGGTTGTTGGACATTTGGGTTTCTGCCTCACCCGTAATAGCTGTCAAAGATCTACGAATGACTGACCGGAGGAACGACTTAACGTGTTTTTTTTCCAAAGCACCATAGGAAGGGGGCGAGAGGTCTCAATGTTTTTACAACCACAAATGAAGTACAAAATACTCAAAATATTCACAAACAATTTGCCTAAATATTTAACACTGTATTCTTTAGTCAAAGTTTCCGCCTTTTTAACAATTTTATTTAACAGAAACATGACGAAATAAAAAGATAAAGTATTCCAAAGAAATGCTTTGATATTTATAAAAGTTTGCACACTTTAGGGTCCTGTAAATAAGGAAAGTAGAAATGTTTTTCATGGGACAAGGTTTATGTTTGTCTATCTGTAACATACCTATAAATCTCCGAGGATTTGATAAATAAAACTCGGTTCTTACGAGACATGAAATGCCTAGGTAAAAGAAATAGTATAGAAGAAAAATATTCATTCATATTCAGGCTTAGTTTGCTAATGACGGGAATAAATCTTTGTCAAGTATCTTTCACCACATCAGGATCGAAACGACGCTTAACATTACTGGTTAGAATAAAAACCGGGCAAGAGCGAGTCGGACTCGCTCACCGAGGGTTCCGTAACATCCGGGTTTATGCATAAGGTTTATGTTTATGAAATTAAATGTTTTTTTTTATTTTTTTATACTTGAGTTGGTTGAATAAAAGGTAAATTGCGGTTTACGATTTATGACGTATTAAAAAAAAACTACTTACTAGATCTCGTTCAAACCAATTTTCGGTGGAAGTTTACATGGTATTGTACATCATATATTTTTTTTAGTTTTAGCATTCTCTTATTTTAGAAGTTACAGGGGGGGGGACACACATTTTACGACTTTGGAAGTGTCTCTCGCGCAAACTATTCAGTTTAGAAAAAAATTATATTAGAAACCTCAATATCATTTTTGATGACCTATCCATAGATACCTCACACGTATGGGTTTGACGAAAAAAAAATTTTTTAGTTTCAGTTCTAAGTATGGGGAACCCCAAAATTTATTGTTTTTTTTCTATTTTTGTGTGAAAATCTTAATGCGGTTCACAGAATACATCTACTTACCAAGTTTCAATAGTACAGTTCTTATAGTTTCGGAGAAAAGTGGCTGTGACATACGGACGGACAGACAGACAGACGGACAGACAGACAGACAGACAGACAGACAGACAGACATGACGAATCTATAAGGGTTCCGTTTTTTGCCATTTGGCAACGGAACCCTAAAAATCAGTATCAGTACCTACCTATCATTATCTGAACAAACATAAAACTAGAAACATACATAGATACACATAGTAGAAAGTGATCAGTAGTATCAGTATTTCCCACAGTAGTATTTAGCCACGATCCGTTTAATTAAAACCTGCATTCTCAGGAGTCTAACATAAGCTCAGATTGCTAAACTACTAAACGTGGACCAAATACATATATTAAATTATACGTGGACTGACTGAGATTTTCTATTATTTCGTCCAACGTCCAAAGAAACAGCAAAAAAAAAAACAAATGATAAATACCATTCATTTAAAATAAATTTGAATGTCCGTTTTGTAACCACTTGTGTACTACAAACTTAATACAAGCATTTTTCTTTTGCTTTTTAAATGACATCTATAATTCACCCCTCAGGTCGTACAATTAACAGCTCCTTTCAAAGGATGAATGTTTATGTCGCTATTAAAAAACTGAGCGTTCATTTGTTTACAGTTGAACAAAAACATTTTTTGAAAACATAATTTTCGTGACGTCATTAAACGGACAAGTAGGCAGGCACAGTCAAACTCGAGTGCTTGAAAACATTTACAAAACTGACCGCCGCGGCGCCGTTCATACCAAACTACGATATTACCCGGTGGCAATTTTTGCGGTTTTTTCATTGTACGCCTCATTGATGCTTTTTGGGCACGGTGATTTATAACTCTGAAAGTACTTCGCCAAATATTTTAGGTACCGAACTTACATAAATTTTCTTTGTCACCTACTTTTAGAATTGCTCATTTGTTACCATTGTTTTCTGTTCCTTATTGCATCACTTTTTTTTTTTGTTAAATTTTCTCAATGTATTCACAAGTTACCTCGTGAAATACGAGCACTTAGTTATTATTCAAATAAGCATTTTCTATAAAACTTCTAATCTGTGAATAAGTTACATTTCCACGCCCTCTGCCAAGTTTCCAGAGTGAGTCTTAACAAATTATCGTCAAGCATAAATTACACACAAAACTCAGTGGGAAATCCAACCATCAAACATTTAACTGCAATAAATGTTCGTTAAAAGCTCTTAGATTGATCAAAATTACCCATAATTAAGATTTATCCATGCATCGACAATAAATAGATATATCTAATGTCAAACATAATTTGAACATGTATTTTCTGTACGTTTCAGAAGGCCACAACCAAACCCTTTATTTTACGGCACAAAAATATTTTACCGCAAAATAAACATACATTGGGTTGATACAATCAACTGTATCGTTCTTTAGGGTTGTGTTGTTTTTCGGTACAACGCGCATCAAATGTGAAATATGCTAAGCAACAAAGGAGCAATTTTACGGGTAACGGAAGGAGTTCACGCATTTGCTCCGTCCTGTAGGATGAATCTGCAGTTTGCTGCGAAGAAGGTTTGTAGGTATAGTGCACAGGTTTCCGAATGTAGGTTTAATTAATGAAGGTGTACAACATTGAACATAAGTAGTTGCAAACTCATCTTGCTCAGTTAACTTTGTTGGATAGTAACTTTACAAAAGACTCTTTTCAAGAAGAGCTAGTTCACTCATCATCTGCCTAGCCTTTTCCCAACTATGTTGGGGTCGGCTTCCAGTCTAACCGGTTGCAGCTGAGTAATGACAGCCGGGACCAAAGGCTTAACGTGCTTTCCGAGGCAAGGAGGGGTCACGGTAAGTAAAGATGGTCACCCATCCACAGACCAACCGCGGCAAGCGTAGCTTAACCTGAACGATCGACCTGTGCGGCTGTTATTATTTAGCCACGGGCCCCTCCATTTAGCCACGGGCCCCTCCATTTAGCCACGGGCCCCTCCCGCTAACTAGGAGCTAGTTCACTATTACAAGTAATGTATGTTCTTAATAATTTTAATCCATATTCACAACAATGAGCTGTTCTCATAAAGCAACTAAGGCCAATTCACGTAATTAAAAACATTCAAAATCTTGTCGCAATCTCATAAAATAAATGTAGAGGTTTACATTTAAGTATTTCTGACAGATTGAGACTGAGATCAGACTGTGAACGTTCTTTTTCTTTTTAGGGTTCCGTTGCCAAATGGCAAAAAACGGAACCCTTATAGATTCGTCATGTCTGTCTGTCTGTCTGTCTGTCCGTCTGTCTGTCTGTCCGTCCGTATGTCACAGCCACTTTTCTCCGAAACTATAAGGACTATACTATTGAAACTTGGTAAGTAGATGTATTCTGTGAACCGCATTAGGATTTTCACACAAAAATAGAAAAAAAGCAATAAATTTTGGGGTTCCCCATACTTAAAACTGAAACTAAAATTTTTTTTTCGTCAAACCCATACATGTGGGGTATCTATGGATAGGTCTTCAAAAATGATATTGAAGTTTCTAATATCATTTTTTTCTAAACTGAATAGTTTTCACGAGAGACACTTCCAAAGTGGCAAAATGTGTGTCCCCCCCCCCGTAACTTCTAAAATAAGAGAATGATAAAACTAAAAAAAATATATGATGTACAATACCATGTAAACTTCCACCGAAAATTGGTTTGAACGAGATCTAATAAGTAGTTTTTTTTAATACGTCATAAATCGTAAACCGCAATTTACATTTTATTCAATCGACTCAAATATAAAAATAATAAAAAAAACATTTAATTTCATAAACATAAACCTTATTCATAAACCCGGATGTTACGGAACCCTCTGTGCGCGAGTCCGACTCGCTCTTGCCCAGTTTTTTTTATCATTGTCCAGTTTGAGTAATTTATGTGGCCTACCCAAATGTCCTTTCTTTCTTCCTTAAGTTTTGAGTTGAGCTGCACGATTTCTGACAAATGTGTGCACTGACTGGACAGGTCCTCTCAACCTATGTGGTTCTTTCCTCAAAAGACCATCTCAGACTCTTCATATAACCTGACCAAGATTATGTCTGGACTTTAAAAGAGACTGTGTGACCTCTGAGTTTGTTTCGGCCTTTCTTCTCAGAGTAGTCAGTTAGAAAACGCCGACCTCACCTAGTTTAAAAAAAACATGATTGACGTGTAAAAGTGTTTGTACAAACCTACTTACAAAAATAAAATCATTTGTCATGGTCATTTATATGGTGTACATAATAAAGAGTATTTTATTCTATCATTTATCATTCTTAAATTACGAGAATTGCCCCTCTGATCCGACGAAGTTAATAGAGCATGGGGAGCCACGATGTTTATTGAGATAGCTACCACTTACTTGAACTTGAAACAAATGCATTTGTCTCCAGTTGCTTAGCCTTCGCTCAGCCGTCAAATAAATCGTGTCACGTTTTCAAAGCAATCTCGATTTTATCATGGCTATGAGCCCGTCAGTTTATAGCCCCACGGGAAACATAGGCTCAGCATCCCACTCAAATGTCCAAAACATTTCTCTATTCTTTTTATAGTAAACACGTTTTGTCTACGAAACTGGATAAGAATTTGTTTTATTTTAAACTAGGTATAGGTAAAACCAACTTTTTGCTACTTGGATGTAAAGCCGAAGAAGTTTTTTATCTCAGCCAATTGATGCTTTCCTTATTCAAATTAAAAAGACATGAACCGTCGAAAGTTTGGTAGAAATTCGGCAGAAACGTAGCAGCTATCAAAATAAATCACTGGGTTCTCTATTCCTCATGTATATGAAGACTCCCATTCGCTGCCTCGAGGGACACTACCACTAACGCCAGAACCTTCAACCTACATGATTTTATGCGCACCACTTTCACCTTATGGAAATTCTCTTTCCACTGACCTACTCTCGTATTTAATATAAAACGGAATATCTTCAGCGTGATTGATGATCAAACTTTGAATACAATATGTCCTTGTTGTACGTCGCATGTAAAGCTTCAAACGATAAAACGACCAACGGGTTTTACTAAAACTTAAATGCAAAACGGCCGCAGCGCGGTCACAAAAACAAACAAACAAAAACGTGATTTTATTGCTACACGTGCCTGCGTGCAGTATCCATCTACTTCCGTATATTTTTTTATCTAACAGGACAGCCAAATTAAGTTTCACGATCTAGCGAAGTTTAAGAAATTTCATTTTAAAAATGTTCGAAATCCCTGGTGGCATAGAATGACTTCGTTTAAAATTACAGAAAGGGGACGAGTGAAATATGTGGGTCAAAAATTGTTACTTCCGACCGAGAGCGGCAACGCACTCATTTCCAACCTTTTCACGATATTCCTTTTTCATCGCCTAGATACAATATGAGTGACCCTTCGCCTCGTATGTCTACATTGAACTTATTTTATTGTAGTCCAGACATGTAATTTATGGTCTAGATATTACGGTCAGCAATTTAAGAATATGTTGGTTTAGTGCGGACAAATATATCAAGAGAAAAGTAGAGGAAAACTGGAGGGATATTTGTCATAAAAAAAAAAAAAATAACCATAACTTTTACGATTGATCTAAATTGCACTGAACTCAATTAGTAAGGTAATTATTGGATTAAAACAAAAGATGTTTTCCAAAACGAATAAAACAGTCATGGATATATCAGTTAGATAAAGAAAGTTTCCGATGTTCACGTCTGTTGGCTTCGTAAATATTTTGACGAATAGGTATTTCCTTTGGGGCACTCCTGAAAGTTTACCCGTCGTCAGTCAAACGAGTTGACGTGGTTTCGTAAAATAACACTGCGCTTTTTCTAGGGAATTTTCTAGCATTACGTATTAATATTGAAAAGTTTATAAATATTTTAATATTGGGGTAGAATTGGTTGATTTAGTTTAACTTCCAATAAAAAAATCGCTAACTTACTTTCACTCGACTGCCCGAAAGTATTATGTAGGTACGTGTTTTTCATCTACATATATGTATGTCGCAGCCAATTGGTTTAATTAGCCGTTTAGTTAACTGCCCGGCCTTTGGAAGTAGTGCCCGCCTTGCTTGGCTCTCTCGGCTCGCACGCGGTTAATCACAGTTCTAACCTAACCCATTTGGTCGGGGTGCCCTGGCTTAGTTACTGCGACCAATTCGGTTCGCGCTTGATTGGTTACAGTTCCACAACCCAAACTATAATTAAATATCATTCAGGCCGTTAGTTTAACGGCGGCCGTTTAGTTAAAAGGCTAGGCGGTTAACTAAACGGCTAATTTGGCCAGTTGGCTGCGACCTAAACATGGAAATGGAAGAGATAGGCCCCAAAATAAAATTACATGGTCCATAATTTTTTTAGCGACATCATTACAATAAATGGGGCCGACTCAATATATTGGGAATCATAGAATCTTAAATTGTGCTCTTTAGTATCTGGATGACGCAAATGCTCCCGAACCTATTCTAAGGGGCGTTGACATATAACTTAAAGATCGAAGGTAGCTGTTATTACCAGCTACCGACATCATGTATCATTATAACATGTAAACTAGAAGTAATGATACTAACTTCAGTAGTTTACATTTACTTCCTTACAATCGACAATCATACAAACTTACTTTAGCATGGAATATGAATTTTGCATGTCTACGTTAAGTGTAGTAATTACTATAGTAAGCCTGGAAATAGTTCTGCACTTACGAGTTGGCAACATGATTTATGCATGAGCTTAACATGCTCGTTCTGCAGTCTCTAAAAACATTAGGTATATACAATTTAAGCGGCTTTTCAAACAAATTAATGAAACTATGTAACATCAATTTGTCGAACATTCAGATCAATGTTTTTGCGTCTTGAGCTAAAATCGATTCTGACGCTGTCGCAAACCCGCTTCAATCGAAAACAAAGCATGTAATTAATACCGTTGTCATTGCTAATGATCGTTCCAGAGAATACTGCCAAATTAACAGCACTAAAGCAAACAAATCCGAGCCGAGTGCGTCCCACTGAAACATGATTTATGTCAAGTGTGGCGCCTGTGACGGTGATGGAATTTTATTTTATGCCACATATTAAATCGATATATAAAACACCCTTCATTAATTGACAAATAAAATATAATACCATCAGCTCAAGTTAATGATCGTGGCAATATCGTATCTCTGAAACCTACTCAGAATTATAATATTAATTATATTACGCACGACACGAGCCGCTTTAACGTTTTCGCACGTCTCTCGAGAAGTGGTAGATTAAAGCTTTAAATGTAATTAGGTTGCATAAAATATTTTTTTGTATAAGTACTGCACAGAGCAAGTTATGAAAGACGCATCATTTAATTAGATTTATGATCCTACAGCGGTAAGAAGAATGTGTAACATTTTAAAATCTCTTTCTCTAAGTTTGTAACTTTTATTTTGAATTTTCAAATATCTATTACACATGTAGAATAATTGAAATCCTTTTTCATATTAATCTCTTTTACATTTGAAACTGTTGAATCAATGAATACTTAGTTAAAATATCTGCGGTACTGTGGCGGTACCTATATACGGTACATGTATACAAAGCGAAACCCGCTTTGATCGGCGAACGGACTCCGATAAATGGAATACCTTTGGATTCTAACTGCCAGGTGTTATCGAATGATAAAAATATTGGAGGCCCATATGTATCATCACGAACAGACTTGTAACCTTTCTGATATTGACACCTCCATTTATACCCACTATGGCATGGCGACACGTGCAGATCAAGGTGCAGAGAGCACAAACAATCATATTAGCACACTGATAGATTGCTATCCTAGAAAGGAAATTTTTTATTTTCTATACAACATCTCCCGGAATTAACTCACACCACCAAACACCCCAATTACACCATAATATTATAGTCATAAAACATACATTTAATTTTTACTCTGTATTATTTATAAAACTTTGTTTAATTGTTAAATTAGATAACTAATTTAATAATTAAATTGTTTTCACATAACAATACATTATTAGCGTAGTAGGTACTTCGTCCATTTTGATTTGTTTTGACTGTACAGTGAAGTGCGACTGTAATTTACGTAGTTAGAACAATTTTTGGGAAGAAAATTACCTAACCATATTTAAAAATAACAGAAATCGATTCAGTAAACGATTTTAAACAAACTACTTTTATATTATGCATTAATTCAGTTACTCATTGTAGATGGCATGAGATAAACAATGTGTCATCTAAGTTTAAAATATCACCTTGACATTTAAACAGATTAAAAACACGATCTAGAACATTTTCAAGACCAGGAAGCAGCCGCCTCTTCTTACGAGTGTTAGAAATAAGAACTTGCTTGTAGCCCCAAGAGGCTTTTAGGTGGAAGTTCTAGGGCTTGAAGGATTAGTATTCGGTAAATCGGTACACATTTCGCGAACGGCCGCGACTTACGAATTGTAGATCACAACAGTAGGTAGTAGACAGACGCTTTACTTTGTGTAAATAATTTCATCACCACTGCTCGCAAAACGGTGAAGGAAAACATCGTGAGGAAACCGGCATGTCCTAGAACCGAAAAATTATAAAACATGTGCCATCTATCAACTCGCAAGGGGCTCGGATGGTGGATTACGGCCCACTCCCATTCACTGAGAGGAGGCCTGTGTCAGCAGTGGTACAGTGGCTGATTATGCTTACACATTTCACACCTTTTAAAGAAACTTAGCAAACAAAAGTCATGTGTTAAGATAAGATTTATTCTTCATTAGTTGTGTATACCCCTACTCTATGGTGTACACCACACGTGTAAACTATATAGTATATCAGTGTAGCGTAGTCGACATGTTGGAATTAATTCTATGTTTGTTTTCTCACCGCTCTGTAGATTCACTACGGGCAAAAAAATCTCGCAGGTACAAATAAACATTCGCTGATTGTGGCTGGCTATTGGACAAATAATACGGTTTGTAAGGCCACGGGAAAGTAACGGTTTTTGTTGCGAGTGAAGACGAATGTTTGTACAGATGATAGCTAAGCCTGCGGGACGGTTAGTAAAAATACATTTTCAGGGAGAGCAATACATAATAAGTACCCATAATTATGTCATAGCTACATTCTACCTTTGATTATAATATTCGGCACTTTTGTTTTGTGAACATAACAAGTAGGTACTTATTTTAATAACAAAAAATAATTGCCTTTCGAAAACATTCAACAGATACTTAAAAATGTCTAAATATACTGTAATTTTAGTCCGAGCATTAATTAATTTCATTTATACTTGCTTTTATCCGCTGCTGTACTTCCCTTCTTTTATGGCAGCCATCTTTATCCCGATGTTAATTAATAACACAGTACCGGTTACATCTCTCGCTCTTCCCGAATTTATTGGCATCGATTTTAATACAAATTAGTCACTCATCGCTGCTAAAATTATATTCATTGCAATTTAATTGTGATATTCATTTTGGGAAAGGCAAACGTTCACGCTTTATTTAAAAGCGATGCGAAGTTAATATGATAACTATAATATTACTAGCTGCGCCCCGCGGTTGCACCCGCGTAAATGTCGATCCCGTGGGAATATCGGGATAAAAAGTAGCCTATATGTTAATCCACGGTGTCAGCTACCTCCATACCAAATTTTATCCAAATTGGTCCAGCCGTTTGAGCGTGAAGAAGTAACAAACATATAAACACACACACACACTCACACACACACTCACAAACTTTCGCCTTTATAATATTAGTGTGATTATTATTTTATGAAGCAGAGAATATTCAAAAACATTCTCCGAAAACCTTTTACTACGATGACAGAATAATTCGTGTGAACTATCCGTAAATTCCGAATTAAGGGAGTTGATATATGTTACAGGGATGAGACTAAAACCATTTACCGATACAAGGAAATACACGAGCAACATGAAACTGCGAAATGCTAACTTTCCCAAGGGTTTGTTAAACTCAGATGGCAGACACTCCGTTAAACTAGAATCCCGTCAAACCATGGTCGAATGGAGTGGCTAACTCAATGAACTGGATGAACTAGACTTGTTCTTGCTATGATGCAGATACCTACCTACCTTGCTATATGCAATTTTTACCCTGACCCTGAGCTGGGAGAATGTAAAAATAGCACACTGGGTTTTTATGGAGTTCGTTACACTAACTTCAGGGCTACGGTGTGCATATATGCACAAGGTACAGGTACCTATTTAAAACCTTAATACTAAAATATTATTCATCATGAAAATCGTGATTCAATTTCACAGCTTCATTTTCATTAAAGAACGCGATTGCAATATTATTTCAACTGTGTAGTCGGTTTACATGAACGATCATGATGAGCATAATAATCAGCCATATAATATTCCCACTCCTGGGACACAGGCCTCCGCTCGGTGAGATGAAGTGGGCCGTAATCCTCCACGAGTGCCCAGTGCGGGTTGGTAGATGCCCCACATGTCTCCAATTTTTTGGTTCTAGGGCATGCCGGTTTCCTCACGATGTTTTCCTTCACCGTTTTGAGAGCCGTGGGATGGAATAAATTACACAAAGTAAAGCGCGTCCGGGTTCGAAACTACTACCTACAATAATCATTATATTTCTAAAATAATTGTAAGTAGGTTAGGTACATCAAAATAATTATTTTAGAAACGATATACATAATTATCGTAATATGGGTAAATGCGTGTAGGTATATTATTCAGACTATAATGAAGATCTCACTACGAGCAGTAACCCGATAGATTTCTGTAAACCCCTGGGATACGAGTGTGGGTAAAGTTTGTTTCTGTAATACCAGTCATTATCATTACGTGTACCTGCTGGCTTATAATAATAATTATAACGATTAGTTGGTAACTTCCACTTTCTATACGAGGGATATTATGTAGATTACAAGAAAACCTTTCTTTATACTTAGGTATTGCGTCCTAAAGACCACAAGACCCAGTTTTGGTTGAATAAGATGATATTTGATTCAGGAAAAAATGGGAAGGCTGAGAAGAACACATTCTCAGCATTACGAAGTATGACAAGTACCGTGTCAGTACATGGTTCCCAACTTCGCATTCCTATTAACGTGACTATAAAAAGTTTCACTCCTCAAATTTTCTCCGAATTTTTTGCACTCTTGGAATATCTTGCAAATCGCTTTTTAATATGACGCATGGGAGATACAGCTTTGTTTTACCCTATATAAATAAATAATATCTACCAGGCCAACAGCCACTGGGGTAATTTAGTTGTTGATAACGTATATTTAATGAGGCAAATATGAAAACGATCATGAAAAATTACATTTTGACTGTGTCAAAATTAAAAATGTAAAACCCGAAAAAGCAATTTCACCCAAATCATTTGTCATTGTAGGTATATCCGAAAATTTTCGGCTTTAAATCAAGAACTATCACGCTTTAAGCCAAACAGGTGATCCTTTAACAATTGACCCTCTTCAGCCGTCGAGGAGACGAGATGTAGAGCCGTCTGACGGGACTAATGCCATACAGCTTTGAACATAGTTTCCGTTAGTTTTCGAACGAGCAAAATGGAAATTGCTAAGATGACTTCAGACGAAATCGGACCCTTGTAATAAAAGCGGAATAACATTAAAGAGGACTTCTATCTACGTTCAGATCAGAGAACGAAGAAAAATGCAGGGTAAGCTGAGCTTATCTTTTTGCACAAAACACAAAAGCTGGGTGAGAAAAATAACAGTGTGAGCATCATAATGTGTAGCCTAGGTGGGATACGGAAATTGTGCTCCACTATCGTATTGTGCGAAATCTACCCTCACATTTAAAAATGGTTTCTGGGTTTCATTTTTCTGTTTCTGTTACATCCTAAGCTAGAAAAACCCTCTAGATTTCTTACTGTAAGGTTATGCAAGTCACAAAAGCAAGTCAAATAACCTTCGCAAAAGTTGCTACGTAACGAAAACCTCCGTAGGCCAATGTCTCTGTTCGTTTGAGAGATTACACGGGTAGCAGCCGGAGTAAGCACTCGCCCTAAGGATTTAATTGTTTACATTCCCTGACCTGAAACACAACCCTGATCTTTTGCTTTATTGGGATTGCTCCGAGTAATATCTTTATCTTTGTATTACAAAGACCCGAACCCTAACACTGTTGCTATGAGGACAGAACTACTTGATAAGGAAAAATATGATGTGCCTTTGTTTATATTTAATGTACCTATCTGTCGCATTTTCGTGATAGCAAGAAAAATGTTGTATTAGGTATGCGACCCAAATTCAAAGTTCTTCTACGATTCCAAAAAACTTTTATTCTCTAGATAGTATTAGTTCTAAGTTAAAATTGGTTCTAGAGTTGCAGACAGACGAATTAGTCCCCGGACATTCTTATTATGGATAAAGATAAGGTGTAGACTCTACACCTTATCTTTATATACATCTCTAGTCTCTACACTGTAGAGCATTCCGGTGACTGAGAATATTTCAGTCGTCCTTCCTAACGTCGTGTAGCCAATGTAAGCTTACCGTGGTGTGACTGTGACAGTTTTTGATCTCAAAAGCTGAATCCCGGAACCCAGATAAATCTTAGATTTAATAAAATGTGTGCTCACTAGTGACCTGTCACAACTGTACTGGAGTTAGTCTATACTTTTATGTATCATACGATTTCTACGGAGAAAAATAAGAGTCGGCTGAACAGAAAATTAACAGATTTAATTTGGTCAATGACTGGAAAACACAACCAAAAATAGAGGTAACTCCTACCCTAAATTAAAATTGAAATTGGGGCCTTCCGACATCTCAGCCGTTATCGGACTGCCCGCGAACCGTTTAACTTTCAGCCACATAGCAAAACTCACTATTTCATTTCCTTTATTTAATTGTATGTACATATAAATTATATTTTTAAATATTAGAATATAAAAACATAAAAACATTTAAAAATATAAAAAATAGTAGCCCACCGGTATCGGGAACAGGGTCCAAGCTACCGGCGGTCAGGGCTCCAGAGAGAGGAACCTCCTGACAATGCGAGCCGTGTCCAGAAGTACCGCTTTCTGAATCAAGCCCTTGATCCAGCTGCCCAACGAGAGCCTCTTCAGGTGTTGGTCGAGGCTCTTGGCTATTAGTCCATTGGCTGTTACGACTATCGGCACAATGATTGCTGAGTCAACATCCCACATGTCGACAACCTCGTGAGCCAAGTCAAGATACTTGATCTGTTTATCTTTCTCGGCTTTCACGAGGTTCTCATCATGCGGGACGGTTATGTCAACAATCATTGCACGTCGCTCTGATCGATCCACCACCACTATATCAGGCTTATTGGCAACAATAGTCCTGTCAGTGATGATGGATCGATCCCAATATAATGTGATATTACCATTTTCGAGAACTGGGTCGGGCACATACCTGTAGTACGGCACCTCCGATTCCACAAGGCTGTATTTCAGAGCAAGTTGCTGATGGATTATCCTGGCTACAAGGTTGTGTCTATGCAAGTACTCTCCGTTAGCTAGACGAGAACACCCGGAGATAATATGCCTGATTGATTCTCCCGGCCGGTGGCATGCCCGACAGATGTCAACCGTGCCGTCTTTCACAATAAATCTCCGGTAATTGTTCGTCATCATAACTTCGTCCATAATTGCACAGACAAAACCTTCGGTTTCTCCAAAGAGGTCACCGAAACGCAGCCAGGCTACGGACGCTAGTAAATCTACATCGGGTCCATGTAGGGCCCGGAAAAAGCGTCCGTGAAGCTCCTTACTCTGCCATACCTCCATGCGATCATTAGTGTCAAGCACTACTGGTTTGCGCCAGTTCTCTTTACCCAAGGAGAGCGGGGTGAGGCCCTTGTCCACCGCGACTACATCCCGATGCATCCCCACGTCGATTTCTAAGAAATATTCCCTGAGACTGCATATCTCGCGATTGTGGAGAGTCTTAGCATTTAAAAAGCCTCGACCTCCACACTTTCGCGGGATATACAGCCTCATTACCGATGACCGTGGGTGATGCATTCGATTTGCAGTCAGCAGTGTACGGACCTTCCTATCCAGGGCGTCGAGTTCGGTCTGAGTCCATTTGAGTATGCCGAAAGAGTACATCAGAACCGGCATGACCCAACCATTGAAGGCGCGCACCTTGTTTCCGCCTGAAAGAAGACTATTAAATACTTTTTTCAGGCGGCCAAAGAAGCGCTCTTTCAATGATTGCTTCATGTCAGTAACATTGATGCCCAACGCTTCCGACATACCCAAATACTTATAGGTTTCGGATGCGGAGAGGGCTCGCTAATATCAAAGAAGAATGGCAGTTTATTTTAGTACTTGCACAAACAGACAAATACAGGAGCCACGATAATATATCTAGTCTTGTAGTATCTAATTAATGATCGAATACTAAACGACACAAATCGCGGCGGGGATATTTATGTTCGAAAATACTTCTCGTTACTCGGTATTTTACTCGCGAATCCTTTTCGACTTGGGGTATCGATTTTATCAGGAGCTTACTCTGTTCTGATTTATGGCACTCCTCTGAGCGAAATTACCGGTCCGAAAATATTGCGCGAAAAAGTTCCAGTTTTTCCAATTTTTTATCATATTCCTTCTGCTCTGGATTCTTTTTACGTAGCCATAGTAATTTCAAAGAAAGAAAAAATCGTATCTAGCCTTTTGGTGCTGTGCCTAATCCGTACCACCGAACCTACTTACACAAATATATTGACAAACTCCAATTTGTAGGCAGTAGGAGTACATTGGCCCACTAAATTTAAAGTTGCTCTGTAGTTCATATCCATATGTGCAGTAAGTAGATAGGTATAGATAGGCACTAACAAGTAACCCAAACTCAAGTTGTTTGATTAATGAGTTAACTTGGTTAACGCCAGGTTCAGCTTCAGATCAACAAGACGTGTACCTACTTCGTAATTTAAGGCAGTCACCGTATGGTGTATAACTTATTACTTGAGCTAAACATGCACCAAACATATAATATAATATTAACTTACCACACCCTACATACATACTGTATTTATCATCGTAGTTCGATTTACTTCAATAATTTTTCCGTCATCTGCCTATCCTTTTCCCAACTATGTTGGGGTCGGCAGCTGAATACCAATATTTTACATGGAGCGACTGCTTATCTGACCTCCTCAATCCAGTTACTAAGCAATAATATACCCTTGGTAAGACTTGGTCGTCAGAAACCCGCAAGTCTGACAGACTTGCGGGTTTCTGACAACCCGAGACGCCAGCCCGAACGGCTTAACCTGCTTTCCGAGACACGGAAATGTAAAGATGGTGTGTAAAGATGACCACTGTCACCGACCATGGCAAGCGTAGGTCAACCTGATCGATCAACCCGTGCGGCTATTATTACGTAGCCACGAGACCCTCATTTTTCTGTTGAAAAAACAAAACTACAATTAATTCGCTACAAATAACCTCTATTATTCCTTCTATTTTATCCACGCATTTTCCTATTAAATGACAACATCAAAACACCTCTTTCATAACCAAACATTAACATTTGAACGCAATTATATCCTAAACTATCCAAATTAACACGCACAATAATGTACTTTAGTATTGTTTCAGCAAACAAATGTATTGTGAAAAGAGAATTGAACACATGTCACGCAAAATATCGAATTTCGTCCATTTAGCTGACGGCGTGGCGACAAACGTTCAGAGTGAACGGTTTCTCTCGCGGAATAAACAAAAGAACATAGATTATTCAAGTGCCAGTCATCGTTGTTCGATGAATGAGTCTCGATACACGCTGCACCGATAATTCATGCTGAACGGGAAGACAGGTGACGTCACATCGCCGTTTTCAATGCATTACACCTACTTTTCAGAATTCATCATTGTGTGTGTTCTCTTTTCTTTTTTGTAAGATCTTTGTTTGGGATATGGTTGTTTACTGACATCGATAGAAGAAATCTTTTACAACGTTAGCATTTTTTTGTTTTTTTTTTCTTTCCTATTTCTCTACTGAACTTTCTTATTCGCAAAATCTGTATGTCTATATGTATATTTTAAAACAGAATCCATCTACGAACATTCATTGTTTTTCTCGTTTTACCATTCGATAAAAAATTAAATAGGTTGGCACACTCATTCGTTCAGCCTACCGACTGAAGGCTAATAGCTTAGACCCACGTATCACTTAAAGGAATCGGTGAAACGTAGATCGCTCTATATATCTGCGACATGGTTCACCAGGCGATCTTTAAGGTTTCCATTTATCACGTATATATGTACATTAAGGGAAATTTATTATAATAAAAATCATCCAAGAAAATCTGAAAACACATTGATCATAAAGTATTGCAAGAAGTTGTAAATACTGCAATTTATCAAAAGTTTTTGCGAGGGTGAAAATAAACAAGTATATACATTTACCCCTTACTAATAAACGTGGTATAGCGTCTGTATAGTTACACAATGCTTTGTCTTCTTCTTTCGAAAGGCAAATTACTGACGACTGAAAGAGAGAAATCGGTGTTAGTAGGGGATTAGTACCTTACTCAGAATCAACATTTTCTCAGAACCCCTGTGATGTGCAATTATACAATATTAGAATGTTCAAAGCAGTTGAAACAAGCTCTATTCAACATTTCAAATTAATATTCTGTGCACACTCTCCGGTACAAAATTTCCTGAAACACTTCACGATTGAACGTCATAATTATTACAAGGTAAACATCTCATGGTACTTTGCATAATCCGTAATTGATTCCATGATTCCTAGGAAGATCTGACCAGCGATTTTCGAAATTTTAAGAACTTTCACGAAGAATTGGCAAACTTAAGTGGCAGTGGGCAGGGCACATTGCTCGCAGAACAGATGGCCGATGGGGCCGAAAGGTTCTGGAGTGGGGACCGTGTACCGGAAGACGTAGCGTTGGAAGGCCTCCCACAAGGTGGACCGACGACCTTGTGAAGGCCGCAGGAACCGGTTGGATGCGGGAAGCAGGACCGGTCGAAGTGGAGGTGCTTGGGGGAGCCCTATGTCCAGCAGTGGACGTCTTTTGGCTGAAATGATGATGAAGAACGTTCACCGTGTGAGGGACTATTCTAGTAATTTTATGATCTTTCACAGTGTGATCTCAGTTTCAATCTGTCAAAAATACCTGTAATTTCCCTAAATTTTTGACATTCGTTTGTCGCAAGTTTCTGACATTGATTGTCGCTGAGATGAGATTGCGTCTAAATTTTGAACGTTTTCATTTACAAGAATTGACCTTCTGTTCTTAAACCCAGTTGTCTCTTTTGGTAACAGCTGTAATACGAATTCCACCACAAAACTATAAAAACCGCATCATATGCGAACATTTTAACGTTTTTGTCTGATCGAAATTTGATTGATATTTATGACTGTTTTTAGTTTCCGTACTTGCCATTTTTCATCGTATTATTTATTACCTAATTAGCGAAACTAGTCATGTTTTTACAGACTTTTTTACCTTTTTTTTGAACCAGTGCCAGTGTAAGTGTTAGTAAACATACCTACTTGTAAGATCACAGGTTAAAATATGTAAGTCTACAAACGCTAAGATTACGGAATATCCGTTTATGTCCCTTCGACTACATTATAATTACACTCTAACTACCCCGTTGGTGTCATGGTCGCAAACTCGACTGCTGAGCATGGTCCTGGGTTGGATTTCCTGGTCGGGCAAAGTGTTATTTGGTTTTTCCATTAGGATTTTTTTTGTAACAGTCGGAGTTTGGAAGTTGGCGGTGTGGTACCCCCGTGTCTCGGAAAGCATGTTAAGCCGTTGTTCCTGCACCTGATCTCTGTCCGGTTTTGTCTGATTGTCGTACCATCGGACAATGAGAGTGATGGAAGAGAGAGTGCACCTGTGTACTGTCTGCTCACTATAGTATCTCCCGCGCCGAATAGCTAGTCTCTGCTGAGATTGGTCGCCATGGCCGAAATTCGGTTAGGAGGTCTTTATAACCGGTAGCTACGCGTGTAACCGATGGGTAACGAAACAATAGAAAATCAATTATGTCTCATTAGCGGAGCTTAAGGGGTTAAATTACACTCTGCTGCTCAATCAAAACAGTAAGGGATAGTTCAACTTTCAAATGATTAAAAAAAATCAAATTTCAACAAGAAGACGCGAACTAGACTGTCCGGAAAAACATGACGAGACATAAAGTCAATCATTTCTAGTTATTATCTAATGTTAGTAGGTACTTAACATAAAAAAAATCTCAGCTCAAAATAATTTTTTTCATCGATATTTAAACTTATTCTTTTTTAAACGTACCTAAATGTTTCCAACTGAATAGGTTAATTATAAAATAATATTTTCTTTCCATACATTTAGCATCTCATTATATAAGTGTAAATATACCATTCCACATAAATGAATGTTACCTACCAGCTGAATACATTTGTATTACAAATCAAAATTATTCTTTATAATTTATTGTTTGGTATTCATCATCAACATCTGCCTAGCTGTTTCCCAACTATGTTGGGGTCGGCTTCCAGTCTAACGAATGCAACTGAATACCTATTTTACATGAAGCGACTGCCTATTGGACCCCCACAATCGTTTGGTATTAATATATTAGTATTATTCGATATTGCGGTTTGTGTGGTGCCGGACTTAAAGAATAGTACTACCCCTTACTTCCCGTGGGTGTCGTAAAAGGCGACTAAGGGTCTTACCGGAGAATGGGCAGCAGCGTTCTCTATGCATGCCACCATCATACCATACTGCGATCGCCAACCCGCCTGCCAAGCGTGGCGATTATGGCAAACCCCCCCAAAATTGGGGGAGGCCTATGTCCAGCAGTGGACGTCTATCGGCTGAAATGGATTCGATATTTTACAAAATACTGTAAAGAAAAAGTGTCTGACGCTACGACTACATTATCGCGATAAGGCGAATTACACTTCGCGCGCTCTCTCTCGCACTCCGCTCGACGTCTCGCTTTACAACAGAAAGCGTTATCGCGTCAATGTTTCCGTCACAGAGCATGTATGGTTTCGGAAACATTAGTGGTTGAGCACAAAAATGTGAATTATGTATGACGCAGAGCAAACAACGATGACAGATTCATAAGAATAAAAATTAGAGGTTTTTCTCTCAACTTAGTGCAGAAGTGAACCCAGCTATGTGTTATATTACTACTCTTTTCGAACCAGGCGCTCGTATTAAGATAGAACTTCACGTGCAGGTAAATCGTCTGATCATAAATTATTTGGCACAATCTTTTTAACACTAGGTATTGCCATATTTGTCTAAATAGTAAGTAAGGAGTTTCTAATAACAATAAAAGACAAAGATGTTTGCCCATCCGTCTTCTTTTTTAAAGAATCACTTGGATTTTATATTATTATGTCATACTAGTCGGTATCTACAATACGGATTATGCCAACACTCGAATCCTAAGTACCCACAATACCAACCTATGACCTAAATTGCTAGATTTATCTGACCTACTATATACGTAGGTACGCCTACCTATGTAAATCATAAAAATCCATTAGTTTACATAAAAATACTTCTCGTGAATATGTCATGCCAATCGCGCCCTTAGAATAGTGAGAGCTTGTAATATTATCTTTACATTTCCGGCCACTTTATGTTGGCACCCACATAATAGATAGGTACCTCTCGATCCTTTGGAAAGGGAAATTGCGAACCTTTTAGAGGACACACTACGAAGTAGCAATTGGTTAAAATTATAAAAAAGGAGAAAATACATAAATATAAATAATAATAAAGAAATAATATTTAATAGATACCTACTGTATGAAACATTTTGGGGAGACCAAAATGTTTTATACTGCAAAGTCATACATATATACTTATTGTCACTATGGATTTTAATCTGAAATAAAAGTATTATTATTTGTAGAGTGTTTTTTCTTCTCAGCTCTTTGGCTGGTTTTTACTACATTTACGGGCCGAAACCAAGTAAATGCAGCATGTGTTGTGTTATGTTGAAGAAGAGTTGTGATGAGAACCTACTTCGTTTTCATCTATTTGCATGAACTTTCTGACAATGCGACATGTATTTAAAATTGAAGCTTTTTGGAGGGTGATATAGAGGGTTTCTTTTAGGTTTATTAATTTAAGGCTATGGAGAAGGTGATTTGGAATGACGCCTGTTGTGGAGAGGACTATTATAGGGACCACGTAAACTTTTTGTTGGCGCCATATTCTAGTTCCTTCATCTTTGAGTTCTGCGTATTTACTAATTTTATCAGATATTGTCTTCTGAATTATTATTATTATTATTATTAGCTTCTACTCGCGATATCTCCCTTGTAAAATTTCTTGTTCCCCGACCTATCGCGTCGCATCGCATCGGTGCCCGCGATAATACCTAAGTACTTCGTTTTCGCTTAACGTTCTTTCTGATTTTATTTCTTTTTGCTCGACTCCTAAGGGTCGTAGCATGATGTTCAATAGCCTATAGCCTTCCTCAAGAATTGGGCTATCAAGTGCAAAAAGAATTGTTCAAATCCAGAGCGCCTTAATTTAAACAAACAACGCACAAACTCTTCAGCTTTATTATTAGTATATGTAGAATAGATAGATTGTCATCAATGCAACTTCGTGTACAAGCTTGTGACAGTAAAAAAGTTAACTTCCTTACAAAAAAGAATTAACCTTTTAACCGCTTGTGTCGCATTTATGCGACACATATATCCGTGCCCCTACCGCTCGTGTCGTATTTCTGCGACAGAGAACATGCATGATTTTTTCGTTCTATTCAACGATTGCTCCTCCTTATTTGTTGTAGGTATTATTTTATCGATTTCGGTATTCAGCTGCATCCGGCTCGACTGGAAGCCGACCCCAACACGGTTGGGAAAAGGCTAGGCAGATGATGATTATATTTTATCGATTTGTAGCCGCGCGCTAGGGGCACGTCAATTGATATTTAGCCAAGCGCTTAAAAGGTTAAGTAATCATTTATATCCATTTTCACAAACCAAGACATAATAAACAAGGCATCTAAGTCTCGAGAGAAAACTAATAATCTAAGTTGCACTAGGCCAAACAGTTACTGAGGACTAAATAGAAAGCTACTCTGCTGCAATACCCATTAAGTTCAATGAGCTGTTTGTGCCCTTTATTTATTAACGTTGCTTAAAGTTAAGAAACGTTTCAAACCGGAAAGGGATTGGCACCGTATCAACTCGAGCCGAGCGAGTTTCATACAAAGAATACTGAACTATTCTTTGTATGAAACTCCCTACTGCAAGGCACACTAATCGGAATCGTAACGTAATAGCCTCGCCTCGGGACAAGCTCACGAACCGCGGTGCGGTGCGTTACGGCTCGTCGACCTCACGCTTACGTCTCTCCGTACCCGAGCTTACGTCTCTTCGTTCACCCTTGCCCCTCTCACCCCTCCGGGCTGCCGGCGAGCCGTGAGCGCGGCGTCGCCTAGCCGTAGCCGAGTCCACGTATCGGAGCTTCTGGTCCGCTTTAGTTAAGTGCTTACGTTAGGTTGACGCTTGTTTGACGGTGAGGCGAAAGGCGATATGGTGCGGCTTTAACGTTAAAGTTTTTGCTAATCATAAGTTAACTTTAACCAACGTGTATAAAACCCTAAATGCCCGGATTACACAAGACTAGTTTTCGAAACAAGAATAGCAAGCTAGTAATCAAAATCAAAATATTTTATTTCACATAAGCCTACATGGGCACTTATGAAACGTCAGAAGCTAAGTGCACGGTTCTAATTGGTCGTTTCCTACGAAGAAACTCCACGGTGATTCTTTAAAAATAATTGGCTTTTACAGTGGATTACAGAGGATAGTGTAAGCCTGTCAATAAGTAATATCCTAGCTTATTATTTTGGCTTGACACCTAGAACATGCTAGAGCCGTTTACACGAGGCTAGGAAACTTTAAGCCAATAGAATTGCAGTGACTTAGTCCGTAGAGTAAAATTATCCGATTAGATAAGTACTAGATGCGCAGGCCACATGAGGCAGTTCACATGCTAGGATAGTGAAATCAGTCCAATGAGTCAAAAATAGACCCTCATCATATTAAACTGTAACACTAGCATACTATGTTTCTTACTAATTTCCTAATCTTGTGGATAGTTCTGCATACACGGAGCCAGAGTGACTAGCTTGCTAGATAGATTGTGTTACACTTCGGCCGTCGAAAGAATGCGTTCCTGACACCTGCCAGTGCGACAATTCTAGTAACTAATAAAGATCAAATTCGCAAAGCACGTCGCATGCTTAATGGAACATTGACCCATTAGTAGATAGGTCAGATTTTTTTTTTCTCAAATCTCATCAATAGTTAATCATACGTACAAAATACAAGCATTCATGATTAATTAATAATCAAATCAAATCAGTTTTAATTTAATGCGTCAACAGTAGCACAAAAGTCCTTATAGCAAGATCTTCTTTTGCGATTTCCCAAAAATCGGTTTTTTTGAGTTCAGTCAGTATTCCATTAAGCATGCGACAAATTCGTATGTATGAAACTGACAGGTGTCAAGAAAGCATTCTCTCGACGGCCGGACTATAGTAAATAAGCTTGCTAGCATAATCTTGCTATCCTAGCTTGAATAACTAGCATAGTGTAACCCGAGGCATTAGTCAAGCTATGTGACACTATGAAAACAATGATTTCGCAGCGAGTGCGGTTTGCGCCACTAACTAAAACCTATTTTGGACACAAAACAAAAGTTCTGTCTATGATTAACAAAGCGTGTTGTTACTAGTGTGCTCGAAATGTTAAATATTGTTCGAAAATATTTGTAGCACCAAGCAAGATTATTAGTGAGAAACATGTTTCAGTACAAAATATTCCAGAAAATAATTTTACATGAAAACTACAAAACATGACTTGTAACTTCAGCTGGCTTGGGAAGCTCAAATAATGAAAGAGCTGTATTTGTAGTTGTAAGTGTACTGTCTGAAATACAAAGTATGCTCATTGCGTTGTTCCTTTCTCCTGCAAAATATGTTTAGTAATATACTTTTCTCTTGTGATATTTTATTAATTTACAACTTATAATTTTAATATTTTAAAAAGTGGACCTCCTACTTTTTTGCTTCTTCTTTATTTATTTATAATTATATATTTTATTGTACACCAGTAAATTCATAACAAAAAAAAAACGATTAATACAAAACATACAATGGGCGGCCTTACCTCCTTCTCCTCTTATTTCCTCCTAAATAAAACATTCTAGCTTAGTTACAAACACATAAATTACAAGTATTTCCTCCGAAGAGCAAAGGAAGCAATTAATCGCCCCTCTTAATCCCTGTTGACATACACTTATCGCACCTCTGCTTGATCAGAGCTGAGCCTAATGATAGAAACCTCCATCCACACACACAAACTAGATCAGATACGTATAAATATACTAGCTTCTGCCCGCGACTTCATCCGCGTGAAATTCGTACCTTCCTCTAAAATTTCGAAAATATCTTTACGATGATATATGTTTATGATCTTTATCATCTTTAGATAAATAAGTATTCGGGCTAATTTTTAAGTTTATACACACATCAAAAGTGTCTAGGGATCAAGCATTTTTATGCGGATTTCTTGAGATTGAGATGTGGCTTTGTAATAAATTTATGATTTTATAAATTTATATGGATCCTTTTTGGTGCATTTCATAATTTGAATCAGGAACTGTGAATCAAATTCGAGTAAAAGATGAAAATCAGCTGTCAATATTTTCCCTATAAAAACATACAACGCATTGAAGACATTATTAGTGCTACTGTTTCCCTACTACTGATTAAAACCAACGTTATTATGGAGCGGCGACGTCATTTAAGCAGGGAAGAAATGCTCAGAGCCGTGGGAATGATAGAAGCTGGTTCCCGTCAACGTACTGTGGCTTTAGCTCTGAATACAAGTCAGAGTGTTATCAGTCGACTTTGGACACGTTACCGAAGCACTGGTACCGTGGCTGAGCGCCATGGAGGACGGTATCGCTGCACCACACGGAGACAAGACCGATACATTCAAATCTTAACTCGAAGAGCTCCAACAATAACCGCCATGATGTTAGCCGTGAGGCTTCATATGGGCGGGTATTTGGATCGGCGGAAGAACTGAGTTGATTTGGATCAGAGACAACCTCAACGCTCAAATTTATGCTGAGACGATTGTATCAGACGTTATCGTTCCTCTACAAGTGCAAATCGGTCCCTTATTTCAGTTAATGCATGATAATGCACGACCGCACACCGCAAGAGTTGTAAGACAGACTCTCGCCGCAGCTAACATCAATGTCCTGCCCTGGCCTGCTCAGTCGCCAGACTTGAACCCGATTGAGCATGCATGGGATATGCTACAGAGAAGAGCTCTGCCAAATATGGAGGGTATCCAGTCGCAAGAAGACCTTTTTTTGTTGTTGCAACGAACATGGGCGGCCATTCCACAGCGTGATTTGGATGAACTCATTTTGAGTATGCCAAACCGATGTTCTTGTGTTGTTAGTTCGGTAGAAACACGGATTATTAATTGTTTAAGTTACCCAATAAAATTTTAAAGAAAACTGTTATTTCAGTCTTTTTTTCGAACTTTTGTGTTAGTGGTTCAAATGTCAAAAATCCCTTTATTAGGAAAATGGCAAATTTCTTTATTAATGCAAAGGTGACTTGGTTTATCGTTACTGTGACAAACGAAAACACTTTATTTGATGAATCCTTAAAGAAAATTTTAATTAATATCAATCAGGAGAAAAGTTATTGCAAAAATATATGTTGATCCCTAGACACTTTTGATGTGTGTAGATCAAAAGCATTAGATTTTTCAAATAAACTGTACCCCGCTTTTCACCCCCACAAAGGTGGAATTTTGAAAAATCGTTTGGGATGTGTTCATAACACTACTCATAGACCCATACCCATTTTCGAGTTAATGGAAGCCAGCATTAAAATCCACCCCTTAAACTTTATTACCCTTTTCCACCTTGGTAGGAGTTGATTTTTAAAAAATCCTAAAACACATACTCTTTTTATTTTTTGTTTTAGTAGTACCAAGTTTCGAGTTATTCCGACAGCGGGTTACATACTTTTCTAACCTATGAACTTTGTCACCCCCTAAATCTTTCCGTGAGGAGTTTTTTTAAACTAAAAGTGACAATCTTTAATATTTACTGAGCCAAATATTGCCAAGTTTCAAGTTTATTAACCAAATTAATAAGATTTTTCATATAAACTGTATCCCCGCTTTTCACCCCCACAAGGGTGGAATTTCGAAAAATCGTTTGGGATGTGTTCATTACTTGACTCAAAGATTATTTATACCAATTTTAGAGTTAATCGAGCCACGCAGTAAAATCCTGCCCTGTAAAATTAACTACCCCGTTTCACCCCGTTAAAGGTAGATATTCGAAAAACTCTAATACACGTTATTCTTTATTTTTAATATAAATACTGAGTTTTAAGTTAATCGGACCGCTCGTTAAAATTCTTCCATACCAGTTTTGATACCCCCAATCCTCCTTTAGTTTAAAAAACAAAAAATGACAAACTTCATAATTTACCTAGATAAGTATTCGTGCCAAGTTTCAAGTTTATTAACTCAAGGAATTAGATTTTTCATACAAACAAAATCACTCCTTTTCACCCCCTTAAAGGTTGAATTTCCAAAAACCCCTTCTTAGTGCTCCCCATATTATAAATTTCATATTCCTAGTCCCAGTAGTTTCGGCTGTGCGTTGATATATCACCCAGTCAGTCAGTCAGTTTACTATTTTATACAGGGTCCCATTAAAATAGATGGACAAATTTTAACACCGCGTTCAGTACGTCTAACTAAATATATCCAAGCAAAAAAAAAACACTGATTAGAGAGATTTTATTTTGACCTAAAAAAATATAAATTAGTGTATTTTCGTTAGCTGATTATTTTTGTCTTGTAAGTATCTATGCGTTTTTTTTATATATTTTTTTACCATTTTGGTGGTCTGAATGATTTCTAAAAGTTTGTCCATCTATTTAAATTTGACCCTATATATACAGATAGATATAGATCTACCTATGAAGGATCGGCAGGATTATATCCCAAATTAACTTAGCAATTAATAAAGACATCAAACAACAAAAACTACTTTTAGAAACACACTATAAAGTCATCCAAACCTGTGTCCAAACCATAATAAGCGACTATGGAAGCACATAAAATATAATTAAAACAATTACATTCATAATGCCTATTCTCTGTGTCCTTTTAGAGCCATATCCATAAAAACAATTATTTTGATACCGCTCATAACGGCCGTCCTAAAGCAAAATTGCTCTGATAAGTAGAATGATATAAACGGGCTTTAACTTCGAAGATTATGACCAGATGGCCCTAGTATTATTTCACGTACCCGCTGAATACACATCGTATTTTAAAGTGATTAAATTCCGACTCGAATCGAGTGAAAACTGACCAGGGAAAGGGTTCGACGGCTGATGATTAGATTCCGGGAGCCGACCGATATATGTAGCTGGACTTGGAACGGAGCTAGGCATGTATGTCTTGATTCCTTCTTTTTAAAACGTTAATTAAACAGAGCGTTGTAGTTCACTTGATATTATGCTGGCAGCTTAATTAAAAAACACTGGTATTATTTTACCTTTGTTTATGATTGACTGAGAATGGCTTTTTTTTATTCTTAATTCCGCAACAATAAATTACAGTGATAACAAGGTTTTTGTTCTGGGTTCTTTGAGCAACTATCCTATAAGTAACAAAAATATAAACAGGAAAGAGCATTTCTTAATTGCTCGGTAGAAGTTGGGGTTCTTACTAATCAAATTCATATTAAACAACAATATCAAAATTACACGTGCATTAATCATTGTCCACCACTATAATTTGTATACGCAGAAGCTAACGGGCTGCAAGCTATCGTTTGTCACAAAAACACGAAAAACGTTTTCACCCAAACTGACAATAGCAAATATTATGTGGTAAAATCCCAGTAAGTTCCCAAATGCGCTGCTGAACGGATTGGAAATAGAATTCTGGAAATTTCCAGACTCCAAGTACTACGAGACGAAGTGAAAACTCAGTTCGATGCATTCGAAATCGTCCAATCAAGTTCGGCTTATGGTGCGAGTTGAATACGGCGCCCAAGCCTGAACGCAGACTTATGCAGGCACTAAAAAAACTTTTATTACACCGAGATTTTATTATCCTACATTTCAATAGATTGATACCACATTACGTGTGATTAGGGATGTGAAAACTGGCGCAGGGATCTTCTAGGTTTTTATTACACCTGACATCTTTTTCCACTTTACCCATGCCGTATCGTTTGAGGGTAACAAGAAGAGAAAATTAGTAACGGCAAATCTCGTACAAGAAAAGTTTTATCACAATTGTTTTCAGTTCTTTTGTTGCTAGTATATTATTATGCTTGTGAATTCAGTTTTTTGGGACCATATTTTGATGAGCTTTAGTCATTAAAGTGACCTTTTGATCTTCCTACACATACCCACAATAGCTATTGTATTTTTCCGCTTAATGAAACAGGAGGCTTATAATTATTATTTGTCTTGCAGAAAAAAGTCTAGGATTGATGGCTTTTATTATAATAACGGATCAGGGTCGACGGGAACTGACAAAGTATAATGGATGATTACAATTATTTCTGGCGAAAAACTTTCTTAAGTGACATTAAGCGAGCGGTTCACGGGCGACTTGATGTCACAACGTTTAGTTCAGATTTATAGATAGATGACAAATTGAGCCAAGTAATTCACTATTACTATCAGAAATATCCAATTAGGGTTACTTGCAAAAAAGAAACAACAATTTATTTCATGTGACGTTAACAATACCTCAAAATCCTTCCCGATTTAAGATCAAAGGACGAAACATTTTTGGTTCAATAGCAAAATTTGCCACTCAAGGAAAAGAAGAGTCAAGAAAAAATTTAAGTATGTATTTCACTTATTTCCATTTTCTCTTTGTCCACTTTTTCTTTCAGGAAAGTTAATCTTATTAATCTAAATACTTTTTCAACTGTAGGTATTTCGGCTTCATAAATAGTATAGGAACCTTGTAAATTGTCATGGAAAATAAGTTCCGTTAATATCTGTTATAGATACCTACTCTGTTATATTGGTAGGTTTATACTAGAAACTTGTTTCAAGGAAATTGTAGTCCACTAGTACTTGCTTGTTACTGGAAGTTGTGAGCAATCAACTACCAACTTGGGCATTGTGCCACTGATTCAACTCAATTAATTATGGCTGCGCCGGGGCTTAGAACAATCCTCATGTTACATTAGATTATAATAGATAGCATACTGTTTCTTAATCGAATAAGGTTTACGTCGAAATTGGTCTGATATCTAAATTGATGATCCGACGGGCATAAGGGGTCAACTTGGCGTTTGGCCGCGGGCCGTAGTTTGCTCCCGGCGACCGCAAAAAAATATCGGTATTTCCCTCAGGTCATTTCTTATGAAACTGGACGCTTTTGAGTGTGGGATTTCTTTGTATAAATACACGATGCCGGGAAACACGATAAAGGGAAATTTCCGGCGGAGATAATATGTCATGAACTCAGTGTAGGTGAACACTGAGTTCACACATAGGAAAAGGATGTTTTTTGAAAAAATATACCAGACGTATCATTTACAAATGTAATTGAATGTTCAAAGGCTTACCCTAGTCGACACGTTTTCAAATATACACGCAAAAAAGCTCATTTATAAAGGAGAAAAAGATGTAACAGCGCCAGATAAGAATCGAAGCGAAGAATTACATTTTGCTTTTTGCTACGGAACTGTTTTCGTTCGTCCCCTCGAAAAGTCTGTCTGACCCATTTATTTGGTAGCTTTATACCTACGTCCGCTCTTCGTCTCATACATTAACATTAAATTAAGCCAGTAGGCCGGTACGACACTATGAGAGGTCTTTGTCAAAGATCTTGGGTCAGAGGGTGAAGCACCTGTAATAAAAATGTCGTGCTGCAATATTTTACGTTATATTCATTTTGCACTGTATCACCAGCTGCCATACATGTTTACGACTTGGGGTGTACGGTCGACGCCAAAAGTCCTTAAGCAATTTACAAATTAGTTGCTTAACGTCTAGTTTGACTTACGACCTTCTTTTAATGAGTAATTTGACACACACACCCGCATATTACTCGAATAATCACGCTTTTGAATATAGTTCCGTGTCATGTTCGTCTTGTTCACATAATTCGTAAAACTTTATGAGTATACCCACAGAAATCTAAATAAATAAATTAGGTATGGTAGACAGATGCAGGTAACTTACGGCTCATTAACGCGACTAATAGAATGTTGTTCGTTCTTGGTTGGTTTTTGATATTGTGGGTTATTGACGTGTGTTTAATCTATTAGCTGTGTAATAGTTCATTTTGAAATGTAAGCTTTGAGATGAAAGCGGATATTATCGCGCAGCGTAAAAGTGGACTTAATATTATATCACAAATATTTGACGAAACCGGACTGACTGTGAGTATTATGATTTAATTATTTTGTCTAACATTTAGCTAGTTTTTAGGTATAACTTGTGATCCTAGTAATTATTTTTTTAATCGTATTTACTATAAGGTCTAAATAGAAGAAAAAAATTTATATTTCCATAACTTTATTTATTTACTTTTGGAATGAGGAAACATGAAGTATAATTATAATATAATTACTTTGTAACATTTTTATTTTCAAAATAATTTTGTTTCAAAATAGTAATATTATTTTATAATTTTGCTAGTAGCCTAACTTAAGTATTCCATTTTTGTTTTAGAGAAATTATCTACTGTGAGTCGGAGGGTCAAAGGAAGAGGGTAAGCCTTCACTTGCCAGTCGAAAGCGTAGTGGAAGGCCCCAGCTGGTCAGTGAATATAAAACAAGTGGTTTAAACCAACGAGATATTTTGCCAAATTATTCGACACGTCTTCACGAAGCGTTCGCCGTGCAAACGAAACCCAGCTCAAAAACTATATTTGATTGGAAATCATAAACAAGAACGTTTACATTTTGCGATAAGATACAGCGATGATAGATACAGTGATGGGAAGGATGGAATGAGAGATCTGATGAACAGTTGAAGTTGCATTCATGGAAATATGCAGATATTATTATGTTTAAATAATAGAGGATCCCTGCGCCAGGGTTTACTTGATAGCATTGATAATAATGGGGGTTTTTCGAAGTATTAAGTTATAAATTACAAATTGATTTTAGTAATATTAAAATAATATTGTGTCATATCCGTAATAAGGATTATTTTGAGGTTTAGTTTCAATCTTCTTTTCATAATGAAAATGAATACTTAAGCTATAACCTCAATAAGTCCTAATAAGTACGATTTGTTAACTTTGATGTTTGAGATAGTGCACTGACAGTATAAAAAAAGTAGTACCACTGAGTAATTTAATTGTATTGTGATATATGTATTGTGAAGGATTTCGCACTTTTTTTTATTTACGTGCGTAGTTTTGCTAGTCGTGGTTTGTTGGAGTGACGGTAGTAATTATAGCACAATATTATTATATTACTAAGATACAATATTTAAAGTCTAATGATCGTAGTTCGCTGATTACCTGCTTTACTTCAATTAATTGTTCTTTATGAGAAAATAAACTGTTTTACCTAAAAATGTATTTCTAAAATTATAACGAATAAACATTTTGAAATCACTTCAGTATACCTAAAACATTTTATTTTTATTTTGAATCCCTTAATAACTTAAGCTTAACAATATAATAATAAAAATATTATAATTATTACATTATTATTCTCGTTTATTAATCTATCGAATAATAAAAAAAACGAGACAGATAATTGTTGAAAAAAAAAAAGTCTCATCACGAGATTTGAACCCAGACCTCCGCGTTTGCTAATCCAATATGTAAAGTCACTAGCTATATGTGCTCGCTGTAATGAAGTCAATTTAGCAATCCTATGAACCCACCAAGGTCATATGATTACGTACCCTGTATGTAAAAGCGGCGATATATTTTTGTTTCGTTCGATCACTTACACACACAGATGTAGGTACGGGCCTGTGGCGCGCGGTGGTCTTCACAGCAAAAACGCTCTTATCGCGCGTAAGGAGTTCTGTTGCATACTGTACATGCATTTGAAACATTTTTTTACATTCCTAATGGTTATTACTATCATATATCTCCATAGTCCCTTGCTTATACTCAAGCCATGTGTCAATACAGATGTGGTCTCAGGTAATTCAACTTTTCATGAGTATACTTATGAATTATGTTGACTTTGAACAATAACAACGAAGAAGTTTCCATTTTTATGGTTCCGTACCAAAATGCTAAAACGGAACCCTTATCACCATAAGGGACTGAGTCTCACCAGACTCAGTCTGTCTGTCTGTCACAGCTGGATATCTCAAGAACTACTAATGCTATCAACTTGAAATTTGGAATAGTTTTAGATGACGTTTGCCCAACTATTTTGCAAATAAGAAAGAAATAAAAATATATATATTTATTTTGCAACAGAGACTGAAAGAGGTCTGTAAAATTCGAAGTCGGGCTACTAGGGCATGTGGGGTATCAGGGCAGCGCAGTTTGCACATTCTCAAACTTTTTTTTTTTAGACCGCGTAGTTTTTACATTTGATGAAAAATTTAAAAAAAATATCGTTCCCCCCTTATCTCCGAAGTTTGCAAAGAGAAAAATCTGAAATAATTCTATGTGATAGAAATTTATGCACACTTTTTCGGAAATCATCAACAAAACTTACACTAGGTCCACTATCGGTCAAAAGATGGCGCTTACCTAAAACTGCAATATTCTACACCGCAGTGCGCAGCGTTAACATTCTCTAACGAATAAAGGCCTCGTCGATGAAAATTTGTAAACATATGATGGTACGGAACCCTCAGTGCACGAGTCTGACTCGCTCTTGCCCGGTTTTTTTTTAATGGATTTATTATCATAATTTAAGTAAAATGCAACAAACTGTGGAAAATTCATTAAAACATCTCTAGAAATAAAAAAAATATGGGACTTTGAAGTTGCGCTTGCAAGAATAATTTCGTAACACGCGGCGCTCCAGTGTCTGACGTCATTTGACCTAGACGACGCGGCTCGTATTCGCTGAGTACGTACAAATTCATTGGTGTGTAGTCACTTGCACCGTTCGAGTCGTATTTTATTTATTACACAATGGCTGAGGTTAAAAAATACGCCTACAAATATTGTATTGTTCATTATGTGTCAATAAATAAATACGGAATAATCTTATTAATACGTCCACCAATTCTGCTGAGCGTGCCCGCCTGCTGGCTGTGGGTGAGTGGGAGTCGGGGCTCTGGCTTCAAGCACTCCCGTCGCCCAACATAGGCACTATGCTGGGTGACACCACCTTCCGGCTCGCTACCTGTCTGCGTTTGGGCGCTCCTTGCGGGGCTCCGCATCGCTGTCAGTGCGGTGAAGCTGTCGACTGTCTCGGACACCATGGCCTATCTTGCAGTAGGAGCGCAGGCCGGATAGCACGGCATGCCAGCATTAATGACATCATCCGTCGTGCTCTTGTCACCGCCGGGGTGCCAGCTGCTTTAGAACCCAACGGCCTGGCACGCGACGATGGGAAGAGACCAGACGGGATGGACATAATGCCCTGGAAGTTAGGCAGACCTTTGGTGTGGGATGCAACATGTGTCGACACCCTTGCGCCATCTCATCTTCCTAGCACGGTGGGCTGTGCTGGAGCGGCTGCTGCAGGTGCAGAAAACCTCAAACGGCGAAAATATTCCAACCTGATTGGGAGTTATATGTTCGAGCCGTTTGGGGTTGAAACACTAGGGCCATGGGGTCCGAATGCCCACTTGGTTTTTCAAGATATCGCCAAGCGGTTAGTCGACTCTTCACGTGACCAGAGGGCTGGCCTATTTCTTGGCCAAAGAATTAGCATTGCCATTCAACGTGGCAATGCTGCCAGCCTTTTGGGCACTGTTCCTGTTGACAGCGATGCGGACCAATTTTTTGATGCCCTATGATTATTATACTTTTTTTTCATATAAATGTACAATAGATAAAACATTTATTTATTTTATTTTATTTTTTAATACCAAAAAAAATCTCCCGTTTTTCTTTCTTCCATTATAGTGAAATAAAAACTACACACTCATAATTAAAAAAAACAGCTACGTAAATAAATAAAAACGGCGCGAGAGCCCTGTCGCGACTGCGAAACTAATACTTCAACGATTTGTGATTCGACGATCTCGAATAGGTCAAATGACATCACAAGCGAATCAGAGACCACAAACGTTCCGTGCCAAAATATGTAAATTTCAATAATCTATTTCTAAGTAATTTATTGATAGATTAAAAAAAAATAACAGCGATTTATTATTTTTGATCTATATTTTAATACCAATAAGTTAAATGTAGTATTAACAAAATCATGAAACTTCTCCATTGGCTAAATTAGCTCGTGGAAAGTTTTAGCATAATAGTACCTGCCCACCGAAAAGTTTTCAGCTAGGTTCTGTTAGTACTACGATTTATTCCAGAATTAAATAAAGCCATATTTATTTATTTATTTATTTACTAAGCAAGGCACACCAACGATATATTTACAAGGGTAGTAACAATAGATAATCACGAGTCTTCAATTCTGTGTAAATACAACACTTATAGGCATGCACAACATTCACATTAAAAGGTTAACAATAATTCATTAAATTATTAATCTATTAGAATATAAGCAAAACATACAATTTATACATAATAATTAAGATTAGATTACAAATTTATTGTATAAAATATATAATGATTGCGTGATGTACCTACATATTGGATTTGTGTTGCCTGTAGGTATTTTGTTTATGTTAGGAACGCATAGGCCTTTCAATTCACATCCAATCAAGCAAGTTTTCAAGGCTCTGAATTCGGGTCTGATGAAAACTGACTCGACCCACAGTTATTTAAGGCATGCAATAAATCGAGTCCTAAGTAATTCCCATTTTGATTTCCTATACATATTAACGGATCCTACTATAATATACTAGTCACACTAAAATTATAAAGGCGAAAGTTTGTGAGTGTGTGTGTGTGTTTATATGTTTGTTACTTTTTCACTCTCAAACGGCTGGACCAATTTTGATAAAATTTTGTATGGAGGTAGCTGACACCCTGGATTAACATATAGGCTACTTTTTATCCCGATATTCCCACGGGATCGACACTTATGCGGGTGAAACCGCAGGGCGCAGCTAGCAGGTAATAAAGCTGAAGAGTTTGTTTATTTGAACGTGCTAATCTCTGGAACTACCAGTCGGATTTTATAGCCCAACGCGAATGGGTGATAAGATACGACGCGGTGGGTTGGGGCCGAAATCCCACGCGGACGAAGTCGCGTTGTTTTGATATACATTTATGTTACTGGAAATAAAGTACTTACAGTTCCTATGTGCCTATCACAACTGGCGTCTCGTCTATTTGTGAGCATTAAATAATTTCCATTTTGGTGTCCTAAAATACTAAACAGCCAACTGCGACCAACTTTGAGAAAAACCTAAAAAGTTTAAAAGCAGCCCATTTATTTAAAAAAGCGTACGTCATTGGAAGGTCTATAAGTTTTTAGAGGATCAATGATGCCGCAATAAACGTGGCCACTTACTGAGCTCAAACAATATAAAATATCGAAGAAGAGTACCATCGACACGAAAAGAAGAAGAGGATTAATTAAATATTTCTGGTTAATTAAATATAATATTAAAAAAATATATACAGGGTGGCAGGGACAGCGACGCGTTACCTGTCGCCACGGATTCAGAACATGATTCTTGACCCCTTGCGTTAAAATTTAACGTCGGTTATTTAAAAAACATCTGCTGTTTCCTACAAAAGTGCAATAATAATAATAATAAACCATTTATTTTCAGGTAACAAAGACCCATAGATACATACCTTAACCTAAGTATACATAATAATATAGTAACAATACCAACGTGGTCTAAATGTATCATCATAATCAGCCTATAACGTTCCCACTGCTGGGACACAGGCCTCCTCTCGCTGAGAGGGAGTGGGGCGTAATCCACCACGCGGGCCCAGTGCGGGTTGGCAGATATCTCATGTCTTCGAATTTTTGGGTCTAGGACATGTCGGTTTCCCCACGATGTTTTCCTTCACCGTTTTGAGAGCAGTGGTGATGAAATAATTTACACAAAGCAAAGCGCCTGTCTGGGTTCGAACCTACGACCTACAATTTGTAAGTCGCGGCCGTTACCACTTGTCACCACTGCTCTCCGAAGTGTATGGAAAAGCAATTTATTTTAATAATCCCGACGAAACCTTTCAACGCAGAGGGGTTGCGAATCATGTACTGAGTTCATGGTAACAGATTGCGCATCGATGAGCCTGCCACCCTGTATAATTTAATTCCATGACTCGTCGGCACCTTAGAATCCCACTGTCACGGTTCTCCATAACAACACGAATGAAACAGGTAAATGTTGTCTGCACAATCCCTTTACTAATAAAAAGCTCCTTTGTCAAAGCTTTCTTTGATTCATAGCCTTCAAATAGATAGAAATGAACGTACGGATCATCATGATCTGCCTAGCCTTTTCCCAACTATGTTGAGATCGGCTTCCAGTCTAACTGGATGCAGCTGAATACCAGTATTTTACATGGAGCGACTGCTTATCTGACCTCCACAACCCAATTACTGGGTAATACGATACCCCTTGGTAAGACTGTTTGTCAGACTTTCGGGCTTCTGACTACCCGTAACGACTGTCAAAGATCCATGAATGACAGCCGGGACCAACGGCTTAACGTGCTTTCCGTGGCACGGAGGGGTCACGCTATGTAAAGATGGTCACCCATCCTCAGACCAACCGCGGCAAGCGTAGCTTAACCTGATCGATCGACCTGTGCGGCTGTTATTATTTATCCACGGGTCCCTCGTGAAATGAACGTACGGATGTGGCTTACAAAATATTAGAAATTCTAGAGGTTCGTGTCTCTCCCATCCATAATAAGAGTCTATTTAGGAAAATTATTTCTAATACTGATTTCAAGTTAAAAATTAACCAATTAAAACCATACCTATAATTTTTTACCATAAGAACCTTTTCCCATAAGATATACTTACTTTCCTAATTTATAGTCAAAACAGAGGATATTATGCCGACATAAATTCACGTTAACTTTTATAACTTTTCAAGAAAATTTTATGAATGCCTGTCTCACTTTTAATACACCGAACACATCAGAGGGGCAATTTTCGTAATTTTTACAACGTTCACGTCTGATCTCAGTCTCAACCTGTCAAAAATACCTCTAATTTCCCTACTTTTTTGACAAGTTTTTGACATTAGTTTGTCGCCGAGATGAGACTGCGGCTAGATTTTGAACGTTATTAAATACGAGAATTGGGGCTCAGGTTTTTTGATGTGTTAAAAGTGAGAGTTGAGAGAGGAGTGAGAGATTAAAAAGGACATATATCATATCCCAATTGTACCACAAAAAGCAGCGGTTAATAAATAACTTCTAATCAGGGGATTTAAAACCGCACCAAAAGCTAGATATAAATAAAAGTATAATCTGTAATTAACAACACCAAACGATGTGAATTCTCGCGGTTCGTGTTAATGGCGGCTATCTGAAATTTTATTTATGAAAGCCTTCTGTAATAATGCACACCACGTGAATATCGATATTCACTAGATTATTATTTGTTTAATTAATGAAGGATAAAATAGTTTCGTTGTTGTTTTTGAATTTGCTTTATTATTTCATAGCTTATGTAAGTAATGAAATGAATTTGAAGAAGAATTGACACACATGGTCGAGTTTTTAATTTATAAAACAATTCGCTAAAACTAGCATGCAAATATTGTCAAAGATTTATCAAATTACTAGCTAATGTCCAGCATGCGTTGCAATGCCTTTTCCATTTTCTTTTTGTTTGGAACCTTCTACGGTACGCAACTACGCACACAACAACTTACCTAAGTTTCGTCACAATCGTTCGAGTAATTTTCGAGTATAACGAACGGCAACTGATTATTCAGATATTTGATAATTTAAAGTTTAGATACTCATTCCCCTACGTGCCTCGGAAAGCACGGTCCCGGCTGTCATTTGTGGATTCATCAGAAGCTGTGGCTTAGTCAGAAGCCCCAAAGTCTGACAACCAGAATTATCAAATGGTATAGTATTACCACTGGGTAATAAGATACCACTTAGTAATTCTGGTTGTCAGACTACACCCAGACTGGCTGGCTGTCAGACTGGACCCAGTTACTGAACTGGGTTGCGGAGGTCAGATAGGCAGCGTTCCATGTAAAATGCTGGCATTCAGCTGCATCCGGTTAGACTGGATGCCGACCCCAACATAGTTGGGAAAAGGCTAGGCAGATGATGACTAATTCATTAAAATGAATGCAAACCCTAGGTAGACGTAAACAATAATTATATTGGTTAATAGAAGATTTTTTTTTATTTTCATAAAAATTGCTTTTTATTTAGGTCGGTACCTAGTTACTATTAACAAAGATTTACTTTGATCTGCTACTTTCGTTGCGATAATAACAGCTATCTGAAACTGAAATAATTATAAAGGCCTCCTATAATTTACTCCACCAGTACCCACCGATATTCGATTTTATTACTTTTTAATTGGTACGGGGTAAAATGTGACTGCTGTAATTTAAAAAGTCAGACATTATAATAACGAAATATCTGCAAGCTTGCATCGGAATTTCAATTTTGGATTAAAAAAAATATTCATACTAGACACCAATCAATATCATAATCAAAATAAAATTGTATCAAACTTCAGGCACCTATTTCCCCAGACATAAGTGTCTAGAACTGTCTAAGGATGTTGTGTACGTTTCACAAGGCTTCATGACTTTTAAAGACACGGTACGTTAATCTTTCAAATCGCACGGGGAAAGTTGACTCAAACAAAATTTCCCTTTAGATAAGAACTCGTAACTTACAACTTGTCGAATTTTAAAACATCTCCATGAATTATAACGAACGTTTCCGAGACTTTGAAGTTAATTATGTGAAACTTAAATTAGGTACGAAAGATGTAATAATGACTCTAATGACTATAATTCTGTAAAGACGTACCTGTTATAGTCGCAAATCATATTTTGATCAAGATACGACCTGACACTGATTTCGCGGTCTACCACTGCGCATTCACCCTAAATTGTCCGCAGTCCCTGCGCATTCACCTTAAAGTAAATAAATATTAGTTCGTTTTGGGACCAATGACAATTTTTTTTAATAGTCTCTCTATTAAAAAAAATGAAATATGGCCCGCGGATTTCTTTTGGCATGAAGTCTCTTTGATGAGATTAGAAAAGCGCGCATCTCCGACTAGTAAATAGTTATCTGTGGCGATAAAGCACTAGTGGATTAACATAAAGAACGAAGAAGCACGCGTTTTTAATACACTGCATTATGGACCTAAAAGCGGTTCAATAAGAGCCACTTTACGAGCAAGTGTGTTGAAAATAATTTTTCTAACATATATCAGAATTAATTCATAAGAACCGAGCGTTATGGATCTATCTAAACAGAAATGTTTGCTAAAGGGGAATAATTAGGATTCTGATGTTGCAAAAGCTTACTCAGAAGACGTCCTTTAGGGATTGTGATATCTATATAGAATTTATAGATTAGAAGCAGAACCCTCATAATATTATGATAGCACTACGCAAATAAAACAATTTAGCATAGGACTTACTGAAAACGTGTCGAGAGAATCATGAAACCAAGGACACAAGACGTATGTACAGACGCCAGCACATCAAGCTACCCGAAATTGTCAAATTTCCCCAATCAACTTTTAACCTTAAGCTTTAGCGACAAAGTTGAAAATCTATTAAAGAAATTTGACAGATTGTAGTAGCTTGATGTGCTGGCGTCTGTACTTGTTTGGAGTCGACGCAACATTTATCCTTCTTCTTTAGGTCACATCTTTACATCTGTCTCTCTATCAGTCGTCATCTCAGTATTTGCCCTTACGAACCATAATTTTCCACACAATCCATCCATCGTTTCTTTGGACTTCCCCTACTCTTGTAGCCACCCATCCGCACCCACATTCATACTCAAAACTTTCCTCTCGCCATGTCCCTCATTCTTCCGCATCACATGTCGTACTACGACAACCGATTCACGCAGAACTTCTCGGCTAAAGTTGCTACTTCCGAACTTCGTCATACATAAACATGAAACTTGGAAGATAACAATATTTGTTCATAAAAGAGCGAATATATGTTTAAAATTCGCCCACTTTATTATGCATGCTATGGTATCCTATACGCGAAGGTGTACACCTACCTAATAACTGATATTGCGCATTATTTATACGTTGTTTTTGTTGGAAATCCTAATTAAATAATTAAACATTTCAATGAGTCTAATAGTGCAGCGGTAATTTTAGCCAATTATGTGAATATTTACGGTCAATACCGTCAACGGTCCAATTATCATGAATTTATTTAAACCATTTTAATATTGAAATTTGATGAATTTCGTGTGAAATCGAGCGTAATAATTAGGCCGCATTCCATTACCATGAATCACACGAAATTTGTCAGATTTCAATGTTAAAGAATTCAACTAATTAACTATTTTATACATTGAAATCTGATAAATTTCGTGTGAAATCGAGCTTATTCGAGCTTTTGCAATAGTTGGTGGTTGAAACCAATTTTATATCGTCATCCATATTTATTTACTGATTGAAAATAAATCGCACAATAAAAAAGTGTAACAATTAAATTGCATTAAACGCAAATAACCTAATCAAAAGTATCCACCTGAAGACTAACGATTTGCTGAATGATTAGTAATCATTTTCGCTGCTTTCTTGTAACATTTGTGACTCTGGAGTGTTATGTCACGGTTTCATTTAACGCGGGAAAAGATGCTGAGGGCCGTAAGAATACCTGATGCAGGGCGCAGTCAACGTGAAACTGCCGACGCTGTCAATACGCAGCCAAGCGTAATTGACGAATTATGGGCGCGTCATAGGGCTACAGGAGATGTTGCTGAACGTCACCGTGAAAGATACAGGCCCACTACTCAGAGACAAGACCGTTTTTAGCAAAATGCTGCGAGGAGGCAGATTCAAATGACGGCTTCCCAGCTGGTAGGAAGTCTCCTCACCGACAGCAGTATTGCCTGGCCAAGATTTCATGTTCATGCAAGATAATGCGCGTGCACACACAGCCAGGCTGGTGATGAATGTGCTCTGCGAAAAAATATATCACGCCATAAAAGTGGCCTGCTCAGTCCGCTAATCTCAATCCCATAGAGCATGCGTGGGATTTGCTTAGAGAAGAGCGTTCAGTGACCTTCCCCAAAAATTTGAGCACGAAATAAGAGCTTTTTGCACAACTTTCCTAAGTATAAAGCAATGGTGACAATAGACAACTTGATATTCACCACGCCACGCCGTTGTAGAGCTATCGCTAATGCCTTGGGAGGTTCAACAGTTTATTAAAAAGTTGCTAGGAATGTTTTTTTATTTAATGTCATCTGGGCATTCGTTGTTTTTTATTGCTGTCAACAGGAAAAGTTCCCATACGGCTGGCAGCATTGCCACGTTGTATGGCAAATATGGCAATGCTGATTTTTTGGACCAAAAATAGGCCAGCCCTCTACGCGAAGAGTCGAGCTATTAATATTATTCATCATCATCATCATTTCAGCCGAAAGACGCTTCGACCGGTTCTGTTCGTCCCGCATCCAGCGGATTCCTGCGGCCATCAGAAAGTCATCCGTCCACCTGGTGGGGGAGGCCGTACAGCCGGCAGCCGGCGGCGGGCCGGCAGAACCTTACGACCCCATCGGCCCTCTGTTCTACGACCAATATGCCCTACCCACTGCCACTTAAGTTTGGCAATTCTTTGGTCTTTGTCGGTTACCTTGGTTCTCCTGCGTATCTCTCCATTTCTGATACGATCACGTAGGAAAACTCCAAGCATAGCCCTCTTCATTGCCCTTTATGCCTGCGGGTGATTTTTAGCCTTCTAATAAGGCCCTTTGTGAGTGACCACGTTTCAGTGCTGTATTATGAAAATTTAATGTATAATTAATTCCATAGAATCTGAATGATGCTTTCATCGTAAAATATTATTTATTATCAAACAAATTCTGTGTGTTAAATCACTATTTTGATATTTCATTGAAAATTATTAATGACACCTATTCAATGATATTGGTTTTCATTTGTAACGCACACTCAATGTTTGCGTTTTGCAAACATTGACGTCACATTTTTAACCAATAGTAATAATATTAATAATTTATTAAGATCAAAACATCACTGGATAATCGCAAAGCAGCAGGTTCCACCATTAATCTGAGAGTCTTATTCTTAAAGTCCTTTTGTGTCTTCCAAATCCACTTTGTTGTTAAATTTCGTTGGCTTATTTCGGACACTTTCCAAGCATAATTTTGTTTAAGAACCTTTTACTTTGTTGTGGCACTTAACATTTCACTTCAGACAACAATAATCTTCATTTGATTGCAGACCAATTTTTTTTCACGTTTTTGTTTAGATAGATTTTATTGTACACCATAACAAATTACAAATTAAGAAATATAGTTAAAAAAACTAGTTATAGTTAAACTAGTTATAGTTAAATTAAGAACTATATTTCTGTCACCAAGATCAAAATAGACTTCACGAGTGGCAACACTAAAATGTAGTAGTACTTTCAGCGCTCCTGGGCAGTTAAATCAAACCCATTAACTAACACTTTGCTATTTTTTTGCATCAGCACGTCACACGTAATTCGTACCGTTACGGTCGAAAGAGACTTGAGGGGCCCGTGGCTAAATAATAACAGCCACACAGGTCGATCGATCAGGTTAAGCTACGCTTGCCGCGGTTGGTCTGTGGATGGGTGACCATCTTTACATACCGAGACCCCTCCGTGCCTCGGAAAGCACGTTAAGCCGTTGGTCCCGGCTGTCATTCGTGGATCTTTGACAGTCGTTACGGGTAGTCAGAAGCCCGAAAGTCTGACAACCAGTCTTACCAAGCGGTATCATATTACCCAGTAGCTGGGTTGTGGAGGTCAGATAGGCAGTCACTCCATGTAAAATACTGGTATTCAGCTGCATCCGGTTAGACTGGAAGCCGACCCCAACATAGTTGGGAAAAGGCTAGGCAAATGATGATGACGGTCGAAAGAGACTTCTGACAATAAGGTATCTTTAGGTAAAACTCATTGCCAAACCGTATCACCTACTTTGCGTTAATTGCTTTATCCCCAGTGCTCTCAAAACGGTGAAGGAAAACAACGTGAGGAAACCGGCATGTCATAGAATCAACATTTTTAAAACTTGTGACATCTCATCAACCCACACTGGGTCCGCGAGTTGGATTATGGCCCATTCCCTCTCCATGAGAGGAGGCCTGTGTTCCAGCAGTGGAAACACTACAGGTTGATTAGAATAGAATAGAATACTCTTTATTATGTACACCATATTAATTACAGACATAAGGTATAGAAACTGTACAAAGGGTGACACAATGGGCGGTCTTATCGCTAAAAGCGATATTTTAAAGACAACCTTTGGATGGATTAAAAAGGGGAAGGACAGACAAATACTGCAGGTAGTCTGTGGTGTACCATTTACATAATACAATAAATACATACATAAAGTATATTATACTAATCTAAATAAAAATATACATATAACAATAAACATGAAACAGGAGCAAAGAAAAATATAATGATGATGTTTAAGGAGAGAGGAAGTGCCGAAGAAAGGAAGAAGGAAGAGTGAGAGGAGTGTGGTGAGTGGAGAGGAAGTGTGTGGAATACAGACCTACGTATGACTATTACCGTGTTAGTAGGCCCGTGCAATTTATGCGCCCCTCCTATAAACTGAATAGAAATCTAAATGCTGTAAGTTATAAACTGTTACCCTGAGCGGGCAAGCCAAATGATCCTACATCGGCGGTAGAACTTGCGTACCTGTTAGCCACTAACAATTAGTCGTAACCGTTTGTGCGACATTGTAGGTACGTTGCAAATCGACCGTCATTGCGGTGGACGTAAACGTTTAGTTTAGTGAACATGTACAATTATAAAGCTAGTATAAAACACAATGTTACTACGCCTTCATAGAAGATTAACTACATTGTTTGAAACAATACAACATGCTTTCGCCATAAATCACAAACGGTGGTTACAATTGTTTCTCTCGTCAAATAACTAATCATTCTTCTTTTGTCTTGCTCATCCGTTTTTGTCAGATCACTCAGTACAAAATGTAAGATGAAATAAGATGATTTGTCACAAGTAGGTACACTTTGCTAAAGATTAGCTAAAGATGCCCTTGGAAAACCTTATGGAAAACCAAACATAGCCATTTAAAAGGTAATGAGAACTTATCTCTAAGTTCTCACTAAGGGAACCTTTTTTCATCAAGGGCAACATTCTACACCTCTTAACCTTTTATAAAATATATTAAAATATCGCTGCTTTAAAACATTCATCTGTGTCATTAACAAACTGATTGCCGTCCCTACGAGGCTACGTCCATAATATAATTAATAATGAAACCTTTTCATACAGTGTTACCTACCCTAAATTTTTAGACGGGAATTAAGTATTCGTGGCGTCAATGCCGTTTTACCTTCGAGAAAAAAGAAAATCTCGGTTCGAGTAAGTAAGTATGGGTAGCAATTTCATTCCCTGTTTGGCTGTAAAGAAAAATAAACTAAGTAAAAGTTTATCAAGTTACTGGTAAATACAACGTCATTCGTGTCAGTTGTTAAAGTCGCTGCGTGTACCTATAATATAATATGATAAGTACACCGACACGTACATAACTGCGCAAGTCGAGCGAAAATACGAAAACTTTCGTAGGGCCCGTTCCTAAGCGCCCGAAGCTTTTAACTTATATCGCCCTACGTCACTCGACAGCTCAAGTGTTTGTTAACAAAGTGCGTTTTCGTTTTAGAATTAAGCGCCTTAAATTACTTTTGCAGTATATTTTTAATTTTAATTATCTGCTTAGCTTTTGTGGAATCTTTTTAGGCGCACCCGGCTCCACACAACGCTAACAAGCGTTTCATTTTACACAGGTTTTTTGGAGTTAATTTTACTAAGATAGTACGATTTAGTGTTACTGAGCTGTATATAGCTAGCCCAGCTATACCTAATAGTTAGTTATACACATGCCATCAAGGAACAAGATACGTAAGTAGAAACAATTTACGTAAAGTGTCGGTAGCTCGGATGATGACATTAATTAAGCAGCAAGGCCACGAGGGAATTTTATGGCGCTCGCATGCAGAGTGCATTCATTGCAACGCAGGTGGTCCCTAGCGGTGGGTAGTTACAGCTAACTACCCTTCAACCGTGTGGAAATCTTAACAGAAGCACTTGGCGAGACGTCTCGCTTTCACGGCTTCTACAAAACGAGCTATTTGCACACAAACACCGACCACACATAACTATGTAGATGCACATAAATCTACCTACTTTAGACTTGGTCAACGAGTCTTCTTGTTGCCAACTACACACATACTCGTTATTACTCGGTCTGACTTCGTAATTTATTTCTTGACCGTCATCCTCTCCACTTTTTGAAGGTATGGTATTGTCATACAATCCTAATTACTTTACTATTAAAAGAGCCTATTTAGTTGTCAAAAACTGCCAACCTCTATTTATTCGTAGACTTTGATACTTTCCAACTTAAATAAATAATAATTTTATCGCGTATTGCCTTACAACTCTAAGCACTTACTGATCCACAGGATCTGAGAGTATTTTAATTTCCCCAAAAGTTTTCCTTTCCCAAATTAATGAAAAAATATCTCCGGGCTGGTCGACTGTCTGCGTTAATTCTTGGAAGTCTTTTCCTTCTACAAAAGATTTTTAATATTAATTAGATTTGTTTTATTTTCTGTCGCTACGCCATTTCTGTTGCGGCTGAGTGTTCGCAAATGAGAGTCATGTAGTTACACTATGTTGGAACTATGATCATTAATATTCATTCGGAGAACGGCCTGTTTCAGACGCCTAGCTAGCATTGTTCGTGGAGTATAAATGAAATGAGATAATGACCGCGAGTGCCGTTACAAACGATCCCTTCTACGCCGGGTGTCACGGACTTTGACTAAAATATGACCCCGCGGGGCGCACTGCCCGGATAAATAAAACGGTATAAAGAGCTCTGAAAATATCAGACGACATTAGCAACTTGAGGGGGCATTTTTAGACGTGGCTTATATTTCATCTGAGTAATAGAGTTATTGTTTAAAATGCAATTTTAATAAGTATAGGACATTGGTTTATGAGGCGTTGCCGGCTACAATTATTCTATACCTCTATGCGGCAATTATTTTCACTTATTGACTTTCAAAAGTGCCTCATAAATCATTTTCATTTGACTTTAAAAATTTATTATTTAAAAAAAAAGAAGCGATAGTAAAAGAATTGAATTATGTACTGTCCCACATTAAGCTCCTCATAATGACAAATACCTGGAATAACTACAGGTGAACTTAATTGTATTCCGAGTCCCGCATCCAACAAATAAATCACAGCGACTCCAGATAAAAGGATGAGGACGACATTATGAAAGTTTACATCAGATTAAAGAAGACAGAACTGTGGAAATGACGTCACGACGGAATTGCTTTGTTTCAACTCTATTCGCCCGGGACGATGTAAACTACGACCACTTTTAGACCAATGAAATGTTAGCTGACAGTTGAAAATAACTTCACAGAGACACAGGGAATCCCTCGCCAAGTACGAACGATTTTTCAAAGCTTTTAACTAAAATAACAGACTGTGTCAACAATAAATTCAAATTATAACTTGACTCATCAATATGCATGAGCTGCCTTTTTTAAAACTCGTTAGATATTCCTTGCCACGAAAGTCAAAATAGAAAATCTTAATTTCCATTAATAACCATACTGGAATCTACAAAGTGCGTCCAATGCTCAGATATCGAAAATGGAGGTGTTGGAAAACTGTTCATGGATTAATTTATAACTTCGGTTCTACGAAAATCACTTCCCTCGGTAGCTGCATATCTGCAAACAATTCCGTGTATTTTTTGAGGTAAAGGCCTTTGGTAAAATACTCAGAAACGTGTATTTAAATAGGATACCAGGAACTAGCAGGTGGTTGACCGGCTTATTCACTCGTAGTACACGCTGCCTGCTAAAACGTAATATATCACTATAGAGGTGCAAATAATTCATTAAATAAAACAGGACACACATTTTTCTTTTTTGAAAGAAATTTTTGTACTACGTTTTGAAAATACGACTAGTGAACAAAAGAAGTTGTTTTATCGAAATTCGAATAAGTGAATAGTTGCTATGACAGAAGGTAACAATTGACCAGTTTGAACAGATTAAATTACCTATGACATTTTTAGGGTTCCGTACCTCAAAAGGAAAAAACGGAGCCTTTATAGGATCACTTTGTTGCCCGTCTGTCTGTCAAGACCCTTTATCTCGGGAACGCGTAAAGGTATCGAGTTAAAATGAAAACCATAGCTATACTCAGGTCTACAGTCCCTTGAAGCTGTGAAAAAATCAAACTTCTAAGTAAACGTACAAAAAATATACGGCCGTTTATGCCGCAAAAAACGTACCTATATTTCGACACTCTCAAGAGAATCAAAATGTGTAGGGCTTCCCGTTGACCTAGAATCATGAAATTTGGCAAGAAGCAACGTCATGTATCACAAATAAAGGAAAAAAACCGTAAACGGTAAATTCGTAATTGTTTTTTTTTAATTCCCGTAATAACCTACAAATTTGTAAACGGAACCCTCGGTGCGCGAGTCCGACTCGCAATGACCGATTTTCTTTTATAAATTGAGGATTTTGATATGACAGCTTCGTAGCCACAGTACTTTGACTCACGAATTGTTAAAATCCGTGCTCAGCCTTCGCGAAAGGTGGGTACAAGACACAACATCACGCCTGTAATCCCCGCAGGGTTAGTGTGTACTTATTTAGTATACCCACATTTCGCCAGATAAGTTTAAGTAACTTTTGTTAGGGGGCGAGCCTATTGCCATCAGTCGGGCACAAATCCGGTCTCCGGGCTGCTACTGAGAAATCCCTTACGGAAAACCCCAATAACAATTTACCCGAACTGGTAATACACCCAGGACCTCATGCTCAGCTCAGTAGGTAATGCGTGCGATCACTATTTTCCAAAAGTGCATGACTCATATTGCTCATTTGATCGTATATAAATGGCCATAGATATACCTAGATATTTTATTAGTTAGTATTTTATTAAATAATTAAGCGAAAAGACCGCCCATTGTATATTTTGTAGTGTTTGATGTATTTTTTCATGTTATGTATTTTTGTGGTGCACAATAAAGTACATTTATAAATTAATTAATTAATTAAACAATTTTGAATAAAAAAGTTCATTCGTCCTATGGGTGAAACGAATCTATAAAAAAAAATTGTATCAATTAATTTATTGTTTCGCAAGCTACAACGCTTTCAGGTTTCACACTTGATTGACGGGATTTATTTTTTTAGAATTATTTTGATGTATTTTTCGTTTCTACTGCATTAAATCAATCTTTTAAAGCACAGAGTTAACCTCTATTAAATTATCTATACAATGGTGTATAAATTAAGTAGGTTCCGTGTACAAGCAGGAGTATAACAATAGAAACAGTTGCAGACAGGAGGCAAAAAAAAAATCGATCGTAAAGCACTCTCTAAATGCTTCGTGCAATATCAAGGACAATAACTAAGGAGTTCCATTCAGCATCGCTTTCGTACAGGGATTGTTAAACGTTGGTTTTTATATATAAGGTAGCAATTAGCACCCGAGCCTCTTCGTGAGCGTGAGCTTACCGTCTTTACCGACTTTCTGTTACTTTGCCTTTTGAAGCTTTCATCACAAAGAGCTAATTTCCATTTGATTTTTGAAAGATAAACTGAATATTTCTCTCGTCTCTTGTATTATTAAGATATGTTTTTGTGAGAAAAAGGTTTAGTTAATAAAGATTAGTAGTTTTATTCACATGACACGATTTTATGTAAGACTAGCTTCTGCACGCGACTTCATCCATGTGAAAGTTCTTGTTGTAACAAGAATACATCGTATTACACTCTGCAATAATGTAGCTTCCCATTTGTGAAAGTAATTTCGGAATCGGATCAACAGTTCCGAAGATTACCCCTTAACTACATACTCACCCATTTTTACCTCTTTATAATCTTAGTATAGATAGGTAGGTACCTATATCAAAAGTCTCTCGAATCAATAATAAGATACAGCAGAAATGGTTACGTAACATTATATACAACGTGGAAAGAAAATAACTTAAGCTAATGCGAGCAGACGTTTGAAAATGGAATATCACGGGTTCGGATGAATCAAAACGTCTAACGGAACAGTGCCAAAAAACTTGAACAGTGCAAAAACATACCTAACAAACATTAATGTCAAAACTTTTAGAAAAACTCATCGTGATAAAAGTAGCGATAACATTTTCTTTAATTACTTCGCCTAAAATGTGGGTTTGCCCATCTCTTCAGTGATTCTTGTTTATTTATTTATTTATTTAATTTGGGAAAACAAACAGTTTCACAAACATCATAATAAACAGGTAGTGAGAAAAAAAAGACATTACATTTGTATAGCTCACAACGTTAACCACATCTTAAATACTACATAATTGTTATGGAACTATTTTTACACGAGTGAAACTTTAAAAGTAAAATCAAAAGAAAATGTCTCAGCGATTCTATAATAATCATTATTTGGGCACCATAGAATCGCTAAGACATGTTTAAAAACAACAACCTAGGCACGTTTGGGCTACGGGGAGAAGTCATATCTGTAGTCTGTACCAAAACGCACACTATGTAAATTTTACAGGATTAAAAATAGCTCATTTCTATAAAATTAATTAAAACTCACAAAGAACGAATTGCAGCAACATTGCCTTACGAACAATAAGGACAACTACTTTAAAATAACCTCCTCGCAAGAAACTTTATGATTGTAGCAACTTCTCAGCAGAATTTATGACACGATTTAAGCACTACTATTATTATATATCATCGTGAAAGCATTTTTAGAGTAACTATGAAAGTGTTTACGGTTCCTATTAGTACGAGCGCAAACAAGCATAATAAAAATGAAGAAAGTATGACATGAACGTTTCTTAACGAATGTGGTAGAAAATTTCAGTACCTCGTTTCAGCCGATAGACGTCCACTGCTGGACATAGGCCTCCCCCAATTTTGGGGGGGTTTGCCATAATTGCCACGCTTGGCAGGCGGGTTGGCGATCGCAGTATGGTATGATGGTGGAATAAATAGAGAACGCTGCTGCCCATTCTCCGGTAAGACCCTTAGTCGCCTTTTACGACACCCACGGGAAGTAAGGGGTGGTGCAATTCTTTAAGTCCGGCACCACGCAGACAACTACCTACGGAAGAATGAAACCGAGTACGGATTCGAAGGCCGGATGGTTACACACGAAATAGGGGCAGCAAATACAAGCAAGAATGGATCCGTAAGCGGCCTTGGTACACAAATAGGATTCAGTCAAGTACACATTTGGTCAGTGTGTTTGTCCGAAGCGTACCGCGTGAGTGGGGTTTGTTTAATATACCGGCCAGACGTGTTTCCTTTGAAAACCTAATGGTGCATAACACCCAGCGCTAAATAAGATCAATAAAGGTCGTACCTATTATGTCTGTAATTTTCAGAATAAATTATTTAACTACTTCATAGCACATTGTGAGTTCTAACTTGAGTCGAAACTGAACCAACTCATGCTTAGCAATTCGAGCCATTGTTTCAGCTATGTGTACGTCCCACATTTTACGCTAAACCAATTTAATTGTGAAACGAGAAGATTTTTTATCTATACAGGGTCAAATTAAATGAGCTAGCGAAACTCTACACAAACTCTACAAGACAAAACAAAAATAAAATAAAATATTTGATGTTTTTTTACTGTTGTTACTTGAAGTATGGGTTATAGAAAATTTGTTTTCTTTAGTTTTATCGCGTTGAGATCAGGATCAATCACGTCTGTCAAGTTAACACAATAAAAAACTGAGTTTTAATATTGATATATCAAGTAAATACACAAACAGCGGTCGACGACCCCACAAAAACAAATCATCATATTATTTTAGGGAAAGGAAAATTCGGGAAAACCTTATTTATGAATGATTGAAGTTTGTACAGAACGACCTCTGTCGGGTCAGATAGTTTAAAATAATTTTGACAAAGCAAGCATTACGAGAACAATCCACCGTTCCACGAGGGAAACGAAAAATACGAATCTTATTTGAATAGTATCCATTGTCGCTGAAAGAACAAACACAGCCGTGAAAGAACTCAAATAGTTTTCATTTTATACGAAAAGAGCTCTTTTGTTTGATATAACAGCAAAACTAATAATTAAATCACGCACTAAAAGGGGTTCATATAAATTCCGTTAATTAATGTATGAAAGCCTTGATTACTGTTAATTAACACATGTCTCGAAATTTCCTCTGAAAACCCCGAGATGTGAAATTGATGTAGCAATTTGATAGACACGGTCCATTGAAATACTCTATGAAATTAATTAACTTGTTAATTTGTATACAAATTTGTCATTCTATACGGCAGATACATCGCAACGATGTCGAGTTAATTTATTTTGATGATACATGTCAAGAATGTGATATGACAGGTATCATTGCCTTTAACGTCTGATTCAGTCGCTTCCAGTAATAAAATGTAAGCATGCGAGTATTGAATATCGCAAAATCGAGTTCTTTTTATTTCAGAATAAAATAAAAACATTTCTCTCCTAACTTGCCCCTGATGCTGAAGAGTATTTGTGTAAATTTTCATCGAGATGTTAATAAGTTGTAAGTACTGAACATTTTCAAAGTTTCATTTACCAATTCCATTTCTTTCAGTAAACGGTTCATAATGGTCTGACTGCCGACGCAATTATTATGAAAAAAGACAGCAAGACAGCAGTAGGTAAATGGGAAAAGTGAATTGAATCGCATGTATTAAAAAATCAGGAGGCACGCTTACGTGCCTTCATGTGCTGAAGTATGTTATTTATCATGTGTGAAAAACCCCAGCTTGAAATCTATTTGAAATCATAATAATATTGTCAAGTTGTAAGTATGTACCTACCTTGTTGACAGGTGGTAAAATAATTTCATGTCAGTGCAGACAAACCACGACAAGCTTTTCTACGATTACGACTCTATGCCTTTCTACGCAGATACGATAACACACCCATAAGTAGATTTTAATATGAAACCCACTAGTCCAGTGCTTGATGGCAACAAAATCAAATAATGCAATCATGGCAAACTTCATGACTAACGTGGAATATTTTGGAAAACAATGAGATCAAAACCGACTCCAAGTCAATTCATGTGCGCCATCTTACCCCAAATGTCATTAACACTTCAGGCCTGAGATTTCGCAGAATCCTCAATAGGTCCTTAAAACTAAACAGATAGTAATATTATCTTTGGAAATGACAATATCAAAGTAAAAGACAAAGTCATTCTTGTCTAAAAACATTCACATTTACACACGCATCAGCGCAAATGCTTAAAAAACCTCAAATCAATAATCCCACATTACAATGACTTGCCTACCTATACCTCAAACTTTCCAACAATGGAAATTCCAAAGATAAAATCGTGCTAAACCATCGTTTATAAGTCTATTAACAAAAACCAGTAGGGATTATCCCGCGAAACGTGCGCGTATTTAGTCGAAATGAAATCAAAATGGCACTCGACATCACAATTCTAATGTCTTTGTACTTGTTACGCACCATTAACTCTAATGGCTTAACTTGTTCTCATACACAGTAGTGCTGTTATATCTCTTCCACTAATAGGGATCCCAGAAATTGGCACAGAAATGATTCTCACGGCGGGAATCCGATGCCAACTTCCATTTTACATACCTACGACGCCAAAAACTAAAACCGATATCGTCGAGCGAAGGAACTTCAGTACTTAAGTACCCGCATGGTTCCAGAAAATTTCGCCGTTCCTGTAAAAGTTTTATCGAAGATACATTATCTTCGATAAAACTTTTAGTACCTGGTATCGCGTGTGTTGACAAGATCAGCGCTAGGGTCGCGGATTTGATCTCAGCGCAGCCGGTTACGCAACCACCGCATTCCATGCACTTGACGTCGGGGCCCAATAACCGTTTGTTTATCTATTCGAGCCAATTTGCCCGCTATTGTGCACAAGGACACATAAAAAAAAGTGCGAAATTTCCCTAGCTAGTTTAGATCTAGACATAGGTTGTATGTATGGTATGTATGTAGTCAATTACGTGAATTTCTCTTCAGTGAGATGAAATGATAACTTTACCCGATTTTTTTCAAATTTTTTCATGATTTTATTTAAGTGATTAATAATGAAAATAAATTAACAAAGAAATACTCGTATTTCTAACTACGCAAAATTACTTACCTGAACTTTTAACATCCGAACTTTTAACAAAACACAGAAGTAGCGAAAATGTCACTGAAAAGTAATTTCAGTCCAAGTCCGATAAAATCCCACACGCACTTTTAACGGAAAGTTTATTTTATTGCATCGGCGCGGGTAGGCGAAAGTTGTGGTGGGCGGACGAGCGGGTGCAGGTGTCGCACGCCGCCCGAGAAGTGGCGGGCGAGGGTGTGGGCGGGGCGCGGGGTCGCCGAGGGGGGGGAAGTCGGGGCGCCTGCGTCAAGCGTCCGCGCCCGGACGCTGACGTCACAAGCGCTCCGCCACACTGCCGCCCGACTCAGCCCCGACACCCCCATTTCGCACGAATCGCACGCTCAGCTCCGGTCAGGAGCTCACACTACGCGCTCCCGAGACACTACTATGAAACAACTCATGTAATACTACATTCTAATCAATAGCTTAAGCACGACTGTAAACAAGTTGAAAGAAAACTATGTAGGAAACATTTCGCGCGCATTTCTGTAGTTACAAAAATACTTTTTATCTGAACAAGTTTAAAGATACAACAATACCAGACTAATAGTATAAGTAACTAGATACAGGTAGGTATCTTATGCTTATTACTTTCTTCTTTTAGGTAAATGCAACTACAAAGTCAAAATATTAATCTCGAATATTATTTAACTGTCATGTGAAGTTACGAAAGTTTTAGACTAAAATATTTTCCAAGATAACTGATAAGTCTGGCTGAAATTGACATTGTATACTTACAAAATAACTAAGAAAACCTACGTAAAACATGCTTAATTAAAGTAGTAACTGGGTCATACACAAAAAGTGAATATTAGAAAATATAAATAATAAAACTCCACGAATTGTTATGAAACATTATATTCATTTAAAGTTAGATATTAATATTCTTACAAAAATATCACTAGAGATCAGTCTTGGATATTTTAGGCATAAATCACATTTTTTGTTTTTTTACGTCTACAGAAGAGATAGAGTTGTCTACAGAAGATAACAATAATGGGCCTTATATAATCACATCAATAACATCAAGAATAGAAACAATGAAAAAAAACTTAAAATGAAGTCCTCCATAACCCCTAAAGACATTATAATCAAAAATCTTTACCAATTGAGTACAAAAAAATAATCAAAATTTGTCCACAGAACAGACATTATGCTTCTGTGGGCATTTTAATGAACTGAATATTAAAATATATTATCCTCGTCAGAATCGTTCCACATGAAATTCTTGGGCCTTTTTTTCTGTGGTGATTTTTCAGAAGCTTCAGAGTCGTCTGAATAGATTCTTATCTTCTGGGGTCTATACCTTTGGCTGAATATTTCGATGGAAAGATCTGGTGTCAGTCTATCTGACAGTCCTGGCGAATTTGACTCAGTCGGAGCTTCAGGAGTAGCTGGAGCAATAGGAGAATCTCGTATAGGCAAATACTCAGATGAGGAGTCTGGTGATGCTGATCTTTCAGGGCAATCAGGTGACAAATTGTACAAAGATGAATCAGGAGTGGCTATGGTTCTAGATGTGCTAGGCATTACCGAATCCCTCATGTTGTTTATTTGGATTCGACCCATTTCGTAATGTGGACATATCTGGTGAGGGGTACACAACAAGCAACTTAAACGTCTCGCGTGGATAAGTGTAGGCTCTTTGACACTCCATGTTAACTGGTGGATTCCAAGCGTGCCTTTGAAAGGTCGTGTAGTGCTACTTTCTATTAGTTGCTGAATTTCAGGAACTAGTGATTCATTGATCCTATAAACTTCAATACCCTTACAATTGTTACCCAAGCATAACATCATCTCATCCAAACTAGCCACATCATGGCCTCTTGCAACGTGGTTATCGCAAGTTCGTTTGATGCAACCACCGACTCCATCTGGTGCACCTTTGCCATGTCCCCTTTCGCTATAATGCCAAATGATAGAATCAACGCTAAACTCTTTGCTTAAGTATGATGCTATCAAGTGAAACATGGATTTGTTCCGATATTGTGTAGAAGGCCCGTCGCTCAAAATGTGCAAGTTTTTCAAATCTGGAGATAACTCCTTAATTCTATTTACCAATGCCTGTAAATGAACACAGATGAGAACTGGATCATGCCTTACATTTTCTGACACAGTGCAGAAGGATGTACTTTCTGAATAATTGTGTGGAGGTTCTAATTGGGTAGAGTAGTAGACGGAAGTGTGTAAGGATAATTGTATCTTTGAACCTCCAAAGTGAGCAGATTGTATTTCTTGACCGTATTTACACTGATAATTTTCTGAAAAATCTATATGGAGAAGTCCATATATCGGCGTTAATTGTGATTTTATATTTTGAATGGCCTTGAATTGATGCAACACATATGCAACATGTTTCATAAAAGTAGGTAAATTTGAGTTTAATAATTCTACAAGAGCCTTTTTCGTGGTTTGTACTTTTTCTTTAATAGTTTTCTTGCACTGTTTTTCTTCTCCTTTTATAACGACAGTTACAGTTTTTGTCACCCATCTCTCGTAAGATATAGTATCGTTATCAACAAAATCACTACACTCAATAGTTTTTTCTTTGCAATCAGAGCAATTTCGTTCCAAGCAGATTACTGTCAGGGAATTATTGCAACACAAAGACTTCATCAAAGATGAAGCAGACACATACGGAATTATTTTTGAATGATGTAGTGCTCGAATAATATAATCATTATTTGTGTGTATTGCGCATAGACAAGTGTTCCTAGCATCGACTTTGGGGAATAAAACCCAAAATGGTCGATTTCTTCGAAACGTTTCATAGGAAATAGACATACCAGTCTTATTCACAAATGCCTTATGCAAATTCAAAAGTGACTCATTTAAAAAACGAATTTGTTTCTTGATCTTTCTTCTTGTGATTGTGTCTTTTTTTCCAGATGTCAATCTGCTGTGTTCATCTTGCAGTAAAAAGTCATGGATTGCCTTTCTTATCTCTTGAGCCTTCATCGTTTTTATGCTTCTATTTGCACTTTCTTTTCTCTTTTCTAGTTTACTACGTGTTCTGATACATCTCATTCTATATTTGGCTATTTTAGACTCTAATTCAAGAACTTTTTTATTTAAATAATTATTTTCTGCAACAAGTCGTCGTCTATTCCGTGTAGCCACCGCTCTGCCAACAAGTATACGTGAAAACGAAGGACTTGATGGAGGTGTGTTCTCTTGCACAAAATCACATTCCCTTTTCTTCATTTTTTCCTTATCACGTTTCTTTTTTGCTTTTTCTCTCCACATTTTTCTTATCTGCCTTTGTTCTCTTGGCGTGTAGTCTTTAACAGTTTTAATTTGACCTAGCTGTTTTTTTCTTTTGTATCTCTCCCTATCCTTCCTTCTTCTTTCTTCGAGAGATGCGTCATCCATTTTTGCCCGAGCACGGCGTATACTAAGTTTTTTCTGCTCGCGCCTGCGTTTCTTTTTTTCTTCTTCGGATAGCTGCGCTGATCGACTCGTTCGTGGCATCGTACCCTACCTGAAATAAAATACCCTAATTCATGCGCTGCAAGCAACAAAATGCAAAAAAAAAAATGGCAAAAAAATAAACAGAATGCTAAAAAAAAGTGAATGGTAAAAGTGATAATATCGGGCGTGACAGACAAAATAAATGAGGAAATTATAGAAAGGTTCATTATTCAACTACGAAACCCTAAAGTACACAGAGTAAATACACAAAGAAACTCTTTTTACAAAACCACCTCTTTTACCAAATTAATATGGAACCGCGCTAAAGTCATTAAAAAAAAAGAATCCAATTCGGTTAAAAAGGATTAAAAACAAATACATTCTAATTAAGAACCTCCCTTTTTTTTAATCGGATAAAAAGTGAGTAACACCACTGTTCTTTTTTTCAAATACAGTAAAATTGCATTACTAATTCACTTCTGTTGACATAGCTCCCTTCTGTAGACACTAAGTCTACAGTAAAGATGTCTACACGAGAGACAAATTTTGGTAAATCAAAGATGGCATCCTGCATTATGAGGTTAGAATTTAAGCAATATGACATTTGCATACCGCGCCCAAACGCATATACCGTCTTGATCTTTTTATGTATTTTAAAAGGCTACTTACTCAGGTATCCTTTGCACAGGAAAGAAACACTGATCTCGACCGGAAACTTGTGTAATTGAATAAAATTGGGATTTTTCACGGCACTCGCTCTTTACGTAAAATTCACAACCGGGCAAATGACAGAGAATACAGTGCTACCAACACAACAAACAAAATATTAACGATGCGTTCATCTTTGGCAAATTTTGGTTTATTTTATGTGTCTACAGAAGTAGACCTAAAATCTGTGAACAACATGTTTATACGTTTTATTTCAATATTTAGAATTGTATGTTTTTTAATACGTTGTGTTAAGTATATTTGATAATATAACTGATGTAATGAAACGAAATAAAAGTATCTAAAGTATGTGTATGTATTTTTAACCATCGCTTAAACTCAAATACTTGTCGTCCGAACAGTCTACAGAAGGAGATTTTTTCAGATTCAAATGGGAAAAATATCATGTAAATTTTAGTAAAGCGCATTTTTTTTATGAAAGATGATAAGCTTTCAAGACAAAAGAACTATTAAATGTATTTAATGTTGATATAATAATAAAATAACGGTTTTAAGTTACATGAACATATTTTTTTCGTTTTTTGGGTATGACCCAACTAAATGAAGGCCGAAACTAGCTTGTTAATCTCTTTTTTCGTAGAACTTTGAGAATAATATAGAGCTTAGGACTAGCACGAATAAAATAGATATAAAACATCAATCAATCAATCATCTCAGCCTATTGCAGTCCACTGCTGGACAAAGGCCTCTCACAGGCTGCGCCACAACACACATCCAGTCCGCCCCAGCCAACTTCTTTAGGTCGTCCGTCCATCTAGCTCGGGGGCGTCCCACATTACGCTCGCCGATACGCGGTCTCCACTCCAGGACTCGTCTGCTTCACCGGACATCCGTCCTTCGGCAAACATGGCCAGCAGACCACAGCCAATCCAGTTTGCTTACTCTGCAAGCAATGTCGGGAACTTCGGTTTCCGGATAATGTCATTCCTGATTTTATCCTTCAAAGAGACTCCGAGCATAGCTCGCTACATAGCGCCCTAAGCAACCTTGACGAGCAGGACGCACTAGTTTAAGACGTTAGTCTTCAAACATTGCGGGTTAGGCGATGAGAAGACTTGACGGAGTTTTCAAATGCTGCCCAACCCAACTGGATCCTTCTGTCGGCTTCTTTCTCAAAGTTGTGTCTAACGAGCTGGATTCCTTGCCCTAGGTAGACAATAGTGCTGACAATCCTTCACAACTTCGACAAGCGACCCTCCTTTTTTTTATTGTGGATTGGACTCTGCAAGACGTGCGAATTGTACATGACTTTCGTCTTGTCTAAATTCATGCCGAGGCCAACCCGCCAAGAGGCTCCATTTAGGCTTTGCAGCATTTGGTCTAGATGCTCCAGCGTCTCTGCCATTATGACGATGTCATCGGCAAATCGAAGATGTGAAATGTATTCGCCGTTCACGTTGATGCGCTGTCCAGTCCAGTCCAGCGTGACAAAACATGCTCCATTAGTTTTATATCCCTTTCAGTTGCTCAACAACAGATATGACTATTTCCTAAAAGAAGATGTGATAACCCTGTCTCAATGTTACGCATAATTTATTCATAAAAGCAAGTGGAAATGTAACTTTTTATATTTGCAAATAAATGTATTAGAGTAATTTTAAAATCCTGTTAACGTAATTTTTTAAACTGAAAACGGCCAGTATTTGATTAGTCGAAATCTCCGTGGCTAGCTAAACTTTTTTTATTGCTTTGATGTTCCGGCCAAGAAAGGCGAAGTAACAAAGTCGTAAAGCAGTCTGCGGCGGTTAGATACTGAAATTAAATATAAATAATCCTCCGGTCTTTGGTCAGAAAAAAGAAGGATAATTAATTCGTTGTAAAAACGTGCTTCCTGAAAATATGTCGGACATTATATTTCGCTTTTGGGGTACTAAATTCTTTTAACTTTTTAAAAAGGTTAATTAACTTTTTTGTTAGACTGATATAACATAGTTGCCACCAGTGTACATGTCGCTAATTGTATCCTTAGCTATTTAGATGCAGAAAGTCCAATCGTAATCTTCAAGATTTTAATGTTCGAAGAAGTATTAAGGTTTGTATCAGAACGGAGATTTTTCGGAGTTACCAGTTCATACTCCGAAAAAGTATAAAATATTTTTGTCAAAAACGCAGAATAGTTGTAATAAACAACGAAATTAAACCATTTCTTCACAATTTGTAAAAATAGAGCAAACGACAAGTAAAGTGTTTATTATTTGTCTAACAGGTTCCATTAAGTTTGGACGTACACAAAGGAATCTTCCACAACATTTTTATCGAACAATTTCCGGCAGAAATCTAAAAATACCGAAGTCCCCCATTACGGGGTGTCACATAGAGAACGTTTATATAAAAGAGACTCATAACGATGTAGTGTAATCACATAAATCCCTAGTTATCTATTCAATTTAGGTAGGTAAATGGTCTATCAGTGACAGTAAAACTTACTTCAACTTAAAATTGCTTTGCAAAATGTATATGTATTTCTCTCGTCAAGTGCAGTGCAAGTATTATTGCTATCTCCCTAAGGAAGTCTCTCGACAGGAGTATACAGGGTGACAAGAACATCGACACATAAACTCGTCGTTTCAGCCGATAGACGTCCACTGCTGGACATAGGCCTCCCCCAATTTTGAGGGGGGGTTTGCCATAATCGCCACGCTTGGCAGGCGGGTTGGCGATCGCAGTATGGTATGATGGTGGAATAAATAGAGAACGCTGCTGCCCATTCCTTTTACGACACCCACGGGAAGTAAGGAGTGGTGCAATTCTTTAAGTCCGGCACCACACATAAACTGCTACCATAGATTCGGTACTAGATTATGACGTCAGTGTTGAAATTTTTCGTCAGTCATTCTAATGTACTCTAGAATCTAGAATCATGTGCTCAATTCACAGTTTCAGTTTACGCGTCGACATCCCTCCACCCTGTATATTTAAGAATAACTCAACTCAATTAAACCACCTCTACCTAGCTATCTAGTATATTTCAATCAGAACGTAATAAAATAAGCCAAAGATCCACAAGAAAAAGAATTAAGTAAAAAAAAAAGAGTGTATTCAAAATATCTGGACACTGATTTCTAATTTCGTGAAAAAAACTATCTACTTATTTAATTAATAAAAAATGTGGACTTGAAACAGTGAACATGTAAACTGTTTAATGAGTTTTAAATATATTGCGCACGAGTACACTTTTCTTATTACCAGCGGCACTTCTCGAATAATTTTCATCCCCTACGCACTACTGACGTGCGCGTACTGTTGCGTGCGCGCACGTCAATTATGACAACAGATTATAAATATGTAGCAAGCTAAATATGACGTTCCGAAATGTTGCCACTTTATAAAATGTAAAAAGTTTATTGAGGATGATATTCTCATAGCATGTATGTATATCTATTTTTTCCTTTTATTTTTCTGTTTTTATCACATTGTTTCAATAAAATTATACTATTAATTTTCTTTGTGAATGCTGTAGGTACCAGTACAGCGTCCTAATATTTATTTGCTGTACTGGACGACGTCAATACCTCGGCGCCGGCTGTCGCTGAAAACCACCGCTGGGGCTCTGTCTTGCATAGGGTCGCAGTATAATGCTGAGCGATAGCCGTTTTGCGTGGATGTGACGCCCTTTCTTATTTTTATTTTTTTTTAGTTTATGTTCTTTATTGCGTCATGTTTACCGCAAATAAACGAATTTTCTTTCTTTCTTTCTTTTCTTTCTTTCTTTTCTTTCTTTTCCCTATAGCGCCACTAAAAGCTTCCTGCTTTCTAGCCATGTTAGGTAACTTTCTGCTCGTTACATTAGTGTGACAGTCAAAACTAATAAGACTGCAACCGGCTGCAACGCTGTCTGCATCGAACTCTTTAAAGATAGTGCAAGGTCACACGTCAGCTTTCTCCAAGTAAATTGAGGTTTGAGGTAATTTTATTCTCTTATATATGGGCTGATTTATCAACTGTCAGATAACTTTTATCTGAAGAATAAATAACGCGGGTTGACATATTCTTTATACAAAAGCTGTCAAACCGTCAAATTTGACCGATTGAAACATCAGCCCTAAGAATACAATACATCACTTACATACAGAGAGAATTAAGAACTATAATCCGTCGAGAGAATGCGTTCCTGACGCCTGTCAGTGTGACAATTCTAGTAGCTCCTAAAGATCAAATTCGCAAAACACGCATTCGTTTGTATGAAACTAACGGAACGCATTCTCTCGTCAGCCGCATTGTACGCTTATGTCAATATTGGTATTACAAAAACTAGAATTGTACAATAGTTATTTTGTGGGTAGATAAAAACAACTGTCAATGTTCGCTTGATACACGTGAATTCCATGTGAGTATAAAAATACGCTTCCAGATACTTTCATACTATCTATGATCTTGAACCTCAATTCAACTTAACTCAAAGCATTTATTTTAATTTAACCATTCACAGGCACTTTTGAATTGTTAGGGAGTCGGTTAAACAGAAATATGAAGCTAGGTACCCATTCCAAACTAGGTACCTATGGAGAAGAACCTCCAAGGACACGGTTTTAAAATATATTGTTACAAAAAATGTGCGAATGATCTAAAAAGAAGTACCTATATACAACTTAAAAGCGCCCAGAATACAGCAAATATAAATAAAAAATAGACAATCCAAAAATAAAATTACCATTACCTATAATGTTCCCACTGCTGGGACACAGGCCTCCTCTCGGTGAGAGGGAGTGGGCCGTAATCCACCACGCGGGCTCAGTGCGAATTGACAGATGTCACATGTTTTCGAATTTTTGGTTCTACGATATGCCGGTTTCCTCACGATGTTTTCCTTCACCGTTTTGTGAGCAGTGGTGATGAAACAATTTACACAAAGTAAAGCGCCTGTCTGGGTTCGAAAAATAAAATACTTAATTAAAATAAGCTTTGGCGGCTAAGAGATGATCAGACCCAACTGACGGCGCCCGTTTACGAACAAGACGCATGAATCAGCACCATTCAGCTCGACCTTAAAATTAATAGGTACATATATTTAGTTTCGAAAACAACGTGAGAAAAGCCAAGCCGAAAGAATAATTTTATTTCGAAACTATTCCGGAAAAAAAAACCGGCCAAGTGCGTGTCGGGCCACGCACAGTGTAGGGTTCCGTAGTAGCCCGTTATCACAATGTAGTACGATTCTGTTGTTCTTTATTCAGAATAGGTAAAAAAAAAAAATTTTTGGTTTTCAATGCAAGTCTTTACCCATTATAAACAAGCAACTACTTCATCTTAGGGCTGATTTTTCCATCGCCAGTTAACTTTTATTCTAGGAATACAATTGACGTTTGACAGTTTTTGTATGAAAACAATGTCAAAATTTCAAAATTATTCCTCAAATAAAGTTATCAGACGATTGAAAAATCAGCCCTTAGTCACTTTAAAGGATTAATGCTAAGGATTTTGTATTTGGTACAAAATTATCCAACGCCCAAGTTCAACGACTATTACTGCTAAACTAATAAAGTTATCTTAACGGCTATACTTTTCCTTTAAATTTCATGAAATGCACTATCATCGAGAATTTTTCCAGATTTTTCAAGCCAGTAGTTTAGCTTTTAGAGGGGGGGGCACGCCCTACTGGAACAAAAATTTGCACTTTAAACTTTAATATTTCGTAAATGGAGCAATAAATCGAAAAATAATTTTAGCAGCCCCTAAGCCATTTTAGAAGACCTATTCAACGATACCCCACACGATGGGGTAGATGACGAAAAAAATTTTTATCCCCACTTCACATGTAAGGGAGCTACCCTAAAAAAAATATTTTCCAAAATTTTATTTTACCACTTTGTCGGCGTAACTGATATACGTACTCCTACAAAATTTCAGCTTTCTAGTGCTAACGGTCACAGAGATTAAGCGAGGACGGACAGACAGACAGACGGGCGGACAGACAGACATGGCGAAACTATAAGGGTTCCTAGTTGACTACGGAACCCTAAAAATAAAGGCCGTTATAGCCTCTGCCCAAAACTGTTTATAGGCAACTATGCAAACAAGATTAACTGAAATAAATTCGATCACATAGTACACAGTTGTGCCACGCTAGTACAAACTATCTATGTGTTCGCGGCGTGTGTGATTATTAGCGAGAAGCGTCCGACATGAATTCATTTGCCCATCAGATTGACTCAGTGCACCTATAAACGTATCATTGTTAAGCTTTCATTATACTAGTTCGCTTTGGCGTCAACTTCGACCGAAAGTGATTAAACTCGATAATTACCAAACTTCTCCACCAATCGGTTTTGTCACGCTCCAGTTGGTGTAAAAATAATTTATTTTACTCAGCGCGGTGAGGAAAAGTACCTCTCTCTACTAGCTTACTTATAACAATGTTCTAGGTTAATACTTATCAAAATTCCTCAATAATCATCTTCTGTGACATATAACGATGTAAATTAACCTTTATTAATCCAGTAGATACACAGAGTATGCTGAATAAAATTTAATGAAATGGGAGACATCCGTGAAATGAAATGAAATCCTCGACAATTGGGTTTCAGCTATATGCTTGTGGCGTGCGAAAAAATCCTCTAACGTCGACTTTTGCACCCATTTTCTGTTGATCTTATCATAATCATAACACGCTTTGGTAAGTTTGTAACTTTTTATAATAATAAGAAACCGTTTTACTAAGCGCTTAGGTAATATTTGTTCTAGATTTTAGAATAAAATTTCATATTGGACACCCAGAATATTGCTTACATTAAGACCGACCAGCTGACTTTCCAATTTCAGAAAGCAGTAAATGTATGGCTAAAGGTTAGTGTTTTGGTCGGTCTAGAACATGTTAGATAGGTATAGGTATTAGAAGACAAACATATTTATGTTAAACAATAAGACTCTTATCACATAATATTTGACTGTGTGAACTTCTCCAGAAAAGCTTAATTAATATGACATCTAGATTCACACGAGTTTTGCAATACTAAAGGACAAAGATAAACTTATTACGTCGTAACACGTGGTAGGTACAAAATATAATCCTATACTCGTTATGGGATATACCTGGCTATAATTCCAGACTCTGAAGATATGTTGAGCCGCAGTACCCGACAGCCCTTACGCTCAATTAAGTCTCTGATAACGTTGGCGCAAGAAACGTTTACCGAGATGAAGACAGCCTACAGCCATCGCATAGCTTCCGTGAAAAGGATGAAATAAACCTGAAGAACGTTTTATACAAGACTAGATAAGGTAAGGTATGCAAGGCAGGTGTATTTTCAACCTTACTACAATACAATAAAGTCACTGACCCGCCATTCGTGAGGAAACCGTATAAGTCTTTGATAGTGACTGTGAATGCGCCTCGTAAGTTTAATATGGAATTCCTCCGCCGAACTTGATACCTCCAAATGATCGATCAGGAACTTCCACCCGCTTTACTATAAGAATTCCTGAATTCGTGTGGTCCTATAGGTATATGTAATGTATGTCGGAACATTGTAGCATTGTTTACCAAACTTCAATCATCGTCGTTTTTACCTTATAGGTAATGTATTATTGAATGTATCAAGCCGTAGGCAAGGTTTTTGAAAGGTTATAAACTCGCAAGGAATGTTTGTTAAATAAATTATAACAAATAGGTATTACTTGCGAGTTCCTGGAAGTCGGGTAGCTTGTCATTATATTCTAGAAACTGCGGTAAGAGTGCAGTACCTCTACCATGAGTTGTTATCGAAAACTTACTCGCTAGCGTCAAGCTCGCTAGCGTATTAACGTGGATCGAATAGATTTCGATAATGCTTGCACCATGAGTTTTACGGAGTTTTACGCAGGCGCTAAGGTAAACTCGATAGATCGTGTCGTATGTAACGTCACTTCCTTAAGTTTTATTTCTTTCTTTGTCAGTAACAAGGAGAGAGAACGGTATATATTATGCTCAAAATATAGTGCTATCGCCTATGCTTAAAATGTTATGATAGGCAATAATCCGACTAAATAGAATGGTTGGCGGTTAGTGAACTTCTTAAGGTATTTAGTGGTTGTTGAATTTTTATTCCTTATATGTCACTGTTGTGTCATCGAGTGTCGTTTTCAATTAGTAATTTTGTGTTTGTTGACATTGTGTTCACGGCGTTTTTTAATAAAATTCAGTTAAATAAGTTTACAAAATGACAATAATACAATGAGGACCAGGATGGCACAATTTTTAGAAACTGCCTGTCGCTTCTGCGCTAAGAATCGCCGGTTCATTTGCCGCATGGAGCAAACAGTTGTGTGATCCAATCTTCCAAAGCAAGATACCTAATTGTTCCGGGTCTGGATGTTTGTGCATGTGATATTTGTGTTTGTAAAGGCACCCACGATACAGGGGAAATCCTAGTGTCCAATGTTTAAAGAAAAAAATGTGTAGTTAGTAGGTATTAAGTATGTGTTTTTATGTCAATTTTTGTGTTCCTTATTTTGTTAAATATGCTGTATGTTTCCCATATAATAATCAAATAAATAAAAAGGTTGTATAAGTAAAATGTCTTTTATTTAAATTTAAGTTAATATTCATCAGAGAAAGCCTCCTAGGTAGCTGCGAAATGTCCCGCCCGTTGGTAAGCTAGAATTTCATTTTCTTGTAATTTTGGCTTGAAATTCACGTCGTTGGTCTTAAAATTCAGCGGCCGCCAACATATTCCATGCTAAATAAGCTCTTCCAGACATTATTTTGACTCAAAATACTCAAAAACGTATATAATTTCAATGTAAACATATGTTTCACGCGTCAAAATGCTAGTGAGTGACGTAACTACTATCGTAAACGTATTTTTCGATAGCGTCTGTCAAATTATTAACTCATGGTGCCGTTTTGTATGGCGACAGCTAAAAACGTTAGTGACTATCGAATAGATTACATTAGGTTTCTTACCTATCGAAATCTATAGTACTCATGGTACGAATTTTAATTCTTTCGGTGACCGCTAGGGGCGCTGTACAATATTTCATACATTTTATTTACGTAGACGCTAGCGAGTTTTGGCTGTGCAAACTCATGGTAGAGCTACAGAAGGCGGTCGTAATTGTTCTTTATTAAAAAGGCATTGCAGCATACGCCTTCATTGTAATATTTACGTAAATAAGAGTGGTTTGGCGATTGGCACGTGTTTCAAAATTAACGAGTTTATTAAAAAGAAAAAACTCTGTTAGTTCCAGATTTAAAACACGTGCCAACAGCCAAATAGCAAAACAAAAGCAAGCGAGTAAAAACACGAAACTCGACTTATAAAAAACTTTGTATCTAAATGCAAATAAGATGGAGAATATTTTCAATTCGATTCACTCAAAAGAACTTAACAACAACACATCTCTGCTAACGAAGTTGTAGATAGTTTTATTTTATAGGTACCTAAAAACAACATCAACAACAACATCGGATTTGGTACATGAGCACTAAACTAAACAAATTAATTTCGCACACGCAACTGCATTTTTTACCGCAACTCCGTTTCATCGACATTGCAAGGTCGCATTTGCTGTTCTTTAAATAACGACTATTATAATACCAGTTTATGGCCTAAAAGAATCCCATTAAATAATGTTAGGTGATGTCGCGGCAGACCTAGACGAAGATGGTGGGACGAACTTGACTCCTACCGAAGGGACTGGCCCACAATGGCAGAAGACAGTATAATCCATACTAATATTATAAATTTCAAAGTAACTCTATCTGTCTGTCTGTATGTTACGTTTTCGCGCATAAACCACTGAACTGATTTCGATAAAATTCGTCAGAGAGATAGATTGCATCCCGGGGAAGAACATAGGATAGTTTTTATCGACATACCTCGCGGGCGAAGCCACGGGTGAAAGCTAGTCAGCCTATAATTTTCTCTCTGCTGGGACACAAGCCTCCTCTCTGTGAGAGAGAGAGTGAGCCATAATCTACCACACGGACCCAGTGCGGGTTGGTGGATAGAACTGACGTTTGTAAAAAAAGAGAAAGTGTGAAAAGAAAGTGTGCCCAGCGGTGGGACTCTACGGGCTAAATACACAGATAGATAACCCCAGCTTGCAACTTTCCCAGTAGAGAACAAATGACTGCTTTGCTAGCGAGCTTTGACAACGTTCAAAGCTGATTATTAGCGGAAGAAAAACAACTAGGTATATTATTTCTTGATTTTCTTCTGATAGAACTGCTTCCTACTCCAATTTCAATTAGGTATCTTATAACTATGCAATAATAAGAACATATCTATTCCGATGGAGCGCAGTAGAAATATCATCAAATTGTGTTCTGATTACTCGAATCTAATCAAGTAGTCACGTGAATTATTAACAACGCATTAGCCGAAGCAGTGAAATCGTAACTTTATATGTTCCATCCGTGATACAAGCGTAACGTGTACACGTATATTTGATGATTTTCATGTCCATGTCCAAACCCATATTAAGAGAAACAAAACTTATATACCTACTCTGCTGATAAAAATATACCTACGACCATAACCTAACGTGACTGTGAAACTTTCATCCACTGTCTACATAACCACCACTTAGTACTACATATGTAGTAGACATATCACTGGTAGACACATAGAAAACAACTGGGCAGCAAAAATATTTTTGTTCCAATCTAACTGTGACAAACAACAGCGTGTTTCAAATAAAATAGTATTTTTTAATCCAATTCCAATCACGTTGCGAACGTGATTTACCACGGAGTCGAACGACACGTCCTCTACATTTAACGTGTACAAAGATCTTGCGAGCTAGAGTTGTGTTCAAAACCGCGAACCAAGGAGTAGTAATCATTTGCAAGTTGTGTCTACAGATGGCGCTAGTCGAGTCTACGAGATATCGCTGTAACTTTATGCTCAAAATATTTCTCTAGATTTTACGATAGATTCTTATTTTGATCATAACATGCGTGTTTTATTAAAGTTCCGTGTTTGTCTGGGATTATTCTAAAGAAATTGAATTTAGAGTCAGAAATTTGCATGGAAATTCTACCTTCATTGCGACCCATCGCTACTTTCCTTCAATAAGTTGTCTAAAAGTTGGAAAAGAAAATTACGAATAATAATCCTAAATTAAAAAATGTGCCCCATTATTTCAATGTCACAGCCACGAAGTTTTGAGAAGGGAGGGATTTTCAAGTATAATGCGAACCTAAATTTGATTATATAAAAAAAGGGGATATTTATTCCGAGTGCCTTTTAGTTCTACAAATCATTTTGCTGACTGGACATTAAATTAAGACCGTAATTTCTTGCAGCGCGCATTTACATGCCAAAGTAGTCTGTGGTTTATCGACTTTTAACTCGCCTGATTTATGCCGAGCGTGGCTTCGGAGTGTTTTAGCTCTCATTTAGTTCTGCTTATCCCGACGGGGACCCAAGCGTGATTAATGTAATACGTATACGAGAACTTTATTATAATTCGTAGTTTGTACCCCTTAAACTCCATTAACCCTTTTATGTAATTGCAGCATTGGTAATTAATAGCCGATTGACTACCGTGAATGTTATGAAATATTTAATTCCAATGTCACAACACCGACATTTACAAAAAAACCGGGCAAGAGCGAGTCGGACTCGCGCACCGAGGGTTCCGTAACATCCGGGTCTATTCATAAGGTTTATGTTTATGAAATTAAATGTTTTTTTATTTTTGAGTTGATGGAATGAATGGTAAATTGTGGTTTACGATTTATGACGTATTAAAAAAAACTACTTACTAGATCTCGTTCAAACCAATTTTCGGTGGTAGTTTACATGGTAATGTACATCATATATTTTTTTTAGTTTTATCATTCTCTTATTTTAGAAGTTACAGGGGGGGGGACACACATTTTACCACTTTGGAAGTGTCTCTCGCGCAAACTATTCAGTTTAGAAAAAAATGATATTAGAAACCTCAATATCATTTTTGAAGACCTACCCATAGATACCCCACACGTATGGGTTTGATGAAAAAAAAAATTTTGAGTTTCGGTTCTATGTATGGGGAACCCTAAAATTTATTGTTTTTTTTCTATTTTTGTGTGAAAATCTTAATGCGGTTCACAGAATACATCTACATACCAAGTTTCAACAGTGTAGTTCTTATAGTTTCGGAGAAAAGTGGCTGTGACATACGGACGGACAGACAGACAGACAGACAGACGGACAGACAGACAGACAGACAGACATGACGAATCTATAAGGGTTCCGTTTTTGCCATTTGGCTACGGAACCCTAAAAACACTACACACTATAAACAATCGATTTCGATCACGCCCCATAGAGCTGGCTGGTAATAAGAGAATACCTGTTTCTAAAATATTTATTATCGTCACTATTAACACTTATATAACTGAGAATATACGTGTGTGTATAAAATTGGAAAGAAACTTATACCCCCGCGACCTTGCCGTTCACTACATGTTCATAACATAGGTATTCGACGGATCTCGTGTTGTTCGATTCGACTCCGGTTACAGCCAAATGCCAATATCACTCACACAATACTGTTCCAGGAATCATTTTATATACGGATTTGTGAAATAATACTAAGAATAATCATCAAGGGAACACTAAAATAGTATATTAGTCTGCAGTCAAATACCCAGAAGAGGCATAAATACTTTCGAAAACTATGTCCAGCCTCTTATCCAGCCCTCTGTGTGCCAAAAATGAAGTCATAAGGACCTCTGCGCTGCCGCAGACGCACGATGATGCCGTGGAAATGGCGAAATTTTGAGCCAACAAAATCAAATTCACTGTCATCGACACGACAAAGAAGACTTGCGATATCGGTGAAAGCGCTGTCTTAATTTTGGCAAACATTATATTATAGATTTACCTAATAATTATGTTAATATTTATGACTAACAACCCATAGAGTTTTTCTTTTTATTAGAGCCACACTTTATTGTTTAGCAGTTCGTGATAATGAATATTCATACAACTTATTATTAAGTTCGTTAAAACAATTTTAACGATTCAACGCTAATTTGTTTATAAAAGAAAAGCGTGGGATGGATCGGTCACTTAAAGTTGTCGCAATTTATTATTTTATTAATCAATATTTCAAACAGTGGCTTGATGCTTGAGAAGTAGAACTTTACTATGAAGAGACAGGGCTGTCTCTAGTTCTCACAATTTTATCTTTTCCACCTAAAATAAATTAAAACAACATTTCCACTCATTTTGCTTAAGGTTTCGGCAAAGCTTAACACTCGGCCGCCAGCCTATCACCAACCCTCCTTGGAAATGCCATTGTTGGTGAGATGACGTCTAATAGAGAAGTATGGAAGAAAAAGACATGTTGTGCCGACAAATAAATTGGGATAAGGGCAGGAAAATGTTGAATGATAATGATAGGTAGATAAATTTCTAACAGAAGTTCAACACTCTTTTTCTAGGTAAAACCTGTTAGACATATTAGCATCTAGCTCTTTCTAAGTTCATTGCAATTCAGACTTGCCTGCTACGTAATAAAGTTAGCCGCGCTCTGTTGCAGAAAACAAAAAAAAAAACAATGTCATAGCTATACATGTTTGAAAAATTCCACATAGTTTTTACTAATGTTTTTTTTTATGATTAAAATAGCAAATATATGTTTTTAATGTTTTCGATTTTGAATAATGAATTCAAAAAATTGATTTCCTAACGTAAAAAATTGGTTAAAAATAATTCTATATTAATAATAATTGCATTGCAAGCATTTTAGTGAAAAGTGAGATGGAGAATACTTGCTTATCCAACAAAGATAGAAGTAAGAAATGGTTGCAAAACAAACAGTTTAACATGATTTTGCATGGAAACAAGAATAATGTAAATGCTCTTAGGTAAAGTGCTGCTTTATATGTACGCCTTGATATTTAAAAGATGCTTCAAATTTTTGGAAATATTTCTTATGTCAACATTTTCTTAGATGAAAATGTAACAATGAGTAATGCTAATCATTACATCAATCGTACGAAAACGGTTTTGTTCTGCTCAGATTTTCAAGGGGTTTTCAGTTTTCGTAAACAATCGTTGCAACGTGGAACAAAAAGAAAAACAAAACTTTAATATTATGGAGACCATAACTCAGTAGGGATTTGTAGATAACAATCAAATAAAGTTTATAATCAGTGAGAGTTGGTTACTAGATGAGCCAATAAAAATATAATATCTTGCATTTCTATGCAAGACAAGCACTGAATGTCACACATTAAAATAAAAATAATAATTTTAATTAATCGTCAGACTCAATAAACAAAAATTATTACATACTATAAATTATTTAATTAAGGAAAACATGATGAGGAAACCGTCATGTCCTAGAAGGAAAAGTTCGAAGACATTTGACATCCACCAACCCGTACTGGACCCCGGTGATGGATTACGGCCCATTCCCTCTTAGAGAGGAGGCCTATTTCCGAGCAGGGGGAACATTATAGGGTGATTATGCAACAATGGCCTTCCAACAGCCTCTGGACCGAATTTTAATTATCTTCGTTCGGCAGGAAAAGTAATATTCACATTCACCCAGTAGGTACAGGCAGTGTTTTCACTCTGGCACCTACAGAGTACCGAAAATTCACGTTATCGAGGTTTTAGAAATACGGGCTTGCTCGTGATATAAAGTTCTAGGGGCGAAAATTCGATTTGTGGTCTTTCCACTTTAATATATTTTCAATCGTGTTACAGTGTCTCCACGGCTCACATTGATGAAATTCGAGGTTGCAGGTCACATGAAGTGCTTCGCATCTTTTTTTTATATTTCTATGGTTTTGGACCTTTATTTTTATTGTTATTTTGGTCAACATACTTTGTTCTATAGGTATTATTGAATTAGGCCGGACATCAGTGGTAATAAACGAATACATAAGTTTCTATTTCATTAAGAACAGAACGTAAATTTTAGTTTAGTCCTTAAATTAATCTGCGCCTGACGTCAATTGACGTAATTTTAGTAGGTAAGTTTTTAATCACGTCTAAACTTGCATGGAGTAGTGTCAGGCGCTGATTAATTTGACAATGGTAAACTAAAATTTATCTTCTGTCCTTTTCTTAATGAAATAGAAAGAAAAAGATGCATTTAAATCGGCACCACTATCTCACTAAACTTAATGAAGGTTTATCTAACTGTTGGATAGGTACCTATATCATCATCTGCGTAGCTTTTTCCCAACTTTGTTGGGGTCGGCTTCCAGTCTAACTGAATTCAGCTGAATACCAGTGTTTTACAATGAGCGACTGTCTATCTGACCTCCACAACCCAATTACTGGGTAATACGATACTACAAACAATACAAAAAGCTTTAAGCTAGCCATTGAAGCGACAGAGCCTTTTGTTTGACTTTATTGCCTCTAATAAATATCAGAACAAAGAACCTACTATTAAATTATAACCATACCTGTATAATCCATAATTTTTAATCATACTTTTTCAAAACAAAACACACAAAATCCGTAGGTAGAAATAATTGATACCAACGTAGACTACTAACTATTCAATTAACACTAATCGATAATAATATGCACAGCCAATTAAAATAATCACCCGACTGTTGCAATTTTAGATTTTTAACTAGCTTGATTTATTGCTCCGAATGCTCATTTTGCCTTCCCCGGGGCAATATTCTGCAACGACAGAGATGAGCCTGAACCTTATCGTTAAATTAATAGTATATTATTATGCTTATTAGTGAACATATCACTATTACTCTTCGAACAATACGTTCGATCACTGCATTGGGAATTTTTTTTGGGAAATATTTTCTTATAATTCGCTGTCATGTGTAATATTTCATCTTATATACTTTGTCTTCCCTTTCTTTCCCTTTCATATGTTTACACATTCTCATCTTTCATTCTGGACTGACGCCAAAATCTGCTCTCTGACAATGACTTGTCTTGAAACGAATTGAGTTCGATTCTTTTCTGTCGTATAATCATGTGGGTTTTCATACTCAAAAAGCGAAGTAACGTCCTTAAAATATTCAGAACTCAATGGAATTTGGATGAATCTGTAATACCGATTTTATCGGAGAATGGCCTTGCGTAGTTTGTATCACAATCTTACACGATGTTTATCAGTTTATATTCTCGCACCCTCAGACCAAATAAAAAACCAAGACAGAGGGCTGTCAACAGTAAAGTGAGGCCGGTTTCGTAAACATGTGTGCACATAGTGAGGTGTAGTTTGATTGTAAATGGTTGTAAATGTGTGCGTGTGAGCGTGTATGCAGAGAGGTATATAGAGCGAAGGTGTAGTTTTTGCATGCTTCAGTGTATTTTCCGCAGCGCTCTGTCTTGACTTTTTATTTGGTCTAAGCTCGCACTCTATTACATGGGACTAAAACTACTAAACTCGCGAAATGTAGGTACACCCACATTTATCGAGTTTACGCCTCTGCCTAACCTTTCGGCGAAAGCAGGTGTGATGTTATATTACGTGTGTTTATATTTGTTTCTGGAATATAAAATGTTTCTTTTTTTAGAATTCCATGGCAAAGCTAGAATAAAATGCAATATGCCTTTCATAATTCTGGCGTTCAGTTTCTCAATATAAAATTCATTTTTCTCCTGGAATTTTCGACAGAACATATTACCTATTATATTTTTTCGCAAAGTTATATTATGGTTTCCTATATCCAAATACAGTATATTTTATGTATGTAAATATAGAGTTGCCTCGCATTTTTGTTCATGTTACAACTTGCCTAACATGGTTTTATGTTCCCAAAGGAATTATAAAAATCTCGTCTTAGTGGTTGCCGACGTCGTAAAAAGTACAAAACTCCTACTTATTATTGTTCATAACCGTGTGGGTTTTGATAAATTGGACTAAGCCTAGAGTTTAATGTGAATGAGACTAGATACTAAAACCATATACTTAATAGACATAAATAAAATGTATCAATTTGAAAATCTTTTATATTTTCGTAGACCTCGTAGAGGGGTCTACGAAACGCCTACGACAATTTAAAAATCCTCTTTTGTATCAACTTTTTATTTTGATTTATCATCAATCAACGAAATGTACTAAATTACAAATCCTTTTACTATAGTAAGTATTTTGTGTGTAAATAAATAATGTAACAAAAGGTCTCCTCCACTTTCGTAATACATAAAGTTATGTCAAAAAAATCTGAAAGGCGTTGATTAATGTATCACCTTTTCTTATTATTAAATGTCAGTAGGAATACTTACGTGTTTTATGAATAATTAAGCAACTAACACTATCTATACGAACTACATCGTGAGGTTAACTCGCACTTGACCGATTTAATTCTTACTTAAAAGCCACCCACCTAAAGCAAATCTACTTAAGTGTGCCTTAATAGGTGCAAGGTCTATTGATTTATTAGTTGACAGATATTTATTACAGCTATCTATTGTGCGCAAGTATCAATTTAATTCAATTACCCAAATATATTCATAGATTACCATATTTATCTCATATCTACTTTCCCGCGGAGAAATACCTAACAGGATATTGTTCGTTATGACATTCGCTATCTGATTTCAATAATCGTTTAATAAACATTTCATGTGTTTTATTTTAATACTATTTTTGTCAGCAATGTCACTCAAAATTCCAATTATTTTCCAAGCTTTATTTTATCCTACTACCAAATCTGAACTATGATATTCAAAACACTGCCAAAATTCTTCGAAATATCAAATTAATTACGAAGATTCGTCAGTATAAAAGAATTTGATTTATTACAAGCAATTTTAATAAGATATTAACAAAAGTGACATAATTACATATTTAGCTATACACACTGTATATTATTTTCCACCTTAGTAAAATATAATTGATTATCTTCAGGTCGGGCGAAAGAATCTCGTCTTACAAATCTTTACCTCGATAGTAAATGAGCTTGGCTTCAAATTGGATTCAGCAATATATTTTCAATTAGCAGAACTAAAGATGAATGACCATTGTCCTTTAAGGCAAAATATTAATCATCATGTTTCTGTGTATTATCTACGTTTTCTATTATCTATACTTCTATACTAATATTATAAGGAGTTATTTGTTTGTTTGTATGTAGAGGTAATCTCTGGAATTACCAGTCGGATTTGAATTTTTTTTTTTTGTATTTGATAGCCCAATTCTTCGGTAAGGTTTATGACCCTTAGGCCTGAAACTGCGTTAAGCGGGCGCCCGCGACGGGCAACCGTCGCGTGTCTATGCGCGTGGACACGCGGGTGGGCTCCGTTGGAACGCGACGGTCCCCGTAGCGGGTACCCGTCGCGGAGACCGATTATTTTATTTACGCAGTGTCGCTAGTTCAATTTTAACCCCGTTTTTTAGCCCCGTTGCGTGGGTGCGGGGCGCGCCTCCCCGTGACGGACGCCCGCGCGGGTCCCCGCGACGGAGCACTTTTGTATGAAACCGCGCGGGCGCCCGCTTAACGCAGTTTCAGGCCTTAGGACCCGAGCAAAAAGCAAAACGTCAGAAATACGCTAAGCAAAACCGAAGTTATAGCACGGACAAGTGATGAGATCGGTTGGGTCGGGGGAACAAGAAATTTCACGCAGACGAAGTCGCGCGCATAAGCATTATTAATAATTTAGCTAAAGTAATAGAAACAGGTGGAACGATATAGCATTGACCTTTACCGTGTCATACTTTGTCTATGACTAAAGCGTTTATGGCCAAACTTCGGCTGATCTTACCAAATGTCAGAAACTCTGACTAATGTGGTATATTGCTCAGTGACACGTCAGATGACGTATACTCAATAACATATCTTAAATATGCTTCGACTTTCTTAATGACCGTGATCGATACGGCAATGATCGAAACTGATTTGTCTTATAATGCTGCCGTTAAAGATAATAATAATGTTGCAGACTTATTAATTGTCTGGTGGCTATTTAAAACGTGAGTTTGTAATTCATTGTAATTATGAAAGCCATTGTAAATGCATTCCATACGTAATAGTGAAGGACTTTAATCAAACAGTTTTACTTCCGCAAGTTGCTACATTTTCTCTACGATCCCAAAGTCACCTTGGTATTATATACTGATATGGAGGAAGAGGTTCGGATATCTTTGGAAGAGGTTCTTGAACAGCATCTTAAGAAAAGTCGACACTATAACCAATTAATGTCATGTAACAAAATTAATTCAATTCGACAAGGAACTATCCTCGACCCACGACATCGTAAGCCTACGATCGCTGTCGCTACCAATTTTACCTATAAATATTTATTAGCCCACATTATTGGGAAAAAGCAAAGTATCATTACACTTATTTCTCATACACGTATTCAATAGAATGTCAGTTCCCGCGGTAAATGCTTGGCACTTGGTTGCACCGCGTCACGGCGCTCGGCGGTAGTTCGTGCCGCGTCTGACAGGTGGCGCAACCACCGTATCATGGCGCCACACACCTACGGAATTTATTATTAACTTGTGGGCTTCCTCACGAACCAAGAACACAGCGATATATATTCAAATTTAAATACGCCCATATATTGGAAACTTCGCAACAATAGAGTTCCTGTATTCTCAATAGTTTCCAGTTATTAGTTAAATCGATAGCCATATCCACTTACGAAACCATAATTCGACGCATAATAAGTGATACCTATATAACAATCAGGAAGGCGTAAGTCACATAAAAACTGGCAGTAGCGCAGCCAGGAAGCCCATTGAGTGCCTGCTGTTCGTAACAGTGGAGTGGACGGGGAATGAAAACTTAATTTTGTATGTCACTGTTGCTGGCTTACTTGCGGTTTGGCAATTTAGATGGACGCAACAATAATGATTATTTGATTACTAAGAAAAAAAAGTTTCAATGTGTTTTTTGTGAAAAAAAATAATGAAAAAGCTTAAAGCCAAATAAAGCTTTTGACGAAAATCTTTGAAAGAAAACAGGCAGACGTTTTTCGTAAACTCAACGCAACCATTATTTCAGTCGTCGCTTTTAACCAATTTGCCAGACCCTCGCTGTTCGTTGACAGCTACGAAAGAAATATAAATCACTGACCAATCACATCGCCGGATTCAATATCCGAACGTTCATTCGTAAGGCGAGATCATATTCAAGATGCGACCCTTGTGAGCTGTCAGCGATGTCAGTGTAGAAAAGCACTTAGTATACATTGGGCCAGTTTTCTTGACAAGCTCTTAGCTCGAGTGATTCTTTAGATTACCATTGCCGTAATATCATTCTCGTCTATTCACACATAATTTCAGGCTTATAATCTTCAAGTGGATAAGTAGGGTAGCAGTGATAAAGTACTACTAAACTACGATTGCCTTACATAATTTTTGGCAGTTAAGTTGAATCGCTCAGAAGCTATAAACCTCACAATTTTTTTTAAATCTTTTATATTCCAAAATATATTTTGTGATAACTACAACAGCGCATGGTAGGTACACTTCCTTTAGTCAAGAAAATAATTTATGATATGGAAACTGATGTTTACTATCTAGGTATCCAATAAAAATGTCTTGTATATTTCTTTTACATCGTGTTCAGATGAAACGTCAATTCTTAACATAACTTTATTTTTACCGCTTTTAAAGTTTTTGTGCCATTCGACATTCGTAGTAATCATAGGTAGTGCTACTGATAAATGTTAGCAACTAAACTACATAGCACCAAATAGATTTATTAATAGTTACCTACCTTGATATCCTGTTCGAACTCTCGGCTCCAATCTTAACTTATGACATTCCTTTTATCAGACTGCGCTTGCTTCCAAACATTTTATTTAGGACGAACAATTGCGAAAGTTGTCAAGCCGTTGGTCCCGGCTGTCATTCGTGGATCTTTGACAGTCGTTACGATATGACAGAAGACCAAAAGTCTGAGATTAGCGACTGTTTAACCATATGACGTTTGAACGTCACTTAACTTTAATCAGCGTTTATAAATAAACCCCATCTTTTTACCAAGGGTTATCGTATTACCCAGTAATTGGGTTGTGGAGGTCAGATTGGCAGTCGCTCCACGTAAAATACTGGTACTCAGCTGCATCCGGTTAGACTGGACGCCGACCCCAACATGGTTAGGAAAAAGGCTAGGCATATGATGAATTGCGAAAGTCGATCAAAAGTTCCAGTCACGTCTAATGTGCAGGTACCTATTTAGTGAAATTTCAAATCAGGCTCCTAAATCTAGTGGGTTTGTTAATCAATGCGGGCGTATGAACTGTATCAGATTATTTGGTTGCGTACGAGGCCGCGGCAGGCACGATCGAGCCAGGCTCTCCACTCCATCACCTCATAGACAATGCGATTGATGCAAACCCTTGAGCACAGGTTGCAACACCAGTTCTTTAGCATTTTGGCGCTAAACACAACTTATTAGCTAACTCAGCAATTTGATTAACCTCGCCGGGAGGTAAATGTGTCAACGATAATGCACTTTGACTTATTCATTACACACTCACGCCTGTTCGGTATCGTACCATAGAATGGTAAAAGCAATCTTGTATCTTATTCCTCGTATTTAGATTGGATTTTCAAAAGCTTTTCCAAACATTTTCACGTGATTTTTCCCGCATGGTAATAATTTTGACACAGTGGAATCACGCACAGCTGTTCCATTTTTATGGGGTGTATAGGTACGTAGGGTTTAGGTAGAAAAAAATATTCCATGCTACCACAAATCCTGGTATTTATATGGGAGATACGTTTCCCTACCCTAAAGTGTTGTTTTTATTTTATAAATGCAGTTATTAGTTTCCGATTTGTTTGACCTGTATGTATGTATGTCCGCTTCTTTGTTCCCTCGTAACTTCTAAACGAATGAACGGATTTGGATAAATTATACGTCTTTAGATTTGTCTTGGTAGCGCGAGTGTCACTGGCTACAACAACAAAAACAAAGTAAAATGGCGGATTTAGGGTGCCATATTGTGGAGTTCGAATTTTTTTTTTCTTCTAATACCATCGAGTGAAATATCAAAATTAAGGGTTTTAAAAGGTGATTACAAAAATATATACAACTTATATGGTTAAAAGTAATTCGAAGTGACAAATCGTAAAAAACACGTTAAATAAAATAATTATTTCTTGTTCCCTGTTGAGTGACTTTACGGGTCAGCTAATAATTAATACATAAGCTTTTCAAATTTGTAAACTAAAAAGCTGGAAATAAAAAACATGTAAATAAAAAAACTAAAAAAACCGACTGCGGTAAAAAAATTAAGTTAAAAAACTGAAAATTAAAAAGTTGTAAGCAGGCGGGACACATTTGAGTTTGAAAATATAATAAAAAAATGGCATGGGTCCCGCCTGCTTCCAACTTTTATTTAATTTAAAATGGCCTTGTTTTTAGCTTTTCAGTTTTTTTTAACTTAATTTTTTTACCGCAGTCGGGTTTTTTAGTATTTTTAATTACTTGTTAGGGTTCCGTACCCAAAGGGTACAAAACGGAACCCTATTACTAAGACTTCGCTGTCTGTCCGTCTGTCTGTCTGTCTGTCACCAGGCTGTATCTCAAGAACCGCGATAGCTAGACATTTGAAATTTTCACAGATGATGTATTTCTGTTGCCGCTATAACAACAAATACTAAAAACAACATAAAATAAATATTTAAGGGGGGCTCCCATACAACAAACGCGATTTTTTTGCCCTTTTTTGCTCGATATCAAAAATGGCAACAGGTAGGCACTTGAAATATTCACAAAATACTGAGTTGTATTTTAACTTTAATAATAAAATTAAAATAAATATTTAAGGGGGGCTCCCATACAACAAACATGTTTTTTCGGCGTTTTTGCCTTGTGGTACGGAACCCTTCGTGTGCGAGTCCGACTCGCACTTGGCCAGTTTTTTTTTTATGATTTCACGTAACATACAAAATGATACACTTAAATCAGGTTGGTAACAGACTCCTTTCAGATCAAGGTACGCATGCAAATGAGACCAGTCTAGTCTATAAGCTAATGAAAATATCTGCATTACTATTATTATGGATGCAAATTTGATTATTAACCGTGCAAATAAATGTTTAATGAAAATTCTATTGGTTGTTAGGTCTGCTTCACAGTAATTAACAAATTCCATGCAACAATTACGGTGTTTGACGCCCTGGTAATCATCACTTTTCCGTTCATTCCGTTGCCTCGCCACGCAAGGAAATAAGGCAATACTCACCTAAAATTTCAATGAACCGTGACCATTACTTTGCATAGCAATAATTTAATCTTGCACAAATATTGTTATGTATTCCTAGGCGCACGGCAAATATAAATTTTCCAAATGGTGTATCAGAGAGGAGGAGAGAGACCTCTGTTTTTCTCTTTCGTGGTCATGTAAAGAGTGAAACGGGTGGCGCGACGGTCGCAAGGTCCCCGAGCGGAGCGGCTAGAGGCGCAGGCGCAAGCACGCCGCAAGTCTCGCAAGTAAAAGTAACTTTTAACAATACCTTGGCGGCGCTTGCGCACTGCGTACGTCAGTTTTGCCAACTCAAGCCGCGCGCCACCACGTATCGCTCTTTTACTTTTTCGGAAATCGAACCAACACCAGTGGCAGTTTGTAGAGTACCAAAAAAGTTTTCCGCTAAGTGTCGCGTTAAAATATTTTCGGTGCTATTGGATACTTAATTGGATGTGATTTGCTAAAACTTTCGTGAAATATTTTATAACGTTGCAAAAGTTCAATACCGTTAATGAGAATTTGAATATTTTGTAGTTGTTGTACTTGCCGGCAATATTGGATGTTACGCTCACTTGAACGTAAGTATTTTTTTTTTTATTTGTTTGGTATTTTAGTGTAACCTTCTGCCTAAGTTTTATCTGTAGTTCCGTTTATTTCGTAAGAACATATTTCCTTCACATGACTATTCATGTATTTGCACACACGTCTTATATTTATGTAGTGTGTTGTTGAACGATATTCTTGTATATTATTAATGAGGTGATGAAAGTGGTCGTGCGTTTCCCGCCAGTGACTGCTATGTGGTCACCCGGCCAGTCGGTGAGCGAGTGATTAAATCAACTTGCAATCGGATCATAGAACTGGTTTCCAACTTCTTGTAGACACGTGTTGCGTACCTGCTTCAGAGACACTCGATCTATATAATATAGAACAGTTTGTAAATAGACAGATTTGGACCAAAAAAGGCTTGTGCTATTATTAATGTAATAGTTTATTAAAAATATCAAAGCCTACTCTACAAAGCCTATCCGATAAATCAACTTTTCACGATATTTCTTGGAAACTCTAGTAACAGGTTCTATATAAATAAGCGTTACGTTCTCTATTGATATTTGTTACCTAATAGTGTTTGCTCTACCAGTGACAACAGCTACCAACTTAGCTATTCATAAAAACAGTTTTAGTATTCATTAAGTTAACAGAACTAGTAAATTTATCACTGTAAAGCATGCAAGGGTTACGTATCAATCAAGATGCATTTGTGTCAAAGAATATATCCACATTTTTGTCGTGAAATTACGCATAATATTGCTTACGCAATTTTTCAAGCTTTATGAATTCATTTGATTATCTAAATTCTAGCTTACATTGTTAGAAGTAATCAATAACTCAGTACTAGGTGTGGTGGTGTGCGGGTGTGTTTTCAACACCTGAAAAACTTAAATCTGAGCAAAACAACTAGATCTGAGCCTTAAGGGGCCGGCGGAGCATGCGTAGTTCATACAAACGTAATATCAAAATAATTTGTAAATCAAACATTCTTAATGTAGTGTGTATTTATTTTGATTAGATTACAGAATATCTAAGTTCCCAAATATATATTTAGAAAGGACTCTGATATAAAGACGAGATAAGAGGAATTTCAAATTTTATAAAGATACACACATTTACAAATTATTTTTGTATTACGTTTGTATGAACTACGCATTAGCATGCGTAGTTCGCCGGCCCGTTAATGACATCTTCTTTATTCCTATCATCTTCACTAGGTACTGGCATGTTCAGTGAGTAGATACTCTACGGGCGGTAGGAAGAGTACAGACCTACCCGGTTTCTGAAGGCTATAATTTATACAATCTGTTTTCAAATCTCATCTCAAGTGTTATCACGAGTTGACATTATTTTGTTTAACCAATCACAACACAGCTCACTTGAAATTTGGCAGCATTAATGTACCTTCTTTGCAAAGGCAATAAGCAAGTTCAAGTTGTCATTGGTATCTATCAATGCACAATGAGACTTGAACTTGAAAAGAAAAGTAACTCCAGTAACTTTTTAAGATATGTATGAAGGTATAAATAAACAATCCTTCAGGATTTCAAAACATTGAAAGGCAGACCATAATCGCCTAATGCATTATTTCGCTCACGAATATCTATAGGTACGTACATGCTCGATTATTTTACTTTCCCCTGCCTACTGATTTGCAATGCAATAGGACAATAACGCTACATTTAACTGTGACTCCGTTTTTCGAATCGTTTTCCCTTCATAAATATACAATCGACTATAAAGCTATAAAGGCTATAAAGGCTTAATCTTGATTGCTGATTTAATAAGAATTTTCCAGATTGTTTTTACCTCTAACATTTCCTTGTTTAGTGCATCCGCGTAGATAAATACATTGATTGCTACCGATCAATGTTACTTATAATTGGTGTTCGAAGATGGAAATGTCTGCCACTCGCCATTTGGCAGTCCAGTCACGTAGGTAGTAGAACAAAACATTTAGATTTTATACGCAATCCCCACATTCCTCACCATTTGCATTCACAAGATCCGTCGAAGTCATAAAACAATATTGCTCGCATTTAAAGTCTTGCATTCACGTTCTAAAATGTTAAGTGGGTACAATGTATGAGTCGTTTCATATGAAACATTAAGCTCATGATAAAAGCAAATAGACTCCGATTGATCTCAAGTTAGGAACTGGAGCGTTTCAAAATATCGGAGCACTAAATACCTTATGAAATTGCATTAACGCCGATGTGAGGAAATTAGTTGTTAGCGGCCATTCGCGAATTGGACCGGTCGGTTTGGTACTTTAATTGATATCATTGAATCTGTTAATCGTCATTAAGTTAAAAGGGCAATAATAAACTCAATGAAATTAAAGCAATCAATCACGTCGCGGCGACCTCTAAGATGTGGCGTAACTAATAAATGCGCGCACCCAGCCGCGGCCCGCTTCACTGAACACTTTCCACGACCCCAACGCGTTCAGAAAGCTTGAAAATAAAAATATTTAACCTGAAAATTTACAAAAACAACCTTGGTTATTATCTGTAATAGCTGAAAGTTAGAGCCTTAAAAAAATCAGTAACAAGTTAACAACACTTTAATAAGTTACAAACCACGTTATAAACAACCATTGTTATTGCATCTTAATACAACACAATATGGTACAACATAATAAATTCTTGTACGTAACACGACAATACGTCTCTCGTCCAGTAGTAGTGCAATATGTGTTTTCTGTCAGCAACATTGGATAACGAGGTGTTTCGACAGGTGTTTAGCATGCGGCCAACACACCGACCATTGCCGACCATTGCCGACCGATGCCGACCAGCGACCTCGGCACGGCTCTCTAATGTCTGATCAACTGATGACTTTGACTCATCCCGGCCTTCACTTTTTTGCAATCATAAATTGCTTTCCGAACTTTTTTGTCTTAAAATGGCGTTTCTAACTTTTTGATTAAAACTATTTTTATTAAAGACACTCATTAAAGTGATAAATTAATTCCTATTGACGATTCAATTAATTAGAACAAAAAGTAATAGCCAATCAATATGATAACAAGTTTTTTTTTTTGTGTGAAAATACCTGTCATCACCAAAATAATTTAAGATCAAACAAAAAATATACCTACCTACAATTTTGACAGCCGACTTTACCAACTCTCTCCTTATCATCTTATTTCTGTGACACGGCCATCATCTGACATCACAGACGTCTTTCTCTCAGCCAAAAGATTAAGATTTGATAGTTGGTGCTTAGTTTCGTCGGTCGTGAAGGTCGTTGGGTCGCGGAAGACACCCCGCGATGCGCCCGCGCCGCATGTCGCTGACGCAAGCGCGCGGTGAAGCAACTGCAACGTTACGTGCAAGTACGTGCCACTGCACTCGGCGACGACCTATTTAACACCACAACCCGTTTTTGAAGAGTGTCGTGATGTAGATGAGAGCCTTGACCTTTTTTAAGGTACTAGTTAATTAAAGAGGCGGAAAGATGCCTCAAAATAATAATAAAAAGTGCGTATGAATATACAGCCTCGGTAAAAAACATCAGAAAATAAAAATAAAAATTGGTTGGTGTATTGAGCTGTCCTCTTGCCATTTATTGACATCGTCTAAGAAGTTCCTCGTTTTTGTTTCGTCAATATCGAGGAAGCCGTAAAATTCTATCAGTGCAAAACCAGCAAAACTAAATAACATTTGTCCGCATTATTAGTTAGACTTAACGTGTTCTGTGATCATAAAATTATTTTACGTAATTTGCCTGAAAATAACACGTAATCTTATGTCAAAACTAATTTACTAACAATGCGGTTGATCACTGTAACGTATTATCAAAACAGATCATAGATCGAGATTGCGCACTAAAAGCAGAGATTACAAAGATCCTCTATTAAAGAGTTGCTTCTGCTCGAGAATTGCTGTCCTATTTTTGATGGCACAACACTCAGCCAGAGTGGTTGTCTGTAATTACACTGTAAGAAATGAAACCACGAGGAATTGCTACCTATCTTGACTCCACCGTCATTTCTAGCAGTAAAAACTAATTGTAAGTGTTGTTTTAACATTCCCTCATGCACCAACGCTTCGACATAGTTTTTATAGGTATATGTACTATAGAATTAGTAGACTGGCTTTCAGGAAAACATTGATTAGTAGCGATGAGGTGTCCAATCTGTTCGCTCGAGTAGCACTTTTCTGCATAATAATTCAATAGATAGGTATTTGGCTGAATGTTATTGTGATAAAGGAGCTGTAGTGTGTAGAAATAATTGAAATTATTATTATTTGCTATTAATAACACGCGATAAGTAATCAAGGGGCGGTTGCTCACGCGACGGCGGAGATGCGCGGGTCGTCGACCCACACCGTGTGTAAATACTCCAGCGGTGACGCCGCACCGCATGCCACCTCCTCCATACACGCCATTGTAATTGAAAACCAATGTCGTTACAAATAAGTCCATTTTAGTTAATCACCTTCAAAGCAGTTTCGCTTTATTTGCAAGCTCGCCCTCTCCTGCGTCGCATAAGTACGTAAGTTTTACTCTTTATTACAGTCCAAATTTAGCACCATAGAACTAACATGGTATACTGTATAGTATCTCAATTCTCACTATAGAAACGTTCCACCTAAACTTATAAATAAATAGTGAAAGTGAACTGACGCCTCGCAGTTTTGGCGACTACCTACATATTTTTTGCGTCACAATTTTTTGCAAATATACGTTGTTAGCCGTGCCCACCCACGAGTAAAGAAAGATATAGTAGGGGCCTGACTCCGCCTGACCCCTAAGGTCGCTTGCTTACTTTTTTAAGAAACTTATAAAAGGCTTATCTTTTATAAACCTACTTAACTACTTTAAAATTATACTCAATTTCCTTACACGAGTTTACAAAGGAAGGAGAGATGGAGGCTTTAAATGCAAAATCTTTATCTAGCACAAGTATAAAGCTTGGTTGTATGGTGAATAGGACGTACCCTGAGTGTTGCACTCTTTACCTATGGTACGTCATGGGCCATGATCCGCGCACATTACAGCAAAGCAGTATTGCGCAGGCGGCTAATTGTTCAAGTGTCCACGTGATAAGTTATCGCCATCGTCGTCAGTCACGACGGCGCGCATTATTACCATCCTTAACTTTCTATTATCAACTGCTACAATAAGTCAAATAAGATTTGCAAACAACTTAATTTATTAGCAATCGTCTACATATTATGGCCATCTTGACAAAAATGTAATAATAGCCTCGAGCGTTACGAACTAAGTTATAAATAACAAAATAATTACGAGTGTCGATAAAGTCGATCGTTGCCGGGGTGATTTACTGCAATAAAACAAATAAATTATCGGCGATATTGTGGGCAAGTGTTAGCAATTGTTGTTGCAAGAGACTGACTAAAGTAGACGTATTAGAACGGATATCTTGCTTGACACAACTGTCTGTCGATGCTGGTTGCACCTTTGACCTTGCACGTGCCCCTTTCAAAATAGCACCGCATTCCATACTGTAACGCCGCAGTATTCACGCGACCCGCCACAGCTCTATTGTTCCTCCATTTAAACTTTACACATCGGAATTCTTGACATATCTACTCCTTCGCCTTCCGCTGCACCTCACAGCAATCTCCTGATATTCTCTGCACCTATAAAACCAAACTGCACAATGCAACATTAAAAGGGATCTTATTGTGGCATTTAATTGTTAAAACAAAAACGTTTAAGATTACGCAGTTGAAAGTTTTAATAGACCAATGCAAATTATAACTGGCAGCCGAAGTGACTGAGTGACGTGTCTTGATTCTCTGCAGGGTCCGAAACCAAGCCAAGTGGCACTCCAAACTTGAACAAGCCAGTGATAATGTACAATAAGCATCCGTGTCCGTACCGGCTCAGTACAGGTAGGCGTAGCTAAAATGTTATTTAACTTGACGCAATAATAGACTGCCGGATTTAATAGCTGTATCGTGACGGTAGGCTTCCGCCAGGTGTCACAAAAAGTAAAAATTCAGTGGCAAACAGAAGTTGAAAGAAGTCGTGACTAGTTTCTAGTGAAATTCGTAGCAAGCGGCAACACAACTATTCTGTTGTGGGGAAATGCCGCCGATATTCAGACAATTTTTATTTTACAAAAAAGGGCAATTCGTTCTATTTATAAATTAAGTCCTAGACACTCCCTCAGAGACAAATTTAAAGAGATTAATATAATGACTGTGCCTTCTCAGTACATTTATGATAATCTTTTGTATGCACATAAAAATATTAATCTGTTTAAAAAATACAGTGATATCCATAACATAAATACTAGGAACGAACACAAATTTGTTGTTCCTACAACAAGGCTCAAGAAAATAGGTGGCTCGTTTAGATGCCAATGTATACATTTTTATAATAAACTTCCTAGCCACATTCAGGAACTAAGCCTAAATAAATTCAAAGCTTTTATAAAGCGAAAACTATGCCAGAAAGCCTATTATACTGTAAAAGACTATATTGAGGACAAAAAGGCTTGGGATTGAGCTGCTCCAATAGGTTTAGACAGTGAATGTTATTTTGCAATTTTTACACTTTAATATTTTCTTTTTTTTTTAAGTAAGCATCTATTTACTTACACAATGACATGTACATTTACTGTATAAAGTATTATATTATTTTAATTATTGTGAATGTGAGGACTATGTGGGTCATAGTTTACATTTTAATCGTGGTCTGGCAGTTTGAGTAGTTTATGCGGCCTACCCAAATGTCCTGTCTTTGGTATTGTTCGTCGAATCGTTGAGCTCCTGAAGTTCTGAGTTGAGCTGCACGGTTACTGACAAATGCGTGCACTGACTGGACAGGTCCACTCAATCTGTGTGGTTCTTTCCTCAAAAGATCTTTTCAGACACTAATCTACATGGTCCTCAAAGATTATGTCCGGATTTTTATATACACATTGACATTGATGAATTTTATTTAGACAATGACATGAATATTTACTTTGTAAAGTATTTTTTATTTTATTTTTTTTTTCTTTTCATTTAATTATTGTGAATGTGAGGACTATGTGGGTCATTTTTTTTTTCTGTTTTCCTTCTTAGTTTTAATCATGATCTGGCAGTTTGAGTAATTTACGCGGCCTACCCAAATGTCCTTTCTTTGGTCGAATCGTTGAGCTCCTCATTTCTGAGTCGAGCTGCACGATTTTTGACAAATGCGTGCACTGATTGGACAGGTCCGCTCAATCTGTGTGGTTCTTTCCTCAAAAGACCATTTCAGACATCAATCTACATGGTCTTCACACGATCTGACCAAGATTTTGTCTGGACTTTAAAAGAGACTGTGACCTCTGAGTTTGTTTCGGCCTTTCTTCTCAGAGTAGTCAGATAGGAAACGCCGACCACATCTAGTTTAAAAAATATGATGACGTGTAAAAGTGTTTGTAAAAACCTACTTACAGAAAATAAATCATTTATCATTTATCATTATCATTTATCACAAACTTGATGACTATTTTTAAAACTTACTGCATTGTCTGTCATTTAGTCTACAATGTTTTTTTGTCTGAGACCACTTAACAAGACCCCGGGGGACCTGTCCACACAATTTATTAATGGTGCGCTTTTAATGCGATGAATATCTAAGTAATTTTATGTGACTGAATGAATAACTTTTTAAATAGGTACTTGACCTTTGAAGACGATTCACGTCGACCTTTTAAAATGACGAAGACCAAATAAATAAATAGCTATAGGCAAAATTTTATTGTCGCACAGGTGAATAGTTGTTTCGCAAAACGAGTGAATCGACTCAAACCCGATTAACCCACTAATAGCTTGCTTCGAAAACAAATGATGAAATCATATCAATGTACCATCGCATCGCGGGCGTTCTCTGATTTTAATGGCTTCACGCTTTTGGTGCGAAATAATTGAACAATAATGTAACTGTTTATCGGAAAGACTGTAACAAAACTGCAATTAGTACATAACAATTTTAGTGAGCTACAAGAAGTTTCATAAAAAACATAATGAAATAACAAGGCGGGGTGTAGCAAAGGTACAGAAAACTGTTGCGTGCCGGCGTAATTGCACCGAAGCTAGTAATTTACTGATCATGTTTATATTTTGCAACGGATTTTACACAACACCATATCTGAAACGTATACAGTTCCGGTTAACTTTATTATAATAATTGATTAAGCTTCCAAGTTGGATCTCCAATGCGCTATGATGGTTAACAAATGCAGCATCAACAAAATTATAGAGACAAATAAATCACGACCGCAGTTGATACGCAAGAAGTTCGAAGAATTTTAATTGCAAGTTTATGTTAAGAAATCAGTTTTCAGTAACTATACAATTTCCTTTGCTTCGACATCATTAGTGATTTTAATGAACCTGTAGCCGATGTCAATTGCAAATGTTAAGTTAATCTTTTGATGTTGCGAAAGTTAACAACCAGTCTACGAATCTCTACACAAGAAGTCAAACAGCAATACGTAGATCTTTTCTGTTATCTCAATTTATGTATGTCCATTACTTATCTAATTCCTTATACATGTATCATTCATGTTCAAGCACACGCCCAAGATCCTAGAAACTTAGTTAATAAAATTCCTTTGCGTGCATAATGCCTGTTAAACACATATTTTTTCCTTTAGAGGAGCTACAGACGGCCAATGTTAAATATTTCATTACAAAGTCTTCTAGGAACTAGTGTCTGTGATTAATAAATAACAAAATGGGACAAACAGATCTTTTACATGGTGAACCTCCTACCCTGAGTATGAATTCAGAGAATCTGCTCAGGTGGTTCATAGATGACTCCATCGTGTAGTGTAAATGTGGCGCTATGCCACAAACAATGGGACACTTAATATCGTGTCCGTGTGTATCGTGTCCGGCGTGTCCTGTTGCCTGCACGTTACGGGAACTTATGGACGCTACTGAAGGTGCCAAACTTTGGGCTGACCCTATTTAAATTGTCATTGACACGAAGAAGAATTCTTCTCAATTTTGACTGATTTATCGTTGATTCGCTTCAATTGCCATAACTTAACCAAATTGACTGATCAATGGTTTATGGATCAGCTGGCCTAAAAAGGCCACTTTGGCAGAATCATAAAATGATAACATAATGGACAGCTAACTGTTAAGTTAATCGTATCAAATCCCATTGGTGCAGCAATTTTCAGCTATTTTTTTTTTCTGTACTTAAATACCAATCAATCCAATCCAAATCCAATCCCAATCTCTTTGATTACGTTAATACTAAATTATTAAATCTCTATCTCTATTTAATATACACGTAGTGCAGCGAAAAAAAGAAAAACACGTAATGTCTTCGCCATATTATAATTCATAATGTTATCCTTTTATGATTCTCCAAAGTGGCCTTTTTAGACCCCCAGTATCAATTGATAAGTTTTTATACGGAATACTTAAAAATATCACAAGGCAAATCAATAATGGAAGACCAATTAAAATTTTAGAAAATTTATGGTTGTATGAAACCTTCATCGATGCTCTACCATTAGAATAAACTCAATCATATGGCTCTATCTAATTTAAATAGCTCCACAATGACGTCAAACGTGACGTAGTGGCCAATATTTCAATGAATGAACATCAAAAACTTCTTAATGGCGTACCTTTCTATTTACATAAAGTACGATATTACTTAGCACATATCAAGCACATTCCATCTACGGACGGCCTTACGTTTCGCAAGCCCCGCGAGGCATTACAAACTGCCGCATAAGTTGTTAACTTTACGCATTTTGTAACCTCACTAGTAAAAATATTTTCAACTATTACAAATTATGTTTGACATTATCTTGACGTGACCGTGACAATAGTGACGAGGAGACGAGCCGCTGTTTTACGAAGACCTACTTCGTAAACTCGCTATTCAATCAGTCGTGTACGACGTCGTCGGACAAGCTACCGAACTATTAGTGAATACCTACCAGTGAATACAGAGTTTGTTATTTTACCATTCACATTTACAATCGTTAGCTTTTAAATACATGTTCTTTACGATTTCAAATTAATTAGGTACTCTGTATTGTTCATTAGTTACGAAAAGTAAAATAAATCGACAAAGTTTTCCAAGCAATATTCAGGAGAACAAATAGTTGGACGTTGTAAAGAAATACTTTTGTTCAGAAACTAGCTGTGTTCAGTTTGTGAAACATGAAAATAACAAATGACGGGGACTGCAGTATCATTTGTTACATCTGATATTAGGTGCTTTTGCAATGACTACGCAGATCTATGTCACAGGAATACGACGTACTTAAATGTGAAACCATTAAGTATATTAATGATTGGTGTGCCCTTACGAGGTGTCTCTGTGTCGTTAGGTAACCGAAGATGTTCGGTCGCGCTGCTAAATGCCAGCGCCTTTCCCACGGCCAGCATTCTGCGCCCATTGTATGTCTAGTTCAATAATTAAGTCCGGTATTTACAACAGATGTGCGAGCATATTTTGTTATAAGTGGTAAGTATGTCATCTTGTATTTCAATTTAAATATGACTATATATTTTTTCTTTTGAGAGTAAAATGGTTGACTACTTAAAGTGTCTAACATAATCAGCCTGTAATGTTTCCACTGATGGGACTCAGGCCATCTCCCGGCGAGAGGGTGTGGGCCGTAATCCCCACGCGGGCCCAGTGCTGGTTGGTAGATGTCATATGTCTTAGAATTTTTGGTTCTAGGACATGCCGATTTCCTCACGATGCCTGCTCTTTGTTATTTTACTCCAGTTTTCGGTTCCAAATATCAATGCCAAAGAAGCAACCTAAGTAGAAACTTATCTTTTCAGAGAAAAAAAAACGGAGTTCGACTTTTCCTTTCTACCGTCAATTTTCATTCATAAACTAAAAACCTTTTCATTGCCAGATTTTTAATTTGGCGTTCGCATTTTTGCTGTAACAAGTGGGTATTACATTGCTGAAAATTACGATTCGTAACATCATGTTGGTGTGTATGTGCACTCAGCGTAATATAACGATGACGATTAAACAATGCGTGCATCGCCTAACGAAGCCGCATTTAAGTGAAAACGCCGCCCGCACCGGTGTAGGAATTCCTCTAAAGGAAATCATTGCACCAGGAAAACTGCAAAAATAATGACTTCACATACCAATCGAGTAAGCTAACGACAAACTTAATATCCTTATAACCTGTTTAAAATACAAAATGAACAAACAATTTTTATTTTAGCCGTGTTTGCGGTGCTGCCTACCAGTCGAAAATGCTATTGTTTGATTTTGAAATGCGGAAACTCGATGATTGTAACGCACCTACCGAATTATGCAAAGAATAGCCTTAATCTTGTTTCGTCAAGGTTTGAAAGCCCAACAATGAGGATGAAACGTGCAAATAACATGAATTACGATTCGTTTCGCTAATGGAGTGCACACAATCACACATACCTAGTGTTAGCAATCGGCTTGCACATAATCCACTTGAACTGCCGAAGAAGTCTTTAAACCTGGTGCAAGGTAACTACAAACAATCTGCTTTACTTATGCTAAATCGTATTAGTTAACAAAACATATCCGAACCTCAAATCCTACATAACGTGTTTATAAGTCGTCCATTATCTGAACAACGAGGTCGTTTAAGACGATAAAATATCTTTAGTTAACATAATACGATTAATTAAAACAATGTGCCCTAGTTATGTATAGTGCGTATTGAATTAAATCGAACAATACTTCATTAGCTGCCGTTAACACTTTTTGCTGTTGTGATTGAGACATGTTAGGTATGTATAACCCCGCGTCTATGGCATGTCTATGGCACCCCGCGTAGTAGAGCAGAGATAACTTTCCTAGTGATGTTTACTTATTGTGTTAGCTGCTCACGGTGGGTGAACAATTATTGTATTCTGTGATTGGTTATTATTTGGCAGGCGAGGTCGGGCGTGAGGTGCGCGACCCCGCGGCATACCTTGAAACTCGGGCTTTTTGTACCACCGGACAATAGTCTGGTCACCCAGAAAATAGTCTCGCTTTCATTTGTATATCTTTAAGATCAATGATCCTATATAAATATGTTAGATACAGATCTTTTAATTGTGACCTCGATGCCTTGTCTGTACCTGTTACCTATTGACACATTGACGTCTTTCACGTTTTCAACCCGCCCACTCGCTTACAGCAACTCAGTCCTAGAAACTAATTTAAAGGATAAAAATAATAATTTAGTTAGCAACTTGTATCAAGTTTCGTGCGTGTACGCGGGCGCAGAGAACATTCAACCAACCGGTCGGATGGCATTCGACGAGTTATCAACTTTAACATTCTCAATCACCTTAATGAGATGACCCAACCTCTTTCGCCATCGCCCATTAAGATAAACCTGATTTTTGCAAATGATTTGTCCCCATAGATATTCTGACTATTTGGCATTTCCCGTGCGCCTGCCAAAAAGTCGGCTAAGCAGACCTATTACGTAAGTCGTGTGACCTTTGAAAGGATTCCATCGTCCCAGACGTTATTTAAGATAGAATAGTACGAGGCCTGTACGTTTAGGATATTACCATTTGATACTTTGAACGGCAGGCATATCTGATTGCCATTGTCCGCTGTCGCCGTTAACATTAGAGGTATAATTTGTAATGATTCAGAGTTATGTAAAAGTCATCGGATAATGGGCAACAATCAGTGAATAGATTTGACAGGTTAAGCATTGAAGTCTCGACAAGTGACCCCCATTGAGGCCATAGGTAACGACTCTGTGACCTACAAAGACGGCGTGATTGTGCTATAAATAGCTATCAGTACCCAATTAATTATTGTGCTACCGACTAATAACAATAGACTAGTAACAAAAGATGTATAGGTACTTACTTACATCTTTCAGAAGCATTCTGTACACCTGTACACGTGCGTACTAGAATCTTTGTTTTTTTATAGGTACCTAAGTAGGTTACTTAGCTACCTATAAAAAAACAAAGATTCTTAAATCCTCTCTAGATTTAGTACGAAAAAAGAAGTAAAAACACGTGTCAAAATAAAATTATTTAATGAAAACTTAAATTAAACTTATTCAGTGAAGTTGTTTCAAGTGTCCAATAATTTAACTTAAATACAAATATAAATATGCAATAAAAACCAAGTAAGCAATAAACAAAGTAACATTATGATCAATTATTTACCTACTTTATTAAAGTTTATGCTAATTAGAGGGTACATCGGCACAGCAGTTCGTAGCCCACAGTTTACACAGTCACCGTCACGACTCGACCCGTGGTTATCGATTCATATCCAATCCTATCGATTTCTCGCTGCATTCCAATCTACTAATGAATTGACAGGAATGACATTTAAATCAAAATCACCAGCTGCGGATAATTCTGATTAAAATGGCATTTAGTAATCACACTATCACACTAATAATAAAAAGGCGAAAGTTTGTGTGTGTGTGTTTATATGTTTGTTACTTCTTCACACTCAAACTCAAAGCATTTATTTCAATTAAACCTTGTACAGGCACTTTTGAATTAAATAATCTGTCAGTTAGTCAGAAAGTTGAAGCTAGTCGCCCATTTCAAAACGTTGATCTCCATGGAGAAGAACGGGCAAGAATCTCTATGGACACTCTTTTAAATCAAGATATTACAAAATCCTGGGTACATTATTCTTGTTGCTTCTTTATGTGAGAACAACGTAAAAAACCGGCCAAGTGCGTGTCGGGCCACGCACAGTGTAGGGTTCCGTAGTAGCCCGTTATCACAATGTAGGACGATTCTGTTGTTCTTTATTCTGAATAGGTTAAAAAAAAAAAACATATTTTGTTTTTCAATGCAAGTCTTTACCCGTTATAAACAAGCAACTACTTCATCTTAGTCACTTTAAAGGATTAATGCTAAGGATTTTGTATTTGGTACAAAATTATCCAACACCCAAGTTCAATGACTATTACTGCTAAACTAATAAAGTTATCTTAACCGCTATAGTTTTCCTTTGAAGTTCATGAAATGCACTATCATCGTGCATTTTTCCAGACTTTTCAAGCCAGCAGCTTAGGTTTTAGAGGGGGGTCGCCCTACTGGAACAAAAATTTGCACTTTAAAGTTTAATATTTCGTAAATGGAGCATTAAATCGAAAAATAATTTTAGCAACCCCTAAGTCATTTTAGAAGACCTATTCAAAGATACCTCACACGATGGGGTAGACGACGAAAAAAAAATTCATTCCCACTTCACATGTAGGGGAGCTACCCTAAAAAAAATATTTTCCAAAATTTTATTTTACCACTTTTTCGGCGTAATTGATATACGCACTCCTACAAAATTACAACTTTCTAGTACTAACGGTCTCTCAGAAAAACTTCGGACAGACAGACAGACGGACATGACGAAACTATAAGGGTTCCTTGTAGGAACTACGGAACCCTAAGAAGACACAAAAGGCTTATTTTCTTAGCCTTGGGAGTTATGCGATGACCAGCCTCAACCGACGACGCCCGTTCACGAACTTGACGCGTGGATCAGCACCATCCAGCTCAACCATTTTGCAGGGAACCGAATGATCCAACACACGCGCCACCATCGGTGAGACATTTAAGTGAGCATGACATGTTCTCGACTGCCATGCTCTGTCATGTCAACATCAAAAAATCATCATAAACGGAAACATATTCTTACATTTACAAAATTTAAAAGGTGCTTCTAAATTATACAAAACTATAGAGTTTAATAGTATTTTACTACCAAACAGGAAGAGATGTTTAATATTGACGTATTCAAAAATTAAAACTTGATTGAATAAAATAAAAAAGTTATGTTCGTAATGTCAGAAACATTAAAAAAGAAAAAGGGAAGCACCTCTTCCAAATATTGAAATTTTAACTAGTGAGCCCAAGTGCCTGTGGAGCAGGACCAGCTCAAACGGCTGGACCAATTTTTTATGAGATTTTGTATGAAGGTAGCTGACAACCTGGATTAACACATAGGCTACTTTTTATTCCGATATACCCACGGGATTAAAACTTATGCGGGTGAAACCGCGGGGCGCAGCTAGTTGGTTCAATAAAATGAGACATCCACCACCACCACCATTTCAGCCGATAGACGTCCACTGCTGGACATAGGCCTCCCCCAATTTTGGGGGGTTTGCCATAATCGCCACGCTTGGCAGGCGGGTTGGCGATCGCAGTATGGTATGATAGTGGAATGCATAGAGAACGCTGCTGCCCATTCTCCAGTAAGACCCTTAGTCGCCTTTTACGACAAATGAGACATCACTATTATATATATATTTTTTTTTAATCAGCCTAGTGATAATGTTTCCACTGCTGGGACACAGGCCTCCGTTTGGTGAGAGGGAGTGGGCCGTAATCCACCACGCGGGCCCAGTGCGGGTTGGTAGATATCACTTGTCTTCGAATTTTTAGTTCTAGGACATGCCGGTATCCTCACGATGTTTTCCTTCACCGTTTTGAGAGCAGTGGTGATGAAATAATTTACACAAAGAAAAGTGCCTGTCTGGGTTCGAACCTACGACCTACAACTCGTAAGTCGTGACCGTTACCACTTGGCCACCACTGCTCGGTCACTATTATATACCTATACTATTTTATTGGACTAATTACCGGGTCCATATTGGCTCACCTAAAGTTCTTTACCCGAAATTGTTCTTCCTAATGATTTGTAATCCGAATGATCAGTCTTCCTAAAATTTTTCATCCTAAAGTTTTCATTCATACTATTTGTAGTGCTACCGACGATGTTCATAACACTCATGTTTCCGAAAATTGTAATTAATAATATCATTAATGTAAATATATTTAAACTCCTACTGTTTTTAATCATAACGCTTTTATCTATAATATTAGAAGATTATATTTATAGTTTTAATTTGAGGGCATGATTATTATTTGGGGGTATGCTTTACATAACGTACTGAGTTGTGTCTATGGAACCACTGTTCTTCCACACCCGGCGCATAGAATAGACTCTTTTTAGTGTAAATTTGAAAACCGCGAAGTTCGCAAAATCATAGTGGCCGAGAAAAGAAATCCCAAAGTTTTTTTTTATCTACAATAATATGTGGTTAGGCGTAGTCGACGGAGCCCCGCTTCGCGGGGCCCCTATTTCTGTCTACAGGGTTTAAAGGAACCTAACACGAAGGGGATGACGGGGGCTCGTTCGCTCGCTTTGCTCGCTCACTCGAGCCCCCGTCATCCCCTTCGAACCTAACCTGTCCGAGTCGGGGTGCCCCAAGTCCCGAGCTCGCTTCGCTCGCTCTTGCATCCTAAGTTGTCATTACAAATGTGTTACTTTTGTATATTATGTTGGTTACCACTATAAATAAAATCTAAACAAAAAAAATCTATAAAAAGAAATTTAAACAAAAAAGATATGACTTTGAATAATAGTGTAAAAGATGGTTATGTTGAGAAAATATAGGATAACAAATAAAAGTATAATAGATGTTTATTGCTACTGACATTATGAAGTTGAATGCTTCGGAATTATGAACATTAGAGACAGAGTAGTTAGGATTTGTGATTGTTAGGATGAAAAACTTTAGGAAGAACATTTTCGGATTTCCAATTATCGGAGTTGAAAATTTAGGTGAACTTTGGCGCACCCCTAATTACCAACGTGTATTTATTTTATGTTTGGCATTCGAATCGATTAGCCGTTAGATCGTCAAATAACTAATGATATAATTGGTAGGATTAATTAATAATAATAAATATAATAATAGATCGTTTATTTTTTAATTAAAAATTACAATATGGAGGTATCGTTGGTCCCAAACTAGGCACGGCCTAAATTAATTTAATTAATTATGATTAATTATTAATTCCTTAATTTCTTAGTAATATATTCATTCTAGTTGATCAGCACAGCAGCAATGTCATACACCAAACGAAAACATACCTACGTACGTAGATGGAGACAAAAATAGAGCCAAGTAAATCAAAACAGACAAAGCCAGGCATCAGTGACTGCCTATTCTCGTTTTCCTTTTCTCGAATAAGTGCTATACAGCACTGGTAAGCACGATATCGACTCTTAAAAAACAAAACGTCTGTATACTGTGCTGCACCCTGTATATCTGACGACGCTTTGTGCTCGTGCCCTCTGGGTGGCGATGAAAACAAGTTTTTTTTTTTTACTGTCCAGTATTATTGCCATAGAGTCAATCTTAGGTCGTATCTCTACGAGGTATACGAGAATTGCCCCTGTGGCGAAAAGATTAGCAAACCAATAAGGTTATTAGAGGGACTGACTGCCCAGAGAGCGCCGGACGTAATAAAATATCGTCTGTGGCGGAGTTTCTCTACCAACTGTCGGGGTAATACCGGACATATTAGCAACATGTTACCTACGGGAAACGTATTAGCTGGGATTTATAAATTGAAGGTTTCTAAAAGGACCAAACATGCCCAAAATTATATTTCGTGATGTTTATCCTCACCTGCAGTATATTTCTAGTAATCTCATCATGCAGAAAATTTGCATAGATACCTTTTGTCTGGCAGTAACAAAACAAAATAACTTCACATCATCATCAATTCATCACACATCTGCATCGCGAAATTCCTCGTCGTCCTTTGTCGCATCTGTTTTATTATTATGCTAACATTTCCTTATTTATTTTAACTGCTTTTAGTAAAAAAAAAAATAGAACTGTTTACGTCATTATATTATTAATGTTTAAATTAAAACTTGTTTCGTGGTGAAACTTTTATCCATTTTCCGACATTTCGTTCACTTGCTCACGGTCGCAGGGTGACTGCCCCGTAAAACTAGTTCTTTTTCAATACAACTTTTGATCACTGTACAAAATGTTTTGCAAAACAAATAACTGAACCTGCGGGGTAATTGCGTAACACACTATCAGTAGGAATGGGTTTCATTTTGACAGTTCACCGACATTCATTGCGTTATTTACGTTGCCAAGAAGAAACATTTTTCAAACATATGAAGCAATGGATTAGCAATAACTTTCAAAATTATTCAGATTCTGATTGATATGTGTTACGCAATTAGGGTGCTGGTCCATGTGCACATTATAAGTAAAGGCAATTTGATTTTATCATTTTCTAATACCAGAGTATCCAAAAAAATAACAAAGACGTAAAATCTCCCAACCATTTTCGGTCGCAGCTTCCTTAATTTCTGTGTGTTTGCATATTTGTTTTCAAATAACTATTTGACATTCTGCATGATAACGATAGGCTTTCTCGGAAAACACCAATACAGTTATGGGATTTACATGCGCAGCTATTATGCTGAGATGTCTTTGGCTCAGGTGCTGCGTATGATTTATTACCCTAAAATAATAATTTTAATTAATTAAATACGGGGTGACATCCCCAACCTGTTACCAAGAATTCAGAACATGATTCTGAAAATGTGTTGAAATTTTTATTCGGTTATTAAAAAAAATGCTTTCTATGAATCAGCTGTTTTTGAAGTGAAACTTCTTTACGCACGCTTGACTTGGGGAGTAAGCTGGCGAACGCGTCACGTAAGCGTTACGAAAAGTGTGATCGGGCAAGGCGAACGGAAGTTAAGTGGGGGATATAAGCAAGAGACAGCAGTGCGCGCGCACATTTTCGTTCTCTCTTCCTCTCTTCTTATTAAAGAAGTTTCACTTCAGTCGTGTGGTCATAAGCACACTCGTTTTTTTTTTTACAAACGACGAAAAATTTCTACGCTAGGAGTCTAGAATCATGTGATGAATTCATGGTTACAGTTTACGCGACGATGTCCCTGCTACCCTGCTACCCCGTATGTTTGTTTAGTAGTTAATATCCATCTTTGTAACAGCAAGTAGGGTTGCCAACCATACTTTATAATACCTAACGTATCGTACTTTATTTTCGATAAATATACTTTATACTTTTGCATAAAAATAAAGTATGCGAAAATACTTAATTTGTAATCCTTTGTGATGCATAAAACGAAAGACTCATATGGATAATTACTGAACTATTTATCGATAGGTTAAAAAGAAAATCTATTAATAAAGATAAAGACAAACCAGTTGTGAAGACAAATGGCAAAAATGCATGTGATAGCTTAATACCAAATGTAAAAAAAAAAATATTTCTTATTTACTCTCTGTTCCCTCCAGTTCAGCTTTCACTGAGTTTTTTCGGTAATGAACTTGCAGTGGCGAGAAGAGAGAAACAGATCGTCCATAAATTTAATAAAAAATGAGTTATTTATTTATTAACATCAAAATTCCGAATGTTAGTTTTACAATCGGAATTTTGACGTTTGAATCTTTCAAAGACAACAAAAAGTTGTAAGCGCTTGCTAAAAGCATCCAAAAATATGTGTTTTAAGGGGATAGTAACATACTTAAATTTGAAAAATACTTTTATTTTGTTCCAAATACTTTTTTTCCTATTCAAAGAATTTTATAAGTTATTTTCCTCCAAAAAAGTTGGCAACCCTAGATTGTAACCACGCGTTACTCATTCTCGGAACAACTTCATTTTTCGTTCATTCCTATTTACTTCTTGTCCATTTCATTTAAACCGTACCGTTCGCGTTCCGTTGAATCTAAATCAGAATAGATTGTTAATTAACATGATACATTGTGTTCCAGGACATGATTCGCCGGGAGTATCGGTGTCGCGCGGTCGTGCTATGACGTGAAGACCACCATCATGCGGGCGGGCTCTCGAGTGGCCTCCGACTAGCCACACGGCCTCATTACGCTTTGTGTTATACTGAGGTAAGTTTTTACTAATTACATATTAATGTATATGTTTACCAAACCTTCAATTTTTTTTTCCTCTATAACAAAGACAACAAATGAGCTTTCCATAGTTTTAATATTGAGACTGTGGTCGTTGACAACAGTTGGTAACAACTATGAATAAGCTTGACCAAGGAAGTAAGACGGTCACAGCACACCGTTCATGCTCGTCTGGTATTTGACAAGCATTGAAAATCCAAGCCTATATTGTCATAGCTCTGCTCTTCAATATTTGCAGTTCCTTATTGTCGTGGAGCAATCGTTCATAAAAGAGGCTTCATCAGACCGGAATAACTCTCTGTATGGGTCTACCTCATCGTGGGTGGTTCGGTTTAGACGTAATAAGTCTATCCATATAATAGCGGCTTATTGTCGAGTTCTCGCCGACTAGCCACACGGCCTCATTGCGCTTTTTGTCCCACTGAGTCAATCACATCTATCTACCTATGAAATAGAAATGAGGCTAGGATTATGAAAGTCACATGTTATTGGTTTTGTTCGGTGAGAGCCAACGCATTGTTATAATGGCAACAGTCAATTAATGTGTCAGTATCCGTCTAAGTTTACAAGCAAGTATTTTAGATATAGTGCTTTGATTCTACCAACAACTTGTTAACTAATTACGCCATATTTATACCGTCAGTCACCAAATAAGCACACACCCGCCCATTTGTTTTAGCAAGTTATATTGACAAACCACAGTCGTTCAAAGGAGCATTGTAAACAAACTTTTCTAGGTGAACAGACATTGCGACAAACTTCGCACAGACGGTTTAATGAGTGGCTGTATGAAACATTACGTTGACGCGACGGCTGCAACTAGGATTTCCCGGACGATTCATGCTGTCATCTTAAGTTACAAACAAAACGTTCTGCCCCCATTTGTCAAGAGAAACTCTAATACGTTAGTGTGCCAAGGCCATCCCACAAATTGATATTACATCTAGAGAGAGTTTGCCGCACCGAACTGCGCTTACAAATTCGCAGTTTGTCACGTTTTTTATGCGAATGCAGCGCACACCGATATCAAGTATTTCTTACGAGTGGACGCTTTTAACCGATTCATTATAACAGCGTTTCAAAATATGTTTCAGGCGAAGCAGAAAATAATAATACTGAAACTGCAATAGTGTCGGACATCTAATTACATGGAAATTGAATATAAGGAGTGAATAGCTCAGTTGCAAGTTGATAGGTCAACGAGCCGGTCGCGCCGTCGCGTCGCCGGTCTAAAATTAGCTCCATTTACTAATGTCTTGTGATAAGAGCCATTCCACTGTAAATGGTCTGCAACGCGAGCGTCCGTCATGTGTGCAATTAATTAAAGCGGAGTCATTGCACGCGTTCGCAGACGCCATGATACCCCGCAAAGCTGCACCACGAGCGGGCGGCCTTACTTACACTCACATTGAATTGAATCATTACGAATAAATGTCACAATACAGCACGTAACGTTTTGTGAGATTATAAAACCGTATTCAATACAATATTATGGTATTATTGTATGAAGCTGCTCATTGACCCCTTTACGTGTCACGTATTAAGTACACATTGTAGCTACAATACCCTCTTAATAAGTTTCTTACTGCTAACAAACTACAGCTTGTTATGAGCATAATTGCTGAGCTTTTTAGTACATAACAATGTATAAATAATATGATGTAAGACACGACTGTTAGTAATTACTTTAACTGTTCTATCGGTGCTACAGTATCTGAGTAGGCTGCATCGGCCGATGATGCACTTACTGCAGAACAAACCGCTAGCTGTATCGATGTTAGATGATTTTTATTTACTGCAACAGCGTTACTAACTTTAGATTTAACATTTTGTAACCGCCTCACAGTTACGCTTCGCTTAAACTTATTAAATGTTCATACAACTTTACAAAACAATAATTCTATCCTATTGCAAGCGATTGCGATATTATTACGATCAATACTCATCAAAGTCATCAATCATGGCCGGCGCTGTACGAATTATAGCTAATGACTCCCGCCAATGGTAACATCAGACATTCAAAACCATATTGTCACGACCTACTTTACAATCAGAATGTAATGTTTGTAAAATAGTGGCGCCTAGTGAATAGTCCCGGGAAATCCCGGAACCGAAAAAACCGGGAAATCCCGGAAATTTGCGTCGTTTATGGAACCGGGATTTTTAAAAACAAATCCCGGTGCTTTCGGTACTTTCGGGAAAAGATACTTCGCGTTTCGAATATTTCTAATTTTATAGCATAAAGCCCGACCGCTTAAAGCGTGGAATACACTTGCTACCTAGCATGCACAAGAAGCATGCATGCTACAAGAGCATGCTGCACGAGGGTGCGGGAGGGGCTGGTGGCGGCCATCGCGTCTTCGGAATGTTGTGCTTTGCGTTGTGTTTGTGATTTTGGTGGACAGTGCTTCGCAAAAAAGACTCAAATAAGACCTCTTATGGGCAGAGCCAGCTTACGAAACTAAAGACCGATGATGGCAGGATTGTATCCGCCAAACCTGAGCTGTTGAGAGAGATCGAGAGGTTCTATAAACACTTATACACGTCAACAAGTAACCCCGTTATGGATCTGGCAAACGACCCAAGAGCTAGATTGACCCGACACTATACCGAAGACATCCCGGACGTCAACCTGTACGAGATTAAGATTGCTCTGAAGCAGCTCAAAAATAACAAGGCGCCGGGTGATGACGGAATTACGGCCGAGCTCCTGAAGGCCGGCGGAAAACCCGTTCTTAAGGCCCTTCAGAAGCTGTTTGATTCCGTCATACTCGAGGGCAAAACACCACAGGTATGGAACAGAGGTGTGGTGATACTTTTCTTTAAGAAGGGCGACAAATGCCCTTCTTAAGAATTATAGGCCCATCTCACTTCTGAGCCATGTCTACAAGCTGTTTTCGAGAGTCATCACGAACCGTCTCGCGCGCAGGTTTGACGCCTCCCGAACAAGCCGGATTCCGTAAAGGCTTTAGCACCGTAGACCACATACATACGCTGCGACAGGTTATACAGAAGACCGAAGAATATAACCTGCCTCAGGATCAGACCTCGAAACCTATCCTTTTGCAGCGAGGTGTGAGACAGGGCTGAGACTATGGAGGACCTCAGTACAATGCTCGATGACCTCAGTAGAGCCTCCGAAAGAGTGGGTCTTAAAATGAACATGGACAAAACGAAGGTCATGTCAAATGCTCATGTAACACCCACTCTCATAAAGATCGGAGACACTATACTCGAAGTCGTGGACGAGTATGTTTACCTAGGACAAACTGTCCAGTTAGGTAGGTCTAACTTCGAAAAAGAGGTCGATCGTCGAATCCGACTCGGCTGGGCAGCGTTCGGGAAGCTACGCAATATCTTCTCGTCCCACATACCTCAGTGTCTCAAGACGAAGGTCTTTGACCAGTGCGCGTTGCCAGTGATGACTTATGGCACTGTAACGTGGTCACTCACAATGGGCCTTATAAGAAGACTGAAAGTCACCCAAAGGGCAATGGAGAGAGCTATGGAGTTTCCCTGCGTGGTCGAATCAGAAATGAGGAGATCCGCAGGAGGATCAAGGTTACCGACATAGCCCGAAGAATTGCCAAACTTAAGTGGCAGTGGGCAGGGCACATTGCTCGCAAAACAGATGGTCAATGGGGCCGAAATGTTCTGGATTGGCGACCGCATACCGAAAGACGTAGCGTTGAAAGGCCTCCTACAAGGTGGTCCAACGACCTTGTGAAGGCCGCGGGAACCCGATGAATGCGAGAAGCACAGAACCGGTCGAAGTGGAGGTGCTTGGGGGAGGCCTATGTCCAGCAGAGGACGTCTTTCGGCTGAAATGATGATGATGAATTATGTTAATAAATAACAATTTAAAAAATGTCGGTTAAGATTATATAATCAATAATATTGAGACTGATTAATGCTACGCTAAAACCTGTACCTTTTCTTTTTTTTTATAGATATTACGCAAGTTTTAAATTATAATTTGGTTATGCAGAATTGCAATAGGAGTCATGTTGATTTAAATCATTTGTTTGGAGAAGATGTTTAATAAATGTTTCTGATAAATATTATCTAGGATTAGGTACAAAAATGTTTTAATGTTAATAAAGATGTTGCTGGTAGAATATGCGTAGTTACCAATAAAACAAGAAATAAAACGTTTTATTTGATTTGATTTAAATGTTTTTATTTTGCCCTGTCATTTCGTCTTTCTTTTACTTTCTCCGTTTCAACTCTTCATCTTTTAAAGGCTTACTTAAAGTATCGAAAGTACCGGGAATCCCGGTTCTTTAGCCAGAAGATCCCGAAAATCCCGGTTCTTTAAAACAGAACCGGTTCTGCATTCCCTAGTGGCGCCGTCCCAGGAATTCGTAATTCGATTGTCAATTTGTTCCGCTTCCAAAACTAACGCGCTCGTCTAAAACCACACCGAACTGATCGTTTCAAAAGTCGTTATGACAAACTCTGCTTCAAATAGAAACTACATTTTTTTACTTCCAACCAACACCGTCGAACTAATATTCAGGTACAAAACTTTCCAAATTTAAATATCCGAAATAGTTGTTTCCTACTCTATTAATTATTATCAAAAGAGCAACTTGCGTAATTTTATTACTTACGTTACGTTTATTAAGATGTTTTATATGAAAGTCGGCACTAAAATTAAATATAACGAAACTGCACACTGTAAATAAATTTTGTTGAACGCCTAAAAAATGGTTCTATCTGAATCAATAAATAAATGGAATTGTTTATCTTAAAATTGATCGTACTTTAAGTCCGGCTAAGTTGTTCAACTTAGCACCTGTCGTATAACCAGATTTAACGGTAGGTAATTAGCACAAGGCTTTCGGCTTACTTACACACTTACCACAGTGCTTTCACTGTACTCTGAAAGTGCTGATAACCGAGTTTTTGCGACATACGACCGTTTAACTGGAAACTGGATCAACCACTCTTACACGGCAGTTTCAATCGATCAATACAATAGAATACAAAAGATATACAATTGTATAACCTCTTAAGAGAGCATTGTACTCATCATTGTGAACAACTTTTACTATGGGACCAAACCTGAAATCGCGAAAAAGAAATCAGCTGTTCCCTACATTTTGACGAGTTATACGAACATAAATTTAGGGAACAGCTGATTTTTTTTCGCGATTTCAGGTTTGATCCCATAGTAAAGGTTGTTCATAATGATGAGTACAATGCCCTCTTAAGAGGTCGTTAATGTTTTACCAATAACCCTGTAGACGTCTTTCGCTACACCTACCTCCTTAGATGTTGGATTTCATTTGAAGTGACCGCCTGTCAATTCATTTTCATAGCCATGTACACTTATTATAGTTAGCATAATGTCGACTGTTTTGCCAAAGTAGAAGGACTAATCACTATGCATAAGAAATAAAACAACATCGTTAGTACTTTTTTGTACAAGTTCAACAGCAAATAAACCGTAATTGGAACATAAATATTACTTTAGGTATATTATGTGTGGCAACAGCGAAACAAATTGTAAACAATCATTTTTTTGTAAGGACAAAAAACGTAAACATATGAGGCAAGCAATTGCGTAGGTACTCATAGTCCGCGCGGAACTAGTTGGTCTCACCTTAGGTATGTGAGCGGTGGGATGGAGGGGCGGGGGCGCTTTGCCATTACTCAGTACGTGCGTTGGGAACACTAGGCAACCCCGCCGCCCTCATCCCCGTCCCCACCTAAGGCGCGGCCAACTAGTTCCGCGCGGAATATAGTCAAACTGCGTTTTTACGTTTTGTTTTTATGTACACTGCATTTACTTCCCAGATTGACTAAAGAGAGACTAAGAAAATGGAGAGTTATAGGGTATTCTTGTGGGTGGGTACGTACCTACCTAATATGTACAAAGAAATTTTTCTTGACTGTTTTTAGTATCTACCTAAAGCTTGTTGCTATTGGGAAAATATTCATCCTTAGGGATATGTTGTCAGTCTTGTCATCGATATTGAATAGCTTTGCCGTTTTCGCTGTTTTCTTACACGTAAGACATTTTATTGTGGTTATTTCCTTAAAAGACCATTTCAGACAATACTTTAAAAAAGAGACTTTGACCCCTGAGACTGTTTCGCCATTTCTTCTCAGGGGTAATCTTATAGAAAATATTGATTTCATCTTCTACCTAGCTTATTTTTTTATATGACGAGTAAAAGTGATTCCAACATCCTATTTATAGAATAAGCAATTTCATTTCATTTAAATTCCTCTCAAACAAATTAACAAACACCTTGTCAAAACGTCGTATTGTTTACCATCAACAGTTTGAACATGAAAAATATACAATTTTCCTAAGTTACTATTGTTTATTAATGTACGCATTGACGCATAAGGTGCATTGCTTTGGTCTCAATGCATACTGAAATATCAGCAAGGAAAATAACTGCATAATACAATAACAAGCTGCTTCTAGTTCGCTAAAGAAAACATTACTGCGACATATCCAGAAATTTAAACAGAAACAGAGCATTTAGCTTATAATCTATACTAATAATAAAGCTGAAGAGTTTGTTTGTGTGAACGCACTAATATCTGAAACGGGTGAGTAATGTTTGGTATAACAACAGATAGTCTAATTTCATTTGACACACCTTTCATATGATATAATTTTCATATGCTATAAAAACCTTTAACCTAATTTCATATGACCTAATGTTATATTTGATATAATTTTCTTTTTCTCTAATTTCATTTAGTATAACGTTCATTTCATATAATTTTCATATTGTATAATGCTCCCTTTATATAATGTTCATTTGACCTAACATTCATATTAACTAATTTTCTACCCTTAGCTCGCTCTTGCATTCTATGTCGACGGAGCCCCGCTTCGCGGGGCCCCTATTTCTGTCTACAGGGTTTAAAGGAACCTAACACGAAGGGGATGACGAAGGCTCGTTCGCTCGCTTTGCTCGCTCACTCGAGCCCCCGTCATCCCCTTCGAACCTAACCTGTCCGAGTCGGGGTGCACCAAATCCCGAGCTGGCTTCGCTCGCTCTTGCATCCTAAGTTGTCATTACAAATGTGTTACTTTTGTATATTATGTTGGTTTATTGTGAAGTGTAATCGGAATCACAAAAAAAAAAAAAAAAATTTAAAACGACGAATGACAACTGTCAAACGTCAACGTCCCTCACTTACATTCGATTAAGTTTCGTTACCCAATTAAAAATGGATTAAAGTTAAAAAACTTACAGTATTCATAATAAAAAACCACTAAAATCTACCGTCACTTTGTCTGAACTTAAAACGGAACGACCTAGAAGTGAAATTCGTACATTATCTAGCGTTCAAAATCAAAATGTTTTATTTCACATAAAACTACATGGGCACTTATGAAACGTCACAAGCTAGGTGCACGGTTCCAATTGGTCGTTTCCTATGGAGAAGAACCGGCAAGAAACTCCATGGTTACTCTTTTTAAAAATAATTGGCTTTTACAATGTTTCCAGATTACAGTAGGTATGGGAGGACAGCGCAGGCCTGTCAACAAGTACCAAGTACTTGATAAAATAGAAAATGGTCTACAGATCTAAAATCCATAAGGCCTACAAAGTCCTCACATTTATAAAATAAGAATCTATCAAAAGGATAGATAATAAAAAAAGAAAAATAATAATAAAAACCTACTAAGACCAAGTGTTATGATTCTCATTAAAACCACTAATAAAGAGGTGAAAATTTTCAAGTGTCTGTATATAATGTCAAATAATAAAGAAATTATGTCAAAAAGTATATAATGTCAAATAATAAAGAAATTATGTCAAAAAGTATGTAAAAAAAAATTAAATAAAAATTAAACATCGTAATTTGAGAGCAGTTAATAGACATTTACATAGTTATGCCGTTAATGAGAAGCCAGGGAAGCCACATGTGCAGAAGGAATTATTGCCAGACTAGCTTGTCTTCAACGTAGTCTCTAATCTTATAATATGCTTTTTTGATAAGGACACGTTTGATGAGGGTTTTGAACTTTCCATCGCTAAGTTCTGTAACCGACTTTGGCAACTTGTTATAAAAACGGATGCTGTTTACAAGAAATTACTTGCTAGTTTTAGTTAATCTAAATTTAGGTAACACAATTTCATTTTTACTACGTGTATTTATATTATGGAAGTCGCTTCTTATTTTGAAGAGTCCAAAGTTTTTGCGAACATACAAAATACTTTCTAAAATATAAAGAGAAGGCAGAGTTAGTATATCAATTTCTTTGAATTTGTTTCTAAGAGACTCGCGAGGACCCATTGTATAGATTGCGCGGATTGCCCTCTTCTGTAAAATGAAAATTGAATCTACGTCAGCTGCCGATCCCCACAGCAGAACACCATAAGACATAATACTGTGGAAATAAGCAAAGTATACTAACCTAGCTGTGGCTATATCTGTCAACTGCCTTATTTTTCTTACTGCATATGCAGCTAAACTTAATCTACTTGAGAGAGCTCTAATGTGTGCGCCCCATTGTAATTTTGAATCTGAATTAATTCCTAGAAATACAGTTTCCGTAACAGCATCTAGTCTTTTGCCATCAAGTTCTAAATTCAGACCCACTTGAGGTACATTTGGTAATGAAAACTTAAGACATTTAGTTTTGTTCGCATTAAGTAAAAGATTATTAGCTGCAAACCATTTCGAGAGAACAGCCAGACTATCGTTAACATGAAAGACATCCGTATCTTTTCTATCTATTTTAAAAATAAGGGAAGTGTCATCAGCGAATAAAATGATATCCGACAAGTTAGCCATCATGTAAGGAAGGCCATTAATATAAACTAGAAATAGGAAAGGGCCAAGAATTTAGCCTTGAGGCACGCCTATCTTAACTAGAGACCCCGATGATGTCGCCCCGTTAACGTTTACTTTTTGCTGCCGCTTTGACAGATAGGAAAGAACAAGATCAGCAGCTTGTCCACGAATTCCGTAGTGGTATAATTTACAGATCAGCGTATTATGGTCAACGCAGTCAAACGCTTTTGAGAGGTCACAGAACAGGATTCCAAAATGTGACTGATGAGTTTTACTCCCGCGTCTGTCATCGACCTACCTTTCGTGAAACCAAACTGCCGACTATGTAAAATCCCATTTGAATTAAAATGTGACAACATCTGGTCCAGCATGATTTTTTCATACTTAGATTTAAAATCGAATAAATTTTTGCAAAAATAAAAGTAGACAGTTCCTAATTATATTAAACGTTACTTATAGATTTCGAATATTATAGCAACTGAATATTATATTATGTGAATATTATTTCAAATGTTCATATATAATGAACATTTGAAATAATATTCACAACTGTTCATTATATCATATGAAATTAGGTAAAATGACATTATGTCAATAATTAATTATATCACTTGATAGTTATAATAAAAAATAATATATTAAATGAAATTAGGTCTTTTGATCGTTAACTTTTGTTATTATATCAAACGTTACACACCCATCTGGAACTACCAGCCGGATTTGTAAAAATCTTTTTGATTTTAATAGCCCAATAGGTACGTGAGAAAGCCTATAGGCTAGCCTAATCTAACATCACGGTATAACCCTAAGCAGCCGAGCAAAACCAAAAAGAGTTAGAAAGAACTCTACGCGAAAACGAAGTAATAGGGCGGACAGGCGATGCGATGCGACGAGTGGGTCAGGGGAGCAAGAATGCACGCGGGCGAAGTCGCGGGTAGAAGCTACTGTATGTATAAACATCATCATCTGCCTAGCCTTTTCCCAACTATGTTGGGGTAGGCTTTTAGTCTAACCGGATGCAGCTGAATACCAGTATTTTACATGGAGCCTACCTGACCTCCGCAACCCAGTTACTGGGTAATACGATACCCCTTGGTAAGACTGGTTGTCAGACTTTCGGGCTTCTAACTACCCGTAACGACTGCCAAAAATCTACGAATGACAGCCGAAACCAACGGCTTAACGTGCTTTCCGAGGCACGGATGGGTTACGGTATGTAAAGATGGTCACCCATCCACACACCATCCGCGGCAAGCGTAGCTTAACCTGATCGATCGACCTGTGCGGCTATTATTGTTTTGCCACGGGCCCCTTTGTATGTATAAACATCACACTAATATTATAAAGGCGAAAGTTTGTGAGTGTGTGTGTGAGTGTGTGTGTGAGTGTGTGTGTGTGTTTATATGTTTGTTACTTCTTCACGCTCAAACGGCTGGACCAATTTTGATAAAATTTTGTATGGAGGTAGCTGACACCCTGGATTAACATATAGGCTACTTTTTATCCCGATATTCCCACGGGATCGACAATTACGCGGGTGAAACCGCGGGGCGCAGCTAGTAAGATATAATTTATGTTAATAGGCCCGAATGTATTTTACTTTTCGGCATGCAAAATCTTCGAATTAATATTCGAAGAGAGAGAGAGAGAGATTTAGGTAATATTTTATTTGTCAGTCATCTGTCTGTTGTGTTTATATCCATACTAATATTATAAATTAGAAAGTAACTCTGTCTGTCTGTCTGTATGTTACCATTTCACGCCTAAACCTCTGAACGGATTTCGACAAAATTTGGCAGGTAGATAGATTGCATCCCGGGAAAGGACATAGGATAGTTTTTATCCCGATATTCCCACGGGATCGACACTTACGCGGGTGAAACCGCGGAGCGCAGCTAGTTACGGATAAACACATTACATTGTGGGAACACTATCTCGAAAACACACCAAGGGTTCCTGAAAGCTGAGCAAGTCTCTAAACAGTAAATTCATGTCGAATCTCGTGTTAACTGTGATTGGATGTCCGAGATGACAAAACGCCACTAGCTACGATCTTTATATACTCTTTTGCCTCGTTTACGTGCATGCATCTAGTTGTACAAGCACGCCGGTTGCGAGTACTACGCACCTGAGTCCTGACCTTACCTACTGAAGATCATCAGTACCAATAAGCTCACTATGTCATTGTATCCTCCCGGCGTTTCCTCTCGCATCTTCCTCATATTAGTCGCCTTTCATTCATCCTCTCAATATTACCAAACCATCTAAGTATACTGTTTTCAATCTTTGTCACCACATCTTCTTTTGGACTTTAGAAAATAAATTAAGTTAACGAATATTATTTTGAACCCATAAAATACGGTCATAAAAACATACTGCACTTTTTGGCAACCCAAAAAGCTTCAAACTGAGCCAATCCCAATACAGTAAAAATTTTAACCCAACGGGAACAAACAGTTGAAACGCGTTGTTCAAACGTAAAGGCACTTTGTTCAAACGCCGAGGTGTGAGTAGTGATTGACAAGTAACTAAACACCGCGAGTGGCGCCGACCTTGTGTGCTCGATTGTACCGAGTGGCTACCGGAACTCACATACCGGTACAGCACCACTGTCCTTAATCACTATCATATATATCTGAACAAAGCACATGTATTATCCACTTATAAACTGTTTAATTTGTTTTAATTCCCGAGAAATGTTAGGTAATTTCTCTATTGTTCAATTAAAACCCTCACCTCAAAACGTCTTCCTACATAATAATGCAGAATGTGACAGTGCGTCTGTTAAAATGTAAATATTAAAACAAGTTATATTGTGTCAATTAAGTGTTGAATTACATTTGAACTAGTTAACGTTGCAGTTTGTAGTCGTCTACTAGACGCTGCGTAGACGATTCATAGAAGTCACGTTGGCGCCAGGTAGGCTTCGCATAGGCTCGGCGTAGGGCCGTAGGCACCGCGTCTGCACTGCGTTATCGCTGCGTGGAAGTCACGACGGCGCAGCGTAGGTTCCGCGTAAGCCTTGCTAAGGTACACGTAGGCACAGTATAAGATGCTGCCTAGCGTAGATTGCGAAAGTATTCATTCTCGATTTTTCAATATAGCACAGCAGTTTATTGAGACTGGAAGTTTCATGTTAAGCAGAGAACATACTAAGGTTTAATGAGATAATAAAATCTGCATATGCACTTAACAGTAAAGGTGCTTATGAAAGACACTTTTAATAACTGTTTCGAAAATGCGCAACTTAAAATAAATTGAAAGATTGCCAAATAATGAATTTTGTTTCGCGATTCTTTTTGGAAGAATGTTTGCATTCTTGCACCTTCCAATAATGACCTTGAAGTCAAAAATGTTAATTTCATGCTGTGCCCATAAAATGTGGCTATTACAAGTTGATTAGTTAAAGACCTTATTTAGATCAAAGCTAAACGCTTACAAGATTAGCACGTACCTATGTAGTTTTTATCTAGAAACCTTGCTGCATCATAAAACTGCACCAAAACCCGTTCACTCAGACTGGCACTTGGGTACTTAAACGAAGAAAAAAAAATCTAGACACAGCATAGGTCAAATACAAACTTAACCGCCATTATCTACCTGTCATCATAAGAATTTACTTACCTAATAAAAAAATATAATATTTTTGAGAGTAAATAATTAGTAACAATTTAAGTTGAAATGTATTCATTTGAAGATGAAGGCATTTATTTAAAGGTCTGTTGTCTATGCCGCGACCGGAGAAGTGTAACGAAATGTCAAGGGCGACGCGGCGACGACCGAACACTGTTTGTTCTACTGAAGAAATGTTCGTTTACCTAATATCTTTAATTATGCCTTCAATTGGCAATATTGATTCATTTAAGATTTTTTTATTGGTGATCGTATTAATGATTGAACTTACTGTATTTAGATTTTTTTATTTATTCGCTACCTTGCCTGGACGCTTGTTTTTTATCGATGATCGCAGTCAGTTGCTTTCCTTTGGAACTCCAAAAACAACCCCTAAAAACAACATGCTTACTTTTAAAGTAAGTGATATCTCCTTTATTTAATTTTCCACTCAAATTATTAGCGCTTTACGTTCCGCAGCCGTGTATTCCATATCCATTAAAATGATCCCGACGTGAATTTTAAAGAGCCTTGTACCACAAACCCTTATGAGGCAGCAAAGTGGGTTGTGTTATGATAACCGACCACCAACTGACGTCACACACACTTACGTTAAAATTACCATCATGCGACACGACCACCTAATTACCATTATGACTGCATACAAGTCGCGACACGAGACATAATCGATCACTAAACTACGGTTCAAATATCAGGGCCAATGTCAATCTATGCAGTGTCGTGTGTTCGACGCTTAACACTTTTATAACTATGTTATTCGGATTAAAACTGTAAAAACGTTGAGAAAAACGTTTGTTTTTATTTCTTATGCCGCGTCGCGATGAAAGTAAAAGTAGCGTTGTCTTGCATAAGTGGACTCGCGCTATCCGAACAGATCTAGTAGAGCAAATATTTTAAGATTATCTTTTCAATTACATTGAAATAATGGGATATGTTAACTTATTCCTAAATTACAATGTTGGTCGCTTGATCTAAAATTGCTTACCTGAGGATAAGGGAACCAACATAGAATAAGGGTAAGGGCGGTCATCATATTACTTAAGTCGGTTACAGGCATCTTACAAACATTTCAGGAATTATGGGCTTACACAAATATCGATACGTGATACTCGTGTGATAGTTCCTTATCATTACGCAACCCTAAAAGGAAGGTTACTCAATTCTAAGCTGTATCATTACCTACATAACATGTTATTATTGTTTTAATGACAGGCGTGTGTTACTCTATAATTATTAGACATCTACGCACATCTACAATGCGGTGTACAATTTCACAACCGATATCTGCACTTGTATCAGATATTGTGAACTGCTAATTAAATAACAATCATTTTATCAGAATTTCTATAGAGATGTGTGGCAACGATTCGTTACAAGCACATACCAGTGGTAGTTGGTACGTGAATACAATTTTTGATACAATTTTACGTAATTGACGCGTTCCATGTAAACGAGCGGCGAGTAAAAGCGGGTTGAATGCGTTGTTTGTTGCGCAACGTTGCGCCCGCGCCAGAGCCGCGCGCGCGCCTCTACGCGACGCCCTGCAGCGCCGAACGTGCCAACAGATCTGCATTTGAAGCACACGGCTCACGGCGCGGGCATAAGGCTACCCCAAAAATGCATAAAGTTTTAAATCACAGTTAGCGACCACAAACAGAGGGTTCACCCAGAAATGCAGACGAAGACTGTGATCACCATAGACTACTTATTACAAGTAGATTGGTGTATACAGAGAAGTGCCAGACGTTTCAAATTCGAACCCCTCGGAATATCTTAGATTAGTCTACCCCAAGGCTATACAAAAATGTTAATGGTTTGGGTAAGTTAAATATTCAGGCAGGCTAGATTTTGTGCGCTTTCCGTACTTACTAATATTATAAATGCAAAAGTGTGTGTCTGTCTGTCTGTTACCTCTTCACGTTTAAACCGCTGAACAGATTTAAATGAAATTTGGTATAGAGATAGTTTGAGTCCCGGTAAAGGATTAGGATAGTTTTTATGGCGATATTCCCACGGAATCGACACTTATGCAGGTGAAATCTCGGGGCGCTGCTAGTCCTTTATAAAGTCTACCCCCGTGACAACCTAAGACCTTAAAATATTCATTACCATTTGTTGATAACTTATTTTAAGCTAAAAGTATCGTGTCACAAGCCGTATTTCAACCATAAAATTACAAAGTAAATTAACAAACATCAGATTTTTCAATTAACACTAACCATTGTACTTACATAGATTAGCGAGTACATGAGTAATCTTCATCTTCACACTTGAGGGGCCCATCCATCTACACATAGACAATTTATCTGTCAATCTAAGCATATACATGATGAAAAACGGCCTTGAAAGTTACAATAAGGCATAGAATACTGTGCCCTTGGAAAGCCACAGTGATTTGCAGTCGATGCTCGCGTACGCACAGCACCACCCACTATTTGAACCCCGCATCCTATGAATGAATCATAGGAATTCCATTGATGTACACATGAAAGCGGTTTATTTCACGATTCAAGTTTTATTGTCATTTTATGGCTGAAGGTTTATTCGATGTGGGCCTTTCGCCGCTTCAGTACACTTCATGTTGTGGTTGTGACCGCTTGAATAATTACTTAAAGGAATTGGTTGTCTATTGATGAATATAAAGTTAAGACCACACACACACCCTCACACATTTTATGTTGTGAATTGTTAGATCAAGATTTCTTTTTCAATTGTGTTCTCAAAGGGAAATATGATATCTGAAATGCAACTTTACATGCGTCAAAAAATGTATGAAGTAATTTTGGTCAAGATATTCAAAACATCTTGTAAACTGTAACTAGTTCTCTTTTCTTTCAACGGTTATGTAACAACTTTGCTTACACCGCTCTCGTTAAGTTGTTTTGGCGAAGTTAGGTATTACAAATTAATAATGTGCTCCATAGATGAATGAATGCGCCCCACATGATAAAAAGCAACTTATTTAATTCAGCCCAAGTTTAATTTCACCTGACTAAGGTTTTCACATTTTGCTTGCCAAATGTAGTAAGCGAGTTTTTTTAAGATGTAAATGACCATTACATACCTACCGAAGTAACTATAAGTACTTTCATCTAATTACTGGTTAATAACAGGCAAATGAATAGTTACGACCAGGAACTTACCGATACAATTATAACCTACATTTGTTCGTGATTACAATTAGAAACCGAATTTGAAATGACAATGAGAGTGATTACACTGTCTGTTTATCTTCTATGTAGGTTTGTTGTGTCTCGTGGCTGTGTCTATTTTCTCAACTAGATGATGATTTCGATGAAGCTCTGCTTTCTCCATTGTTTGTGTAACGCCACCGACAAATAAACCACGCCCCACATATCGCCACACATTGTCTCTTGAGATTTGACAAACTAAACAGTACCTCCCTTATTATAAATTAGCTAAATTATAATACAATAAACATAGAAATAATGTGTGGACCTAGACATTTTCTGTACACTTTCATACATTTCCAAACTAATAGGGTCGTAAGTTTCCGTTAATTTGAACATTTTCCGCTTTTCTTACGCACATTTAGTGTCATTATTGTTTTCCATTACGTGTTTCCTGTGTGCCTAATGTGTTTGCCGACCAAATATATATCTGGCAGGGCCTTCCCAAACTGTAATTTATCTTTCAGAGATACTTTAAGTGGGGAAAATTTTCTTAAAATGTGATACCCATCTTGAACCGCCATTTACGTTGCAACGAAACGAAGAAGATCTAGCATGAGTCAGATACAATAATGTTTAATTTCCCTTTCTTATGTGCACTCATTCACGTTTTGGTTGCATGCGATGATGGCAATGTGAGGCATGTTGCAGCAATTTGCGCGTCATCCCTTGTCGATGAGATCGTGTGCGCCTGCGCTCTCACCGAGCGCGGAAGTCGTGGTGGGTCTACCGTCTACCATCACGTAGCGTGCGCTGTTTGCTCGCCCGTGAAGTTTCCTACAACACAAATTGTACAACGTTAATTATATCATATTACGTCTTTTTATTGCATTCTTACTTTTTGTAAGTGCGCGACAGTCGCGTTCTGTTGGTGATATGTTGTTCTTTTTATTTCAATGAAGCATGAAATGGTGCAAGGTTTTCATGGCACAGCGTGTGCGCTAGCTTTAGAACACACGTGAGAATAGGTAATTACAAGGTAAAAGATAATTGCAATGACCTAAAATTCTTCAATAAGCCCTATTGATTCATAGATCCTCAATTACTGTTAAAACTGCGTGAATCTATTAGAAGTTGCGAAAAGCGACAATCAGCAGCGTGAGTGTATACACGAATTTCTTACTTTCACAGATCGACGTGAAATGATAACTTTATAGATTTATTGACAAATTTCCGTGACATAGGTGACCTCCCCTTCCACAACTAATAAATTAATGTTGAAAATGATTACTTATTAAATACTGAGGACTTAACCTGTCAGCTGAATATCAAACAAGTAAATTATGGCGCTAGATCCATTAACGATAAAATGTTGTTCAACATAATTATATTTGTTGTCTGCGGCTGTGATCTAATAAACTGTCTAAATTATAACTTAAGACCGCGCCATGCCATGCAGGACAATGTTCTTAGGTTACTTGAAGGGCGTTAAACTTATTAGATTTCGTTCGATTTGTATCACATTTAACACATAATTTTAATTAAATAATATCGTATTAAATGTGTTAATTTTTGCATACAAAATTGTTAGGAAACAGGTATTGGATGATGTAAATTGAAACGAGTTATTCCGGTCTGATCTCCTAACACATTTTAACAACTGTTCGACCTATTTACAAAAGCGCAATATAAGATATTTAATAAGTACATATGTACGTAAACCTAAGGCAAGTGGCTGACTCGTAAATTAAAAAGATTAGCGTATGGCCACGAAACAAAAGGTCATGGGAACGATTTCCGCTGAGGAGCGAACATCACGCGGAGGATTGAATGACAAAACTTTTAATTACTACCTAGTGTAGTTATAAATCTGCTTCGGTACGCAGACGCAGCTTGTAACTAATTCACAAATAACTGCCAGGGCTTTATTTCACTGGTATTGCTAAACTTAATTAATAATTCATTAACAAAGTGTCGAAAGAAATTGGAAATCCAATAATACAGAAAATTACAGAGTTTAAAACGAAAATATATTTCTGAAATGTCTATCGCTATAAAAACGTGCGACTTTCTGTTACATTGATGTGTTCACTTCACACTGCATATGTCATGCGCATTTATACGGAGTTTTTAGAAAACAGCCGATAGCTATTCACATTCACGAATAGGTGTTATACCAAGTACGAAATCCTAGACAAGAAATTAAGAAATTGAGAACAATTTCAAGAGTAAGTATAAAACTGGCCAAGTGCGAGTCGGACTCGCACACGAAGGGTTCCGTACCACAAGGCAAAAACGCCGAAAAAACATGTTTGTTTGGGAGCCCCCCTTAAATATTTATTTTATTTTAATTTTATTATTTACTAGCTGCGCCCCGCGGTTTCACCCGCGTAAGTGTCGATCCTGTGGGAATATCGGGATAAAAAGTAGCCTATATGTTAATCCAGGGTGTCAGCTACCTCCATACAAAATTTTATCAAAATCGGTCCAGCCGTTTGAGCGTGAAGAAGTAACAAACATATAAACACACACACACACTCACACACACACTCACACACACACACACATTCACAAACTTTCGCCTTTATAATATTAGTGTGATTATTAAAGTTAAAGTACAACTGAGTATTTTGTGAATATTTCAAGTGCCTACCTGTTGCCATTTTTGATATCGAGCAAAAAAGGGCAAAAAAATCGTGTTTGTTGTATGGGAGCCCCCCTTAAATATTTATTTTATTTTGTTTTTAGTATTTGTTGTTATAGCTGCAACAGAAATACATCATCTGTGAAAATTTCAAATGTCTAGCTATTGCGATTCTTGAGATACAGCCTGGTGACAGACAGACAGACAGACGGACAGACAGTGAAGTCTTAGTAATAGGGTTCCGTTTTGTACCCTTTGGGTACGGAACCCTAAAAAGGATAAGGGAGAACACAATAAGCATTAAAGCCCACAATAAGCCCTTTTTACACAGCACGGTTTCTTTAGGGTACGGTTTATAAACCGCGCCACAGTATTATCTATACCGTATTCTATCTTCATACAAACGGTCGGAACGCGTGTCATACCTACGCATCTTGAGCTTACACTCGGTAAACAAACAGTCTCGAATGCTCCGCAGTGACGAACGTACGCCAGACGGTGTGATGGTTTTGTAAGCAGTAAGCGTGCGATTTGTGACAAATATTCATTGAAATAAGTACACGTACTTACTTAATATGGCAAAGAGCAATATTATAGACTACTAGCAGCGCCCCGTGGTTTCACCCGCATAAGTGGCGATCCCGTTCGAAAGACACGTGGCGCCATCTGTTGTCATAACGTTATTGTTGTTTTCCTCGGGAACAGCACTTTTTTTCCGGGATGAAAGGTCCGTTTATGTACACCTGACAACGTATATGCAAAATTTCAGGATGATCGGTTCAGTGGTTTAGGCGTGAAAAGGTAACAAACAAACTTACTTTCGCATTTATAATATTATAGTTAGGATAGGATATTGCTGTTTTTAGTTGCTTGAATTCGTCAATAAACCCCAGAGATAACATTTTTTTTAATTACCTGGAATTTACCTATTTATTATTACCCAAAAATAAATTACCTAAAATAAAAAATATTTACTTATACAATCAAAAAACTAGAAAGAAACTCAAGTAGGTTGATGAAATTAAAATACTGTAGGCGGGCAGCCCTCTCGCATGTTTATGTACCGCGCGGCTGTAGGTAATTATTTCTTGAACAGGGCCGAGTCACAATACTGTATAGATAATATTATTGTGACCGCGCCGCCGCCGTAGGAAACACGTGTCCGTCAACACAACAAGCTCCCATAGTGATCCATACAACACTGACAACCATGCCTAAACCCGGCGAATAAACTGTAGCTTTTCACGGCAAGAAAAACGTGTGCACAAAGGGCCTAATATTATTATGGATCACAAAAACTTCCACAAACAAATACTTTTGTGCTCCTCTTACTACTTTGGCTACACCAGAATTTACAACGACGCAAAAATGTTTTGAAGAAATAAAGCAAAAAAAAAACAACAACCCTAGGGAAGAAACTTGAACAGAACCGATAAAGGAAAACGCAAGTTACGTAAGAACCGCGTACGCCTCTCCACATGTTGTGACGAAATTCAAAACAATTTCTGTGATTCCACTACATTATAGTGATTTCGAGAATTAATAAAATATACGATGACAGCCATACAGTAGTCAGTAGGTTATTAGTTACTATTCATTTTAAATTAAGCAACGTTCTTTAATATAATCCTTCGCTGGATTTGCCGCGCTGATAGGTATAATTTATTTTGGCAGATATTACATCAAAGAAAAACTTGACTATAACACTCTATTAACATTTAATGATAATGATAATAAACGTTTATTTCATTGTTAAATTAAATGAGAATAATAAGGCTTAGAAGTCGCCACGCCATCTACGTGCCACAAATCTGGGACAGATAAAAATATCGTTATCCATAAAAGGTGCGACATAATGAAGACCTGTCACCCAATTCAAATCTCGAGAACTATTTACGACGTCTTTAACCTCACTTAACTCAAATATGTTTACATAGATTTGGAAGAGATAAACAAATATGTCCAGACAGTGTGGTATGCCATAAAGTTAGTTAGTAACGCAGGGACATAAGTGTGTAAGTGCAACACGTCTCGGTATTGCTCAGTGAGGTCAAATGTCTGACGCGGTCTTCTTCTAAAATATTATATAACCGTAAGCGGACGCATGGGAACTTTTCTGTCGAAACTGCTACTAGAATCTAAATGCCAGCATTGGAACAAGTACGAAACAACCAAGTATACCTTATAATTGTAAATTATGCGTGGAGATGATCCGAGCAGCAGTGAAGTAAAACTGACTGCAACAGTTGACATTTAATTATGAGAGTATCAACGTCGCTTGCACTCATCCGTTTTCAATCTCACTATTTGTCATCGGAAAAATAGAACAATATAATGACGACGTGACTGCAATTATTCAATGAAGATTTTATCCATCATTGTAAATTGAGGAATAAACAAAACAAAAAACTTGTGAATGACAGAGGAAACGTCGAGGAATGCGACGGAGGCGGCACAATGGAGACGAGCTTAGTGCTCACGGATGGCGTTGTTTTATTCTTTTAAATTAACAATCAAGTGAAGAGAATTTTACACTTAAACTTACCTAGCAATAATAATGATACAATTTTCCTTAATTACGACCGACATATTGCCATTAGTATCCATGTTTGCAAGTAGAATAGAAGGCAAATGTTGGTATATCTATTAACCTTATTATTCATTCTTATTTATAGAGTTAAGTTTCCGGTGTATTGGTTACAGATGGAAAAGTTTATTGGTTTATTGTTTTTCTGATTTATTCCGGTCTGATCCCCTAAATCCCCCCTCCACCCCCTCCTCGATCCCCTGCAAGTTCGTCTTCTGTTTTGATCTCTGTCTTATCCACATAAATAAACAAGATTCTGAAGGTGAATCCGCAATTGAATGCCTATTAGTTTATTTACCTCCGCTACCGCTCATCAGTGTACTCGTCGTCTTAACTCTCGGTACCCACACACTGTCTACTCATCCCGTCACTCGAGTGTGTTTCTCCGACCTTCATCCCGCATTCTTTCATGTAACCATCCTGTCATCCAGGATACGCACTATTTGCCAAGTCGTTGGCGGACAATGACCTCTGATAGTTAACTCATAGACAATCACCTTTTTTCTACAATACGATTCAGCCCTGTGAATAGAGTTTTTCATGTATCAGTTTCGACACGAGTTATTCAATCCGTGTTCAGTCAACAATATTAATTACAGGCAGTATCTTACTTACTTATCCTACTAGATATTTTGCAGTTAGCAATCTTAGGGAAACTATTAATGCAGGAATATGTAAGGCATGCTGTTCTACTTTCATTTCCACATCTGCTTGTTATGAATAGTTAATTTTCATGAGATGTACTTATAGGACCTTGTGTAACAATAAACATGGTAAAAACATTACTCAGAACCTACTTAGCCGTGGTTATACATAAATTGTTCCATATCCTGTGAATATGAGTTTCGTGCGTAACAAGTGAGTCACTGTCAATCAGCTTTAGAGACCCAACTGTCTAGTACTGGTATAAGTATATAAACAATCCTGACACGTGTTTAGTATTGTCACCAACCATAAAATAGGACAGACGTTCGCGTCTATATTATTGCACAAGCAGTGCCTCTCGGAACTCCGTCTCAACACACTACGTCCACACTAGACCAGTCAGGTACGTAGAGAGCTTTTACTCGTTCCCTGGTACAATTTCTTACACTCCGACCTTAAAGGCACGTTGCAAAACTTCAACAGATGTGATATAAGATGAGTTAACAATGAAAATATCTTACTTCCATAAACGTACAACAATTGAGCATACGATTGGTGTAGGCGAGAACGCGTCTCTGTAACTGATAAGGATAATCGCGTCGTGAATCAGTCCCGGGATTAAGTACACAAACCAGTAGTTAAACAGTCCTAATACGGCACAGGTAATATTCGCCACTCGTGTCGACATAGGTCACAATTATTAACTTAATTGTCTTTAGCGAGCAGGCGACCATTGTTTGTGCTTTTGTTACTATCGCATGCTCTATCTAAGACCTGACTGATCCATGCTCATTCCTTATTTATGCTACTTATCATGTCGTAATATTACGAGACCCCAATTGTGATGCCCTAAAAACTGGACCATCGAGACGTTTTGACATGCCAATGTGGTCAAAACATATCGTCGATCAAAGACCACTCTTATTCTTATGCAATGATTCTTTTATCGTATTTTCCCCGTCACGATTGTCTTCCTGAATATCATTGTGTTTATCGGCTCCAAATACGATACAATATATTGATGTAACATTATCATATTGAAAGGATCTTCTGGGTCACAGTCAGAGTGGTTTCGTGAGTGGCCGTCACCGATTGTCAGTACATGGTAGGTAGTGTCATTTGTTACGAGAAAGGTGAGACGTGACATATCAATCCGCGAGGATACTATACCCGTTTGTGGGTTTATTCAACTAAAAACATTATATAACTCTATTGCGGTTGGGCTGATTATGTAGGCAAGGCAATTGAAGACGAACAACTTGTTATTATAGATTATATATTTCTCATAAACGTCTGAATTGAACATTAATTGGGTCTATCGAGTACCGTAGCCGAGTAGTTGATGAAGCGTGATGCGTTTAGTCTGAAATAGTGTAGTAGCCGCCATTCTGTCAGCTACCAGGTGCTTCGGGCGCTGCTCTCAACATACTTGATGATATAACGGAGTGCGGCCGACTCCGGCCCGTTACATCGGTGCACCGTTCATGCGTAGCTTTTTGTTGTATCTCGACGTAACACAATAATACCATTCCTAATAGACGTAGGGCATTGTGCAAACTTACGAGATTAAGTCACGACCAATAAACGACCCTTAATCAATCTCGGTCACATCCATTTAAATAAAGCTAAATTGCTAATCAACTGATCGACGACAAACTTGAAGTGGAATACGACCTTCACGGTGGAATTCTCTTTCAAAATATCCGTAAGTTTGTTTTGATCTATATCTAAGTAGAAGTGTCACCGACGAAATTAAATCAGCTACTGTTCCTTATTGTTTGTCTTCGTCCGTAATAGTATTAAAAAACTACGTTTAGCACCAGTTACCGTTAAAATTCTAATTTGTTACCGCTCACGGTATTTTGACCTCTTGCAAGTCAAATTACCCACACGAGTTGACATAGCGGTGATTGTCCATACTTTGACATGAATGCTAATAGAATCGTATGGATTAAGTACCTACGTAGTCACGTCTCGGTTTAAATTTAATTGTACGAGTATTAAGAAACGATTATCGATTTATTTCCAACGTCAATAAAGTTACATAAACGTTATAGTATTGCGATAGGTCCCGCTATACGTAAGTACAGTAACGATATCAAAAAGTTGACAAGCTATAGTTAGGTGTCAGCTTGAATCAAATTAATTAACAGAACAATGGCCGTAATTGCCTAATTACTCCTTATTGGTTGTCATAATGAACCACCGCTTCCTCGTTCGAAGTGTTTGATACTTTTATCATGCGAATTATTAATACTGATTGTTGAAGAAAGTGTTTTTAATTAATACCTCATTTATAATCTTTCGATCTTTAATAATTTAAATTATTTGTTAGATATCATTGTGCACGCAAATGCTTGATGTAAAGGCAAGTTTACATTAATGATAGAGTAAGCTGTTTAATAATAAACATTCCATGAGCGGTAACATTCTTTTAGGTAGTCTATAACCTGTAAAAAGATAAGTATAAGACGAAGTGTCAGTTGTCCGGCAACGAGATGGGCGGACGACATTGTTGCCATCGCGGGTAGAACCTGGATGAGGCTGGCAGTGCTGGCACAGGAGTGTGGGGATTGGCACAAGAAAAGAGACGTCTATGCCCAGCATCGGGCCAAGGCGGGCTGTGGATGATGAATTAGATATAAGTAAGTATTGGATTATAGTAAGGGGCGTACCGGAGAATGGGCAGCAGCGTTCTCTATGCATTCCACCACCATACCATACTGCGATCGCCAACCCGCCTGCCAAGCGTGGCGATTATGGCAAACCCCCCCTCTTTTGGGGGAGGCCTATGTCCAGCAGTGGACGTCTTTCGGCTGAAATGATGATGATGATGAAGTATTGTAATACCATTCCAAGCTTCCGACCTCTAGTAAGAAACCGACCACAAAGTCCAATACCCCTCGTGGTTGGAATCATTACAATTTGACCACAGCACCATTTGGCGCTATAAATACACCACAACATGTTTTCAATTATCTACTTTACCGAGGAGAGTAACTAGCAAGGCTATTATAAACATTGAACCCTAAAGAACAAACAGTACGTGGTCACAAGGTTCTGGATGTCTGAAATGTATGGCTGCATCACGTTCTATTCATTTAATGGGAAGCAGAAGGTAGAAGTAGAATCAGAATGAAAACTGCCAATGAAAAAACTTAATCTATGTATATAAATGAAAATGAAATGCTGTTCGTTGGTAAGCGCATAACTTGAGACGGCTAGACTGATTTAGCTATATTTTGTTTTAAAATGTTTCTAATAGTCCCAATAAGGTTTTTAAGGAAAGAAAAATCGGAAAACTGAAAGTTCTTTTTCCATGTGCGTGTGGTGTGAGGGCCACTTTGTTAAAACTCTTTGAAAATGTGCTTAGGATTTAGTGAACATTCCCAAAGAATTGTGAAAGTTGGTATCAGATTTTGTGAAAGTCTAATAACCGAGTTATAGACTGTAAAGTTGGGCCCTCAGTCCTCACATAGAGGATTGAGGGCCCACCTAAAACTGATAAACTATGGACACTACAGAAAAAGTCTTAATGCCAAAATCTAAGCTAATGCCAAACAAAATTTGTGAAAACAAGATATTATCCCAAAACACTGTCCTACTTTTTATATCTTCGTACAAAATGGGCCCTCAATTCTCATACACGTAAAAGTTTATCACGCAATTATAATGAAATCATTAACTTACAGCTACTGTTTGAAATCATATATGCTACTAAATAAATTGTGAAAATTTATGAAAGCAAGAACAGGTCACCACCTTTTGTTGTTTAAAAGTTATGACCTTGATAAAATTCGGGCCCTCAATCCTCCATTTTATTTTGTTTTCGATTTATTACGCTTATCGTATGAAAGATAAGACAAATACAAAAATGTCTCTTTTCGTGAAAAAAATTGTGCAACAAATGCGATACCAGAAAGAAATTAAAAGACCCTTTATTGTATAAGTAAATCGAGTTTTATTTTTATTCTCTGTATTAGGAAATAGGGTGACCACAATTTCTTTTAGATTGCAGTAAAGATTAGTAAATATAGAGTCATAGGTTTTAATAAACTTTCTTCGATTTTTCGCTTATTATCGTCATAGCATTTGTACTCGAGTTTCGTGATAAAAAAAAAATAATTTCGGAAATTGAACGATCACAGAAAATACTGTTCGAACGAAAAAAGAACGAACGATATTTCAAACAAAAATGATTTGGGTAACAGTATTTTTTTTGTGATCATTCGAATTCCGTAATAATTTTTTTTTTATTACGAAACTTGAGTACAAATGCTATGACGATAATAAGCGAAAAAACGAAGAAAGTTTATTAAAACTTATACTCTACATTTACTAATCTTTACTGCAATCTAAAAGAAATTGTGGTCACCCTATTTGCAAATTCAGATAATAAAAATAAAACTCGATTTTCTTATATAATAAAGGGTCTTTTAATTTATTTCTGGTATCGAATTTGTTGCACAATTTTGACACAAAAAGAGACAATTTTGTATTTGTCTTATCTTTCATACGATAAGCGTAATAAATCGAAAACAAAAGAAATGGAGGACTGAGGGATAACTTTCAAACAACAAAAAGTGGTGACCTGTTCTTGCTTTTATAAATTTTCACAATTTATTTAGTAGCATATAGGATTTCAAACAGTAGCTGTAAGTTAATGATTTCATTATACTTGCGTAATAAACTTTTACGTGTATGAGAATTGAGGGCCCATTTTGTACGAAGATATACAAAGTAGGACAGTGTTTTGCGATAATATCTTGTTTTCACAAATTTTGTTTGGCATTAGCTTAGATTTTGGCATTAAGACTTTTTTTGTAGTGTCCATAGTTTATTAGTTTTAGGTGGGCCCTCAATCCTCTATGTGAGAACTGAGGGCCCAACTTTACAGTCTATAACTCGGTTATTAGACTTTCACAAAATCTGATACCAACTTTCACAATTCTTTGGGAATGTTCACTAAATCCTAAGCACATTTTCAAAGAGTTTTAACAAAGTGGCCCTCACACCACACGCACATCTTTTTCCATGGGATTTTATTTCTATATGATAGAATAACCGCGCTTGCTTTGACAGGCAGGAGGAGATTTAATAATTTAAAGTTATAGTTTAAATGTTTGCTAGTTAGCCCTCAAGTTTGCGATGCCTATAAAAGGCCGCTAAGTTGTAAGTACCTGCATTTGTAAACAACACCAAAATGTACACTTAGTATGCAAATATGATGAATCGCGATTTAATCTTTTACGTAACGAGTTTTATTGTTTTATTTCGTCAATAGCCCTTCAGTATACCCTGTCTATTGACGAAATAAAACAATAAAACGCGACGCGACGCGGCGGGACGGCTCAGGGAGAGAGCCTCCCGTCCCAGCCGCCGCGGGAGACGCTCCGGGCGTCAGGAGCCGCGTGACGACTTCCGGCCACCGTAGGCGCGGGCCTGCGGGCGGAGAGTAATGGGTAGCTCACCGCCCGATCAGGACCAGGCCCGTGCCGGACGGCGCGTACGTGTTCCACGCGCGCCTCAAAGAGATGTCAGCATCGGGGAGGGGCCCCTTAGGGCCGAAGCCTGCCGGGTCAGCGGGATTGTCCGAAAGGGTTACCGCTGGCCCGGAACATAAAGGGCTAAGGAAGGAACACGGGTGGGTTTTAGTCAGTAAGAGTCTGACACTCCCTTCCGCTCCACCCAGAGCGGGAGTCATTTGATGATTTCCCATCCGCAAAAAAAAAAAAAAAAATGTATGCAAATAAATCTTTGACTTTGACCAATGAGGCAATAATTTTCTAAAGATTTTCCATCATCGCATTTTCGATACTCCGGGCGAAACGCGATAAGTGGAGGTCGTACCTCTTGGTACTCCTAAAGTTAAAAGACTGCGCATATTATGATTAGTATAGTCACGGACACAACAATTACGAGTTAATATTAATTACTATACGATCTCAACTGCGTTTAACAATAATAAAAGCCATTATATATTTTCAAAAGATTGTTTCTTTAATTGTACTCACGATATACGTATAGATAAGCAATCAGCAATTTGCTTCAATTGTTTTAATAAAAGTTCTCGTCATATATCATTCTTGTCTTGCGTAATGTTATGTTATGGTAGAAGCTTCCTGATTTCCGTTGCACGTTGCAGACATGGAATAAGGCAAAATCGGTGATGGCGCCGCCACGCAAATCATCTTTTTGTTTTGCTCACTTAGCATAGGTAATTCGATATTGTGCGATAGGTACAAACTCTCTGGTATGAAGAAAAATTTGGAAACTTCTAGCAGTTCAGAGACGGTTATCGGCCTTTCCAAAGTTATTATTATATATTCGCCTTTCGTATCCTAATAACACTATCCTTCTACTTAAAGTGTTAGTTCGTCCTCGCTATATTCGACTGGATTTCTTACGTTTGTCAAATTGTACTCGCCACTCAATTGTAATTCAATTTATGCTTATGTTGTACCTAAAATGTAACTTTCCTTAACATTTACGCAATTCCTTTGTACATTAAAGTGCAATATTGTGCCACTGTTCTGCACTTTATCGACAATAAAACTCTACCGTAGTTTGCGTATGGCTCGGGGGTGCTCGCATTTAGGCCGTATATTGTCGTAAAAGGAAATAACAGCAACTGCTACAAGCGCTCTAAATAGTCACATTTCATGGCATTACGCAAAATCTATGGTACGTAGAGGTGTATATCATTTTCCCATGTTCGTTTCTGTGACACCAAATACATGCGTCCCTAAATACATTCCCTTGCAATTTAATTAATGGATCAGATTACGACACGTCGAATTGCTTCCATTACGAAGCACCTCGGGCTGCGATTATAATGGTTATAGTCTTATTTTACTTCCGGTTAGGACATTACATCATTAGGAGTACAACATCTGTCAAGCATTCTTTACGAGTTTATAAAACAGGTTTTGTAGACAGATTTCTAGGCTGTCTGTGAGATATGATTTTGTGAAAATATTGTCGCGACTCGTTTTGCCAGACGGATTGTGATTTAAAATTCTGAAATACTCATATGGCTTTTAATTCTAAAGAGGTGTTAGAAGGTTGAATAATGATTCGCATGAAAATAGATAAAAGATCATTCAGAATGTAATGAAATCATTTGGGTACTTAACAGAAAAAAAATGTAACCCACACAAAATAGTAGATTGTTATACAAGGGTCGGAAGGAATCGATTCCCATACGAGGCATTTAGACGCCCGAGCGCAGCGAGGGCGGCTATAGTCCGAGTGGGAATTGATGACTTTCACCCGCGTTAAACACTCTACTTTTCATTTCGAATTTAAGGAAAGTGAAAATAGTAGTTTTTCTAAAATATTTATTGATAATAATTACATGAATAATAGGTACCTATTTATTAGTCTTTTTTAAATTTGAAGTATGGAACACACCACGTCACCGCCACATGAGTAGATTCCCGCTTACTAGGGCCCGTATTATTATCATTCTGTCTGCATTCTTACTTTTACCATTTTTCATAAATTACTTAGAAAACACGATAATCTTGATAAAATTTACTAAAAATTGTGTTGCGACGTGACACTTTTTAGTGCTGACCGTCCACCCAACTTTCTTATTTCGATTCAAAACTTGCATACAGCCTAATAGATACTCGCAATAAAAAAAATGAAAAAAAATTGTAGAAACTGAATAAAAACTCTTTAAACTAACAAAATGTATTGAAATGTAAAGTGTTTGCAGAATATCCAATCTATAGAATTAATTAATTATCATCATTCTCAAAAAAACTTCTGGTAAGCCTACCTAAATTTACTGGGAATTCTGTAGTAAACTATTAGAAAGTATCAAAAATAAAATCCACAATAAATAATTGTCCAATAATTATAAAAATCATTTTAAACAGCGAGCGCATTCCGAATATAAATTCAATTATAGAAGCATTTCGGCGCGAAATTCAGTAAATGAGGTACCAATTGTCTGTCTGTTATTGACATGATATTACAAGAGATTATAATGATATTATAAACAATGCTTATTGTATTTATTCCTTAAAATTATTTTATTTTATTTTCAAATATCGATTACATTCGTCATATTAATTACTCGAGTCAATTGAAATTTAAAAAAAAAATTGTTTGGAATAATCGCTTTCACACATCATTGCAATAAAAAAAAACAATAATGGTCGGCGATTTTGAACACAAATTGAGTAGTGGTAATGATTAATACGTATTATTGAACCTGTGTTTGAATATTACGTTAAAACCTGGGCATTTTCGTGTTGTTTATAATATTATCAATAACATTTGTTACATTTTAAATCTTATCTACATCTATGTGTGTGTGAAATTTGTGAAAAGTAAAAATGTAAACACACACGATTGGCGCGAAACTTCGACATTAGATATCAAAAAAACTTCATTACCACTACTTATTTACCTTTAACTATGGATAAATTCGTCAAATAATTAAATGATGTATATTGACAGCCCCATATGTGGTAAAGTCAGGATGTTCAAAAACCCAACTTTTATGTTTTTTAGCCTCGACCACAACTGACATCAAAATGGCGATTATCGTACCTATGAATGTTGAATTTATTCAAGGTAAATTATTAACTTCTGCGCTAAATATGAAAGATTTAATGGCGTTAACATATGAGCTTTTTATCCAACTCTCCTAATTTAACGCACATTCATAAGATTTGATGGGTAGCATAATAAATATTTACATAATCATAGTGTCGTATGTCTGACTGAGCTGACTACCTAACTAAATTTAGTTCTATTTTTAATTTTCATTCCCGCCCTAGGGAGGGAAAGCAATTACTATGAGTCTTTCCCGCCCAAGGGTGGGAAGCAGCGTTTTCCACCCGCTATTCGGATCAAACAAGCACTACTTTCCGAGTATGAGACATGAAAATATTTTTCAGCACACTTTTTCTTATAAGGAGGCGGCTGTACGTGTACAGTTTACAAGCGTTCTATTTACAGTTGTGTCCTAAACGCACAACGTCATCTGCACATAGCCTTAGTGTTTGTGTCGCTCGCTGTGCTCCAGTTTCGTGCCGGTCCACCGGCCGTCGGTCTTACTGCTTACATCAAGGAAACCACGCCCTAGGACAATCTGACACAACTGCCCATTGCAACAGCTTTCACGGTATCGAATAACGTTCAACGCTATTTTATGTCGCAGATACCAGTGAGCAAATCACTGGTTTTGTTGAATATTTTTATTATAGGAATAGAGACTGTCCCGAGAATCATGCGGCGGTTTCTTACGGTGCCAATACTGACATTATGATAGTCAATGATAAAATTAGATACTGACAGAACAACATTTCATAGTAATAGGTATTCTAGTCTGCTTCAAATTCCTATGATTGCTTTATAAGGCAGAATAAAATTATTGGCCGGATTGGTCACTGATGTGCACTGGTTAGTTTTTAGCTAATAGTTCGCTTATGCCCGATGTAATTTTATTTTTTTTTGTTGTTATTTTTTGCCTAAGTACCTACGTAAGGCTATAATTCTCTAAATTATGTAGTCGATGATTTTGGTGCACGGTAAAACTCTAATGAGTTTATGTTGGCACCAACTTAAATGTATGTTTACTTCTGAATAAATAAAGAAAAAAAAATAATATTACAACTAAAAGTTTCAAGTAGCTATGTATTCTAGGCCGACTAATTAACTTAGCTCTATTTAACACGATTAACGTAATACAAAAAATCAAGGACTTTTAACCTCAAATACCTGAACGAAACTAGCAACAGTGAATTCGATACAGGTAAATACCTAAGTGGTTTATACGCTGAATCACAAAACTCGTGAGTTCGTGATAGAATCTAATATCAAGTAAAAATTCCCAGTGGAATTCTACGTAACTGTGACAAACAACAAAAAGTTATTGGACTAGATTCCGAATAATATCGTCCGATTCGAATTTACTTATTTCATAATCGAATTTCGTAACGATTATACTATAACATTAGTTCAAAAGCACGCGGTTTCGATACCCATACTTTGTGTTAAATATACGTATCGGTTTACTCCGAATTAAATGGGCGTTACATCACAATGATCGTCTTGTTAATGGTTTTATTAGTAAAAGGGATTAATAAATGTCGGACATACCTACTTTCTATTATGTGCACGTTTCGCGTATTATGAGTAGAGGTACGTATATAATTATTTGGAGTAGAAAGGCGCTCATGTAATACTAAACAAATGAGCTGCCAGATCTCACGTTGGCTACATAAAAAAGATTTTAGTTATAATAAACTTGCCTTTATGAAATCTAGAAACTTTAATTCACATCAGGAATGTCCATCATTAGAAAAGTGTTCAACATTGCCCATATTTTTTGTAAATCGGTCATGTCCTACTAAGTTTAGACTGTTCCCCATTCATTTTATCGTATTCCTAAACAAGTTTTCTTTAACATTGACAATTGGAAGACCTTGACATTTGCTCACATTTTTTATGTCCATGTCACTTTTTCTCATCGATCAATGTTATAACAAAGTACTACTCGAGCTTGTCAAGACCCGGAAATTAATGTGTTTTGATAACATGTTCGATTCGATTAAAATAGTTCAGAATGACTTCAGCACTTATTTCCTTTGTCAGTTTGAATCACCCTTTTATGGTGCATACATTATTGTAGATTTTTCAAAGTCAGGGTTTCTACTTTAAACAGGATGTGGATAATACAGTATATATACTCTGAACGCCACAGTCTGATACAGGAAAAAAGGTCGTTATTTAGAAGACTTACTATCATTCTAAAATCATGAGATGTGATCGCCTATTCTTATCAGAGTATGACATGACTATTTTATGAGTAACTAGCTGACCCCGCAAACTTCGTACCTACCGCCTCAGAATATGAATTATCTTCATTATTATTTTTCGTGAAATTTTCCCATGTTTTAACAGTAAGTTATCCTGTTATTCGGGACGGAGACAAATCCAGCAAATCAAACATCATTAAAATCTATCCAGTCCTTCTTGAGTTATAATTGGTGTAACTAACCCGACTTTTTTATTTGTATAGATTATTCAATTTTCAATAATAGATGCTCAATATCCAGTGATACAAGAACAGATTAGAAAACTGGATCATTGTTATGCATCGAAGTATGTAATTAAAAAATTATGTAATTTTAGATGAGGCATATCGGAACAGCTCACTGTGGATGGCTCATTGTAGGTGCCGCAACACGATTGTTCCGTGGATGCGCGTGCGAACACCGCGACCTACCTATTGTCTGTCTTTGTTTTGTTTACACCTCTGCTAATGTACAAGGAAAAAGATCGATTCCAGGTCTAGCTTCTGAAATGACAATAAACTGTCGATAGATACTGTCTTTGTGTTTGTCTTGTCTCCAGAGGCAAGACAGAATCCATCATCCATATAATAAACAACGTTATTTTTAGTATATGCGAAACCTGGATAAAGGTTGTTCAGAATAAGTAACTGAATCGATTCCAATAATTTTTACCCCATGTTATATTTTGTCCCAAAAATATTAAAAAAGGTTAAAAGTAGGACACCGAGCGACACTAAGTAGGTTATCCAATCTCCGCGCCAAACGGTTAGGTACCTAGGTACTATTATCAATGAGCGCAAGACGGCGCGGCGCGAGCGGCGCGGGTGAGCGTGTTTTTGTACGGACAAACAGGTAACTTAACAAGCTTATAACTTTGTGATTTTTCATGATACAGTTTCGAAATTTTGTACATAGATTCTTTACATAAAAATACTAGGCACGTGTTTCGGGTTTCGCATATACTAAAAATAATACTGCAGTGCGATTCTGTAACCATCTCACCGTGAAAACTGGGTGAAGTGAGCGTGGAGTGAGCTGTCAATAGTGTCAATTCCTAGCAAGAACAAACCTACATCACCTAAGTTTTCACGGTGAGATTTTTACAGAATCGACCGGCTGTACCTATTTCGATATCTCTCACTCAGATATTGCAGGATGCTAGGCGTTGGTGACCACTTACCTGTCAGGTGGGTGTCAGCTTGTTTGCCACTCAATAACTTATTTGTGTATATACCTATTTTGTTATTTTTCCCTATATTAATAGAGTAATTTCCTGTTGATTTCAGATGCGGCGGCAGGCTCGGATCTCAGGCGGCGGCGCGCATGTAGTGCGCACCGCCTCTGCCTTACAAGGTTCGATACTTTTTACAACTAAACTGAATATTTCATTAAACAGACAATAGTATTTAAGGGAACAATGACAAATATTTCGTGCACTATCAGTGCACTGAAAAAACTAAATCACTGTGATGATCACAGAGAATAATAGAAAACTGCGCAGGAGTAGCGAGTGATTCACATGAGCTATGTCGCATATAATCTGTTTTGTAAAATACATTTTATCAAATCAGCCTGAGCTTATTGAACTGTGCAATAAATGGGACAGTCATGAGTCTTGTATGTACCATGGTAAAATTCAATTGATTTCCTAACTTATTATGATTTTACACACACAAGTGGTCATTTATTTGATAAAGCTGTCTGCGATAGTGTCATATTATTCGTGTAGAAAATAATTCAAGAAACAAATCAACTTTTTCTTCTCGTACAAGCTTTAAGTAATTGATTCCGTTGTCACAAAATTCACTAAACTAAACTAAAAACTTAAAATCACTAAAATTTAGTTTAATCCTGCCAAACGACGTTTCCTATTCTGAAATTGACTAAATCAACACAACTACATTATAGTTTGAGAACACTAATGACTGTCATTTTAGTTACTCAATTTAGTGAAAACGGCAATTTTGCTATTCTGAATCTGACGTTTTTCACCTAAAATTCGACCATAAGAACCAATAACAACAAATCTTAAGGAAAAGTGCTTATAGTATAAATCTAACTTTAAGAGATATTTTAATAAAGCGTTGAAGTCGCGACTTTTATGACCAACTCGTTTCCTGCGTCTTCCAGTAATGTTAATAGGCGTAGGGGGGGGCGGGTGGGCCGTGCCCATCCTAGAATGGTCTGTTGACCACCCTAAAATCTTTGGGGACCTTTTCGAAATTCTAAGCTGGATACTTACACAATATAACTTCACACAAAATCAATCAATTAAATAATCAAGACCTACACAAACTTATTATTACCTATTGTGATAATTGATAATACATTCCATTTAATTACTTTTGAAATAACAAAAATAATTGAATCTACTAATACGCAACGTACGAGTAATAAAGAGTAGGTATACATTTAAATTTAGTGCCACAGCCCACAACAACGCAAAGTGACAAGCAGGCGCACGTCGGTACACCGCACCGATGCGCGCGCTGCCGCTTCGATCGATGCATTTTTTAATTTAGATCTCGAAAGTAGAAAGTATTTTTCATCTCTCATACTCGGAAAGTAGTGTTTGTTTGATCCGAATAGCGGGTGGAAAACGCTCCTTCCCACCCTAGGGCGGGAAAGTCTCATAGTAATTGTTTCCCTCCCTAGGGCGGGAATGAAATTTAAAAATAGAACTAAATGTAGTTAGGTAGTCAGCTTAGTCAGACATACGACACCCTTAATTGATTGTGTAAATATTTATTATGCTACCCATCAAATCTTATGAATGTGCGTTAATTAGGAGAGTTGGATAAAAAGCTCATATGTTAACGCCATTAAATCTCTCAGATTTAGCGCACAAGTTAATAATTTACCTTGAAGAAATTCAACATACATAGGTACGATAATCACCATTTTGATGTCAGTTGTGGTCGAGGCTAAAAAACATAAATATTGGGGATTTCGAACATCCTGACTTTACCATAATGGGGCTGTGAATATACATCATTTAATTATTTGACGAATTTATCCATAGTTTAAGGTAAATAAGTAGTAGTAATGAACTTTTTTTGATATCTAATGTCGAAGTTTCGCGCCAATCGTATGTGTTTACATTTTTACTTTTCACAAATTTCACACACACAGATGTAGATAAGATTTAAAATGTGACAAATGTTATTGATAATATTATAAACAACACGAAAATGCCCAGGTTTTAACGTAATATTCAAACACAGGTTCAATAATACGTATTAATCATTACCACTACTCAATTTGTGTTCAAAATCGCCGACCATTATTGTTTTTTTTATTGCAGTGATGTGTGAAAGCGATTATACCAAACAATTTTTTTTTTAAATTTCGATTGACTCGAGTAAAATGTAATCGATACTTGAAAATAAAATAAAATTATTTTAAGCAATAAATACAATAAGCATTGTTTATAATAATGATTTATGCTTTTCTAATATCATTTCAATCTCTTCTAATATCATGTCAATAACAGACAGGCCAATAGGTACATACCTCATTTACTGAATTTCGCGTCGAAATGCTTCTATAATTGAATTTATATTCGGAATGCGATCGCTGTTTAAAATTATTTTAATTTATTGGACAATTATTTATTGTGGATTTTTTTTTGATACTTTCTAATAGTTTACTACAGAATTCCCAGTAAACATTTTTTAGGTAGGCTTACCAGAAGTTTATTTGAGAATGATGATAATTATTGAATTCTATAGATTGGTTATTCTGCAAACACATTCATTTCAATACATTTTGTTAGTTTAAAGAGTTTTTATTCAGTTTCTACATTTTTTTTTCTTGCGAGTATCGATTAGGCTGTATGCAAGTTTTGAATCGAAATAAGGAAGTTGGGTCAGCACTAAAAAGTGTCACGTCGCAACACAATTTTTAGTAATTTTTATCAAGATTATCGTGTTTTCTAAGTAATTTATGAAAAATGGTAAAAGTAAGAATGCAGACAGAATGATAATAATACGGGCCCTAGTAAGCGGAACGGCCTGCGGTGGTGACACAGAATCTACTCATGTGGCGGAGACGTGGTGTGTTCCATACTTCAAATTTAAAAAAGACTAATGAATAGGTACCTATTATTCATGTAATTATTATCAATAAATATTTTAGAAAAACTACTATTTTTTACTTTCCTCAAATTCGAAATGAAAAGTAGAGTGTTTAACGCGGGTGAAGTCATCAATTCCCACTCGGACTATAGCCGCCCTCGCTGCGCTCGGGCGTCTAAATGCCTCGTATGGGAATTGATTCCTTCCGACCCTTGTATAACAATCTACTATTGTGGGGTATAAGGGTATTCTCCAAATTGACGAACCTCTTTTAGGGGGCCTAAAAAGGTCACTTTGGAGAATCGTAAAAGGATAACATTGTGAATTATAATATGGGGAAGACAGTCCGTGTTTTTCTTTTTTTTCGCTGCACAACGTAGGTAAAATCAAAGAGATTGGGATTGGATTTGGATTGGATTGATTGGTATTTTAGCACAGACAAAAAAAAAATACTAAATAATGCTTCACCAATAGGATTTGATACGATTAACTTAACAGTTAACTGTCCATTATGTTATCATTTTATGATTCTGCCAAAGTGGCCTTTTTAGGCCCCTAGGAGCAGAATGTTTAATAATGAAAAACGTGCTAAAAGAAAAGGATCGGTTGTGGCATCGCCTGCAGTTGGGGATGGGGCCCGCTACGCATGGCAGCCTGATAACAGTCGAGGGTGCGGCGAATGTACAAGTATCTCTCGGGGCTCTCGGGCCCCCGACTTATGATAGTAGAAGGAACAGTGGGGTTTTAGTAGGTTAAGTCCGACATAACCCTCCGTTCAACCCAGACGGAGGGTTTCCATGAGGATTTCCCACCCAAAAAATAGAAAAGTTAGGGGCCAGGCCCCCCCTGGAAAAAAACCCTAGATGTACCAATGGCAATGTTGTAGAAATTAATTAAGCTCACTGCTCAATATTCTAAGACTGTACTTAGTTTCTAGTGAAGATGCCTTCAAGATATGTTAATTTTAACTTTTACTTATCATAATTCTCGTTCATTTATCACGACTAATGGTCTTACTACAAACTGTTAAAGGTTAATAGTTATGTTAATTGTATTCTGAAATGTTACGCTTCTTTGACATTTTAATTTTTAATTATTTTTATGATTTATTTGACGTTTTGTTCGTTGGGCGTTCTCACAGGGCCTCCTTCTGTACTTGCTTTTATCGATGTTTGGGGTCAGCAATGACACGAATAGATGACCTTTCTTATAACGAGTTGTAGTGGTCATTAAGGGGACTCTTTATCTATACTATCTATTTATCTATATACTAATAATAAAGCTGAAGAGTTTGTAAGTTTGTAAGCCGAGCAAAAACAAAAAGTCGGAATGAACACTTATCGCCAACAGACGATGCGATGCGACCGGATGGGTCAGAGAAACAATAATATTATACTAATAATAATAAAGCTGAAGAGTTCTTGGTTTTTTCGCTAATCTCTGGAACTACCAGTCGGATTTGAAAAAATACTTTTGCATTTGATAGCCTAATTCTTGAGTCATGGTATTTATCATCACGCTAGGACCCTTAGGAACCGAGCAAAAAGAAGAAAGTCAGAACATAAAGTAATAGCACGGGTGGGCGAAGTCGCGGGTAGAAGCTAGTAATATTATATAATAATATATGTCGTGAAGTAAATATGTACAGGAATATATGATGATATTCAATGATATTTCTGTTTCAGTATGGCTGTGGTTGCTGATATTCATATTCCAGAACGAGTTTCGAATATCCAGGTCAATTCAACCAGGTGTGAGTATATTGTACAATAAAAAACTTTACTGTGAAATATACTAAAACCAATATAACTTTAGATAACGATGATGATCTTGTTAAGAAAGCTGCTCGAAGCAACTGAGTTAGAACCAAATGATTGAAGAAACATAAAAATGCGCGTAGATATTGTGACTCAAATATTAGTAGAATAAGAACAATTTCTTTGTTAAAAAATATACATACATTTAAATGATATGGTGATACTTTTAAGGATTCGATAATACACTTTATTCTATGATCAGATATCAAATTATAGATCTGTGTCTGACGTATGTTGGTAAATAATATCTGTATTTCAGACATCAGCGCTCTTCCCCTTTAGTAGGCGATACTTAGAAATTAACTTTGTTTAACCTCTATACACATCTATAACACATTCAGTCAAACAAATATAATTACTATTTCGTCCACAGTAAAGTCAACTCTAACTACAATACCTACACAAAAAACTTCAGACAATTATACTTGAACCAGTGCTATTGTTACCAACGCTTTATACTGAACAAGTGAACATGCCCCACAAACTTTTTGCTCATGCTTCTTTTTTATAATTTTCAGTACTTGGATTTTGACAACCTGCCCGAAACGAACTTCACGTGCACAGGCAAGGTTATCGGCGGGTACTACGCGGACCTGGAGACCTCGTGCCAGATGTTCCACGTGTGCACAGTGGGCGCGAATGAAGAGCCCATGGACATCAAGTTCCTTTGCCTTAATGGCACCGTCTTTGATCAGGTGAGTTGATAAGTACGTGAATTGTTCAGTTCATTATAATGGTCATCTTTTTGGAAGGTTTGCAAATAATTTAACTGATTTGCATGCTGACAAAGTGTAGTTAAAAGTTTGATCCAACCAGCACAGCAACGAGTTGCAAAAAGCATAGCCAAGAAGTGTGACTTGGATGTCTGTCATGCTTACTATATCTGATTTTAAATTCCCTGCAACGTACATGAGACACACACAAGTTCATGCTGCATTTGATAACATACACAACCATAAAAGTCCATTTGAATTATTTAAATTCATGCTTATATAGATATTCATAAACATCTAAAAAGTATGTTCAACAAATATATTATTTCTCATTCCAGGAGACAAGAGTGTGTGAGAGAGTCGACGAAGTAGATTGTACAAAGTCTGAAAAGTTCTACGGTTTAAATTTAGAGTTATATGGCAGCACATTGCCACCCATCATACAGCCAGACCAACAGAAACCTCAAGCACAACCAACTGAACAGTCACAACAACATACTAAACCAAACCAAGAAGCAGACCCGTCAATAGATGATAGTCCAACGACATCCCAAGATAAAACACAGGGACATTCGACAGACGCCACAGACTCAACGGAAGATCCTATTCAAGATATAAAAAGAGATGAGCCAAAAAACTCACAATCTAAACCTACACACCTGCCATTACCATTTTCAGATAATGAGGAACTTACTGAAGGTACGCACTGTTAAGATAGTATCTATAAAGAATAAAAAATCTGCTTACATAAATTCTGATGACATCCACTACACTGGGTGTATTATAATTTATAAACAAGTTTTGGAAGTACGTAAAACAAAAAAAAACATAAATTAAAATTCAGCTTCTTTAAATATTGTGGTATTCATAAACAGAGAAAAACTAAACCAAATGCTTATAAAATAAACACTTAAGTTTGATAATAATGATTTCAGAGTACCAAGATGAAGACGAAGACACTGATTACGAAGATTACTCACGTCATCCGACAACGACGACGACGCAACCAACAACAACATCGACATCAACAACCACTACTACGACCACAACAACCACACGCAGACCGCCCACGTCTACGATATTGCCGTCAACATCTTCTCGTCATCCGTCTCCAGTACCACACCTAATTTCTTCGCCCTCCCCCATTCTATCATCATTGTCTCCCCCGTCGCCCTCATATCCTCCTTCTGTCCCATCAGCTCCTTCAGCTCCATCTGGCCTGTCTGCCCCGTCCGCACCTTCCGCCCCATCTGCGCCGTCTGCGCCTTCTCTACCAACACTAGACCCTTCCCTTCTTTCCCCACAAGAATTCATATACCGTCACCGAGGACCAGGATCCGAAGCTATCTCGTTTCAGCGCCAAAGCTTTCGGCCCGCTGATGGAGTTTATATAACGCACGCGCCGCCGCAGCAGTTCGACCACTTCCAGTATGAGTCGTCTAGAACCGCTCCGAGGCCCACGCCACAACGACCTGCTTCTTTTGTACAACGACCTCAACCAGCACCGTTCCGACCAACTACACTGGATCCACGAGATCAATTACTACGTCCCGGACCTACTTCTCAACCCTCTGAGCGGCATGAAACATCTGTCAAACAAAATAGACATCAGAACTATCCCCAATCACTGCCTCAACGACCTTTGCCTTTTAATCCTTTCTACTACGATCGCAAGAGAAGTGATGACGCGGTACCAGAAACCGAATCTGCGCTATCAGCACGATCTGTTGCTCCACCAAATGTGACTGAGAAACCGCAGATAAAATTAAAAAGCCCTCCGCGAGTCATTGTTACTGCTAGTGCGTCGGTCAGTGATAGCAATGGTAAAAGACTTAACTATACAGTTGGCAACGTTGTCAGCGCGGTGAAACCAATAGTGCCGATAAACTATGACGACTATAAAGAATCTGATCTTATATTTGATCCATTCTTTCTCGATGTGCCAAAACTACAAAAAAGACGAAAAACTAGGTCTAATAAAATTAGAAATGTATTTACAGTTCCGTCCACAGCCACTGTGGCATCAGAATTATTGCCAGAAAAAACGACAATCACAACTTCGCCAGTGACGTCTCGAGCGACGACCACAAGGTTTGCGGCAAGTGAGGCATCGCTAGCGACTACGACCGCCGTCTGGAACCCCAACGACTACGTCGACGACAATTACGAGCCCCACGCCTACATTCCACCAATACCACCACTCGCAGTGCTAGTGCCTCACGAGCTCAACAAGTATAAGAAACACGATAGACTGCCTAAGAACGATTTAGTTGAGGAGAAGACTCACAGAGATCAAAATACGAATGTTGGTAATAACGAACAATCCAAGCCGACGTCGGCGTCTGCGCTGCAGACAACCTCTAGTCATGTCGAGCGGGCGCCTCCCGCCGCCTCGCCGCCGCCCCCGCCGCCCCCGCCGCTCCTCGAGGCGCCCGCGCGTGCCTGCGCCCCCTCGCACTCTACTCACTGTCGGACTCGTGCCTAATTAAATTAGCTCACTTTATACGATAAATAGATAATGCCTAGTTACATATTTAGATAGGTAGAAAATTTTTAACAATTTTTCTGGCGCACTGTTAAAGTCACAAAGTGAATAGATTTATTTGCAAAATAAATCAAAATTGGGAATTCATAGTCTTGAAAGTTTTGTGTCCTTAAGAAAATCGTCTTTAAGCTCCCTCCGAATAGGTGCCCTCTGCTAGGATCATAAGGTCCATTGTCATGTCATATAATTTAATTTTAAACCGACAACAGGCTACAATATAAATATTTCATTTTTGAGACCAGTTCGGAGGGAGCTTTAGTATTTATATTATGTTTTCTAATTATTATAAACATTGTAAATATGTACGAGTTTTGATTTATTGATATCATTATATTTTTAAATTTTTCATGTCTTTTTCTAAGTACCTATGGATATTTATGAAGGAAACCTTGTAAATATCGTAAAATATACTTGATGTTTCTATAGCTTTTTATTTCATTTTCCTCGAGCAATAACGCTAGGTTAGTACTGCATTAGTATCGCAGTACACTCCCAGAAGCAAAAGTGCAGGGTTCTAACCCGCCAATAAATGAAGTAAGTATACCTTTTTTGGATATGCTGGAGCACTGACCTGTATTATACAAGTACAAAATCAAAATCAAAATCAAAATGTTTTATTTCACATAAACCTACATGGGCACTTATGAAACGTCAGAAGCTAGGTGCACGGTTCCAATTGGTCGTTTCCTATGGAGAAGAACCGGCAAGAAACTCCATGGTTACTCTTTTTAAAAATAATTGGCTTTTACAATGTTTCCAGATTACAGTAGGTATGGGAGGACAGCGCAGGCCTGTCAACAAGTACCAATTACTTGATAAAATAGAAAATGGTCTACAGATCTAAAGTCTATAAGGCCTACAAAGTCCTCACATTTACAAAATAAGAATCTATCAAAAGGATAGATAATAAAAAAAGAAAAATAATAATAAAAACCTACTAAAACCAAGTGTTATGATTCTCATAAAAACCACTAATAAAGAGGTGAAAAATTTCAAGTGTATGTATATAATGTCAATTAATAAAGAAATTATGTATAAAAGTATAAAATGTCAAATAATAAAGAAATTACGTCAAAAAGTATGTAAAAAAAAAAATATAATGAAATAAAAATTAAACATCGTAATTTGAGAGCAGTTAATAGACATTTACATAGTTATGCCGTTAATGAGAAGCCAGGGAAGCCACATGTGCAGAAGGAATTATTGCCAGACTAGCTTGTCTTCAACGTAGTCTTTAATCTTATAATATGCTTTTTTGATAAGGACACGTTTGATGAGGGTTTTGAACTTTCCATCGCTAAGTTCTGTAACCGGCTTTGGCAACTTGTTATAAAAACGGATGCTGTTTACAAGAAATGACTTGCTAGTTTTAGTTAATCTAAATTTAGGTAACACAATTTCATTTTTACTGCGTGTATTTATATTATGGAAATCGCTTCTTATTTTGAAGAGTCCTAAGTTTTTGCGAACATACAAAATACTTTCTAAAATATAAAGAGAAGGCAGAGTTAGTATATCAATTTCTTTGAATTTGTTTCTAAGAGACTCGCGAGGACCCATTTTATAGATTGCGCGGATTGCCCTCTTCTGTAAAATGAAAATTGAATCTACGTCAGCTGCCGATCCCCACAGCGGAACACCATAAGACATAATACTGTGGAAATAAGCAAAGTATACTAACCTAGCTGTGGCTATATCTGTCAACTGCCTTATTTTTCTTACTGCATATGCAGCTGAACTTAATCTACTTGAGAGAGCTCTAATGTGTGCGCCCCATTGTAATTTTGAATCTAAAGTAATTCCTAGAAATACAGTTTCCGTAACAGCATCTAGTCTTTTGCCATCAAGTTCTAAATTCAGACCCACTTGAGGTACATTTGGTAATGAAAACTTTAGACATTTAGTTTTGTTCGCATTAAGTAAAAGATTATTAGCTGCAAACCATTTCGAGAGAACAGCCAGACTATCGTTAACATGTAAGACATCCGTATCTTTTCTATCTATTTTAAAAATAAGGGAAGTGTAATCAGCGAATAAAATGATATCCGACAAGTTAGCCATCATGTAAGGAAGGTCATTAATGTAAACTAGAAATAGGAAAGGGCCAAGAATTGAGCCTTGAGGCACGCCCATCTTAACTAGAGACCCCGAAGACGTCGCCCCGTTAACGTTTACTTTTTGCTGGCGCTTTGACAGATAGGAAAGAACAAGATCAGCAGCTTGTCCACGAATTCCGTAGTGGTATAATTTACAGATCAGTGTATTATGGTCAACGCAGTCAAACGCTTTTGAGAGGTCACAGAAAATGCCAATTGCATCCTGGGACTTCTCCCAGGATTCCAAAATGTGACTGATGAGTTTTACTCCCGCGTCTGTCGTCGACCTACCTTTCGTGAAACCAAACTGGCGACTATGTAAAATCCCATTTGAATTAAAATGTGACAACATCTGGTCCAGCATGATTTTTTCATAGATTTTGCTCAATGCTGGTAGCACAGATATAGGTCTATAATTGGAGGGATCAAACTTACTACCCGATTTGAATATCGGTACTACTTTACTATGTTTCATTAAGTCAGGAAACGTACCGCTGCCTAAACATTGATTAAATATGCCTGTTAGGGCAGGGGCAATTGTGTCAATAATGTCTCCAAGAACCTTAACAGATATCCCCCATAAGTCTTCAGTGTTTTTTATGTTAAGACTTTTAAATGCTTTTTTAATTGTGTCAACAGAAATGTGCTTGAATTCAAAGCTTGGAATTTCCCTATTAAAATTTTCCTTAAGAAGGGCTTCAGCTAATATAGGTGATGAGGGGAGAGATTTTGTAACCTCTATTGGGATATTGGTAAAGAAATTTTCTAGTGTCTCAGCAACTTTTAACTTATCTGAAATGGTTTCATTATCAATTTTTAGGGACAACTCATTCTGATCTCGCTGTTTTGTGTTTCCAGTTTCTTTGTTTATTACCTGCCACACAGCTTTTATTTTATTATTAGACATACTAATTTTGTTACTAATTAATTTAGATTTAGCCTCAGCGCAGACTCTTTTGAATATTTTAGAATAGTTCCTTACATAATTATGAAGGGCTTGATCAGAAGTTAATGATTTCTCGTGATACAGATTATATAAAATATCTCTGCTTTTTCTAATGCCAGCAGTGGCCCATTCACTAAATTTTGGTTTAGTATTTATAGTAACTTTTTTTACAGGACATGCTTTATTGAATTCTTGGCATACTGTAGAAAATAATGTACCATAGTTTATGTTGGGGTCTTGTGAATCAAAACTAGTTGTGGAAAGATTGCTAAGAACATTATTATTAAACATTTTCAATTTATTTTTAGGTAGAGGTCTTAATTGAATGGATTTATCTATGTGTAATCTTTTACTTAAGTCAAATACTATTACTACAGTCACGAGCACTAATATGTCAACGCTTGGCAACTTTCAATTGCGATTTTTTCGTGAAATGATGAATGCAACGTTGAAATACGACACTTTACAGAAACCTATGGGTTCGAAAGTACTATGTTAGTAATAACATAAAATTTCATTAAAAAATAAAGGAGATAATTGACTTTGAATAAAGCCAAGTGTATACACAACAATTGTCTGTGTGGTGCCGGACTTAAAGAATTGCACCACCCCTTACTTCCCGTGGGTGTCGTAAAAGGGGACTAAGGGTCTTACCGGAGAATGGGCAGCAGCGTTCTCTATTTATTCCACCATCATACCATACTGCGATCGCTAACCCGCCTGCCAAGCGTGGCGATTATGGCAAACCCCCCCCCCCAAAATTGGGGGAGACCTATGTCTAGCAGTGGACGTCTATCGGCTGAAACGACGACGACGAAGTGTATACGTACTTATGCTCGGGACTGTACGCTAGAGGTCAGTGTGCTGGAGGCTGGGATAAATTGTCTTTTATTGGTAACACTGCAGGCCAAAACATTTTACTCGTGCAGGATGCAGGCATTATTAGTATTAGTATCGAGCATTGCCATCAACATAGCATGAAATGTAACATACATACGTTGAAACGAACACGTTCATTCATGTTACGTTTCACATATGTGTACGCACACCAGCTAAAATAAAAAGTACGCAACCAGTATAACCAGTATAAGCTGACTTCTGAATGTACGAAAAACCTAAACAATGCGAGGTCATCTAAAACTGGAAATGTGTAGCTTGATGTGTATTAGCCATGTGTACAAACCACTGACCTCTATCATACACAAACTAATATACCTTTACAAAACAGTTAGGTAGGTACCATTCGTACTATCAGTTCATGTGAAGTTTTTTTTACCTTTTTTCATTTACTCTACTTTCTCTGCTACTTCTGATGCAGACGAAGAAAAATCATTGCAGAATAATGCAGAGCACCTCAAAGCATTGCCGGTAATGGGTCAAATTTGTTCCAAGTCATTTCTTAGAATTAGATTTTATACTTTTAGATCTTATACTTTAGAGAGGCTTGTTTCCCAAGAAAGAAGGCTATAGCAAGGTCCATTAGCTAAGCTCTTTAGTGAATACTTTATACCGTAGGTACAGGATTGCGCGCGGGAAAGATGTCTATAGGTCTACCAGAATCTCATGGCAAAAAAAAAAAACAAAAAAACTCTGTGGTTTTCATACATTTGACATTGCCAATGTTGTCAAATGTATGAAAACCACAAAGTTTTTTTTTTGCCATGAGATTCTGGTAGACCTATACTTAGCGCAATCGCGCCACACCGTAGACTTTCAACATCTTTAAACCCGCGTTATTTCACTTAGGTTTCTTTTTTCACGCGCGATTGAGCGAATGTGTAAAGCCGGCTACTATGTAGACCCATACATCCTTTATGAGGATCGAAGTGTATGAGCTGTTACTGTTGTAAAAATCTAGTTAACTTCTCTTCTTAGTCTGTGTGTACAACGCTACAAGGTCATTGAGGCGCGTGGCCAAAATCGGAAGTAACGTCGCTATCCCGTTTTGTCTAATGTTTATCAACAACGCCCCTATGGAAATGTCATTCAGACTCAAATATCCTTGTAGCACTCTATGCAACAATCTGTCACGTTCTAGTGGTCATAGTTTATAAAATGAGGTTTTAATAAATAAATTTAAAAATATTTTCTGTGACATATTTTCACCATATTTTCTTTTATAGCAAGACCATCTGGATCAAATCTAGATTGAAATATTGAAATCAATAATTTAAATAATTTTATAATTCAAAATATTTATACTTATTTGCTTAGTAATTTATTTAATCATGGCGTCTGAAGATGCTCCAACTCCTGATATTATGAATGTTAAAGAAATTATTGAATATGCTTTCGGTGATTTCGAGGTAAGTAATTCTTGCTTTTAATAAAACCACCAATTAGCTATTAAAACTGAGGAGTTGTAACGCTTGTCTTGTTTTAGAAAAACACCGTGAATTTTAAACTAGTGCAGACAGTACTTTACCTTATCGCTAGACAATTGAGATTACTAGAGAGACGTGTGATAGTGGAATTGGGTCCTTTAACTATATTACCCTCTGATACTACACTAACTGTTACTGAAGTCAAAATACATGCAGCGCAAAAGACTCAAATGAAAGATGGAGGTGGAGCAGCTGGCGCAAAACAAGGCGCGGCTAGAGCTAAACAGGGTACGGGTGGAGCAAAACGCGGTGTGGCTGGGGCAAAAACTGATGGGGGCGGTGGTGCTGGTGCTAGTGCGGGTATTGGCGCTAAAGGAAAGAAATCAAGCCGAGGCACACAATCTAGTTATTCAGATAAAACTTCTACTGACAAATCAACTTCCACTAAAACGACTTCTTCAGGAGAAAAGACTTCCACTGATAGAGCAACGTCAGGAGAAAAGACTTCCACTGATAGAACAACGTCAGGAGAAAAGACTTCTACTGATAGAACAACGTCAGGAGAAAAAACTTCCACTGATAAAACAACGTCAGGAGAAAAGACTTCCACTGATAGAACTACGTCAGGAGAAAAGACTTCCACTGATAGAACAACGTCAGGAGATAAGACTTCCACTGACAGAACAACGTCAGGGGAAAAGACTTCCACTGATAGAACAACGTCAGGAGATAAGACTTCCACTGATAGAACAACGTCAGCGGAAAAGACTTCCACTGATAGAACAACATCAGGAGAAAAGACTTCCACTGATAGAACAACGTCAGGAGAAAAGACTTCCACTGATAGAACAACGTCGGGAGAAAAGACTTCCACTGATAGAACAACGTCAGGAGAAAAGACTTCCACTGATAGAGCAACGTCAGGAGACACGACTTCCACTTATAGAACAACGTCAGGAGATAAGACTTCCACTGATAGAACAACGTCAGGAGAAAAAACTTCCACTGATAGAGCAACGTCAGGAGACACGACTTCCACTTATAGAACAACGTCAGGAGATAAGACTTCCACTGATAGAACAACGTCAGGGGAAAAGACTTCCACTGATAGAACAATGTCAGGAGAAAAGACTTCCACTGATAGAACAACGTCAGGAGAAAAAACTTCCACTGATAGAGCAACGTCAGGAGACACGACTTCCACTTATAGAACAACGTCAGGAGATAAGACTTCCACTGATAGAACAACGTCAGGAGAAAAGACTTCCACTGATAGAACAACATCAGGAGAAAAAACTTCCACTGATAGAGCAACGTCAGGAGACACGACTTCCACTTATAGAACAACGTCAGGAGATAAGACTTCCACTGATAGAACAACGTCAGGGGAAAAGACTTCCACTGATAGAACAACGTCAGGAGAAAAGACTTCCACTGATAGAACAACGTCAGGAGAAAAAACTTCCACTGATAGAACAACGTCAGGAGAAAAAACTTCCACTGATAGAACAACATCAGGAGAAAAGACTTCCACTGACAAAACAACTTCAACTTCCACTGATAAACCTTCTAGCAAAACCACATCCTCGGATAGAACAACCACAAGCCCAGATGCATCCGGGGGGCAAAAGGTAACTTTGTTGGTTAGCTTTCAAAACTAAACCCTTACCCCATTATCAATAAACGCGGAGTAAAGTTATATCAAACTTAAACCACGAAAAATGTGTGGCTATTCTGAAGTTCATACTGGTTATCACTTTACTCTGCGTTTATTAATGGGGGTTAAAGTAAACATTACACTTTACTACCTTACCTATCGTTCAATAAGAAACATTACATCATAATGAGTGTGTGTATTCTGCAGCCAGACAATTACCTTGATATCCTGGACACTTTGGAGGAGCAGAGGGAGAGAGAGCTTCGTATTATTCATCAGGTGCAATAAAATTCACGACCTAAGGAAAATATTTTTTTGTTGTAGTTTTATCTTTTAATTTTTCTTTACTAGCATTGGAGCTCAATTTTTAATGTGGCGTTCTGGTAAGTAATGACAAAATTATAAAACATGTTATAAATGAACGTAATTTCAAAATACTCATACTAAACAATTCCATTACCTGCACTTGAAGTAAAATAACTAAGACAAACTATCAGAAGGCGTATAATTAAAGACGTTCAATATCTAGTCGCAATCTTATCTCAGCAACAATCAATGTCATAAACTTGTAAAAAACGTATGAAAATTAGAGGTGTTTTTGACAGACTGAGACTGAGATTAGAATGCGAACGTTCGTGTAAATACAGGACTTTTCACACGTCCCACATACGGGTAATTGACCCAAAAAGCTGGCCAAAGGAAAAAAATTGTCAAAATACAGAATTCGATTCGATTTGGTTTTTATTTTACGGTAGGCATATCAGGTAACCAGTTACTCAGTTAGTCGTCATTTGTGCGCTTTGCTGAATGTACGTGTATTACGAAAGAGTGATAGTAATAAATAGGTATAATTTTCGTAAGCGTTATTAAAATGCAAAAGCAAGTTTTAATTAGCGATTGCTGCAAAGGATGATAGTCAACGTATGTACAATTCTTTTCTTTCATTCAATTCGAATGTAGATATTTTTACATACTGGTAAAAAAGTTATACTTCCGGACCTTCCCGGTTGTTTTTTCTACTTCATCTAATAGAAAGTTTGGTAATGTTTTTAATAATATCAAAATTAGGCGCCGAAAACTGCCAAACGTATTTTTTATTGATTTTTCAATTAATTATGGATTGTACCAAACAAACTTTGTATTGCAGCCATAGTACTAAACTTTGCATTTTGAAGCCAACAAGTACTTCTGGCGTGAAAATTTTAAGTTGAGAAGCCATATTTCTTACGACTGAGGACATCAAAAGGTTTGCCACAGGTTTGGAGGTCATATCGAGCGGGCAAAAAATTTAATTGAATAAGTTTGAAACTTATTGCGATGAAACAGCAAGACTGTACGTGGAACTTTATCCCTGGTTCCCAATGACCCCCAATGTGTACGGAATGTTGACTCACGGCCGCATTGTAATAAACCATGCCTTATTGCCAATAGGATGTTTGTCAGATGAGGCATCAGAGGCCTGAAACAAACATTTCCGGCAATATAGACAGAGCTTCCCCAGGAAATTATCTAGGGAACAATGCAATTTGGACATTTTGAATGGCGAAGTGTATATATAGCCATGTAAGTTAGCTTTCACTCGTACCGGCGAAGTTTGCCAGGCGATGTTACCAGATAGTCGGCACCGGCTACCCGGTTGCCGGGACGTGTGAAAAAGCACAAATTGCCTTTGTTCTGCATAAAATATGGTGGTGCTCACTTGCCCAGACGTTTCAGGTGATTTCAGAAATACCCGCGTACCTACTGTTGTACACTTTCACCACACAATATATTAACAGCAACATATCACACCTGTTTATTAATATTTCATGAAATTTTAGAGAGCTGATTCTTTCGAAGAACCCACAAAGACTCCTACGCCAATGGCCTCAGTCAGTTCTATGCGTGAGTTTAAGTGCATTTATGAAGTTCTTGCAGATAAAATACATTTTGTAATTCCGAATTTAATTACTTAACGTTTATTTCCTTTGCAGAGTATGAAAAATTACTTGTTGGTATGATATCCTTATTATATTTTACATTCAATGTATTTTTATAGAAATAAACAAATTATAAACTAAGTTATTAATTACAGTGAAAAAAGTGCCTAGTTCAGAAGCAAGATTAGGAGGTAATTTCTTTGACGACACATTACATTAAAGTGCTTTATTTGACCTAACCAAAAATTTTTACTTAAATTCTGCATTTTTCACAATCAGAAACTGTGCATGGACATAGACGGTCTCCTCAAATATCCGTGGTGACGCAAGAACAATTTCAGCAAATGGCAGATGCTGTCCGAAAACTTGAAAAAAAGCTTTTACCGGTTGGCACCCCTGGATTCCCGGAGCATGCTGAGCTTATGGAAGAACTGCGGAGAGGGGCTTCTCTTACTGATGCTATGGCAGCATTACAACTATCTGCTCGGCTAGAAGCCACGGAAAAAACTCTTGCTTGCTTGATTTCAATGGTCACTGAGTTAGCTTTACAAACACCTGGTGTGGAATTAGATGTAAGTAAAAAATTATCAATACATTGAACAATAAAACTTGGTTCTGTTAAACGCAACTGGAATGGTCAAATGGGCTGATTTTAGGGTTCCGTACCAAAATGGTAAAACGGAACCCTTATTGTGACACTCAGTCTGTCTGTCTGTCACAGCTGTGACAGACAGACAGACTGAGTGTCGATGATTCTGACTGAGTCGATAGCATTAGTAGTTCTTGAGATATCCAGCTGGATATCTCAAGAACTACTAATGCTATCGACTTGAAATTTATAATAGTTTTAGATGACGTATGCCTAACTATTTTGCAAAAAAGAAAGAAATAAAAATATATGTATATTTTTTGCAACAGGGACTGAAAGCGGGTCTAAGAAATTCGAAGTAGGGCTACTAGGGCATGTGGGGTATCATATGAAAGAGTGCAGTAGGCATATTCTCAATCATTTTTTCTTTTTTTTTATGCCACATAGTTTTCGACTTTTGATGAAAAATGTAAAAAAAAAAATACTGTTCCCCCCTTATCTCCGAAGCTTGCAAAGAGAAAAATCTGAAATAATTGTATGTGATAGAAGTTTATGTAAAGATTACAGGAAAAATAAAACGAAGTCTCTAAATAGCACACTTTTTCAGAAATCATCAACAAAAGATACATTAGTTCCACTATGGGTCAAGAAATGGCGCTGACATAAATCTGCAATATTCTATACCACAGTGCACAGTGTTAAAATAGGCCTCGCCGATGAAAATTTAAAAACATATGATGTTACGGAACCCTCGGTGCGCGAGTCCGACTTGCTCTGGTTTCTACGACAGATAACTTTTATCCGAAGGTTATGTAGAAAATATGTCAAACTGGAAGGCCTCTCACAAGGTAAACCTTACCTTACCTTGTGAAGGCCGCAGGAATCCGCTGGATGCTGAAAGCATAGAACCGGTCGAAGTGGAAGTGGAAGGAAAGGCCTATGTCCAGCAGTGAACATCTTTCGGCTGAAATGATGATGATGTCAAACTGCCAGTTTGAGATAGGTATGTTCAATAGAAAAGCCTGCCAAACCGCTGGTTTATTCCTTAAACGTCCTTGATAGTAGATAAAAGAGAAAAACCAAGTCGTCGTTTGACATAAAAATACATTTCCATGGTCAATATCATTTATTTCGAAGGTAGGCTATATTAAGTAAAGTATGGTGTAATCCTGAGTCATTAACCGGCCCTCGTGTTCATAACACAAATTGTTAGTAAGTTTAATATTATAAATATAATACCTATATTTCTAGAAATTACAAGGATTTGTTATTTAAAGTGTGATTATTAATCCCAATTACAGAGTGAGACGCGAGCTCTTTTAGGTATTTCCGAGACGTTGCAAAGAGGCCTTGGTACGACTGAAGCTAGTGACCACCTTGAACATCCCTCTGAAGGTGACCGTAGTGGAAAAAGTAGAAGGGGTGCTAAGGGAAGTAAAGGTTTGACCGCCCCCACCACCGAGACAGCATTTGCAATGTCGGACACCGCTGAAACTGAAGTAGCTCAAGTTCCCCCCTCAATGGGTACCCTGCAAGAGGTAGCAGAAAGCGAATTAGTTAAAAATCCTTTAATTACTTATCCAGACTTAGAGTGAGTCATTATTTTTTTGTTAATAATTATCAGCTTTAAACATTCCTTCTTTTTTTACGCTTCATAATAATACCACTAAGCATTAAGAGAATTTGACAGTTTGTGCAAACACTCTACCCCAAAACCCATGAAGCTCTGAGAGACTATAGGGAGCGCTTAGTATACAATACTGTACTGTATGATAGTTCCATGCAGGCCAGGATTATCATGACAAACATCTAATAAGTGAAAAGAAACTGTCTTCTAGGGTGTCGAGCAGTAGTCACAAATAGTGGCGGTTTCGGGGCTACTAGTAACCTGGAAATAATGGGCAAATATATATATGCAATGCAACATGAAATGTAACACAGCAAACAACAAGGCGAATTTGTAGCAACGTGTTCCAATGTGTTTTTTTATTCATGTCGCATAGAGTATTTGGACGGCATGATATATTTTATGTTAAGTTTCACACGTACACCATGGCGTTAGCATGGCGACTTTCTTGTTTCATCCTTTTCAGTAGTCGGGTTTTTGTTTTTTGACTTTTAGCCAGTATACAAAATTGAAGTCTTTGACTTTTACCTACCCTATAGTACCTTTTTGGCCAACGCAGTCAAACTTAACTCTGATTTTTAAGCTAGACTAAAATGACAGCTGAGATCACCATTTTTTTGTCAATATGACATTATTTAATTTATAATAGGTGTCATTTTGGTCTCATCATCATCATCATCATCATCATTTGAGCCGAAAGACGTCCATTGCTAGACATAGGCCTCCCCCAAAAGGGGGGGTTTGCCATAATCGCCACGCATGGCAGGCGGGTTGGCGATCGCAGTATGGTATGGTGGTTGAATGCATAGAGAACGCTGCTGCCCATTCTCCGGTACGCCCCTGAGTCGCCTTTTACGACACCCACGGGAAGTATGAGGTGGTGATATTCTTTAAGTCCGGCACAACACAGACATTTTGGTCTAGCAAACTAAAAATCCGAGTTCAGGTTGGTACAGTGAACCGTACGCCCGTGGCAATTTGACATTTACAGTGTCTTTAAATCGTAGCGGTAATGGCGATTTTCGTAGTCCAAATACTACGTAAGGTTGATTGTAGGTACCGTGTAGCCTGAAATGATAACAAATTTCAAAACATGAGAGAATATATTATGATTATGATTTAAATATTTCAGGAGCGGAGCTAGAGAAGTGTATAATGAAATGATGAAGAAAGTGACAGCCATAACAACACGTACTAGCACCACCGCCGAAAACGCGTACATGTTGGCAAGGAGATTAGGTAAATTGGCATTTTAGTTTTGTACATACTTTGTTAGATAATACGTTTATTTATTTATTTAAAGTTTTCGCACACCAAAAATGTGCAAAGGCGGACTTAATGCCTTAGGCATTCTCTAACGGTCAAGCAAGGGTGATGAAGAGATTAGTTGGCAGGTGCTTTGGTTGAGGGGAACAACGATAAAAAACGATTGAAACTGTCAAATATTAGTGACTGTTTCACGTTATCATAGCTTTTAAAAGAAAATATATTCACGCTAGTCTACAACTGAGTATAGAGCTAAAAATGCTATGGGATATAAGCAAGAACTTTGTAGCCAGGTACCTAGAGGAAAAGGAGTAGGGCCCGGCAACCAATGGCATTACGGCACGGCAACAATTTCTTCGGTTACAAATCATGTAGCATAAAATGATTGTGTCTTTGTATGTCAAAGACACGGCTACGGCTACGGGACTCGGGACCCTGGGGACCCGGTCCTTTGGAAGGCGTACGACGGGCCAAAGCCAACTCGCAGAGGCCCGTTAGAAACTTTCAATGAAATGAGGTACTGACGATTATGAGAGGCCAACTGACGATTATCACTGTACGCAGTATGCAAGCGCACCCAAGGACAACCCCCGGATGGTGTAGGACTAGGATATGGAAACAGGATACAATTCAATCTCCTTTATTTCATTTTAAATTATATTTTTAAATATTAGAATATAAAAATAAACATTTAAAAATATAAAAAATAGTAGACCACCGGTATCGGGAACAGGGTCCAAGCTACCGGCGGCGGTCAGGGCTCCAGAGAGAGGAACCTCCTAACAATGCGGGCCGTGTCCAGAAGTACTGCTCTCTGAATCAAGCCCTTGATCCAGCTGCCCAACGAGAGCCTCTTCAGGTGTTTGTCGAGGCTCTTGGCTATTAGCCCATTAGCTGCCACTGTGTCGGGCACATACCTGTAGTACGGTACCTCGGATTCCACAAGGCTGTATTTCAGTGGCTTCTATTTTTTTTAATTTTATAATGTTTTTTTATATATTCTAATTTTTGAAAATATAATTTATATGTTTAAAATGAAATAAAGGAGAGTTTTTCTGTTACTTCGTAGGAGTAGGATTTAAGCATTCTAACAGTTTTTTCTAACTAAAGTTCTTGTTAAAGGATAAGAATGTTTGAATGTAACAATGATCACTGAGTCCACATCCCACATGTCGACAACCTCACGAGCCAAGTCAAGATACTTGACTTCTTTATCTTTCTTCTCGGCTTATTATGTATTTAAAAATAAGCTTGAAAATTTTCAAGGACGTTGTTTGTAGCTAGATTTGATGCAGCGTCAGTTACAGATATGCCGGTTATTCGGTAAAATTTCCTACCTTTTTATGAATCATATTCATACCATCATGACTCCAGCATAGTTGGGGAAAAGCTGTCAGATGATAATTTATAACATCACGCCTATATTCCCCGAGGGGTTAGTCAGAGGTGTACCTATAGTACCGAATAAACGTATTTTAACAGATGTTTCTCTTTTTCAGTCGCCAGTAATTTCACCTTCGAAAGAAAAAGACAAAGCGTTGTGTAACTATACAGACGCTATACATCGTTTATTACTAAGGGGGTAAATGTTTAAGTCCCATCATTAAATGGGACTATTATGCGCCCTATTAGGGGGCATGTAGAGGAGATTATCAATAGATAATTGCGGCGAGAGATCTAGAAATCTCTCGCCGCGCCGTTCGCGCCGTGCCGTAACGTGCCATCTTGAGTGCCGAGCCTAGACAAAATTGTTATAAGATAGCCGCGTTACGTGAAATTTTCATCAGTAAACTAAACATTATCATAATAAAGATACACGAAATATACCATATAAAATACACTTTGTATTAGAACTAATTCTTTTCTTTTTACAAGCTTTTATTTAGTTTCACCTGTCCCGTTGTCTGTCTGTCGGTCTGTAATCATATCTTGCAAGTTAAATTTGATCCACTTCTCGGTTTCTGATTGAGCTGAAATTTTGCATGCATGTATAAATCGGATGACAATGCAATATTATTATGACATAGAGCTGATCTGATGATGGAGCTGAAAGGTGGCCATAGGAACTTCGTAATTCAACGACGCAACCTCATCGAGTTTGGACTGACTTGATTCGTCTTGACGAGTACTTTGATACTATATGGTAACCAGGGTCTGATGATGGAGCTGGAAGGTGGCCACAGGAACTCCGTAATTAAACGACGCAACCCCATCGAGTTTGGGCTCGTTTAATTCGTCTTGACGAGTACTTTGATACTATATGGTAACCAGGGTTTGATTGGAGCTGGAAGGTGGCCATAGAAACTCCGTAACTAAACGACGCAACCCCATCGAGTTTGGGCTCGTTTAATTCGTCTTGGCGAGCACTTTGATACTATATGGTAAAAAGACAGACTGAGAAACCTGTCCAGCGATAACTAAAAATTAAAAAATAAATTAAAAGTAAAAAAAACTTTTTAAAAACAACTTTTTATTTAAATGCGCTAAAAAGTATAAAACAAACTTTTCTTTTAAAACTTTTACTATCAACTTATAACGTCATTACACAATTTATATATCGGCGCTAACAACGAGAATAATTAAGATTAATAATCTGATTGTCCTAAAATTACTTCATAAATCGTCAATTGATTACTTTGAGTTTATTATGATGTTAAATTAACGTTAAGCAGCATGTTATTATTTCTCTTATTGTAATTTCAATACTTAACCTAGAAACTTAAGAAACACGTGCACGTGCGCCGAGCCCTATAAATACGGCCGCACTGTCGGCGCTCGGTCATTCGTGTTCGAGCCGTCGTACAGTACGGACCTCTCTGGGACGTCGTTACGCTGCCCGTTGAATATACGAAGTTTACCTACTACTTGTGAAGTTTTCTTTCGAGGACCCAAACATGAGTCATCATCAGGAAGTCAACAATTGTGACGTCAGCAATGCTGACGTCACACTTTTTAAAAACACTACGGAGGTGCCTCCTCTGTCATCAGAAGTGGGATCGCAAGGATCTCCTACCCAAGCTGCTTCCTCATCAGCTCGTTCACCACCTGATCAACTGGAACCAACCAACACTCAGCAGCAGGAACCTGTGCTGGTTAACAATACACCATTCGAAGCGGTACCACAATCAAGACTGCAAGCGTACCCTCACTATGGAATGCAGATGGGAGGGATACCACCACAATTCCTGATGCAAATGATGGAAACGATGCAGAAAATGTCGGAGCGCTTATGTGCTTCACCTACCGAAGCAAAAATAAGAATCAAGGACGTCTATTTACCATCATTTGATCCGGACACCCAAGTCGGTGTACGAGAATGGTGCCAGCATATAGATCAAGCGATTGAAGCGTACAATCTAAATGATTTCGATGTACGTATGAAAGTCTGCAGCCTGTTAAAGGGACGTGCAAAAATGTGGATTGATGATTGGATGGTCACCACTACAACGTGGGAAGAATTGCGGAAAAATCTCATCACCACGTTCGAACCCGAAAATAGATACTCCCGGGACATCATCATGTTTAGAGAACATGTTTACGACTCAACAAAAGACATTGCGGAGTTCTTGTCACGTGCTTGGATCTTGTGGCGAAGAGTTACCAAAGACAAACTGGGAAACGAACATGCTGTGGAAGCAGTGATTGGATGCGTAAATGACGAGCGCTTGCGTATCGAACTATTGAATGCCAGGGCAACCACTGTACCTGAGCTCATCTCGGTTGCAACATCCATTCGGAAGAAGCGTAGTCACCCAAGCGCCAGTTCCACTACATATAATAAACGTCCACGTTTTTCGGACAATACGCCATCTACATCAAGCTGCCGCATATGTAAGAAGACAAACCACAACACTAACGACTGCAGATTCAAACCTTCGGAGTCTAAACCTGAAGCTAGCAACAATAAGGATTCGAAGACAGCAGCCACACCTGCCTGTACCTATTGCAAGAAACCAGGCCACACTTACGAAACATGCTTCAAACGCGAACGTTCACTAACTTCAAACGTGAACTGCGTAGCAAGCAATAAGCTGGCTCCTATCATCATCAAAATAGGTGAAAGGATTTTGCAAGCTGTCTTTGACAGCGGGGCGGAGTGCTCAATCATCAAAGAATCTATTGCTGCAGCTTTACCTGGTCAAAGGAGACCAGTAGTCAATTATTTGAAAGGGATTGGTCAATTCCCCGCACTATCATTAACCAAACTTACAACTGTATGCGTCGTAGATACAATCAGTGTAGAACTGGAGTTTTACGTATTGCCCGACTATGAAATGTCAACAGACATTTTAGTGGGTATGAACCTGATCCATGACACTAATCTAAGTGTGATAATTACATCCAACGGGACGAAGCTAATCCATAAAACGCTCGTCAATCATGTGAGTACGAGTTCTTCTCTCTTCAACAATTTGGACTGTGACCTAACCAATGAAGACGAAGTCGTGCAGCTACGTAGTCTTCTAAATAAATACGAACACCTATTTATTCGTGGATATCCTAAGACTCGGGTCAACACCGGCGAGCTTGAAATCAGACTTAAAAACCCTGATAAATTCGTCGAAAGAAGACCATATCGCCTCAGTCCAGTGGAACGAGAGAAGGTTCGCACCATAATCCAAGAACTTCTGGAACATAAAATAATTCGTAAAAGCAAATCTCCCTACTCAAGCCCCATCATCTTAGTCAAGAAGAAGAATGGTGACGATCGGCTTTGTGTGGACTTTCGAGAACTAAACTCGAATACTCTACGTGACCATTACCCACTGCCGTTGATATCCGATCAGATTGACCAGTTGGCAAATGGTTATTTCTACACAAGCCTTGATATGGCAGCTGGCTTCCACCAGATTCCCATCGGTGAGACCTCCATAGAGAAGACCGCCTTCGTCACACCAGATGGATTATATGAATACCTCACCATGCCATTCGGTTTGAGCAATGCTTGTTCGGTTTATCAACGATGCATCAACAGAGCTCTGACATCATTGCTGGGATCAGCTGCACAAGTCTACGTAGATGACGTGTTAAGCAAATGCACAGATTTCTCTGAGGGTATCTCGCACCTGGAGCGAATCCTCATAGCACTGCAAGACTCGGGATTTTCTATCAACGCAGACAAGTGCAGTTTCTTCAAACGGTCCATTGAATATCTCGGAAACGTAGTTTCTGATGGCCAAGTACGACCAAGTCCACGAAAAGTAGAGGCCCTCGTCAAAGCTCCAGTACCCAAAACTGTCAAGCAAGTCAGGCAATTCAATGGTCTAGCTGGATATTTCAGGAAGTATATTCCTGACTTCTCTCGTGTAATGGTACCTTTGTACGAACTAACAAAACAAGGAGTAAAATGGACATGGACAGACAAACACGAAAAAGCTCGTAACACAATCATCGAATGCCTAACGTCTGCTCCAGTACTTACATTATTCCGAGAAGAAGCGCCCATCCAACTATACACGGATGCAAGCAGCCTTGGATTTGGTGCAGTACTGGTACAGGTCATCGATGGACGTCAACATGCAGTCGCCTTTATGAGCATGAGGACCACAGAGGCTGAAAGTCGCTACCACTCCTACGAGCTGGAGACACTAGCAGTGGTACGCGCTATAAAACACTTTCGCCAGTATCTATATGGTCGAAAATTCACCGTGATAACAGATTACAACGCGTTAAAAGCGTCAAAACACAAAAAGGATCTATTGCCAAGGATTCATCGCTGGTGGGCGTTCTTACAAAACTACGACTTCGAGGTAGAGTACCGTAAAGGCGAACGTCTCCAACACGCTGACTTTTTCAGTAGAAACCCAGTTGAGTTTGCAGTCAATGTTATGACAAAAGACCTGAACTGGCTAAAAATTGAACAGCGACGGGACGCTGAACTACGACCAATAATGGACAGCCTCAGTGATAATAACCAAGTAGAAGATTATGTGTTGGAGGACAACATCTTAAAGAAGAACGTCAATGATCCTACCTTCGGTCAGCAGCTCAGTACAGTCGTTCCCAAGTCTTTTCAATGGAGCATTATAAACTCTTTTCACACTGCATTAAAACACCCCGGCTGGGAAAAGACACTGCAGAAAATACGAGAAACTTATTGGTTCAACAAAATGAGTTCTACTGTACGAAGATTTGTGGATAACTGCGTTATATGCCGAACATCCAAAGGAAGATCCGGGGCCATTCAAGCCCAATTACACCCGATACAAAAACCGATGACTGCCTTCCAAGTTATTCATATGGACATAACAGGGAAGCTGGGCACTCCAGATGATCAGCAGTACGTCATAGTCACCATTGACGCTTTCTCGAAGTACGTTTTACTGTACTTCAGTACCAACAAAAACCCACACAGTACATTGGCTGCTCTAAAACGAACTGTGCATCTATTTGGCGCACCGGTCCAAATCATAGTCGATGGAGGAAGAGAGTTCCTTGGCGAGTTCAAAGAGTACTGTGACAATGTTGGAATAAATATCCATGCTATCGCTCCAGGAGTCAGCCGAGCGAATGGCCAAGTTGAAAGGGTCGTTGCAACCCTCAAGAATGCATTAGTAATGATTAAAAACTACGAAACAGAGCAATGGCACACCGTACTTGAAGAACTTCAACTGGCAATGAACTGTACAACTCATCGAGTCACCGGTGTTGCACCACTGACACTTATTACACAACGAAAGCACTGCGTACCTCCTGAGCTTCTCAACTTGGTGGATATTGACAACGAAACCGTTGATATTGAAGCGCTTACTCAACAAGTACAACAGAAAATGATCCGTTCCAGCGAACAAGACAGACAACGCTTCAACTTACATAAAGCCAAAATCCATCATTTTCAAAGAGGAGATTACGTATTGGTTAAGAATAATCCCCGCAACCAAACCTCGCTTGACCTTAAGTTCAGCGAGCCGTATGAAGTCAGCAGGATACTGGAAAATGACCGGTATTTGATAAAGAAAGTTGTGGGCAGAGGACGACCCCGCAAGGTTGCCCATGATCAGCTGCGCCGTGCTCCACAACCTGGTGATCAGTTGACCGTATCGGCGGGAAATGAATCACCTACTCACCAAGATCCTGCTGCTGAAACAACTGAGCCCAGTCCATCGACCTCACGACAATAACTACAAACACAGCCAAGCCACGACCTACAGGGTGAAGATAACCCATCAGTATAAATGGTAAGTAACTCAATTCAATAATTCCAAATAATCCGACGAGAACCTCCGAGAACTCTTCGAGAACCTCCGAGAACTCTACGAGAACCTCCGAGAACCCTACGAGAACTCTACGAGAACCTCCGAGAACTCTACGAGAACCTCCGAGAACCCTTCAATAAAACCTCCGAGAACCTACTAACTAGCATTGATATTCTCAAACTCACATAACAGTTGTGTTTATGCAGCAACTAAGATAGACAACGCAAGTTGCTTACAGATGCACTACTCAGAGAAGTTCTTTCTATTCTTGCAGGTCAATGAGATTTGACGAACAACCTACGAGACTCTACGAGAACCTACGAGACTACGAGAACCTATGAGACTACGAGAGCCTACGAGACTCTACGAGGACCTACGAGACTCTACGAGAATCCACAACAACTTACGAGAATCAACGAGGCTGGTGCAGAGCGCGCACCGCCTGTCAGTATGGCCGTATCGGCGCTAACAACGAGAATAATAGATTAATAATCTGATTGTCCTAAAATTACTTCATAAATCGTCAATTGATTACTTTGAGTTTATTATGATGTTAAATTAACGTTAAGCAGCATGTTATTATTTCTCTTATTGTAATTTCAATACTTAACCTAGAAACTTAAGAAACACGTGCACGTGCGCCGAGCCCTATAAATACGGCCGCACTGTCGGCGCTCGGTCATTCGTGTTCGAGCCGTCGTACAGTACGGACCTCTCTGGGACGTCGTTACGCTGCCCGTTGAATATACGAAGTTTACCTACTACTTGTGAAGTTTTCTTTCGAGGACCCAAACATGAGTCATCATCAGGAAGTCAACAATTGTGACGTCAGCAATGATGACGTCACACTTTTTAAAAACACTACGGAGGTGCCTCCTCCGTCATATATAATATAAAAGCTTGTCGTGAGATTCACCTGTGTAGATAAACAAGTAAGTTAAATAACATGATCTGATTGACTTTAATTTTTTTAAATTTGTAAACTAAGTAAATACGAGTACCTACTTAAATCTCGCGACAAGCTTTTATATCATATAAATTGTGTAATGACGTTATAAGTTGATAGTAAAAGTTATAAAAGAAAAGTTTATTTTATTCTTTTTAGCGCATTTAAATAAAAGCTTGTTTTTAAAAAGTTTTTACTACTTTTAATTTATTTCTCCTCGTTTCTTTTTTTTTGTCTATACTTACTTATATTATAAAGTGGTAAAATTTGTTTGTTTGTAAGTTTGTATGTAGGGGGTAATATCTGGAACCACCAGTCGAATTTGCATTTGTAGCTAGGTATTTCACTCACTCTATGACCCTTTGGATCCGAGTAAAATGAAAAAGTCAGATAGAACGCTAAGCGAAAATGAAGTGTAGCGGGGGCAGGGACCCAAGTTTGCTATTTTTATAAATTCGTCATTCCAACACGATCCCACCAACATCCCATTGTCATTTTGCTAAAAGTTCGTAATCTGCTAAATTCATAATGATTGATCATTGGTCGATCAATGGCACAGAAATTATACGATACTCGTAACGAATTAAAAGCAATGACTGCACAATGACGTTCTAATGGTAGGTCACTGATCAAAGGAACTGTCAAAATTCTAGCATAAGTCAGTAATTCATTTTTCATTATGTACGAGATTACCATTCTATGCCATTTGTTTCAATGGAGTGTCAGTGGTTGACCATTGGAAAGTCATAATGACGCCATTGTCTGTGTGGTGCCGGACTTAAAGAATAGCACCACCCCATACTTCCCGTGGGTGTCGTAAAAGGCGACTAAGGGAGACCGGAGAATGGGCAGCAGCGTTCTCTATGCATTACACCATCATACCATACTGCGATCGCCAACCCGCCTGCCAAGCGTGGCGATTATAGCAAACCCCCCCCAAAATTGGGGGAGGCCTATGTCCAGCAGTGGACGTCTTTCGGCTGAAATGATGATGATGATGATGAATGACGCCATTATATTAGTAGATTACCATGCTTGTCAAAATCAATAGACCATTCTGACACTATTGTGAAAGGCTTGAGGCCCAGGTGATGAGATGCGACAGGATGGGTCGGGGGAACAAAAAATTTACGCTAACAAACTCGCGGGCAGAAGCTAGTTCAGATATATTTTGTCAAAGATCTTCTAGAACTTAACTAAAGTATAATAATTTAATCAACAGAAGCAAGACTCGAGTCTGCAATAATTGATCATTCACGCATGGCTGATTTGGAAAATGCAGTTAAAGAGTATGCAGAACAAATAAATGCACTTGATACTGGTCTGTCCTCTCAGGTAATATGCTATATGTTTATTATTATTGTACTTTCACCTAATGATAGTTAATTACAATTCTGCATTCTATACTGTTTTTAGATGACGAACTACCAAGAACAATTGACACAAATGCAACATGATTTAGAAATTGGATTAGATACAATGGCTGAAGTGTTAGCTAACTCTGGTGGAGACGCTGAGGGTATGTACTCATCGCAGCAGTAATTAAATGAGCCTTATAAAATATTTTAAACAAGAAACCTAAAGAATGTTGAATTACCTAATTATCTTACATAGGAATGATTTTTTCTAATTTACAGCCGTGGCTGAGTTGCATTCGCATTTCACGAATATTCAGATGGACTTTGAAATTACGGCGTTTCAACAAAAAGAGTTGAAAGATGCACTAGATTCAATAGCCTATGATCTCGAAGTTAGTACCTAATACTACATACTCTGTTTTTATATGATTGAACACAAGTGTAAACGATGTTTGTCTTCGTCATCAGAATTTATGGAAAGAAATAGAAATGTTGAGAGATACAAAATCAGATCGAGAAGAAGTAACAGATGCTCTGCGCGACAAGGCTGGTATTTATGAGCTCAACGGACTGGTTTCGATACAACAGTTTGAAGCCGTGCGAGGTGATTTTCAAAAGCGTATCCGTGCTGCATATGATAAATTTAACAATCAGGAGAATATCTGGCAGGTTAGTTAGTGGTGTTTGTTTACGAAATATATGAAAATCTTCTTTCCTTGACCCATTATGTAGACTAAGCCTGGGTTGCATCATCTTACTTTAACTTTAACAAACGTCAAAAGTCTGTCAAACTGCATACAAAAATCACCGGTTTTAAAGTTACGGTTAAAGTCAGATGATGCAACTCAGCCTTAATGTCTTATTATTCCCCCACCTGAAAAACTTTTTTCAGAAAGCCATAGATGACACAGTTAAAGTGCTTAACGAAAAAGCGGATCTGGTTCAAGTATACTCTTTGAGAGACGAAGTCAAAAAGTATCTTAATAGGATAAAAGCGCGCATGCAAATAATATCGGACATTGTTGGGGAGCCGAAAAGTTCAATAGTCAACAAGAAAGTATTCCGGGATACTGTATGTCTATCTTGTGGTAGTCCAGCACACATGGACTTGGAAGAACCGTGCAAGGTTCCAGCGCTGCCAAAATTTCCTTCGGCCAGACAGCCAGCTGAAGGGGCCGAGGCGGAATCACAAACCAAAGAAGGCGGAGATTATAAACCTTGTTTTCCTAATTTACCTATATCACACGCAAGGGACCCAAGGTACAGTCTCAGCCAAAATATTTTCATCACTGTTCATTGCACGATAGAATCTGCTTTACCGATTCAGCATAATACCTATACTATAATATATAAGAGTTGTAATGTCAATCCCGCAGAACGTCAATCCAGCCATCTTCTTTACAGTCCTAGCTTTCACAGTTATTTACCCCTGACAGCGGCAACCCAATAGCAACCTTATTGTTACGATGATAAAGTTCACATTGATATTTGACAGTGATGCAAAATCAAATAAGTGAAAGGATTGTATATGTCCGACCGAACAAAATATGACACTAACAGACTCTGGCAATTTTTTATCTTATTTATTTATATTTCATAAAATCCCCTTTTAATTTTTTGCAACAGGGACTCTGTTGCAAAAAATAAACACATATTTTCATTTTTTCCTTATTTGCAAAATAGCTGGGCAAACGTCATCTAAAACTATTCCAAATGTCAAGTTAATAGCATTAGTAGTTCTTGAGATACCCAGCTGTGACAGACAAACAGACAGACAGACTGAGTCTCACCATAAGGGTTCCGTTTTATCATTTTGGTACGGAACCCTAAAAAGAAGGAAATATACCCAGTAGCTCACAGTTAGTGAGACGCCGACGCTAGCGCACGTAGTTTGTTTACTCCGTATTGCTTAAGTCAAGTTTCGGAGTACCCACATAAGTTGAGAATGGAAGAAAAAAGTGTCGGAAATAACGCGAAAAGCAGCGATTCGATGATTACTTCGATTTCCTTTGCGGGTGAGGTGAGTAATAGTAATAACCAGAAGGATTGCGAGATGGATAGTGAAAGAATTGCGGACAAAATGGCCAGGGAAAAGGGCGATTAAAGCTGCAGCGAAGAGGGTTTTATAACGGTGATCAGAAGGCGACCTAAGCGCCTTTTAAAGAGTGAGTCTGGAATTGAAGGCAAATCGGGGAAGGAGATAAGAGAAGAAAATATGAAGAAGAAAGAAGAAAATATGACACATATAAGATTAGCTTAGATTAGTGAGTCAGAGATATTAGAGTCATTAGAGACTTCGTGCAAAATATTATCAGTTAGAAGACTAACGTACCTTTGTAAGGTAAAAGCCTCTAAATAAAGAAAGATTTAAAAAAAACCCCGTAGCTGAAAATGTATCGGAACCAATGTCTCCAGTTTGCCCCCTACCACGCGCCATTGCTACACAAGCCGTTCAGTAAAAGCAAATCCGACGTCGTGCACACACACTCGCAGTTCATAAATCAGAACTTACTACACAATCAATTAAATATAAACCTTATCTCATCAAACACAGCATGCATTTATCATGCACCGTACAAGCTACGCACATAAAAACTATTTTTTGTATTTCAATGATTGCTCCCCAACCTTGACCCCAACTAATAATGCAATCAAATCTTTATAAAAATAATATTTTTTGTATTCGAAATTTGTATAATCAACAGATCTCACATATGTAAGCGATACTGCGGTGGTTCACACACTTTGGTAAGTGATGGATTAAACCGGGTTCTACCAGGCTTGGTTGTGCAACAAGTCCCAAGGACAATCAATGTAGCGCCTGGGACTGATGGAAAGGTTTGAAAATGTTCACTTGTCCAGGTAGGCCACACGTCACTGGTACCAAAACTGCGGAGTAATTGCGTATCACACATACAATGGCAATCGATGGCACAGCCTTTCATTTTGCCCGTTCAGACAACTTCATTGCATTATTTATGTTGTTGAGCAGACGAATTTTTCAAACCTATGAAGCAATGCATTAAAACTTTCCTTCAAATGTTCAAAACTCTCGACTTGTGATTGAAAGTGTGTAACTCAATTAGGGTGCTCAGCTGACCTCGTATTCTATTGCAACTCCGTACTTAAATGCCCTGTTTTTCTCGTGGTTGCAAGCTCGACTGCTGAGCCTGGACCACAAGGTGCTGATTCGTTTCCCTGGGAATCGAATCAGCACGGGCAAAGTGTGATTGGATTTTTCCTTTAGGAATTTCTTAGTATTAGCCCGGAGTTTGGAAGTTGGCAGTGTGTCACCCCCGTGCCTCAAAATTGCTCAAAAAGCACGTTAAAGCATTGGTCCTGCGCCTGATCTCTCTCCAGTTGTGATTGCGTGCCTTCCCATCGGACTATGAGAGTGAGGGAAGAGAGGGAGTGTACCTATCTGTGTTTGAGCACACACTAATTGTGCACTATATTATTATACACCACGCCGAAGGCTAGTCTTTGTTGAAATTGGCTACTATGGCCTAAATAGGGTCTGGAGGACTATTATTATGGTAGGTCAGTTCAAGGTCAAAGTGTTAGGTACCACTGACGTGCGGTCGGTACTATTGCAGTATTCAAAAAATTCATTAAGTAATTTAATTTACAATAATATCTATTCTAGATGTATTTGATGGATGAACAAACCATAAAGAAACCGTGCTTGCCGTGCAATAAGCCAAAACTCTCACCAATTACCCAGCCTGAGCTTGAGCCTCAAAAACAAGGTGCCTTTACGTCTTTTTTTTTCTATTTCTCTCTTGTTGATTTTGTAATTTGTTATAGGTTATCCTAATTACCTCCTCAAATGATAGATCAGCTGTTCAATTCCCGTACCTAGCAGTACAGAGGCAGAATACTGCCTCTGTACTGTCGTCTGTGTTGAGCAAAACGGACAGTGCTATACATACTGCATAGCTCCATCCCTCTTTTACACTGGAATCATGATGGCATTAAACCGTCATAATACGGCACCAGGTGTTTTTGACAGATTGAGACCGTTTGGGCGCATTATGTCCAATTAGCAAAATGTCCAACTGTCCAATTCTCAATTGGTCCAATTCGCAATTGGTCCAGTTCGTAATTGGTCCAGTTCGCAATTAGTCCAATTCGCAATTGGTCCAGTTCCAATTAGGGGGTAAGAGGCAGTTTTTGTCACGGCCCCCACGTGAGATTCCACAGAAAGGTAAACTGTGTTCAAAGCTCAAAAGAGATGACGTGCGTTCTGTATTTAAACTTAAACCTACTGATAGCTGTATCCCATAATAAAAAAATAATAAAATTAAATTCCTGACATTTCCTTGTATGTACATTTTTGAAACAGTAGGTAGTATTTGTCAAATCCAACTTTCATATATTTAAAACACTGAAATTTAAACGTCGCAACAGAGCATTCCACACAAAACTGCATTATTTTCGAAAAGTCTTCTTGGAATGGCACCTAAAATCTATAAGTAATATGCTTCCTATTGAAATCAAAGAATTAAATGAAATACTTGATTTCAAAAAGCTTTATTAAAACTATTATATAGAAAGGTATATTACTCTGTAGTACCTAGATGACAGATTTTAATTTATTAAATTCATTCCATAATCGTTATTAGTTCCAGTTTTTTTATATATCACTATTATTATATTTTTTTTCTTTTAGTTGAAAGCTGTTAGTCATTATATTAAATATCATTAAATTATTGCCTATTGTTTTAAATGTTAACAAATTAATGACTACTATATCAATTACTATTAAATTATTGCCTTTTTTTTAAATTATTGATTATTATTAATATATTAATTAATACTGAATTATTGGCTAGGTGCAAAAGTCTTGAATTATTTATGCCTAAAGGCGGGTCATGTTTATAAACTGTAACACCATATTTTTACCTGTGTACACCACAATAAATAATTTGAATTTGAATTTGAGATTGGGTGAAATTCGGCTCAAAGTAAAAATGCATATTATTATAATTTATGATCAATTCTTTTATTTGGAAAAAAATCACAAATCTTTATAAATAATTTGAGATTTAAATATCGTTAATTAAGAACAAAAACAGTTTTGGTACGAGCATTGGTCACCACGCTTACTCAAGCCGGGTTGGTGATTTCAGACTTAAAAAAATCACGTAATGTAGTAATGTCAGTCATAATTTTTTTTTTTTTTATGGAATCAACATAATTATGGGTAGTAGTTCACTCAACGAATGACCCAAAAGGAGATGTAGAGTGTGAGCTAGGCCCTAAGCGATTTCTTCAGAAAGTTGTTCAGAGTGCTTAGGGAGTAAGCATACCTACTAAAAGTCCCCGGGTCTAGGAGATAGGCGTGGGGGCATATACCTAATTAACGATTGTAATTTGAATTGGTCAATTTGCGAACTGGACAATTTGCTAATTGGACAATTTGCGAATTGGACAAATTGCGAATTGGACAAATTGCACATTGGACATTGTGTGAATTGGACATTTTGAGCCCACCGGACATTTTGCGAATTGGACATAATGCGCCCAAAGGATTGAGACCGAGTTTAGAATGTGAACGGTCTTTATAATACGGAAATTGCCCTCAGATACTTATTTATAATTAAAACACGAAAGTGTAAGTAGCTTTTTAAGTACGCAGGTACAGTCAGCCACATAGAAGTGGCAATAACATTGACAGCGCCTTCATGTCGTAGTAGTCGCGGTTTTCGTAGTGCAACTGTAACCGAGACCACTTAGGGGAAGCGGAGGCGGAAAAAAAGAACGATCTTTTAATGATCAAAATTTAGAAAAGGCAAACTATATTCCACAGAAAAAAATTAAAATGTTGCTTCGTTGTCTACGTCTAGGCTTGGGTACTGAACCTGACAATGGCGGTGACAGGGTAGCACCTATATTTATATGAAGGGGAGTAAAAACTGGATAAATCGAGTTATACTCGTATCTCCACCACAATAAGGGGTCTTCGCTTAGTTTTGGAGCCGATTTTCTTTCTTAGACCTCCGATACAACTCCTTTAAAAACTTGCGGAAACGGTTGCGAATGCGGAGGTACTATTACTTGCGGAAATTCCGCATTTGCGGAGGCGGAAGAAAAGTTCCATTGCAGCCCTAAGTGCAAGCATTACCTACCACAAAAGCACGGTTGACAGTAGGTAGCTACTTACAAGAAGTAGGTATCTTACCTACTTCAAATTTTCAAACTCTTAATTATATTTTTTGTCTTGTCAACAGCTCCAGTAGACAGTATTGACGAATTTGGGAATATTTCTTTGACTCCACCCGCACATGAAATATCCTACAACTGATTTGTTTGGCTCATATATTTTAATGTTCTTTAAATTAATAGAAAATAAATACTTACATAATCATAAACACCTTTTATTTATTTATCTTATTGTTTAGTAGGTACCGCTGAATGCAACTGTCGTTTACCAAAACAAACTCCAACTCGCTTTACAACACCTTGCTCTAATAATTGGAAATTCCTACTGTAGGTATTCCGCGGCACCCGGCTAAACTGGAAGCCAAACCCATTATAGTTTGGAAAAGGCTGGGCAGGGCAGACAGAGATAATGGTGAATTAAGTATGCTCTTTTATGTATTTTTATTTTTTATTACATTACAATGTAGGTAAGTATGTTAAGAACGGGCCAAATGCGTGTTGGACTACGCACAGTGAAGGGTTCCTTTGGAATGAATATTAAAATGTATGCATGCACAGTATTGTTTTTATCGACCGCAAATATAAGTTTCTATTGCATAGTTTGCATTTATACAAAGTTATTTTTTTCTATTTTACAATAAATAATGTTACGAGCTTCGGGGTTCGTGATAATAAAAACTGCCGATTTAATAACCGAAAATTGAAACTTTAATTAACAACACTAATTACAACTCAAACACACTAATTACAAAACACAATTGCAATAGATCGCTTTAAGTTGCACTTGTGACCGCTTCGGATGTTTTCGCTGGTATCGCCGTATCCAAACAGTGTCGCTCGCGGCTCACGCCGGCCTTATATACAGAGAGCCGCAGAGAGTTCTAGAACCTTCCATTGTAGAAACATTTAGAATGTTCGAGTACATACAGGCCCCGATCGACCAGATGTCGATAGTTCCGGAAAGTTCTAGAATGTTCTCGCATCGAAATTTCTAGAAGGGTCTTGACTACTAGTTCCGCTACTCGATACCAGATGGCGCTAGTGGTAACTACTCTCACCATGTACCAGACACAAAGACATTAAAGTATTTACAAACCAGACATTAATTGTGGCGCGCAACACTGCCCCCTCCTAAGACATGCTCGTCCCGAGCATTATCGGCCCCATAATAACGCGCCAGTCGATCCACGTGGACGATCTTAGGAGTACCTCTTGCACCTTTCTGTATCCGGTAGGTTACGTCATTCATCTTTGTCACAATCCGGTACGGTCCGTCCCATTTAGCTTGAAGCTGAGATTTCCCTTTGCTGCGGACTGGATTGTGCAACCACACTAGTGAACCTTCGTCGAACCCTTTATTGTTCATTTTACGGTCACAACGGGTTTTCGTCTTCTAAGTGATTTCTTCAGAAATACTTACATCTATGATTGTACAGGCTGCTTAGGAAGTGAACATACTAAAAGTCCTGACGTCTAGAAGGTGAGCTGGCGTGGGGTGGACTTGGGTTTTTCGCATAAATCTCAAAAACGGTACATCGTAGGGAAAAAAACTGTAATCCTTTTTTTCCGAATTTTCAACCGTATTCGAACTATATGCTCCGGAAAAGTAAAAAGCCAAAATAATGGAAACGTAAAAACCTCAGTGGTGGCAAGTGGCAACGATTGATGCTGCTGAAACTCTGACCTCTATCATACAAGTGTATAATACAGGTCAGTGTGCTGAAACCATAAACGGTCTAGCTAGTACCAAGTTAAGTTACTGTAAAAGCCCGAACTGCGGAAAATCTTTGGATTTACTGGTAAATCTTAAGATTTAGCAGTAGGTAGTTAAGTAATAATCATCAATTTCTGACTTTTACCGGAAATCTTAGGTTTTACCACAGATACCGGTAAATGTTAGTTTTCAGAGTAAAACAATGCCGTTAATAATCACAAACTATTTATTCAACATTACTATCATTATTTTAAAAATGTCTTTGAAACATCTCCGGACCCTCGTATCCCGGACCTTTGGAACGAGTATGAGGGGACAAAGCCAGCGCAGCGGCCCCTTAGACAATTTTAAATCATGAGGAGGCATCAACCGACGATTATCCCTGTATGCACTATGCAAGTGCACCCAAGGGCAACCCCCGGTTGGTGCAGGACTATTGCAAAGCATGGAAACAAAACATAATTATTGGGCTATGAGTTTGCGTGGTTATAATGGATTGGTTACCTTGAACTATGTAAGAAGTATGTCCCCTGCCTGACCAATGTTATACATATACGAGTATTCATCATTTCAGCCGAAAGACGTCCACTGCTGGACACAGGCCTCCCCTAAGCACCTCCACTACGACCGGTTCTGCGCTATTCGAGTAAGTGTCCACACTTCTGGATGAACGTAGAATGTCGAACCCAAGATCCTCAATTCAAATTATGTTGAAGACCGGTTTCCACTGTAGAAAACCGGACTAAGGTAACCAACTGGTTCTTCCAGAAACCGTATTAAAATGAAAAAAATATTCTAAGGGATAAAAAAGCCGTCCCGCCTGCGCTATCGAGGAACGAATCTCGCGTCCAGGCCCCAGACGCTCCTCTAGATCCTGGCGGCGAGACGAATCTCTCGAGGTGCCTCTCCTGGAATTGAACGGCTATCAGGACAATCCCGGAAGTATGGTCAAGATCCCTACCAGCATCTTACTGAAATAGTTCCTTCCTCCGAGCACGTTTGCTCTTGCGAATCTCCACTCAAGCCGGCCAATAAAGGCAAGAAAGAGGTGGTGGCTCTGTTCCTCGACATTGTTAACTCCAGCCGGCTAATAAAGGAAAGCCAGAGGTGAGGACCAAAAATTCTCCCGGGAATCGACCCCACGGACCCTCCGTGGGGTCGCTACTGCCTATCAGCTCGCCTCTTACTATCATTAGGTATTATTATACATACAAAATAAAATCAGCAGCAAATAAATCAAAAGCAATATGGGATATCATTAATCAGTCAAAACCAAAATTACCCAAAAATACTATTGCAAGCATTAAAATGGAGAATAAAAGAATAACACAACCTCGTGACATAGCTAATATCTTTAACGATTATTTCATTGATAAAATTAAACCTGTCTGCAATACTGGCATACAAATTACTTCAAGTATATCCAAACAGAATAACTCAATGTTTATGGCTCCTAGCCACGAAAATGACATAAAACAAATAATAAAAACCTTAAAAAACACGAAGAGTGTAGGTCATGATGGTATAGCCACACAAACAATAAAGTATGTGTCAGACAGCATTAGTGGTCATCTAAGTCACATAATTAATTTAAGTATAACGCGAGGTATATATCTGACCAAACTCAAAACTGCCGTAATGAAACCTTTGTATAAAAAAAACGAAAGGGATAAAACGGAGTCATATAGACCTATTGCACTTGTGCCTATTTTCTCAAAGATATTTGAAAAATACATTTATGAACAAATTAATAAATATTTAATAAAACATGACATTTTGATTGACGAACAAAAAGGTTTTAGAAAATATGAAACTATTAATATGGCTATTTACGATTTTTTAAATACAGTTATCACAAATGTTGACAATAATGTACCAGTATGTTCAATGTACTGCGATATGACTCAAGCATTTGACTATGTAGATCACAATATCTTACTTAATAAGTTAGAAGCCTACGGAATAAGAGGAAATATCCTACAGCTTATCGAGTCATATTTAAAAAACCGAAAACAATATGTGGAAATATCACAGATAGATCCCAAAACAAAGAACGAAAGGATCTATCATTCGCGTGATAGAACAATCACATATGGTGTGCCACAGGGCAGCGTGCTTGGCCCCCCTCTATTTTTACTATACATAAATGACCTACCAAAAGCTACAAAACATCATATGACATTATTTGCCGACGACAGCACAGTTACCATTGACTGTAAAGACAAACAAAATAATGATAATGACATTACTAATACCATATATTCAATTATAAAATGGTTAAATAACAATAATCTTAAGATAAATATTGACAAAACCAAATTAATGACTTTCAACCAACGCTAAAATCTACCTATGAATATTTATTATGATAGTAAACAAATTAATCAATTACTTGATTAATTTGTTTACTATCATACGCACACACGTCTAAATTCCTAGGCTTAACCATAGACCAACGACTAGATTGGAAAGCACACACATTAGATTTGGCAAAGAGACTTAGCAAATCAGCATATGCTTTATATAAACTTGCGCCAGTCACAGGAATGGATGCTATTGTAACAGCATACCATGGCATGGCTGGTTCATTATTAAGATATGGAGTTATCTTTTGGGGAAAGTCGACAAATGGGGAGCTTATTTTTAAGGCCCAAAAAAGGTGCATCAGGGCAATGTTTGCGTTGAAATTCACAGACACTTGTAAACCTTTTTTTATTAAATGTAAAATACTAACATTACCCTGTATGTACATTTTCGAAGCTGCAGTATTTGTAAAAACCAACCCAGAACTATTTCCTAAGCTATCAGACAGAAATAACCGGAGTCGACGGCACGCCAATATGTTGTGCTCAAGGCAATCCAAAACAGCACTGATGCGTAATAGTATTTTCTGTATGGCTCCAATGATTTATGATCACATACCAGAATCAATTAAAATGTTAAACATTAATCTTTTTAAAAGACATTTAAAGAAGTTTCTTGCTAGTAAAGCCTACTATACTATTTCTGAGTTTCTGGAAGAAAAAATTTTAGGTACACTAACCTAAAATGTTGTGTGTTTTATATGTTTTAATTAATACCGTTTATTTAAATTACTGACATCTGACATCAATCTGTAATAGTGTAAGCCCTAATTTTGACATTTATATTTTTATTGTAATTAATTTGACATTAATTGACATTAATTTGACTAATGTTTTTATATACATCGGGCATATTTTTTAAATTTGACAGTAACTAAGTATCATGTTTTATGTTCATGTGTTATTAATTTTTTAACAAACATAATATTTGCATGCCATAGTATGTGGCAAACATGTCTCTGAACTGTTTCTTTGATTTTATGTCATCCTGCATGCAAGTTTTTATTTTTATTCTTGTATGTATACACATGTTTGGGCAAATAAATTTATCTTATCTTATCTTATCTTATCTTATCTTATTGTTTTTAGTCAAGTCATAGAACATGTTTAACATGCGGCGTGGACGTGGGGCGGGCGCGGGTTCGGGAACGCGCGCGGGCAGCCTGTCCGTACCGGAGTGCAACTGCGTTCTGCGTGTTGTCGACTGTCATACTGAACTTCGAAGTTCAAAATACCGATGTACTGTATTCATAAAGTTTAAAATTACGAATTACGTGAGTTAGAAGGTACGCTATAACGAATTACTTGATTTAGAATGTTCATGATCGCGATGTACGGAACTTCGAAAGTTTGTTATGACGAATTACTTCATTGAGAATGTTCATTATCGCCATGTACGGAACTTCGGAAGCTTGCCATGACGAATTACTCAATTTAGAATGATCATTTTTCAATTTCGTAATTAGACACTATTTTTCTTGTTAGTAATTGATGTGTATTAATAATATGCATAACAAAATTGAATAATGGATTCGAAAAAAAAATAATTACGAAATTATAAATAGCTATTGTGCATAAATGCAGTGCCTACATTTTGGTTCTCGATAATGATCATTCGAAATAGAGTAATTCGTCATAGCAAACTTTCGAAGTTCCGTACATCGCGATGATAAACATTCTCAATGAAGTAATTCGTCATAACAAACTTTCGAAGTTCCGTACATCGCGATCATGAACATTCTAAATCAAGTAATTCGTTATAGCGTACCTTCTAACTCACGTAATTCGTAATTTGAAACTTTATGAATACAGTACATCGGTATTTTGAACTTCGAAGTTCAGTATGACAGTCCGTGTTGTCGTGTCCAGTGTTTATCGAAATTTATTAGGATGAAGAAGACTTATTTTTATTAGAAAAAAGCTCGAACTAATTTGAGATACTACTCTCTAACGAGAGCGCGACGCGCACCCACTGCGACCAGGACCACTTGTATGAACGAGCCATGGCGTGAGTTACCCGCGCGCTCCCCGCGCCGAGCAGCCAGCGCTTGCTTAATATCCCTCCTCCTCCTCCTCGAGTCGTATTCCTCATTACTGAGGGTCGTGATCCTCCCTTGAAAACATCTTTTCCCTGACGATGTTTCTTCATCTCTGTCTACTATAATGGACACTCAAAGGAAGTTCAGAATATGTTTGAGTTCGCCGCGCCGCGCCCGCCCTGCGCCCTCACTGCCAGTCTGGTAACCCTTAGAAAAATAAAATGCAGAAAAAATAAAACAATAAAACAGTCTTTTGATAATCATTTCGTTGTTTGGTACAATCATTATTATTAGTCAAAACATGATTTAGAAAAATAAAATGCAAAAACATACTTTTCACTAATCAACACCTACTTTAGCTAGTTAAGTACGAGTAAGCTAAACCTTCATATTAGCATAGTTAAAAAACCGGACAAGAGCGAGTCGGACTCGCGCACCGAGGGTTCCGTGCCATCATGTTTTTAAATTTTCATCGGCGAGGCCTATATTCGTTAGAGAATTTTAACACTGTGCTCTGTGGTATAGAATATTGCAGTTTTATGTCAGCGCCATCTCTTGACCCATAGTGGAACTAATGTATCTTTTGTTGATGATTTCTGAATAAGTGTGCTATTTAGAGACTTCGTTTTATTTTTCCTGTAATCCTTACATTAACTTCTATCACATACAATCATTTCAGATTTGTCTCTTTGCAAACTTCGGAGATAGGGGGGAATAGTAGATTGTTATACAAGGGTCGGAAGGAATCAATTCCCATACGAGGCATTTAGACGCCCGAGCGCAGCGAGGGCGGCTATAGTCCGAGTGGGAATTGATGACTTCACCCGCGTTAAACACTCTACTTTTCATTTCGAATTTAAGGAAAGTAAAAAATAGTAGTTTTTCTAAAATATTTATTGATAATAATTACATGAATAATAGGTACCTATTTCTAAATATTTTAAATTTGAAGTATGGGACACACCACGTCACCGCCACATGAGTAGATTCTGTGTCACCGCCGTTCCGCTTTGGGCCCTTATTATTATCATTCTGTCTGCATTCTTACTTTTACCATTTTTCATAAATTACTTAGAAAACACGATAATCTTGATAAAAATTACTAAAAATTGTGTTGCGACGTGACACTTTTTAGTGCTGACCCAACTTTCTTATTTCGATTCAAAACTTGTATACAGCCTAATCGATACCTACTCGCAATAAAAAAAAAATGAAAAAAAAATTGTAGAAACTGAATAAAAACTCTTTAAACTAACAAAATGTATTGAAATGTAAAGTGTTTGCAGAATAACCAACCTATAGAATTAATTAATTATCATCATTCTCAAAAAAACTTCTGGTAAGCCTACCTAAAAAATGTTTACTGGGAATTCTGTAGTAAACTATTAGAAAGTATCAAAAATAAAATCCACAATAAATAATTGTCCAATAAATTAAAATAATTTTAAACAGCGGTCGCATTCCGAATATAAAATCAATTATAGAAGCATTTCGGCGCGAAATTCAGTAAATGAGGTACCTATTGGCCTGTCTGTTATTGACATGATATTAGAAGAGATTGAAATGATATTAGAAAAGCATAAATCATTATTATAAACAATGCTTATTGTATTTATTGCTTAAAATATTTTTATTTTATAGTGGTAATGATTAATACGTATTATTGAACCTGTGTTTGAATATTACGTTAAAACCTGGGCATTTTCGTGTTGTTTATAATATTATCAATAACATTTGTCACATTTTAAATCTTATCTACATCTGTGTGTGTGAAATTTGTTAAAAGTAAAAATGTAAACACATACGATTGGCGCGAAACTTCGACATTAGATATCAAAAAAAGTTCATTACCACTACTTATTTATCTTAAACTATGGATAAATACGTCAAATAATTAAATCATGTAGCACAGCCCCATTATGGTAAAGTCAAGATGTTCAAAATCCCCAATTTTTATGTTTTTTAGCCTCGACCACAACTGACATCCAAATGGTAATTATCGTACCTATGTAATATGTATGTTGAATTTATTCAAGGTAAATTATTAACTTGTGCGCTAAATCTGAAAGATTTAATGGCGTTAACATAATGAGATTTTTATCCAACTCTCCTAATTAACGCACATTCATAAGATTTGATGGGTAGCATAATAAATATTTACATAATCAATTAAGGGTGTCGTATGTCTGACTAAGCTGACTACCTAACTAAATATAGTTCTATTTTTAAATTTCATTCCCGCCCTAGGGAGGGAAGCAATTACTTTGAGACTCTCCCGCCCAAGGGTGGGAAGCAGCGTTTTCCACCCGCTATTCGGATCAAACAAACACTACTTTCCGAGTATGAGAGATGAAAAAGTTTTTTTTTTTTTCATTTTTCAATAAAAGTTGAAAACTATGCGGCCTAAAAAAAAGAAAAAATGTTTGAGAATGTGCAAACTGCACTCTTTCATATGATAACCCCATGCCCTAGTAGCCCCACCTCGAATTTTTCAGACCAGTCCCAATCTTTTTTTATTTCTTTCTTATTTGCAAAATAGTTGGGCAAACGTCATCTAAAACTATTCCAAATTTCAAGTTGAAAGCATTAGTAGTTCTTGAGATATCCAGCTGGTGACAGACAGACAGACAGAGTCTCACCATAAGGGTTCCGTTTTACGATTTTGGTACGGAACCCTAAAAAGGATTTTACTTGTAGCAACATGATGAACTATTACGGCATTTAGAATTGGTTTCGGATATTTACCGGTGTCTGTGGTAAAACCTAGGATTTACCGACTGAATGCCGTAAAAGTCCGAAATTAAAGATTATTATAGAACAACAAGCTGCGCCCCGCGGCGCAGTGAAACCGCGTCAATGTTGATCCCGTGGGGATATCGGGATAAAAAGCAGCCTACATGTTAATCCAGGGTATCAGCTACCTCCATACAAAATTTGATCAAAATTGGTCCAGCCGTTTGAGCGTGAAGATGTAACAAACATATAAACACACACACACACACTCACAAACCTTCGCGTTTATAATATTACTGTGATTCGGACTTTTACAGGTGAGACTTGGTAAATCTTAGAATATACCGGTAAATCCTAAGATTTACCGCAGTTCGGGCTTTTACAGTAACATACATACAATAAAAAGTGAAAGTACTTACTAATACAAAGTATAAGTTACACATACATTACTAATCTGTGCTGCTGCCGTTGTCATGTCAAATGTCAGCTGTGTCAGCGTCATTGCCATTTTGACGTACAATGCGATTCAAATAAGAATAGGAACGTCAATGACCTCTATCTGTCAAATGTTTATTGAAAAGTACGGCTTGCAAAGAAAACTTATTTGCGTATCAATAACTTTTTTTTTGTTTAACCAAGTCATAGATAAATCAAAGTGAAAAAAACATCAAAAAATTAGTCATAATATTTTTTTTTGTTTAAATGCTACTTTCTTTCTTATTTTCATAGTTGACAACAGTTCACCAGAAAGTAAAGAAGATGCCAGCCGCCATCTTGTCGTTGTTGGGTGTTAAATGCTCTGTGGTTGTTGGTGTGCTTCTTCGTGAGACTGAGTACTAGTGGAATGTTACTGTTTCTTTCGTTAATTCTGTATGTTACGTGGTTGTTTCCTGTTAAATTTGTTATTGTTGGTTATTTGTTGACGATGACCACTCAAACAGTGATGCAGACATGAGCGGAATTGAAAAAAAAAATGTTTTCGTAAATAATTAATGTTATTAAAAAATATCTTGTTTTGCTCACCCTACCCAATTTATTCGATTTGACAGCTATGACGTCACAACATGGCGCTAAGTCGATCCTATTCTTATTTGAAACGCATTGTATTCGTCTGACGTAAACTGCAAAAAGATTGTGGAATTTTGTGGGGTTATGATACGATGAAAACTATACGAAAACTGTTTTGATTTTATCTGCGGCCTCATTTATAAGGTAAACTAATTCAACAGTAACTTAATTCATACGTAACGTCTATCTCTATCTTTTAATAGCTAGGTTATAAGTGGTATTATATTTATTTTTCAGCCAGATTGAACGTTTGTAAGAATGCATAAAATACTTGAGTTTCAAGCTGTTGTGCTGGCTGCAGGGAGAGGCTCCCGATTGCCTGATGTCGGTGGTTCTGTCTCCAAGTGTCTCCTACCTGTGGGGCCTTACCCTGTGCTGTGGTACTCATTGAACTTGCTTGAGAAAATCGGGTTTCAAGGTACGTTTTTGTTCTTATTTATTTAGGGGTGCTTTTTAGTCAATTTTTTTTAATCCATTTTATAATCAGTTAACATTGCAATATTTTAACATATTTAAAGTTTTTAAATCCCCTATCATTTAAAATTTATTTTTTCAGAAACTCTTGTGGTTGTACTGGATGAAGATAAGTCTAACATTTTAAATGCACTAGAAAAATGTCCTCTGAAAATTAAATATGAATTAATAGTAATCCCTTCGGATGAGGACTGGGGCACGGCAAACTCATTGAAACATATCAGTAGCAGAGTGACAACTGACCTACTTGTGGTCTCTGGAGATCTCATCACTAACATCAACCTGAATGAAGTCTTGAATGTTCATAGAAAGTATGATGCCGCCCTCACTACATTATTCTTTAACAATGGCCCAGAAGAATGGATTGAACTCCCAGGACCAAAAACTAAGGCTAAACCAGACAGAGATCTTGTTTGCATTGATAAAGAAACACAAAGGCTTGTCTTTTTGGCCAGTGCCAGTGACTTTGAGGAAAATGTGACAATACCCAGAATGCTTGTGAAGAAATTTGATGCAATAAGTATGTACAGCCGACTGTTAGATGCCCATGTGTATGTGATGAAGCAATGGGTGGTGAACTATCTGGTAGAATCTGACAAATTCACATCCATTAAAGGAGAACTGATACCCCACATAGTGAAAAAGCAATTGTCAAAGCCTAAAAACACAGCAGAGAAAAAGGGCACTTCGGAGAAAAATGTTGAAGTCATAAAAGATATATTTGATTTTGCTGTAGAGAATGGTTATGAGAGTAAAATAAGAGAGATGACAGCTTACAATGATCATAAACTAGGCAGTAAAGGTATCTTCTACAATGACTTGTTGAGATGCTATGCCCATATACCAAGTAAGAACACATTTGGCGTAAGAGTGAATACGCTTTCTTCTTTTTACCTATCAAATAATAAGGTGAGAAATTAATAATCATTTTATCCTTCCATTAACATTACTATGACCAAGTCTTATTCGTAACTAGATCATCTAAATTATAACCCATGCATGGTATGCACGATTATTAGGTACCTACTACAATGTTCCATTAAAATGATTTACTATTCTGAAGTAAGTAATGTAATCTTTGAAATAATATAATTGTAATACCAGCATATTCTCTTAATATTCTAGATATTGTCAAAGTGGGAAGAATTAACTGGAACTGCCATAACTGAAAGATTCCATCCAGACTGTGAAGTGAAAACCAAGCAAATTGATGAGTCTAGTACAGTTGGAGAAAAAAGCCTTGTCAGTGAGAAGACTTCAATCAAAAATACATTCATTGGTGCCAATTGTACAGTCGAGAACAAAGTTAGATTGAGTAACTGTATTTTAATGAACAATGTGACTATCAAAGAAGGGTAAGCTATATTTTTTGTGAACAATTAAAATGATTGTGATGAGGTCATTTAATGTTTGCATGAGTTGAAAGTTAAATAGGTTATTCCCCTTGATAAATATAGTAAATTAATATTTCACTCTTGCATTCACCATTGTTGTGTCTAGTTTAAAAGTTTAAAACTAGATGGCGCTAGTTGGCTGCTTAGCACAAAAAAATAAGTGAGGCTGTATTCAAAAATGGTCCTAGTAATTATACACCTAGTGTGGCCAAAAACCAAAAGGTAAATAAATTTTACTGTCAATTTCTAAACTTGCACGATGGTGGACAGCAGTAGAACTCTTCGGAACAAGTCATCTGGGGATTTATCTACCCCCATGCCTTTTTAGCCAGTAAAATTCTGTAATTTTATAATTTAAGCACAACCAAAGTAAGGCACAATATATGATTAGCAAAGCTCTTTAATGTGTCTATTGGTAGCTATAAACACTTTGCATGAAAGCTTAAAAAAAACACATTAAAGATAAAAATGTATTGTTTTCAGTTGTGTTCTTCAAGACTGCGTGGTATACACCGGAGCGACGGTAGACACCGGATGCAACTTGCAGTACTGCCTCGTGGGACCACACCACGTGGTCGCCCCATCCACCTCGAGCAACCACCAACTACATGCTGAAACCACCGACAATATGATCACACTTGGCTGAAATTATCTACATAATGTACAAAGTAAAAGCTTTATGTATAAAGTTCGCTTTTTATTTTTGTTTATAATAGACTTAAGATACTTGCACATGTGCCTGGGAATGGCGTGGATGGAAAACGACGACTGACTATCTTGATAATACAAGAGGAAGAAAACGGGCGAATTCATTTATACGAAAAATCGGATTCTTTAGGTTTATAAACTTGAAACTTGCGAAAGAGTTCCTAAGTAAAAAAAAAATGCTTAATTGTATTAGTTTTTCAAACTACTCCCCAATAAGGGTTTAGGGGGTTTTCAGGTTTGCATGGAAGAATCTAAACTCGCGGTCTGATGAATTTGAAACTTTTATTTTTCGAGTTGTTATTAGTCTTTATCATCATTTCAGCCGAAAGACGTTCACTGCTGGACATAGGCCTCCCCCAAGCACCGCCACTTCGACCGGTCCTGTGCTTCCCGCATCCAACGGGTTCCTGCGGCCTTCACAAGGTCATCATCATTAGTCTTTATACCGAGACATTTTTGATTTTTAGAAATTCAACCCTTGACTGGGTAAGAAAGGTATTCAAGTTTTTAGGAGAGGGTTTTACTGCTTCCTCCGATTAACTTAAAAATTGATACAAAGTCAAACAATGGATTAAACGATATTTCAAAAAGCAACCTCGGTCAAAACAATTGGAATAAAAAAATCACATTCCTTTCATTTAAAAAGTTGACGCGCTATTAATCATCTAAGTAAATAAAGACTGTGATCAAAATTTTCCAAAACTGCCCTTTATAGAAAGTGGAAGGACTTCGTATGGGAAGTACCAAATCTGCGCGGATGAAGTCGCAGGCAAAATGTTAGAATGTTTTTTAACACACTTACTCGTAAAGTGGCTCTTAATGAACCGCTTTTAGGTCCATAATACAGTGTATTAAATACGCGTGCTTTTTACTTATGTGTGCACTAGTGCGGTAATGCCACAGATAACTATTTTCTAGTCGGAGATGTGCGCTTTTTTAATCTCATCAAAGAGACTTCATGGCAAAAGGAATCCGCGAGCCATATAATTTTATTTTTTTTAATAGTGTGCATTGTCCTTGGTCCCAAAATTAACTAAAATTTGTTTACTAAAAGGCAAACAACTTGACGCGTTCTATTATTGCGGATTCTCACTAAATTAATGAATATTTCTCTATGCCAATAGTACTTTCTAATTCCATACTAACTAAACTACAATTTGACAAACAACAACACTACGATCAGTCTAAACATTATTTAATTTTTGTGTTTATTATATTTTTTATGTAGGCTGTTTAACGGTTTTGCCAGTGCCTTTATTTACAAAACAAATTCAGGGCGACATTTTCCACAAAAGTTAATAATTCAAGTCTTGTTTTTTTCCTCGCAAGTGTGTTGAAAAACGTCGTATGAAACGCGTGTTCATTGATCATTCATTCATTACACATGTATCAAATAGTTAAATGTACTATTACACCAGCTCTGTATTACCTAGGCAGACCTTGGATTAGACAGAACTTTCCGCTAACTTGTTCTTTTTTGTGTCTGTGTTCTTTTTCTACGACATGTTTACCGCAAATAAACTTTTTTTTTTCTTTTCTTCTTTCTTATCACCGGCTTGACATAGACTGACTAAATATCTTGCCGCTATGAATTTATAATATGCGCCATTAAACACCTAATGAATATAAACCTTGGAAATTGCTGTGTTAACGTCGTTTCTCATTCACATCACATTCATCACATTCCCCGATAGATCCCTTTCGGTTACCTTAGCTGTGTCCGCGACTCCGTTCGCATGGAAACATAAAAGAAAATGTATCGTAGTTAGATTATTGCTTAGTCAATGCAAGCTAAGGCAATGCTTAATGCCTTAGTGCTAAGGCATTAAGTCCGCCTTTGTACCTTATTGTGTGCGAGAAGTTTAAATTAATAAATAATGTGTCAAACATGAGCTTGGTATATTATAATATACCAAGCTACTTCATGTTGCATATAGACAGAAACCAATATACCTAAGTACTTAACTACGAAAAGCTCATTGGCAAATAGCGATTTGGTAGCCAACGTCTCGTCTACTAGAAATGACTTAAATTGGTTCTTCACGCTAAAGATCTCAATTTGGGAAAAAATTCTTAGGGTACCTATCCTTTAAAATAAATAAGGTTTTTTTTTAAATTTAGTGTTAACTATCGATTTCTTGAACGCTTAAGCAGGTAGATACCTACCTAACCAAAATTCTTAAGTTCAGTAATACACCTATATGTAGGTAGATAGGTAGATCCATCCTTAGGTAGTCACCTCATGAATTAGGTAGTAAGGCGAGCTTATTTACATATTAACGAGAAATACATTCTCTAGCGTTGTCATAGGTCTAATAGTGAAGATTACCAACACTATCTTGAAACTCACACGACGTACATTCCTATTGGTAGGTACAACTGTACAAGAGTAGATAGAGCAACAGAGATCAAGCTTGTAAGAGTATTAAAAACTATATACCCAGCAGCTATGTGAGAACCTACCTTTTTTCATGTCCTGTACGCCAATTGGGTAGGTAATAATACACTTTTAATCACGTTAAAAGGAAATTTCTTATCCATGCATTGCTTCATATGTTTGAAACATTTGTCTGCTCGACATTGTAAATATCGCAATGAATGTTATTGAACTGTCAACATGAAAGACATTGTCATTGTAAAGTGGGTTACGCAATTACCCCACTTGTTTAATCCCCACGGATTTGCTGAAATTAGGATTCCAGTCCGCAGGGTTTCGTCTGTCGCCAATGGAACTCTTGAGTCATATGCTACGCCGAAAAAATGCTCGTAGCAACAGTTTTTCTCTCTCGTAGCCACCGCTAACTTTCGGCACATGACCACTTTTTTTATTCAATGCCACTACCTACGTAAGTAGGTAGGTAAGGGTACCTAAGTATATCAAGAAAAGCGATGAAGCTTGGTCTCTTTTAAATACCTACTCATACCCAAGACCGTTACTTGCTAGGTATTCTGTCCGTATTTAATTACATAAAACGTGATTAACAAGTCACTTGTTACAATGGTCAGCGGCTGGAAAATGCCGAAGTGTGACAAGAAATACGTTAATCTACATAGCCGTGTTACCTAACTAATTACTTAATTTATAAATGTTCGCGTTAAACGTCGGCGTCGCCGACTAGCGGTAACGATAAAGAACTGCTGAGGAACGTATAGACTTGAAAAGAATGTGATTAGTATTGGCCAAGCTAGAGAGAGAGGGATTTCTTAGTATCCAATACAATGATCCAACAAGAAGTAGCTAGCTAGACTATTATGGAATAGCCTCTCCATTTTGATTCGGCACAATATACAGCTCCACTTTGATTCGGCAATCAAAGTGCCTATATTTATTGGCATTTCTAAACTTTATTAATCTACCCAGTAGTGGAGGCCGAGGTTCAAAGTGGCGGCAAACAGCACGTTACAAAACCTTTAAATCGAGGTCTTAGCTCCAAAACATTCGGATATGTAGAAGCAGAATATATTCTAGTTTTAAACTAAATGGATTTATAAAGCTGGTAATTAATATCTTCTTGGTTAGAATTTTTTTTTGCAAAAAGTCGACAAGAAACAACCCACCCCGTCACGGGGTTGGTTGTTCCATCGTTGAGGTAAGATGTTCCGGTAGCAATTGTGATCCTAATGATCACAATTGCTACCGGAACATCTACCCGTCCATCGTCCTTCCGTTCGTATCGCCGTTTCGGCGGCCAGACGAGCTGCTCGTGTGCCCGCCGAAACGGCGAAATGTTTGCGGTGCGGCGCCGCAACGCTCCACACGCCGGTGTGCTCCGGCACTAACAGATAAAACAAGTTAGGGTAAAACCATTTGGACCGGTTTCTTTTGTTAATCCCGTTTATATCAACTAGGTACGCAAAAATAACAATCATCCTGATGATTTGAAGGTTCCCGTCCAAATCATTGGTGTTTGATACTTAAAATGGGGTCTTTTCTTATTCTCCCATAATCTCAAAGACTCCACGTATGCTTTCCATCACCCAGTTACCAACTCGACACTAGGTCTACAATTTTATTTTTGATGTTAGGTACATATATTCATTCGCCATTGAAGACACAGGTTACAGAAATAGTTGGGATCGTTTTTACAGATATTTCTCGAAGTGGATATTTTAAAAAAAGCTCGGTTTTATGAAAGCTAAGTGTAACTAGTTAGTACTAAAATATGGCCAATAGCTGTATTTCAAAAACTAGAGTTGTTAGAAAAAAATTAAGGGCAGATTTCAAATCAGCGATCTGGAATTAGTAAATAACAGCGCTAAAATTCCGTGCAACAAAAAAAACTACAGTTATAGGCAGGTGACATTTTTATAGATCCCAAGCTACAGTTTTAAGATCTTTATATTCTTTGATGACAGTATCAGCTACCCCGTTCGACTTTCCTTTTGTTTTTCTTCTCATCCTAAATCATTTTTTCTGTTTTATTATTAGTTGCTGCTTTTCGTGTACGTTTTTCTCGGCCTTACTAGCAATAAAACCAGCAGATCTTTCGGCCTAACATTCAATTCTTCAAAATTATCTAAAACACAAGTACCTAACTAATTAATGGTTTTCAAAATATAGGTACTCTATATGCATCTTATAAGCTTGTGCAATTATATATAGCTGTAGCACATAAATAGCTGTGAAATTGATTGAAATAGACAAAAAACAATACTTACGTTACAAGTGAGTACCTGCCCAAGCAAAAACCAAACAAACTCGTCTTCAAAAAGGCCGAAACAACGCGATGGTACATTTCACATTTACTCGAAGCTATTCGTGCTGAAGCAACTTACCCCTGGCACTTTAAAACCCGTCATCTCTTTCTGTGACCCACTCGGAGCCCTGCCCCATCATTTTTCTGATGATGAACATCTATCAAAAATAATGAGCTTGATACATACAGTTAGTTATGTTCGCATAACTCTACAAAAATTATACGGAACAGCTTATTTTCACGATTTCAGGATAGTTGCCATAGTAAAAGTTGTTCATAATTATGCGGTTTACAATTATTTCAAATAAAACTTGATATAAGCAAAACAAAACAAATCTTTGAGTTACGTGTGGCAAGGATTCCGTCAGTGAAGAGACCGAGTATTAAAATAATAATATATGGTTAACGTTGACCTGACCTCTCGTATTAACCAGCAATCACCGACACTTTCTTCCTCGAACAGTTTTCTAATCGTTGAACACATGAAGTCTAGATTATTTAATAATACCAGGTATATACGAGGTTGGATGGAAAACATTTATTTATATATACTTTATTGTACGCCAGAAATACATTTAAAAAAAAATACGATAATTAATACAAAACATACAAAGGCCGGTCTTATCAGTTATCGCTTTCTGCGATCTCTTCCAGACAACCTTACATTAATTACCTTACATTATAAATAACCTTAACCTTACATTAGTAGGTGTTTTTACATTATAAATAACCTTAACCTTACATTAATAGGTGCTTAGATATTTCACAAACTGGTTAGCTCGCGATGCTTACAAACTTATTACTATGTAGGTACCTACTTGGTTACATGATAACTTGATTATTATTTATTATGTACTTGATTATTACATAATAATCAATTTCAAAAAGTTTCTAAGCATCGCGAGCTCTCTAGGTATAGGTACCTATACCTAATTATCTACATAACTATATCGTCTATAGCAGAAGGTAATTAAGTGCTTACACTCTGATTGTTTTGTAAAACAAATACAATTTACAGAAAATTACATCAGGGGACCTAAAAAGGCCACTTTGGCAGAATCATAACAGGAAAACATAATGGACAGTTAACTGTTAAGTTAATCGTATCAAATCCCATTGGTGAAGCATTTTTCAGTTATTTTTTTTTGTCTGTGCTAAAATACCAATCAATCCGATCCTAATCTAATCCCAATCTCTTTGATTATACCTACGTAGTGCAGCGGAAAAAAGAAAAACACGAGCTGTCTTCGCCATATTACGATTCATAATGTTATCCTTGTACGATTCTCCAAAGTGGCCTTTTCAGGCCCCCAGCTGGTGAGTATAATATAGGGAGATTTTTGTACTTACCAATGAATTGTATCTACCTATATTCATCGTTACATTGGTACGTTGTTATGGCTCTAGTGTTGGTACCTACTGCACTAGCACAGTGTAGTAGGTAATCGTAGCACCTATAATTGATGTTAACTTATGTAACTGTTCCTGCGCATCTGTCTCTACAGACTTGAGGTTAAAAACCCAGTTTGAAGATACGTACCCATAAACTATAGAGTATAGAGTCCAAGTCATTAATGCGGTATGGTTATTGGCCATAAACATTTAAAAAAATATTATCACCTGTCCTTGTAATTTTAGGGTTCCGTACCCAAAGGGTAAAAACCCTTTTGCTTAGACTCCACTATCTGTCTGTCACCAGGCTGTATCTCATGAACCGTCATAGCTAGACAGCTGAAATTTTCACAGATAATGTATTTCTGTTGCCGCTATAATAAAAATGAAAATTGATGCCCAATGACAAATGATTTTATTTTTTAAGTAGGTTTTTACAAACACTTTTACACGTCAATCATGTTTTTTTAAAACTAGATGAGGTCGGCGTTTCCTATCTGACTACTCTGAGAAGAAAGGCCGAAACAAACTCAGAGGTCATAGAGCTCCTGTCTTTTCCTTTACATTTTTTTTATATATACTTGTATATGCCTACTATATAATATGTATATTTTAGTGTTAAATTATAAAATAGTAACATTGTAATTGAAATATTATAAAACTAAAAAAAAGTTAAAATTTAAAAGGGTATAAAAGAAACGTTTTTTTCGGCGTTTTATGCCTTGTGGTACGGAACCCTTCGTGTGCGAGTCTGACTCGCACTTTGCCGGTTTTCTTTTTATGACTGTGGAGTGTGAGGCCTTTAGACATTAACACCATTTTAGTCGATAGACTACTGTGTCGTTTTTACAACACAGTCGTGAAGACGACAAGGATAGATGATAATATTTTTACTTTTATAAATTTACATAATATTTACTCTAAAAATGTAGAGCAAATATGTGAGTTTGCCTGTGACATAAATCAGTAATAAGCGTTAGCGCGCCATTACCTTTATACCACACCACCGAACCATTAGGTAGGTATTTGATGAATTTGATCACGCAACAACTTTAGCGCCTAAGAACCATTTTTGGCTGTCCGCACCTACGTAATTGTTTTAAATAAGGTACGTAATTAGCATCATCATAAGTAAGCATCTCATGTAATAGCAAGCAATACGATCTTTTAACAGCAATTTTGATTTTGGATTTATATAACTATAATTACAACTATCCTAATATTTTTAAGTAAGTAGAGTTACAATTACGACAACACACTTCAAAGTAATTGTTAGGTTGTTTTAACCCTTAGTCTGCCGGAACGTAGATCTACGCGAGACACAATGGCTTTTTAATTGTGTCTGTTATTACGGCACACAAGCGGTTAATAAGAGACATGAAAATAAAAACAAGAGAAAGTTAAACTAGTTAGTAGGTAACAATTGCTATTTACAGCAGATAAATAGGTAGGTAGAGATTACCTACTTTAATTACCTTTAGAATAAAAGAGATGTGCAGAGGTACATAAATACATTAATTAATAACCAATTTGCGGTTACATTATCTAAATATGTATGTATATAAAAATCTCGTGTCACCGTGTTTGTTATCGAACTCCTCCGAAACAGCTTGACCGATTTTTATGAATTTTTTTTGTGAATATTTGGTAGTATTAATAGGTCCTATGCTATTTTTTATACCCCTAGGTGATAAGGTTGGCCCTCCTCAGAATTGTTTTGGAATAGGAACTTACGCGGGCGTAACCGCGGAGCGCAGTTAGTTTGATGAAAAAAACATACAGTACCTACAGTATCATAATACTTGCATTACTTCATACATGCACGTAAATTATGAATTCAATTTGTGTATTAATATTTTATTGTGACAGTAACAGGCAATATAAAAAGAGCGTGATTTGAGAACAGTGACCTAACCAACATTTTGCAATTTTTTAACTGCAGACTGGCGCCATTTATCAGATTGTTGCAACAAATTATTGGACATTGCGTGCAAACAGGTTGGGCTAGACAAATAATAGATGTAGCAATATGTAGGAGGTACGTCTTACATTATATAATCAAACACTGGCATTTATAGCAAAAATACTGGAAGTGTTAAACCAACTGCATCGCGTGCGTCCGCGCAGATTGGCGAATGAATCTCTTGTCTTCTTTGCATAATAATAATTACGTCTGCCCACGTATTGCAGAATAGATAGAGAGGACTAGCTTCCTCTGTCTTCTGGTCTAGCTTTACGAAATTTAATCTATCTGAAACATACTGGTACCTACCTATCATCTTGCGAAAAAGACTTAACGGTCAGGACGCTGAGTAGGTATACATGGTTATTGGTAAAACATTAACAACCTCTTAAGAGGTCTTTTACTATGGGACCAAACCTGAAATCGCGAAAAAAAATCAGCTGTTCCCTACATTTTGACGAGTTATACCAACATAGATGTAGGAAACGGCTAAATTTTTTTTCACGATTTCAGGTTTGGTCCCATTGTAAAAGTTGTTCATAATGATGAGTACAATGACCTCTTAAGAGGTTGTTAATGTTTTACCAATAACCCTGTGTAACTATTTAGGAAACTTAGAGAAATCCTGAAATTGTAGGATATCAGTGGCGAAGGTTCTAAACAACTCGATTCCTACCGGCTTCCCTTTGAAAAATGGCACAGTCAGTATTCTATAGACAAATAATATAATCATGTTAAAGATATCTACTCCGGCTTACCTCTTACAAAAATTGACCCTTCGCTACTGTAGGACATAGATTGTATAAGTGGCCTATAAGGTTCCCACTGCTGGGATACAGGCCTGCTCTCTGTGAGACGGAGTGGGCCATAATCCACCACGCGGGCCCAGTGCGGGTTGGTAGATGTCTAATGTCTTCGAATTTTTGGTTCTAGGACATGCCGGTTTCTTCACGATGTTTCCCTTAACCGTTTTCAGAGCAGTGGTGATGAAATAATATACACAAAGTAAGTATAGCGCCTGTCTGGTTTCGAACCTATGACCTACAATTCGTAAGTCGCGGCCGTTATCACTGAGACACCACTGCTCTTGTTCACCAATGCTCACTTGTTGAACATTACTTAAGTTAAATTTAGGCATCAAGTTATTGCAGTGCTTTTACAAAGACTGCACATTCGAACAAAAGTGATAGGTACCTAATACTTATTATCTGTTTGGTAAGAAGTTCATAACTTTAAGTTTTTCTCTCTGGAGTCATCCAATCAATAACCCCTAAATAATGCATCAGTTTCTGCAATGCCAGCTGAATCTTTCCACTACTTATACAGGCTGTTTTCTTAAACGGTTCCAAATTTTGACAGGGTGTTCTACCCATGAATATCAACAACTTTCACTGTGGGACCAACTCTGAAATCAAAAAAAAAAAATCTGCTGTTTCATACATGTTGGTCAAGTAGGTGTAAATATTGAACATTTGTATGAAACAGCTGATTTTTTTTTCGTGATTTCAGTGTTGGTAGTAGTGAAAGTAGTACATATTCATGGGTAGAACACCCTGTAAAAATTTGAAACCGGTTAAAAAAATCATCCTGTTTATACAGGTGATTTTTTTAACCGGTTTATACAGTATGATTTTTTTAACCGGTTTCAAAATACGTTGATTATTCAACGTAGAACTTTTCTCATAGACCAGCTAGATACTAGATTATCGCAAGCTTGACTTTTGGCTATAATATTTAAAAAAAATAGGTTTAGGTGTTTAAACTGAGGCGCTGAAAAGCTGAACTAAGAAATGTAGAGTGAAATTTGTGCAAAGAACATGTTTATTAAACTATGCGGTATAACACCGCACACAATAAAAACAGTGTATAGTAAAACCTACCCTAAGTTAAACAAATATCAACTTTATTTCAATGATTATTAAGTTGATTTCAGTGACTACTGAAAAAGTTATAAAAATGTTTGAAGTTGTAGCGTAAACTGAACTTTATTGTGTAGGAATTAAAGTTATTTTTCCATTAATTCATATTTCTTTACATTTTTGGCAAATAAATCGCGAACGCAGATTAGTTGTGTTGTTGTGTGTGTGTGTGCGCAGTGTAGTTGACGAAATGGTGGGGTTCTCCCCTCTACACATTAATTCATCATCATCATCCACAGCCCGACTTCACCTACTCCTGGGCATAGGCCTCGCTTTTCTTGTGCCAATCCCCACCTTCCCTATCCTACGGGCACGTCTTTCCTACCATTATCGCACCCCCGGTCTATTCCTTGATATACAATGGTCGCTGTAGCACCATGAACATGAGGGTACAGGAGCTAGTGCGAATCTTGGGGTCCATTCGATTAATCGAGTCTGGTTTAACCACGCTGGGATCGGTGCAATTCATTCATTCATTCATTCATTCATCATCCACAGCCCGACTTCACCTACTCTTGGACATAGGCCTCTCTTTTCTTGTGCCAATCCCCACGCTCCTGTGCTAACCTCGTCCGGGTTTTACACATTAATTAGGTATCATTAATAATTACAGTTTAACCTATATTTTCCTCAAGATTGTTCCGTCATTTTGATGGCAAAATTTACTGGCGCATGTCGGGAATAACAATTATCAACAAAATAATAATAAGTACTTACGTCATAAAAGAATCACATCAAGTTACCTTTGTGGAAACGCATAAGTAGTTGTACAAGCTATGCCTAATAAATAAGGAAGAATGATAGATTTTGTAACATGTTGTTGACGCAAACTAAATAATTACCTCTCTATGCTCTCAAATCTTTTAACTAAGCCTATAAATTTAATAAAAGGTGGAAAGATTAATTTAAAATTACATTAAGAACATCATCTCATCACCTTTTCATTTAATGATAATGATGTTCCTAATTATCGTAATTAACTGCCCAAAAAGTTACAACGATCACATTTCTCTAAAGCCACTGTGTCAAGGCTAAGAAGGCTTTATCGTTCATCATTTTTTATCCGCTCTGATTGGTTGCCCCCTACTTTATGGGCAAAGACAACAAAATATTGTCCAAATTCTATTTGCGGTTAACCATTCTCATCGCTGCTACGGTGCATTTTCCTATTTTCTTTTTAATTTATACAGTTAGTTATAGTTACAGTTTTATTATACGAAGTTATTTATTCGCTGATTTTGCTACGAATTAAGGGTAAAACATCTAAGATGTTTCACGGTGACTCAGATGTTATTTATTTTTTAAATTTCAATTACAATGTTACTATTTTACAACTTAACACTAAAATATACATATTATATAGTATATACAAGTATATATCAAAAAGGTAAAGAAAAAGACAGGAGCTCATTGGGCATCAAAAAATTCGTCCGCATCGCTGTCAATGGCACAAGTGCTCAAAAGGCTGGCAGCATTACCACGTTGGATGGCAATGCTTATTCTTTGGGCTAAAAATAGGCCAGCCCTCTGGTCACGTGAAGAGTCAACCAACCGCTTTGCGATGTCCCGAAATACTCGATGAGCACACGGACCCCAAGGCCCTAGTGTTTCAACCCCAAACGGCTCAAACATATAGCTCCCAATAAGGTTGTTATATTTGCGCCGTTTAAGGTTTTCTGCTCCTGCAGCAGCCGCCCCAGCACAGCCCACCGTGCTCAGAAGATGGGATGGCGCGAGGGTGTCGACACCAAGGCATTATGGTCATCCCATCTGGCCTCTTGCCATCGTCGCGTGTCAAGCCATTGGGTTCTAAAACAGCTGGCACCCCGGCGGTGACAAGAGCCCGACGGATGATGTCGTTAATGCTGGCGTGCCGTGCCATCCGACCAGCGCTATTGCTGCAGGATAAGCCATGGTGTCCGAGGCAGTTGACTGCTTCACCGCATTGACAGCGATGTGGAGCTCCGCAAGGAGCGCCCAGACGCAAACATGTAGCGAGCCGGAATGTGGTGTCACCCAGCATAGTGCCTATGTTGGGTGACAGTAGCGCCTGAAGCCAGAGGCCCGACTCCCATTCACCCACAGCCAGCAGGTGGGCTCGCTCAGCAGTATTGGTGGAGGTATTAATAAGTTTATTCCGTAACAACCTGCAGAGCGGCTCATCCCATTGTCTCTGGGAAGACGTATTGTCGGGCAGAATTAAAATTAAATTAATTAAATTCACGGTGAATTAAGTCAAAAGAGTGCAGGAAACAAAATACTGCCTCATGTCGATCCAAATCCTACGCTGGATAGCCAAAGAACGCTACCCAAACAACAACTACATATTTACAGCTTCATTCACTTATCTACACTAAATATTCCTATTACAATCTTTAAAGCAATCAAGACATGCTAAATCTCATTCCTGTAGACGCTAGCAACAAAACAACAAGTAATAAACAAAGAAGCATCAATAAACTTATAATTTCCATTTAGAAAAGCTCTACGCCATAGATATGCGCACCTACATCATAAACCAAGCTGCATGAAATCTAAACATTTGCAGTGACTTTCTTATTCATGGCCATTTCACCTGTCTCCCTGACCATCGGTGCACTTACACACAACACTTACAAAGCAGCACTAGAGATCGTTATCAAACAATTTCACGATCTTGATATATATCTATGTATACATCAATCAACAAAATAAATTACAATATGTACGGTCAACTGTTGAACTCCGAAATCCGCCCTTATAACAATGAAATAAAGGCTGTGTTACCATGGACGAACGAATGTATTTGCCTGAAATGACTTCTCGCGGTTCGCCAGGTTGCACACTAGGTACAATGAAAGTGGTGCGGCGGGCGTCTGCAGCCGGTCTGGCAGCACCCGCGCCCGGCGCGCTCGCTAGCCAGCTAGCCAGTCCACGAAGCACTTTCCCGAACCGCGCACGCGCGTACGTTCGTTTGTGTTACAACACTCGGAAACGCTCCTAAATTACGTGATTCCATTTAAAGCCATTCCCATTCAAAGTGTAACTACAAGTAAATTCGACTCATTGTTATATAAAACTATTAAGTAACGGGCTTTTGTCAGTCTCAACCCGTGGTTGTTTATGTGAGCCTCGTGTGTCGCACACGACATTTTCAGCGGTGAAACAAACAGCTGAGAAAAGCGGGAAATCTGGGAGCGAGCGGCAAACAAACTGATTGCAGGATCTTGGGTGAGTGAGAATATCTACGTAATTATTTATCGTAGCTGTTATAAAATACGTATGGTTATAAGAAGTAAATAATAGCTTCACTGTTCAGTAATTACACATATTCATTATTCCGCGTATGTGTACCGCGCAGCTAAACGTGAAATATGTAACGAGTTCTCGATGTTACAGCCATAAATTATTCATTGCAAAATAAACTTTAAAAAAACCAAAGTACTTTATGTGTAAGTACAGAGAAATAAATAAAAAATAATGGACTTGCTAACAACACAAATAAATTACAAACAACTGACAACTATTTACTTAATTAGAACAGTATAGCAACCTATTAAAACTTTCATGGAAATAACACTTTTCCGCACTGACGTTATTAATTCACACATTATACTACATATGCGCACATTTCAGCAAATGGGTACTTTATGAAATTTTATGAAGATACCTTACTATAATTGAACAGGCCAAACCAAAACCCCAGAATGTTTCTAAAAAATAATCCGTGTTAATCTTCGCCACAATTTCAATTAAATATTAAGAAAAAACACCGTGTGTTCTTCAAATTACATTTTGGAAGTAACAGTAGCAAGTAGTTCTCGGTACGATGCCGATGATGTGAAGAAAATGAAACCAGATTTCGAGTCCAATGTCAGAATAATAAAAAACAATACCGTAGTCGGCTGCGCCTGCGACGTTATGTCAAGAGATACTCGCAGGCCTATAATTCCGAGGAACTGTTTCCGAGTTCGTAACCAATACCTACAGCGAATCATGAAAAAACCATCTACGCCTGAATGCAAACCGCAATCAATTTCCAAGTTCCTACGTAATCACTCAAAACTATCATTACGTTAACCCGCTATTCTTCATTTATCGGCCTCATTGCGAAAGGCTGTTCACTGTTTATCATGCGAACTTCTTAATAATAATAATAATAGCCTCCCCGACCGTTTTCGGTCACGGTGGCCAATCTCAATGGAGATTAGCCAGGTACGCAGGAGATATTATAGTGCACAAGTGTGAGCGCAAACACAGGTGCACTCTCTGCTCCTTTACTCTCATAGACCTACGGGACGGCAATCCGATACGACCGGGGAGAGTTCAGGCGCAGGACCAACGGCTTTACGTGCTTTCCGAGGCACGGGGGTATTAAACCGCCAACTTCCAAACTCCGGACTGTTACTAAGGAATTCCTAATGGAAAACCCAATAACACTTTGTCCGACCCGGGACTCGAACCCAGGACCCCACGGTCAGCAGTCGCGCTTGCAACCACGAGACCAACGGGGCAGTCATACTTCTCTTGTCTTGTTAGTCTTTGTCTTCTTCTTCTTGCGAACTTCTTATCATTACTTTGAACATGTTTGTATCAAAACAAAAGGCGCCTGTTTTTTATCATTTAGTTCTAATAAAACTAAGTACACTACTCAACAAAGTCTAGGAAACATGCCAACTATATTGACTTGTTTAAGAAAAGTCTTTCAAAAAAGTTCTGGCCACAAAATATTTTAAATTTTCGTTGAACCTGTATGAAACAATTGTTCGAAATTTAAAAAATTTATACCTAAAACCAAAAGCATTTTAGAATAAGGAGGGAAAACTTCACTTGGTCCGTGATCGCAGCGTACGGCGCGGCGTTTTGAAACGTACTAATCTAAGGTGACGGGATCATTCATAACGATCATGTATATGGTTAGATTTACTTTTATGGTTAGTATAATAGTCCCCTAATGTGAATGATGTCGGTCTGCCTGCTCTCAATGGTTGCAACTTCGAGTTATAGCGCTTACAACAGGCTTCATCGTTGCGAAAAAAAAACGATCAGAGAAATGGTCAGTTTTAGTACATATTCAAAATATGGCGTCTCCGCAAATGAAACAAGTTGGTCTGCCGGCTCTCAGTGGGTGCATTTCAGAGGTATGATGCACGCATGTAACAGTGGTTGCAGTTCTGCATTGTTGCGAAAAAAACTATAAGAGAAATGGTCTGTTTTAGTACCTAATCGAAGTGTGGTGTCTCCAGCAGCAGCGATGCTTTCTTGTAACTTTTGTGACTCTGGAGCGTTATTTCACGTCGTCATTAAACGCGGAAAGAGATGCTTATGCTTAGGGCAGTGAGTATGCTGGAAACAGGGCACAGTCAACTCAAGCATAATCAAAATAATTTAGAAGGTTTGTTGTTACAAACTTTTAGGATGAACAGAACAGACAGAACAGAACAGAACAGATGGCCATGGATCGGAACAGATGGCCGATGGGGCCGAAAGGTTCTGGAGTGGCAACCGCGTACCGGAAGACGTAGCGTTGGAAGGCCTCCCACAAGGTGGACCGATGACCCTGTGAAGGCCGCAGGAACCCGTTGGATGCGGGAAGCACAGGACCGGTCGAAGTGGAGGTGCTTGGGGGAGGCCTATGTCCAGCAGTAGACGTCTTTCGGCTGAAATGATGATGATGATGATGACTTTTAGGATCAAAGAGCAAAAACATTTAGCACTTTTAATAAGATTATTCAGCTAGCTCAATAGTTACCTACAAATTCACATATAAAACATTTGAGTAACACATTAAGGGGACTATATGAGGTAAAGCGCGGTCACTGTCGGACTGCATAGAAAAGAAAGAGAAGCGCGATGACACAACGCTGGTAATTTATTGCAAAATATGAAGCAATTATCTATTTACAAAAATATATTGTTTGGACTAAAACATTAAAACACTGCTTTAGTATGTTGCTTGTAGAAAAATCTGACAAAAATTCAGAATGATTGTATGTATATTAGTGTGGTTTTTATTGTAAAAATATCGTTTTTAGAGGTATCTTCATTATTTTTTTTCTATCGTATAAATTTTGACACTATCTACCTAGCATATATCCTGAAGAATATCGTATATTTTTCTGATTTTGTTTACTGTAGTCGATCATATACTTTTATTGCTTCTAAAACTTGCGTTTTTTGCGTTTAGGTAAATACCCTTAACCCTTTATTTAAAAAAAACAAATTAGCAAAACATTATGTACGGTCTTATTTGGAAGCTGCTTGAATTTATGAAAATAAAAAGCAAATGGTAGGTAAACACAAGGAATTTGTATGCAGCGATAAATAAAACAAGGTTAATGACCGCGTCTACTGACGTCCGACTTACCGTAATACCTACTGGTATGTACATAGATGCTGTTGCATTATAAAGTTGAAGCTGTTGATAAACAATTATTTGATTAGAACCGCAAGCTTAAAGGACAAACAAAGTGCTGAGCGGATTCCCAAGGTGAAATCATCAATCAAAAACTAGGAAAAATTGGAGAAGAAACTCGCACAACAGTACATGCACTGGGAGCGAAGCTTGCTCTTAGAGAGAGAGAAAGAGAGGTTGTAAATATCGTCATTTTCATGAGTACTACACTCTCTAGAAGTATGTCCCTCCTGTCCAGGGGCGGAGCTAGATCTTCAGAGACCCTGTATCAAAAAAATTTAGGGGCCATTTTTACCCGATTAGTGCTAAAGGAGAGTTATTGCTTTTTTTAAAATAAATAAAATAACATTATGACTCAGAAGTTTAATCTGTCATTATGGTCTAAGAGAATGCAAGAGCGTGCTCGAGAAAGGGTGCATCCTGACTTGTATAGGATAGATTTTCTGTATGATTTTACTAAATGAAGTGAGCTTGAGAATTAGACTACGCCTGTAGCTTGAAACCTTTGTAATCCATAAACAAATGACGTCATTTTCATATATTTTCATTAGGCACTCATTAATTCCGGGCCTTTTATCAATAAGAATTTGAGATTGTGGATAACATTTTACGAATTTTCGTTCGGAGCGCCCTGTAGAACGGGGTGTCTGTATCATTGATATGACGGCGGTCGCTACGCCCCAGTCCCTCGTTTAACCTAGCACTTGCAATATAAAAAATCACCATTTTCCAAACACAAACGATGAACGTTCATCACGTTAAAGTGTCATCTCATAGAATGGAAGAGCTGAGAATACTTGCTAAATCGCCACATTCGCCACGCTTGGCAGGAGACCATACGATCACAATACAATGGAATCGTTACACAAGTGGATGTTGGCCATCTCCCTTGTTAAAATCTCTCAGTCTTCCTTACGACACTCACTGAAAGAATTGTTCTCACCGAGACATAGGTACCTCTATATGCTTGGTAGTTGTCATTACTTAATCCGTATCATTTTCTTCCAACTTTAAGTACGAATGTAAACATAAAAACAACTTTCTATGCAGTAAGTATAAGCAACCATTCCTATCAAGATCTGAAATTAAACGAGCAATCGCTATTTTAATTCAGATATGACGGTGATACTTCACAGATCGTTTAATGATATACCTGCAGCTCACTACTTCCTCATTAAAATCAATCCCTATCACTTGTTAAACGAGAAGGTAGAGCCTTTATCAACCACGATTAATACGGTGACAATCTCGCAACAGGTTGTTAAGGATTAACTTCCAGATGTGCATGATTGCACTTAATTGAATATATCAATAGATCGTTATCACGGTCGGCAGTTACTCAATATTTGTTGTCGTGAAGCCTTGGTGGCGTGTGCTCCGCACGCCAAGCACGTGCGTTCCATACATTAAGCAAGTAGCCGTCGATACCGGCGGGTCCGCAGCGACCTGCCGCTTGCAAAACGCATCGCTTTCTAATCACTAGAACCTTCGAAAATACAGAAAATGCTATAATTAAAATACATCGTAGTACACTTGGTAGGCGCTAAGTATGTGATTTAATCAATGCGTCATTTCACACGCGAACGATGCATTCGTTACGTGAACCGCTCCACAAACGTCTTCATTGCATTTTCCACAAATTTTCTCATCGTCCATTCATTCACAGCTGAATGACAGGAAACTACACACTTTGTTATTAAAGTTCTCAGTCAATAATTGGAAGATACAACCGACGAACTGTTATTAGAAAGCTGTGAACATAATTGATTACACTTAGTACTTATTAACACATAATTTCCTGCGTTTCATTGATTTTTAAAGCCGGCTAACTTGTTATACCAACTGCGTTTTGATAACCTCTAGTCCTCAAATGAGAAGACTAAATAATTAATGCTAAATCATGCTAACCATTGCTCTATGATAACTTTTTGGTTCAAGCTCTAGAAATTCAGTAATCTCTGTTTTCCGCATATTATGAAATTGATATGTCTGCTGATCCAAATCAATTCTTGCTAATAATAAATTAGAAGGAAGCGGTAGTGCACTCGTAGAGTTCCAGGATGAACTTTGCATGATGATAATATCATGGTATTAAAATGATGGATGGGTTGTTGTATTATACCATAACTGCTTGTTACCGGGGCGAAATTGTTTTTTTTGCTTCTTGCGATCTATACCTACATAATGTAGTTTTAATAACATTTTAATGCGTGATTCTGTCAATAGATCCCTAGGAAGAGCTGGTGAAGTGTGAAAGTTCATAGTAAATTACACAACGGTAACGTTTGATACGGCAGCTGTGCAGTGCAGTAGGTGAATATGTAAAATGAATTGCACAACGGTTGCAGAACATTACGTCCCTGCGTTTTAATGCTCCGCTTCTGCATTACGGCATTAGATGAACACAACCGTGTAAGATAAAACCGTGTTACTTGGTTCGATTACAAACTGTCTTTCACAACAATTGGCATAGAAAATGGACACAATGCGACAGAGGCAAACCTCACAAATGTATTCAATACTACACACACAGAGACTTCAACTGAACAGTCTTGAAATAAATACAGGGAAATATAAGTTATTGATCTTTAATAAACTACCTATTCATCTTCTAAAACAAAATAGGTACATGTTTTAAGTATCGATTACAGTAACTTAGTAAAGTTACGTGTCTTGTAATCTATGATCTTACCGACTCATTATGGCACGTTATATAGCCATTACGGTCAAACTTAAATATTACTTAGCTGCAAACGGCATAATAACTGCCGGATGATAACCAACTCATAGATACCAGTTCCGATACAGTTGTCCAACACTTATTTCCACAAACGTCGAAGCTGAGACGGTAAATATTTTCAAACACCCGTAACATTACACAAAGAGAAACTTCCCTTTGTGTCTATATAATATGATATACGACTTCTAGTTTATATGTAAACTGAATCAATCAACAATCATCGTATCGTTTGTAATGCAAAACCAAACGTGATAGGACTAAAAAGTGTTTACCCTTCCTCTATGACGTGTCCATCGATTTCCACACAATATAAACTCAATTAGATACAGAGACAAAGTAGCTAATAAGGTTGCTATCTATTCTATCTTAATCAGATAAATGTATTGTCTGTTCTGTTCATAGAAAGTGTAGCTCGGGTATTATTGGCGATATTTTAGCGTGTTTCCCATTCAGCTACAGCTTGTTTCTTGTTTCCACGCATTACTAAGGTCAAAATAATCTTGCAAAGAATGTCAACAAAATGTCAGGCAGAACTAACTATTTACATTTGCATTCAATAAATATTGTGATTCAACTCACTTGCTTTCATTCTTGGTCAAATGACTCTATCGAATTTCCTCAGCGTGAATCGTGTTTGATTCATAGATCCTTTAATTCAATACGTCAAAATACATATGGACAGTGGTGATCGTAAATTAATGAGGAAAATAAATTACGAAATGAACCACATATATTTTTTGATTTTCCAATAAATCTAGTCACAAATGGTTGATTGAACCATGCCAAGGCAATCAAGCCATTTTCGTTAAAATTTACGAATAGATTAAGTTAAAATAAGGTTTCAAGTATTGACTTTTACAAGAATGTCGTTTACCTACATGCGTGTGTGTGTGCCTTGCCTCATATTGACCTGGCCAATGGACATTAATCTGCTACGTTTTTAATATACGCAGATATAGATAGGTGCCATTGGTATTGCAGTAATCGCGACACACCGATCGTTGCGTGATGGAAACAATATCACATTATAGTTTTACTATCCGCTCAACAATCGAATGCTGACTGCCTTTTAAATAAATGCTAATTACAACTTTACAGTTATTTTTACGACTATCAACAACGCCTTTTTGGACAAATGATTCAGATAATTCGAATATTAACACTGATTGCCGAGTCATTTTTAAAAAATAGTGTAATTGATAATCAATTTGATAGATTATAGATAAAATACATCCATAGATCTGAAGTCATTTCAAGTTTATAACAAAAGTACAAAAGCAGAAAATTATTGGAGCGAGGCTGTTTTGTCTATTTAGATTTTTCTTTAACTGTAACCTTCCCTGTGTCACGTTCTTCGCAGTATCCGACACCATAACAAAACTGACACGATGTTTATTGTGGCTTGCACGATTGGACACAGATTTGCACCCAGAATGTAGGTAGTGTAGGTACACCAGTGTTATTACTCGTATAAGGTTCGTGCCTCCTGCACACCCGCACTGTGCACTGTACCAGTGCACTCCCTGTAAGACTTATTATATACTTATCACAAACTGACTTTTTAAATATTGTTTTATCCAAAGTCAATGTGCCAATATCAGAGGGGCAATTCTCGTAAATTTAAGAACTTTCACAGTCTGATCTGAGTCTTAATCTGTCAATTTAAAAATACCTTTAATTTCCCTACATTTTTAACAAGTTTTTGACATTGCTTGTCGTAGAAATGAGATTGCGGCTAGATTTTGAACGTTTTTAATTAAAAGGAACTGGTCTTCTGGGGGCCTCAAAAGGCCACTTTGGAGAATCATAAAAGGATAACATTAAGAATCGTAATATGGCGACGACAGACCGTGTTTTTCTTTTTTTCGCTGCATTACGTATGTAGGTCTAATCAAAAGATTGGGATTGGATTTGGATCGGATTGATTGGTATTTTAGCACAGACCAAAGAAATTACTGAAAAATGCTTCACCAATGGGATTTGATACGATTAACTTAACGGTTAACTGTCCATTACGTTATTCTTTTATGATTCTGCCAAAGTGGCCATTTTAGGCCCCCGTATCAAATGAAGTCCAACCTCTAACTTAAACAAACAAATCTCAACTAACGACGTGCTGACACATTACATAAGGAACAAACCAAATAATAGCGTGCGAAACTGGTGTTTCAATACGAATAATTAAAAATACATTATCAATGTAGAACAGTAATCCATCTCGTTCCTCCTTTTCTCGTGAGACCTTGAAACCCGTGGCTTAATGACGATGCATTACCGGCGACCTTAATACGACTGTGACATAACAGTCATAAGTGTTACGTTCGAGTTCTAGTCCGATGCTCCCAAATTATTGTGTCTCATAATAACCTATACAGTAACACGAGCAGCTGTTTCCTTGTTGTTGCATCAAAAGACAATTTTCTTATAACAACTTACATATTAAACTAATTCGTTTTGTCCGGAGTGTGGTGGTGTTTATTCTCGACTTACATCATTGTGACAGTTTTGGCATCGTTTGGTTTAAATATAGTCAAAGCATTGCCTTGAACTACTGACTTTTAGATCTATGTCTTTCTCGATTAAATTAACGCAATTTCTGCGTTTTTAACATTTGAAATATTTGCATATCAAATATTACGTCTAAAAGGCCTCACGAACTCGCAAGTGATTTTTATGACAAACAGTTTGTCTGACACATTACGATTGCATAGCCAGTTTTTAACACCAACTACACTTGCTATTCTATCGCATAATACCAGTGAATCAGTACCTACTTCAAAAATGTTTATAATTTTATAACTAAAGGTATGTTTAACGTTTTGGACACTACTATAATAGTCTTCTTCGTAAATCGTAAGCTGTATCAGAAAAGAGGTTCCGATAAACTGAACTAGCCAACCCATCATTTTAAAGACTCATTCTATTGAAACCAATATCCATAACCATAACTCACTATACCATGCAAAGACTACACCATGCCATATACACCATACTATACCTACCTTAAATAACTTTCCGCAACCTTCGTCATCTTCATCAAAGTAGAGCTAAAATTATTTAAAGTTAGGCTTCCTAGACTCATATACATACACATAAATATAGCTACTAAAGACTGCTTCCTTAAGATGAAAATTCCCTGCTCTTTAATTGTACATATTAAGGTAAACAGTAATAGTTTCTACCTTGTCTTAACTACCACTAAGAAGCTAACATCCTCTTAACTTCCTTCCTTAACATAAATGTTGATGTAAATAAACAAAGCAATAAATCAAAGAATACGAGCAAGGAGTGGTCAACATTACTGATGCTCTTGTTAACCCCTCCAATGAAGCAAAAGCTGCTTAACTAGAAGTGACCACGCTATTTATATACTAGAGTAACTGGTTGGCTGTGCGAAAACTCGATCGCTTGCCTGACGCCTTAGAAGTTAATATTTTAGCTAGTCATAAATGAAATTCCCATACAATGTGACAATGTCTGCACAAAGATAGACACGGTTCTAGATGCGTTGATAATTTATTTGGCTTATCAGACCGTGTCGCGCATAGCAATGATCGGAGTTTCAGCTCGAACGCCTATTGCATGCCAATCGTTTCAAACTACCGCGCTGACGTTTACACAATCATCAACGTTCCTTGTTCCATGATGTTTTTCTAGTGCTCTGTCTCGCCAGTTATCTGTAAATAGTGTAATTGCAATATGAATCACGCAAGTTCTATAAGAATCAGTGTCGCAGAAACAATGCCAACTGCTTTTGTACTTAGGTACACTGCTTGAAACCACGCACTGATAAGATAACTTGTTGCTTTCTGCAGTAATCTTACATTTAAGAAGGTTGGGCTGGATTTTTTGTAAGGTAACGCTTTAGCGTGAATAAGTGAAGCAGGTGTCTGTTCCTTTCTATATTCATATAAATAAAAATGAAATGCTGTTCCGTTGGTTAGCACATTAATTGAGAACCGCTGAACCGATTAGCCTATTTTCTGTTTTAAAATGTTAGTAATAGTCCGATTTTAGTTTTTTATGGAAAGAAAATTTATTAAAACTTCCCGAGAAATGTTCGAAATCGGGAAAACCTGAACAACCTTTTTTCTATGGGATGTTTATGTGAATTAGGTGTGGTTTGGACAAGGACAGCATCTGTCGGGTCAGCTAGTGCAGAATAAAAATGAATTTATCTCTACTTCGTGACATAAGCACCTCATTTTATGTTCATATCACGTCTACCTGTTTAAAGACTTAATGCTCAATATATTATTCTTATAGTACGTTCCACAGCATTCAGGAGGTAATTCGTAAATGATTTGCTTATTTTCCTTATTCGCAACGTGATTGAAATGACGAGTATTCTATAATTTCCTATTGACGTATCAAATCTTCACCTCCAACCTGAAAGCTAGGTAATCAATTTTCTAATAACTTTCATCGTGCTAGTGGAAAAAGAAATTCTATACCGTCGCCACTGGAGAAGCTAAACCAGACCGACTCTCAAGAGAAAACAAATACTTTCGCTACCTGCCAACTGACCCAGTCCTGTACAACAGCATCTGAGCTGCATTCATTACCTCCCACGCTAACATAACTATTACTATCACAATGTTTTAACTTACAGCCACTCTTCGACATGTGTTAATTACATAACAACTGTACTCCTCAGTGTATCTTTCACCACAGCTAATTTCTTTCCTTGGAACCTTCTGTTTAATAAAACATCTAGAAAAAGAAATTTCCCAGCAAAATGGCGTAAACATGCAAATGGCGTGTATTGTTGTGAATACACGTCTGTTTTTAACAAACTTCTTAACAACGTATTAACTAATTTGTATGTGAAGACAATTGTGTAAGTCATGTTAAGAGTTTTTGTACCCACCATAAACATATAGGTACCTACTACAACTTCTAATTAAAATATAAGATGTTCCACCAGGCTGGTGCATTTCTCTTGTAAGGTAATTATAGTTGAAAATACATTTTTGGTGTGATTAAATAACATGCAATCGCATCTGAAAAATGGCTTATCTAACTTCCTTTATTTCTAATTATATGCTTTGCTGACTTAACAAGAGCACAGCTGCAATTAATCAAACTTGCATGTATAAGTCGTATTGTTTCGTCGAGTAAATTGTACAATTTTGTCTACTGTGTCTGCAATGCAAATCTAATTCGTAATGACTACCATTGTTATTTTTATGAATACGGGAATTATAAATAGTATATTAATCGATAAACATACGTTTCTGGTATCGCGCATAATTAAAAAAAAAACCCTGCATACTAACTTAAAACTACTAATCACCCTACTGTAAAGTCATCCTTTCCCGAAAAATAGGACCACATTCTCCGTGGACTTTACTCCAGCCAGATAGTACCTATAGTTTTGGTTATGGTTATATTGTTTAATAAAAACTCACGTGCAGTTAAGTTTAAACTAAATTTAAACCGAAATAGAGCCTTTGAGTCAGAATCACACGTTTTCAATAATTCAGTACCGTTATCTTGGACGTGATTAAAGAAAGCCACTAGGCATACTTTTTGCCGCTTGTTTACCTGTTTTAAATAAAGTTCGGTACGTGTGACCTGGTGGCTTACCTACTATTCTAGTGACAGATGTGCAAGCGCGGCCGGTGCCAAAAAGGCCGTTGTACCTAAGTGCTTTCCGTTGCTCTTCTACCCAAGTCTCGCTCCACCTAGCGGGTTGTTACATTAATTAATGGTTAAATGCTCTTCGCGACTGTCACTTGTTCTTCTATGCCAGTAAATAAGCTTTTCCATTTATTTTTAACCGACTTCAAAAAAGGAGGACGTTCTCAATTTGGATGTTTTTTTCTTTGTAAGTAAACAAACTGTGATTGCAAATAGATGGCTGTGTTCAGAGTTCCTTTAAACATTCTCTATTTACACTGGAGTGAACAGAATCACGATTAACGATAAAGCATCTATATTACCGTTTTAATGAAATAGTTTCTTTGATTTCAATATCAATGAAATTTTCATTTAATAATAAGTCTTGTATCTTCCGGTTTCCACTTTCATTTTTATGCGGTAGTTGGTTTACCATTATGAGGATATCCCGTTGCCAATGCAAATACAGTGAGTGCGTCATGACGAACAAATTAAAATAACATTAGGTATCCAGGGATAGGAATGCATTCAATTGCTAGAAAGGTTTCTTTTAATAAAACGATCGGCCTAGCAATCCGAAGTCAAGATTTCAGACTTGGTCAAAAGACAATTTTGAAACTTCATTGAATTGTGGTACCTTTTAACTTGAAAAATAAATTCAAATTTATTTATTTATTTGTACACATAGGTGAAATGTAGTGGTAAAGTACATGATGGATAAAATAAATAGATATGTTGTGTCATTCTGCCAACTTAATTAGTTCACTATGCATTGTAAAGTTACCTATTAAAATTAAATATAAATTCATTTATTTCAGATAACTAATTGATCCTATTGAAACACACAAATCAATTAATTAATCATAATAAATGTTTATCTCTTTTCGATTTATTCGACTGAGAATAATAAATAACAATGCAAATATTGGTAAATAGTACAATTAGTATGTACCTACTTGACAACAACATGCAATATAAAACAACAGCGGAGAGTCTATCAATCACTTTCCACCTAATAAATCGCGCTAAATTTTTTTATTGAAAAAAACTAATACCAATCTAGGTGAACGGGCAACACTAGCTACAAGTACATACTAAGACTCGCATAACCGGAGCTTTTTCCGTACAATTGGCTGTTCTGTTACGTTATACGCTTGGTGCCCACTATTATTAATACAAGCTTTAATTATTTATTTAAGCAGAGAGTATTCAACTTAAAGGCTTTAATATTAATAACTATGTATCTCGTAAGCCGACTTTCACAGGCAGAAAACTGTATCTTAATAAAGGTCTTAAGGTAGAATTAGGTAGTCGGAGTCACTGCTTGTCTTCGGACAACGATTCTTTCATGATTGCACTTGAGATTGCTTTAATAGAAAACAACAATAGATATTATTACGCACCGCCCACGAAGAGGAAGTAATACAACGTGCCGACGCACTTCCACGTCTTTTTATTTTGAACGATATTCAATCAGTGCTGGGAGGAAAACAGACCATTGCTCAAGTGGCCCAAGAGTGCCTATCACCAATGTTAGGCACGTTATGACGTAATAGTTTGTGCGTAAAGGTAAGTTGTAAAAATGTTACTCAAGTATTTTTTGTTTCTTTTCTTTTCTTATTTTGTAAGCAAATAGGACGAAGGAGCTAGAATTACATTTTCGGAAAAATATGTGGCATGATTACCCGTTTTCACCCAGTTAGTTTTTAATAAACCCAAGGAATAAGATTTTTCATAAAAATTAAATTCTACCTTCTCATCTCCTTAGAGGTAAGCTTCCCAAAAAACATTTCCTACTGGGCTAATGACAATCATCACCTACTTCATTAAATCATCAACCTCACGAATTTTACTTCGGAGAGATTTGTCAAAAATATTATTTACTGTTCAAGTTTTTTTTGTTTATGTTAAAACCCGAAATTATAATCTTATACCGTCTTGTTCGAGTTACTCGAGACACTATACCAAACTCGTGTAACGAAACCATAGCGAGATTCAGAGGGGAGCCCGAATGGGACAACACCATCTATCGAGCACGGGTGTAAACTTTTACATTAAATCATAAGGAGATATTTGAATTTTTTTTTTATTTCATCAATGAAGATCGATAGTCCAATTTTTCAAAATAAAGTACATACATAGGCATAAGTTCAAATTATTTTTAATGTATCCAATTACTTAATGCTTTTGGCACTTTGGTCGGCATGATCAATCGTCATTTGAGGTAGGTACGCCATTGCATCGCCTGTGCCGCACCCCTCATTTGTACCAACTCCTTGTATTATTAGCACTTCTGCTATGGGATGTAAACTAATAATATGATTATTCTGCTGGTTAAATGAAATGCTCAACCAAGCTACGTATTCAAAGTGGATTTCGACATGGAACTTGTGTTTACAACAATAAGGTAACTAGCATAACTTAGCAATTGGAATGTGCCTTTGCATTTAAAAAGATAAAAGAAACTATGCGATTACCTAAGTGCGTCAAATCGTAACGTATTGTTAATTACGTACTTTGATGTTTTACGTGTTTTTATTGTTGTCGTCTTTTTTGTTAATTTCTTAATTAAAAACACAATCACTAATGAAAATAATCTTCTCATCTATGGGTGTTTATGTAATAAATAAGGGGCAATGAAGTAGGCAGTGTGAGAACAATCTCATACTTTCTCTATTCAAGATTACTGGAGCAGGTTTTTAATGCCATCAACTTAATCCTATCAGTAAGAAGCATGATTAGTGGCTTGTATTAGTTTCTACTGACTAGTTAGTACTGACTAAGAAGTCAGTGCTGATGATAGTGTAAAACAATAGAGGTTAGATCATAAGTTATGATCTATTTTATTTCATTTAACACACATACTTGATGGCTACTACAATTCCATTTAATAATAATGCACTGGTTATTTAAGGCGCGGTAAGAAGCAATTTTTAGAGAATTGACAATAGCGCATCGCCACATGAGTAGACAAACGGGCATCGCGGCAACAAATAAGGTTCAAAACAGCTACTATTTACCTCAGCCAGAGGCTAAACATCGCCATACAACGTGGTAATGCCGCCAGTCTCTTGGGTACATTACCAGTCGACAGCGATGCGGATGAGTTTTCGGGGTTATTTTCTAGTTTCTGAATAGTTTTAGTTAAGTTAGAATTTTATTTTGTTATTTTTACCTGTCTAAATAAACAGCTATGCGTTTGACGAGTTGAGTCGAATGACCACCAAAATGAAAGTCATATTGCAGTTTTAATTATCTAATTCAAAAAATAAATGCACGGCTCAGTGGAATATGTTTTAGTTATATCTTTAGTTTATTGAATTTCCTTTATTATCATTATATCTCTATATGATAGATTACGCTCAAGATTTTTTTAGAATTATGCGACGAAAAATTTTTTTTGAGCTCTCTTTTGTGATTTAATTCATTTAATTAACATGTTATTTTATTTTTATTATTTGAAAATTTAATTTGTCAAATGACAAAATTGAGTGTTTCGACACTCAATTTTTTCTGGCTCGTAATAAGTTTGTAAAACGCCGTGTTAGTAAACACGGCGTCCTTCGTAATGCATGGAGAACTATGCATGTAATTTAAAGCACAGTGTACTCTCAAGTCTTTTCAATAACAGTGTGATACTAGAATACCGTACCTATAGTCATTATTTTCCAAAAACTTCTATAATATGATTATTACTTAGAGAAGTTTTTGGAAAATAATCACAAACACAATCATAATATAATTTTAATATAATTTAATTTAATCAGCCCATGTTACTAAAATCTCGGCGATTCTTTTACACAATTATCTAAATATTTTCAGTGTTCAAAAGTCCAATAAACTATTACGTGTTTGGAAAGTATGGAGTACGTAACACGGTGAGGGATATAATCAGCTAATAAATCTACAATAAAACCTCATTTACCTAAGTCAGATGCAATGATATCCTAGACAGGGAAAAGGGGACTGAGTACCTACAGTTACATGGCCCTCCGTGCTGGGTCTTTTATGGACTACTAGCTGCGCCCCGCGGTTTCACCCGCATAAGTTTCGATCCCGTGGGAATATCGGGATAAAAAGTAGTCTATATGTTAATCCAGGATGTCAGATACCTCCATACCAAATTTTATTAAAATTGGTCCAGCCGTTTGAGCGTGAAGAAGTAACAAACATATAAACACACACACACACTCACACACTTTCACCTTTATAATATTAGTGTGATTTATTCGCATTGTCACCAACGTTGTTTTTCAGTAAAAACCCATACGTCTGTAGACTTCTTTCGTAGGTATACATTGCCATTACGAAGAATCCATTTTTTTTCACTACACTGAATAGTAGGTAGGTAGTTCAACCGTTTGCATAAAAAGGAAATTCATATTCGTAGAATATGTACCTACTTACTACATTATTTATTTGTTTAAAATGCAAATACACACATCAAAAGTGTCTAGGGATCAAGCATTTTTATGCGGATTTCTTGAGATTGAGATGTGGCTTTGTAATAAATTTATGATTTTATAAATTTATATGGATCCTTTTTGGTGCATTTCATAATTTGAATCAGGAACTGTGAATCAAATTCGAGTAAAAGATGAAAATCAGCTGTCAATATTTTCCCTATAAAAACATACAACGCATTGAAGACATTATTAGTGCTACTGTTTCCCTACTACTGATTAAAACCAACGTTATTATGGAGCGGCGACGTCATTTAAGCAGGGAAGAAATGTCAGAGCCGTGGGAATGATAGAAGCTGGTTCCCGGCAACGTACTGTGGCTTTAGCTCTGAATACAAGTCAGAGTGTTATCAGTCGACTTTGGACACGTTACCGAAGCACTGGTACCGTGGCTGAGCGCCATGGAGGACGGTATCGCTGCACCACACGGAGACAAGACCGATACATTCAAATCTTAACTCGAAGAGCTCCAACAATAACCGCCATGATGTTAGCCGTGAGGCTTCATCACTCTTCAGGGAACTTAATTAGCGACCAAACAGTCAGAAACCGCTTGCATGAAGTGAACCTTCATTCCCGAAGACCGTTACGGGTACCACCTATAGCAATGCACAATCGTAGGATTCGATATCAATGGGCTCTTGAACACAGAAATTGGGCAGAAGAACAATGGCGTTTCGTGTGCTTTTCTGATGAGTCTCGTTTTGGTATGAGACCGGATACAAGACGTATACGACACTGGAGAACCCCTGGACGCCAACAGCGATTAAAATCCTGCCAGGAAGTCCATCCTTATAGTGGTGGAATCTTCATGGTATGGGCGGGTATTTGGATCGGCGGAAGAACTGAGTTGATTTGGATCAGAGGCAACCTCAACGTTCAAATTTATGCTGAGACGATTGTATCAGACGTCATCGTTCCTCTACAAGTGCAAATCGGTCCCTTATTTCAGTTAATGCATGATAATGCACGACCGCACACCGCAAGAGTTGTAAGACAGACTCTCGCCGCAGCTAACATCAATGTCCTGCCCTGGCCTGCTCAGTCGCCAGACTTGAACCCGATTGAGCATGCATGGGATATGCTACAGAGAAGAGCTCTGCCGAATATGGAGGGTATCCAGTCGCAAGAAGACCTTTTTTTGTTGTTGCAACGAACATGGGCGGCCATTCCACAGCGTGATTTGGATGAACTCATTTTGAGTATGCCAAACCGATGTTCTTGTGTTGTTAGTGTTCGCGGTAGAAACACGGATTATTAATTGTTTAAGTTACCCAATAAAATTTTAAAGAAAACTGTTATTTCAGTCTTTTTTTCGAACTTTTGTGTTAGTGGTTCAAATGTCAAAAATCCCTTTATTAGGAAAATGGCAAATTTCTTTATTAATGCAAAGGTGACTTGGTTTATCGTTACTGTGACAAACGAAAACACTTTATTTGATGAATCCTTAAAGAAAATTTTAATTAATATCAATCAGGAGAAAAGTTATTGCAAAAATATATGTTGATCCCTAGACACTTTTGATGTGTGTATTTGAATTAATATAAATACAAATAGAATTGAAATTATTTCTAATACTTAAACAATAATTATACATTCGAACAATAAACGGATATTTAAACAGATCTAATTTGAATAATCAATCAATAATTTGGCTATCAATACACAATAATGCTAATTATTTTATTAGTGGATACCTACTGCAGTCATTTACATGTTCAAAAAGTGAACGACTCTGTCGAGACAATTAATTGACATGTATTGACATTTTTTGTTCATCCAGTATGTTTATTACTAAGGAGCAGCCGGTCGATTCTGTAAAAATCTCACCGTGATAACTTAGGTGAAGTGAGTTTGTTTTTGCTAGGAATTGACACTATTGACAGCTCACTCCACACTCACTTCACCTAAGTTTTCACGGTGAGATTTTTACAGAATAGCACTACTGGACCCTGTCGAGGCAACGGTCAACTGAACATTTCGGTCAGGTCAATGTCATTACAGATATCACAATTATATAACGTTCATCTGGTCAAGGAATTTTGAACCAGTTTTGATCTTAGAGCTCAAAGATTATATTTTCTGGTTCAAAATTCTTTCCCAGAGCCTTGGAAAGGTCGCTCACCCCGTAAAGGGAAAGAACGCTACCCACTTTAATTGTAATTACTGCATACTGCAAGCGATGGAAGCTTTCTCTGCACCTGTGACCTCATTACTAAACACGTCTTCTCAATGAGAACGGGGCCTGTCCCTATTAAATCATGACCCCAATTCCAATATCACTCGAGTCTCGACAACTGATTGATATCCGGGTATATAATATACTTTTTTCTCCCATTCTCTTGGTGCTTCAGTACTTACCAGGTTAGATACAAAATTAATGAGAACATTTGAATGAAATGTTATCGAATGATGCTGAGTTTCCGTCTGTCCAATTGTTTATGATCATGTCTTAAACACATCTTCTCAACGAGAACGGGGCCTGTCCCTATTAAATCATGACCCCAATTCCAACATCACTCGAGTCTCGACAACTGATTTTATCCGGGAATATAATACACTTTTTTCTCCCATGACTTGGTGCTTTGGTACTTACCGGGTATCGGTTAGATACAAAATTAATGAGTACATTTGAATGAAATGTTATCGAATGATTCTGAGTTTCTGTCTGCCCAGTTGTTTATGATCAAAAGTTGAATTACACAGTTTACACCAGTAGGAAAATAACTATAAACAGACCGCTGGACAGAAGACCCAAAAGTAATAGATGTGTAAGTATGTTCTGTCATATTACCATTTATCAGCATTTCTTTTAACTGTCAGATCTTCGTTAAAGTAATAGGTATTTAGCATAGTTTCTCTCATCTTCTATCGTACATTTTTAGTTTTTAGAGTGGCTAACAGGTATTCTATGTGTAATTGTACACTGAGGTCTTTGAAGGCAAACTTGTGCCAACTAATTGTGGGCAAATATGCACATTATTTTAACACAAATCACACCTGGGTGCAGCTTTGCAAACTGCTTACATTTACGTTTTATAGTAGCGACAAATATTTTATTTGTGAACATACTCTAATTTAACTATTTGCTTTTGTATGTTTAGACCTAGACAATGAGAAACTATAATTTCTGACAATTTTCAAAATTATTCATTATAATTAATTCATCTTAACTTGCTACCAGACCTTTGCTTGTATTACCTATGATTAATTGATTGATATTTCTCATTTTTTATAACAATACTTTTTATTTTTTCCTTCAATATTTTAACAAATTCACGTCTGTTGTCAACGTATCTTGCAATCTTACAATCTTTAATAACGAGGAATAATTATAGTTTAAAACTGCCGAATCGTGCGGAGAAAGTAAGTTGTCGCTAAGCACCTGCGTCATGTCTAATTTATTGTAGCTGCGATATTATATAATTATTCAGTAACTAGACTCTAATACAAAATATTGGCCATTTAGCAACCATACAACACTTGATTTTTTATCATAATCAATTTAAATAACATATGTGGTCCTATATGACCTATTCGAAAGTCGTCTTCAACTCATCCACTATTTTGGAATTTTCTCACATAAATCACATTATAGTGACTAACATAACATATATACATAAACACACGCGTTCTTTCCATGAGGGTAGGCAGAAACTACAGAAAGCCACCTGCTACGATTCTTACATACTCCTTTTGCCTCGTTTTCTTTTGTCGTAGAGAAAAAGAGATGACCAGTCCCTACTGACGGCGCCCGTTCACGAACATGACGCATGATCACCATTCAGCTCAACCATTTTGAAGGGAGCTAAATGATCCAACACCATCCACGTGACATTTGAGTGAGCATGACGTACCTTCTCCCAGCCGACAAGTCATTGAAAGACGTACCTAGTAAATGGTAGCTTTATAGTATGTACAATTGTACATAGTCACACCTGTGCTGTGCAATTATACAATACTAGGAGATTGAATTTATATAATGCAAAAAATATAGCTTATTTTCGATATCAAGTTTAAATTACATCACAGTAGTATTGTGAAAAAAACAAAACAAACTAGTGTTGTGAAACAATCCTACGAGTGTTAATGTGCATCCTCAATTATTATTTCGCGAGTTATAAACTCATTAGTATGCAGGCAGCGTTAAAACCGTCATGAGAAATAAACATGAACCAGTTCGCAAACAGTTTAAAAAGTAAAGCGGAATCTGTACATAACCTCACACAACAACCAAACAATACAATAATGTATGCAGACAATGCATCCAATAGCTCTTTTTATGCTCAGTTTAATTATATCTTATATAAAATAAACAAGTATTTAAATAAAAAAGTAAACATACACTACAAACTGCATTATTTGACTAAAAAGTAGAATTGAATTGACGTAATATTTGCATAGAAGAATTAATTATTTGTTATTACATAACTTTTACAACATATGTACCCACATTATGTGTGTGTCATTAATAACTGAAAAATAACGCAAATAAATGCAATAATATGATGTCACTAGGCAGGTGAGTACGTCAAAAAAATTCATTACATAACGATTCGCGTGACTTTGACTGTAGCTCCAAATACTCTAACAACATCATAAATAAAGCAGCTATACTCCATTTGTTTAGGTAATTAAATAAAGGTAAACAAAAAAATCACGTGACTTAGTTAACCGACTAAACGTAATACCAATCACTTCAGTTGTCATGCTACTTCACAGCTGTACTCTTCAATTTAGCAATATTATTAACGAATTATAACGTTGCTAAATTGAAGAGTACAACTGTGACGTAGCATGACAACTGAATAGACTGGTATTACGTTTAGTCGGTTAACCACGTCACATGGTTTTTTTGTTTACCTTTATTTAATTACCTAAACAAATGGAGTATAGTAGTTTGAACCTTTACGAAATCGTCTCGTCTCTATGACTTAGCATTGCACAGATTCAAGAGTAAGGAGAGATTTAAGAGAAGAGAGCAGTGGTAACGGCTGCGACTTACGAGTTGTAGGTTGGTTCGAACCCTGACAGGCACTTTACTTTGGGTAAATTATTTCATCACTACTGGGGGCCTAAAAAGGCCACTTTGGCAGAATCATAAAAGAACATCATGAATCATAATGGACAGTCAACTGTTAAGTTAATCGTATCAAATCTCATTGGTGAAGGATTTTCAGTTATTTTTTTTGTCTCTTCTAAAATACCAATCAATCCAATCCATTTGGATTGGATTTCCAATCCCAATCTCTTTGATTATACCTACGTAGTGCAGCGAAAAAAAGAAAAACACGGACTGTCTTAGCCATATTTCATAATGTTATCCTTTTATGATTCTGCCAAAGTGGCTTTTTACGCCCCTTGCTCTCAAAACGGTATATAAAGGAAAACATCTTGACAAAACCGGCATGTCCTAGAACCAAGAATTCAAAAGACATATATTATGTGACATCTACCAAACCGCATTGGGCCCGCGTGGTGGCTTATGGCCCACTACCTCTCACAGAGAGGAGGCCTGTGACCCAGCAGTGGGAACATTATAGGCTGATTATGCTTATGCTAAGAGTATGGAGGGGTAAACAAAATGAATTAAAGCAGCTAAAAATAAGCCGCAGAAATTACGGTTAATTCGATTTAATTGCAAGTCCGACAGAAAGAACATTGGAAAACAAAAACATCGCAGACTGAATATTGAGCGAAACGCCAAGTTATCGGCCGCACCCCCACATTTGTGCAGCCATGACAGTTTAATATAGTGCATTATGATACATGAGTGATATGTTGATCATTGTACCCGGGGCGGTATTATTCGATAAGGAAGCCGAGTGTGTAATGATTAATGCACACGCGTTTCATACGACATTTTCAACACACTTGCGAGAAAAAAGCAGACTTATATTGTTATTAACTTTTGTAGAAAATGGCGTGCTGGTTTTGTTTTTCCGCGCGCCGCGCTAGCGATGTGTTAATAAAGGCACTGGGTTTAACCGCTAAACAGGCTATAAAATAAAAAAAGTAATTTAAAAAATAAAAAAACCCGACTGCGAAACTGAAAAGCTACAAACAAGCCCATTTTAAATTCAATAAAAGTTGGAAGCAGGCGGGACCCATTTGAATATGAAAATATAATAAAAATGGTATGGGTCCCGCCTGCTTCCAACTTTTATTGAATTTAAAATGGGCTTGTTTGTAGCTTTTCAGTTTCGCAGTCGGGTTTTTTTATTTTTTAAATTACTTTTTTTATTTCCAGCTTTTTAGTTTACAAATGTGAAAGATTTCGCAAAAGATTTAGTTCTTGGTACGTGTTTTTTACGATTTGTCACTTCGAATTACTTTTAACCATATAAAGTATATATATTTTTGTAATCACCTTTTAAAATCCTTTATTTTGATACCCCACTCGATAGGTTTCAAGAATTTTTTTTTTTTTTTGAAAACATATTGCGCCAAAAATCGGCCATACATACATACATACATACATACATACACTCGAAAAACATAACCCTCCTTCTGACGCAGTCGGGTAAAAATATAATAAACACAAAATAATGTTTATACTGATCGTAGTTTTTTTTCTTTTGGATTCACACGGTTTGTAAGCCAATGTCACGTTTTGTTCTTTATTAGACAAAGGTAGGGAAACGAAAATATTATTATTTGAATTAATTATAACGGGATATAGGGATAATATTTATGCATATAGTATATAGGATCAGTATTTATAACGGATAGAATAATGAGCTAAATACAATGAGGAAATATTATTTTAAACTTTAAATTTAAAGTAATGAATATTAGTCTCAACTATTCATTTAAATACAGAAAAGCTATTTGTACAAAGTAAAGAAAGTAATGGATCGTAGTGTTGTCGTATGTCAAATTGAGTTTAGTTAGTATGGAATTAGAAAGTACTATTGGCATAGAGAAATATACATTAGTTCAGTGAGAATCCGCAATAACAGAACGCCAGTCAGGGTCTTTTCCGTTTAATTCCCGGAGGGACCACGGACAATTTAAGATAAATAAATTTTTGTTCATTTTGAGATCAAGGACAATTCAGACTATTTAAAAAAAAAGTGAAATATGTCCAGCCACTGACCTCTATAATACAAGTACGCTGGACTGCAGACTATGGATGACAGATTGAAGCCATTTGATTTTCGCCATTTTGGCGCTGATAGCAATGTGAAGGGACCGTGGAACTAATATTAGAGATGGGATATATCCTACGATAAAAAATACTTTTATGAATTTTATCGATCGTTTTAACCACTGAGAGTAATTTATTACTTAAGAGAAAAATATCGGATCACTCCCAGTTATTTTTATGCTTCATTTTTAAGTAATTGAATAATTGCTCTGCAAAGGTTAAGGGGCCGGCGGAGCATGCGTAGTTCATACAAACGTAATACCAAAATTTGTAAATCAAACATATTCTTAACGTGTATTTATTACGATTGGATTACAGAATATCTAGGTTCCCAAATATATATTTTGAATGGACACTGATTTAAAGACGAGTTATGAGAAAAATAAGTTTTCTATAGAAATTTGAAATTCCTCATATCCCGTCTTTATACCAGAGTCCTTTCAAAATATATATTTGGGAACCTAGATATTCTGTAATCTAATCGGAATAAATACACACTACCTAAGAATATGTTTGAATTACAAATCATTTTGGTATTACGTTTGTATGAACTACGCATTAGCATGCGTAGTCCGCCGGCCCCCTATCTGAAAATTCATTAGGGCGCGGTCAGATCGCACGCTATAAACTAGTGGATAGTGTCCTAGTAAAGTTATAGCGCATGACGGTCAGATCAGTGAGCTTTAAATATGCGGATAGGCTTAGAACTTAACCTAAAACTACTATGGTTCAGCTAGTATCTCCTGGCTCAACTACACTAGTTTTACAAGATGAGCTGGGGTCACATTAGTTCGCAATGTGAACTAAAAACTAGTGAGCTATTATGTTGCCATTTCGCTCTAACCTAGTAAATCAAATGGCAGCTGTATTCTTCGTGAAAGTCACTTTTGGTGTTCAATTTGGAAGAATTTAACCATGTAGAAAACAAAAAGCAACAAACAGCGTCCAAACAAATTCATTAAAATTCACTCAAATTGAATGCCAAAAGTGAACCTTGTAACATTACCTTACCATGTAGTCATTATTAGCGGAAAGGAGAGGAATTCCATTTTCATTATTGCGTGCATACTAATGGGCAAAAAACACAAGAAATAACAAAGTCTAAGTCAAATAATTTATTTCAAATAGCAAAATCAATAGGCACTTTTGAACGTCATTATTTTATTTCAAATAGGTACATGGGCACTTTTGAACGTCAAAAATAAAATAAAATAGAATTGATTCTAGTCTTCCAAAAGGTCGTGTTCGTATGGAGAAGTGCGTACGTGTAGTGTTTAACGAAACAGTCCGCAGTGAAATTTTTGCTATAAAGATGATAATTAGATTTAGGACTCCAATTTTTCATTTTCATGTTTTTCAGCCCTGCTTAGTTGAGTTGGTGGGAAATCTGAAATCAAGTATTTAATTAAAGTAAAACTGACTAAAGTATACAGTACATTGTAGATGGCAAATTTATTTTGATGTTAGGTCTTTACTTCGGAAACAAGTACACATTACATATAATACTAGTTTCCGCTCGCGGCTTCGCCCGCGAGATATGTCGAAACTATACTCTGCCAAGTATTGAAATCCGTTCAGTGGTTTAGGCGTGAAAAGGTAACATACGGACAGACAGACAGAGTTACTTTCGAATTTACCTATAATATTAGTATGGATTTATCTGTTGAAATTAGAAACTAGTATTTGCAAATTTGTTTTAGGTAGGTAATCAAATTGCAGAAATTTCTGACGACAATAAATTTCTATTAAAGACGTAAATTTAAAATTATTAACTGTCTGAAGAAAATTATCGACACATTATCGACATGGAACATTTACAACCCTATTCAAATTATTGTATTCAATATATGTGAAAACTGAGCCCTAATTACAATTAAATATCATGGGATATGAATGAAAACATTTATTCTAAATGTAAGATAGTATTAAAAATGCTCACACAAGCAATCGAACCATTTATAATCATGAAATTCACTTACTTGTGAAAGGTTAATTCGCTGCCTTTTTGACAGCGAGGTTTACAAAACGCGCATGCTTTCATAATAAAAATGTTCCAAATATCACGTAGTAAACACAAAATACACAAAATAAGGTAGTTTTTCACGATTTAGACCTAAATCATCAGACACGAAATAAACAACTCAACGTCCATTTGAAAGAACGTGTCATTTTTAGTTCCTTGGGGCTACGAGCGGGGCGCTTTGAATCGGCACAAAAAACAACTGTCATTTCGTAGAGTATCGTTAGTCCAGCGTACTTGTATTATAGAGGTCAGTGTGTCCAGCGGATTCCTTTTGGCATGAAGTCTCTTTGATGTGATTAAAAAAAACGCACATCTCCGACTAGTAAATAGTTATCTGTGGCGTTACCGCACTAGCGCGGTAATATAAAGTAAATAGTACGCGTGTTTAATACACTGCATTATGGACCTAAAAGCGGTAAATTAAGAGTCACTTTACGAGCAAGTGTGTTGAAAATCTATATAATATTCTATATAAATAAAACAAAGTCGGGTTAGTTATAATTAACATTTACAACTCAAGAACGGCTGGACCGATTTTTACGTTCTCTGGTTTGTTGGATTTTTCCCGCCCCGAATACCAGAATAACTATTAAAACAAGGGAAAACTAAACGAAAAAAAAATAAAGATTATTTTTTCTTATACATTTAGGCGGTACGAAGTTCACAGGGTCAGCTAGTATTTACATATTTTATTACATACATTAATCAATACGTCCTTTACAGCTGCGTCCTAATAGTTGATTACAAAATATTTCAATAGAACGGTAATGCACTCAAAAGATTGATGTGTTGTTCAGGTTTTCCTCCTACTTAACATTCAAAGCGTGTTTGAAGCAGTATTACTATTTCAGTTGCGTGTACGCAGGTCTTATGTGCATCGCGCGGGTACAGAGATGAATGTCACTGAAACAAAAAAGTCGCATTGACAGTCCAAGGCACTCCAATGCTGACAATGATAGACAAAAGAGATCCAGCTCAGCTAATACTTTGGGTACCTATCGTTCTTTCGTTCGTAAACTTATAGACTAGAGAGAGAGAGAGACATAGACACTTGACAATTTCCTTACGAGTCATGGGCTTCTCTAAGAAGTTGGTGCAATATTTTCATCAGTCTTCATTAAACCAACACCGCAATACTGGGCAATATATCATATAAAAAATAACATAACCCGTTCCGAATTCAAACGAAACGAAAGGCCGGATTAAAAATAAGGACGTAAAACGGAAGATATTCGCACTCATTACTGAAAGCACAGATTATGAACAAAATTAATATTAATTAACATATTAATTATAAATACATACTACATACTGGCCGAACTTTCGTGTTATATACAAAAGTGACAGTGACCGCATTGACAAGTGCAAGAGGAGAAAGTATCGGTGCACTCGTGTCTTGCGCCTGCGCAGTTGCACCATCTCCTTCGCACTCGTGCGCCAATGCGTGAGCTGTACTAATAATATATTGGTCTAATGTCATCGCAATGCACTTATTTGTTATCTAACATAACAAATAAGTGCATTGCGATGACATAGCCAATAATAAATATTATTGGTAATAAGTCTGTTTTTGAATTGGTTAGTGTAAGGTGTGTGTACAGCGGTTTACGTTGTTATTGTGGACATTGTTGTTGACTAGTTTTGCTTAGTGCTATTGCGAATGGATTTCATTAAAAAAAAATGTTATTTCATTGGTTTTCTTTTGATCTCTAATGATCACTATCCGAAAAATAAAACTAAAGCCAAATACTATACTAAAACGATCTTCATACAATTTTGGATCATTTTTCGAGATTAATAAAAACTATCGTTAATTAATGTGATTATTCATAAAATACAAGTAATGAAAGCAAATACGTAAATAGTTCTCATACTAGAACATTAGCGTTCCATGTATTGAGTTAGCGTGTAAACATGGCACGGCAAACGATTTCAGCGTGCGTTGATGTCTTCTATTAACGCAAGCGCAACCGCTACGCCAATACCGAGCCGCTACGAAAATCTATATCTATGCAAATAAATTAAATTGAAGTGTCCGATTGTAATATCAAAATAACAGCTTTTTACTAAATGCATATGGAAGTATATACGCTACTATATAAAGTATATATATAAAAAATATCTGTCTGCCTGTCTGATTGTTCCGGCTAATCTCTGAAACGGCTGGACTGATTTTGACGTTTTCAAAATAACTGGTAGATAATACCTAAAAAAATACCGTGACAAAAAATACCTATAAGTTACTCTGTAACGTCACCTACGTTACAGAGTAACTTATAGGTATTTTTTGTCCCGGTAGAATGTTCCCGTGGGATAATTGCCGACATTCACGCGGGCGGAGCCGCGGGCAAAAGCTAGTATAAAATAAATATTTTTATGTTTTCGTTTATTTTGATTTTTATTGATAAAAATGTTGTGATATGTTTTTTTTTTTTTTTTTGCAAGGCCGTTCATTTTACTTTCGTTACTGTAACAAATAATTGTGAAATCAAGAGAATGCGTTAAGTACCTACACTGTAACTGGAGGTTGTGTGAATTCTCGGTCAGTACCTAAAAATAAACGCGAGCATGGTCAAGACATTCTATTTTAGTACCCAATTTCCTTAACATCCGGATTTTTTAAGTAAACAATTGTACTTAGGGATTCTTGCTAAGTGCGTGAACTTTTAAAAAGCAAATAAAACAATTGACTTCACAACGATTGCGAAGAAAATTGGTATTTAAATCGATACATTTACGATTCACAACACGGCATTTCCTCAATGCGTGTAAACAAAGTAGCGTGTGATGTCAACGACTCGTCTCTACACTTATGTATCGAGAATATCCTTGTTCGGGAAATGTCTAATCGATACTTTGTATATAAGGATCATCATCATCATCATTTCAGCCGAAAGACGTCCACTGCTGGACATAGGCCTCCCCCAATTTTGGGGGGGTTTGCCATAATCGCCACGCTTGGCAGGCGGGTTGGCGATCGCAATATGGTATGATGGTGTAATGCATAGAGAACGCTGATGCCCATTCTCCGGTCTCCCTTAGTCGCCTTTTACGACACCCACGGGAAGTATGGGGTGGTGCTATTCTTTAAGTCCGGACCACACAGACAATAAGGAAAAATTTTAAAAGGATAAAGCATTCAATTATATGATAAGACAGTATCTTAAAGCTATGAAACCAATAGAACTAGTTTTTTAATCACGCCGTTTTGATCGCGTTTTTAAGTCATGAATGCATCTAGTGGATGCATATTAATTATCCTACGCTCTGACGTAGGACGTTCTGCTTTCTCGTCATTAAGTGCCCATAAGAGAAAATAACCTCGAAAAGTCGTGTGATTGGATACGTTAAGATATTATTTTTATGTCTATACAAATAAATAAAATTGATGTGTCTGTTTGTAATGTCAAAATAACAGTTTTTTACTAAATGCATAATATGATACGGTACCGATAACAAAAAACATGTAAGATGTGTAGTCAGTCGCTCCATGTAAAATACTGGTATTCAGCTGCATCCGGTTAGACTGGAAGCCGACCCCAACATAGTTGGGAAAAGGCTAGGCAGATGATGATGACTGATAACAAGAAACCTATTTGTTTAATTTTTGTCTGTCTGTCTGGTCGTCCCAGCTAATCTTCGAAACGGCTGGACCTACTTTTATTTTAGAAAAAGAATTAGTAAAGAGACAAATTATTGTTTTCCGACATCCACGCGAATGAAATTAATATAAATAATATATATATATATTAATATATAATAATTTAAACTATAAAGTTAAAATAAAGTACAGCTAGTTTTAAACTATAAAGTTAAACTAATAAAGTTAAAAACATTGTGATACTTAAGACACAAAACCTTCCTCTGCCAGATCACATATTTACTAAGTTAGATGTTATTCGATTATTTTATAATACGAAGAATACAAACTAGATCTAGAACATCTATAAGTAATTTGACTTACGTTCATAATAATGCAAACTGTCTACGTAAGTAAAGGTATGCTACAAATTGGCGAGCACGGTACGTAACCGTTAAAGTTGAAAAGGTTAGTTGACTTGAAGGCCCCGAGAATCAAGTAATGACAAAAAATCACGACGATCAATAAGTCACGACGGTCAAGCCTTTCAATTACACAACTTTACATCCAAGTATGTTCATAAAAGAGATGAAAATTGATTTGTAATAGGATGGTTATTAACTCGAGAGTTATCGAGGGAATCGGGTCAATGCAGCAATCGTACGCGAGACATTACCAATCTATGAGCAATTACACATTACTATGAATTTATACGTTATACCCAATACATTATTGCAGCATTTGCACATATGTAATGGAAGTACTTGCCATTGTCTTCACGGTGCTGTGAACAGTCGCGAAGAAATATCGTCATATTCACGACTAGCTTCTGCCCGCGACTTCGTACGCAGATCTTGTTGCTTATGCCAACGACAACGGGGTCGTCAAAATCGAAGATCTGAAACGTCTGATGTCGAATTCTAAGAGCCCGGGGACGGGACGGGTTGTGGTGTCTCGCCGACACCACAATCCGTTAGAATTTCCGCCTCAATGATATTTCTCTGCAGCGAGACGACGTTGAGCCGGGTCCCATTGCATAGTTTCGGCGGAGTGAGTTTCCGAAGAAGCATAATTGGGAAACCGACCTTTAACTTAATGGTGTGCGCTGGTAGTCCACTTGCACTGAGGGAATTGAGAAATTCTACGGGGTAATGTGTGGCGTCATCTTGGTCGACAACAGTGTTTATTGAAGGGTAGATCATTTCATTTCCCTCAATTTCCGCGAGAATGCATTCATAGATCGCTGAAGCTTGGTCGCGTTTCTGGGTGTTAAAATGGCTCGTTCACACACCCAAGAATTATGTTGGTGCGGTATCCTATTGATGTCCCCGTACACCAGGCGAATCAAATCTTCTAAGGTAGACACCACTCTCCCAAGTATCTCAGGTAGAACCACCTGGCCATCGTCTACTGGTAGCGTTCCCTCACCCAATTTTAAGAGAACATCAGAAAATTCTTGGGCGTGTACATTCCCGCCAAGATGTGCTCTCATATTCATCGTTAAGCGCAACCTATGAATATGTGGCCATAAGAAAGAGTATTTCAACAAAGCATTTACCTCATCAGCCCTAGTTCCTCGCGTCACCACAGGCAGCGTTTGTCGGAAATCGCCGCTAAACAGAACTGTAACGCCACCCATCATTTGCTGGTTCCTGCGGATGTCCTGCAAAGTCCTGTTTACCGCCGCTACTGCTTTTCTGTTCGCCATAATGCATTCATCCCACACGATTAAACAGCAATCTTTAAGCACGCGCCCTTTGTCACTGTTGCGTGACACTCCACAAACAGGTGTTTCATTACTCTCTAAATCTATGGGAATCTTAAACATTGCGTGCGCTGTTTTGCCACCAGGAAGCAGTGTTGCGGCGATTCCTGACGATGCTACTGCAATGGCAATCTTGTCTTGACTCCTGAACTCTGCGAGAATGACAAATATTCGCCAGCGGTGACAAATATTCTCCCTGTTCCACCAGGAGCATCCAAGAAAAACATTTTACCTTGGCCGAGCCGATTCAAGGATGGTGTCGAAAATTTGCTTTTGCTCTGAGGTAAACTTAGAGACATGGTCATTGACGACGGTAGTCATAGCTCTTGGATCATAATTTATTTCAGAGTTGTACTCTCTGTTTCCAAGCTCTTGTACATCCAGGTGTTGTTGAGTCGGTAGCATAAAATCCACCAGAGAACTGCCGCAGATCGAAATTACCATATCTTGAAGTGAACTAAGGCAACTGTTTAGAACGCGCTCATCAGATGCCTCAGTATTATCTTCAGTAGTGCGTCTCAGACCTCTTAGGAAGTCTTCGGACAGAAGATGCCGATATTTCTCCCACAACAGAAGGCGATTTACAATACCGCAGACCACCAACATGACGACAAACAGATGTCGCAAACGACTGAGATTGTCACTAATGCTGGCCTCCTCAAGTGCGTTGTCCAAGTGCTGATCACCGTCGAGAAGGTGGCGTGCTACGCAAGCAGCGCGGTATGTGGGATACTCAATGTCATCGACTGTCCTTAGAAACGCAAATGATGTTGGGCCCCGCACTGTGTGCAGTAACATTCGCAAATAATAGCACTCGCCATTATTTGGGTGCACAGTGTAAACCCGTCCCAATGCGGTGTCCTTAAAAATTCCCGGAAACCCGTCCACGGCGTGCCCGCATCGACGTCGATTAAATACACCTCTTTGCTTGTCGTACGTGTAGTACGACGGCACCTCATCATAGGTGAGTGATCTAGCAAAGTTGTGCCCTTCACAGAGGCTGAAAAAGGCCAATTTCAGTCTATCAAAAAGTACTCTGTGAAGGCCAACAGGAAAATTAAACACATCAACCAACACAGAGAACAAAGGTAACCCCCCTTTCTATAGGATGAGAGCGGCACATCGGCACCTATAACATCACATTTTGGGAACAAAACCATAGCGCGATCTAACCCGACGCCAACGCCATCTAGTTAGAAAACGAAAACTACATATTATTTACCCAAATTAATTAAATTATGAATAAAACTAAATTGTCGTTAATTTAACAGACAACTACATTAGTTTTGCATAAAAAAAAATGGTAACAGCAGCAAGGATCAAAACTAAGAATTACATCATCATCTGCGTAGCCTTTTCCCAACTATGTTGGGGTCGGCTTCCAGTCTAACCGGATGCAGCTGAATACCAGTATTTTACATGGAGCGACTGCCTATCTGACCTCCACAACCCAGTTACTGGGTAATACGATACCCCTTGGTAAGACTGGTTGTCAGACTTTCGGGCTTCTGACTACCCGTAACGACTGTCAAAGATCCACAAATGACAGCCGGGACCAACGGCTTAACGTGCTTTCCGAGGCACGGAGGGGTCTCGGTATGTAAAGATGGTCACCCATCCACAGACCAACCGCGGCAAGCGTAGCTTAACCTGATCGATCGACCTGTGTGTGCTTGGTAAGATATAGCTTAGAACCAAAAGTTTGACTTGACTTCATGATAGTGTAGCTTGTTGTACCGCCAATCAATCTGTTTAGGAATATTGATGTGAAACTCTCCATACAATTAGATAGGACATGTGAAGTTCTCAGATTTCATAACAGTATCGTTCCTAATGCACATAAAAAATGCAAAAACAAAAAAAAAAAGAATTTTACGATTTTTTAAAACAATATTATGGGGTTTGAACTCGCACCATTTAGTGCGGTAAACGGTCGCCTGACCTTACCGCTAAATTCGCCGTTGACGTATTGTTGAAATAGCTGTTCCCTTGCAATTTATAATATTACTGCCCCGCTCCTTTATTAAAAATAGCGTGATGATTATTATGTTCCCAGAGATAATGTTTTATTTTTAGCTAAATAAATAAATAAACATGTCATTTTGTGCATTCAATTATTTTGTGCATTCAATTACGAACAAACACATTTTAAAATCAATATTGCTTACCTCCCATAACATACGGCGTGATAATATGTAGCCTAAAGCCTTCCTTGGTTTACTAAGAACATTTTTGCTGAATTTCAATTCAATCTATCCAGTAGTTTTGGTGTGAAGCCGTACCATACACACAGACAAACAGACAAACAGACAAACAGACAAAAATTCTAAAAAGTCACTTTTTGTCATCAGTTACGTTTTTCTAACAAAAGCCACTTATTTTTTCTCGAAAATTCACAATGTACAGTTTTTCTTTCGTTACTGTTTTATTATATGTATAGATTTGAAGACACCTAATATACTTGGACAAGTACTTCTGCCCATTCCTGTGACCCAACAATCCCCATTTTACTTAACTCGAAACAAAACGATAAATCATCATCATCATCATCATCATCATTTCAGCCGAAAGACGTCCACTGCTGGACATAGGCCTCCCCCAAAAGGGGGGGGGGTTTGCCATAATCGCCACGCTTGGCAGGCGGGTTGGCGATCGCAGTATAGTATGGTGGTGAAATGCATAGAGAACGCTGCTGCCCATTCTCCGGTACGCCCCTTAGTCGCCTTTTACGACACCCACGGGAAGTATGGGGTGGTGCTATTTTTAAGTCCGGCACCACAGACAAATACCACGAGTAAACGATAAATACCACGGAGAAAACCACGGGTAAAGGAGAGAAATACCGAAGCGTTGGCTAGCTAGTCGGTTAGGTGATACTATAAAATCAAAAGATTGAGACTCTGCTGAGTCTCAGTCTAATTTGAATAATTATCTTTTTGAACGTCAAATTTACACAAAACAGTCCCCCAAAATGCCCGCCCCTCACCACTCCCTAAGCTAACTTACTAGGGCACTCTCTAGGGCTTTAACTACTAAGAAGAACTGTTGCAACAAACTCCCCAGCAACACAGCTGTCTGTTCAGATAGAAGAACTTAATTCAAATTCATAGCGGGTAACTACAACTAAGTACTACAAAATGTACCGTAGGTATGTACGAATCACCACTCGTGTTTGAATGCACACTCCTGCGATCTCTCGATAAATAGGGATGATGGTGATGCAATGATGTGTTCCGATCAAACCCTGGAACTAAACAACTGAGCGTGGGAAAAGCAAATAATAATAAGCATTATATGAGCCATTTTTATGCTGGATTCCTAATGATTAAAGGCACGGCTGAATTCAATTTAAAGTGCACACAAGTAAGTATTCGTATGTATACACAAAAGTTATTAAAGTGTTAATGGCTTCAAAAATAGGTATCTTGTTTTTTCAGCTCAGCATTGCTTAACTTTGTTTGCTCATACCAAGTGGTTGAGTATTAAGTACCATAAAGTTTACCAGACTGTAGGAGATCCAACAGATATTAAATCTTTATGTATTGTACAATGTACAGTTTATTACAAATATTATAATTACTTATGTAGTCACGATGGTATTTTATGATAATGTTCATGAGGTAATACTGGATTTAGGTCACAATTTCAAAGCGTTGTGCAGTTATGAATCTCAATATATTTGGTAGACTTTCATCTTATCTCAGCTCAAATCTATTTTTAAAACACTAACGTTACTTTGCATTAGAAAAATCTAAATACATTTTTAATTTTAAATCATGTTGTTGTTACGTATCAAAAATTTTTTTTAGTGCATAGTATCACTAGTTTATAAATTAAATGTTCACCTACAAGCCCGCCTTTATTATCAATTTCCTGATACTTCTAATAAATTAGCTTCTGCCCCCAACTTCGTTTGCGGGAAATTTCCCCCACCTCCCCCCATCGCATCGCATCGCCTGCGTAATACTTCGTTTTCGCTTAGCGTTCTTTCTGACTTTCTCTGACGCTCTTTAGGGTCCCAGCGTGGAGTAGAGTTATACAGGATGAAATTGAAAACATGCGACAAACCGTAACGGGAGATTGTACTCATCATTGTGAACAACTTTTACTATGGGTTTGGACCCATAGTAAAAGTTGTTCACAATGATGAGATTTCAGGTTTGGACCTGAAATAGCGAAAAGAAAATCAGCTTTTCCCTAAATTTATGTTCGCATAACTCATCAAAATGTAGGGATCAGCTGATTTTTTTTTCCGCGATTGCAGCTTTGGTCCCTTAGTAAAAGTTGTTCATAATGATGAGTACAATCTCCCATTTCCATATGTCTCATGTTTTCAATTTCACCCTGTATAGCCTATAGCCTTCCTAAAGAATTGGGCTATCAAAATATGCAATAATAATTTTTCAAATCCGACTGGTAGATCCGGAGATTACCTCTACATACAAACAAACAAATAAATTTTACCTCTTTATAATATTATTAGTACAGAAGTATAAAGGAAGCCCTACCATAATTTGACCTTTTAGAATAAAATTTCATTATTTTAACTGTAACGAAAAAAAAAGCAAGTTGTATTATTGCTCGTTGTATCAAATTTTATTACCAAAATCATAAATAATTTATTCAAACTAGGCTGCATGAGAATCAACACTTCCTAGTGCTTTAAGGCTCCTACGAACAGGCGCGACACGCGATATAATCGCGCGCGACACAAAGGCACCGCTCGTTACGCGACTTGCGGTGCCTTTGTGTCGCGTGTTGTGTCGCGCCTGTTTGATGGGAAGAAGTGGCGCAACAAACTCCCCGGCCTACCTATCGGACACAACTACTTACTTTGTGTGAATCTGTTGCGTCAGTCTCTTAACTTTAAACTTAACGATGAGTAACTATTGACATATTCCAGTTATTCATTCCGAACTTTTACGTAAATGTTGAAACAGCCTTATGTCAAGGTTATGTTTACTTTGTTCAACAGATTTCTAAATTCGATTGGCTTAGGAAAAAAAATTTCGTTATTAAAGGGCTCTATCAACATTTTCTTCGGTTAAAACACTTCGATATCTCTGTAAATGTAGACCATTGTTTGTCGCTAACTACCTTTGTCAACAAACTGATGAATGATGCATTCATTTTCATACTAAATCTAAATATACTTACGGTATGTCACCACAGGGGTGTGTACAGTCACGAGCATAAGTATGTATACACTTGACTTTATTCAAAGATGATTTTCTACTTTAGTTTTGAATGAAATTTTATGTTATTACGAACAACGTCTTTTCGAACCCCTATGTTTGTGTAAATTGTCGTATTTTAACGTTGCATTCGTTATTTCACGAAAAAATTGCAATTGAAAGTTGCCAAGTGTTGACATATTAGTGCTCGTGATTACACCTTAACTTAGGTGTGCCGGTAACCACAGACTTGTGCTACTTAGTACATGTGTAAGTTGGAGTCGCGCACACAAAACGATGTCATATCTACTCGAATGGTTGCTAAAGCGTATAATTAATAATTATGGGTGACTATACCACTGATTATAGCGACATAATTATCCATTTCCCTTGGATGTACTTATTGTTGCATAAAATGGACAACCACCATGTAATTAAAAAAATACATATAACAATGTACAATCACATGAACACAGAAAAAAAATATAGGCATATCTTTCATTATCATAGTCGGACTATTTAATCTTTTTGCAACGCTACAGTTAACAAGTCTTTGTAAGTCCAGTAGAACAGCTATAATTTAACAGAAATCAGTTACAATGTAACAGTGGAATTCGATATGCAAACCGAATGTAGCATGCACCGCTGTTTCACGTCCCAAATAAGCAGTCACTGGCGTAACATAAGTAAACGATATGAGAACGACGATAGTTCACTCACGTCTAGATTCTGTCTCAATAGTCTTCTCGAAAGCGAAATTCGCAACGACGAGCAAAAGAGTTGCAAGATAGTCTCACAGCGAAGTGTAACGTCTGTTGCAACCGCCCATATAATCAACAGATTTGAGATCAATCAAGTGTTACGTACGTATTTCCTAGATTATGCCATGTTTGTATACAAAGATTATCTTTACAACATAAATAAATATTATGAAGTTAAGCAACAATTAACGAGCAAACTTTCGACATACATTTTTTACTTAACAAAAACATTAAGTGCGTATGTTAACGCAAGTTTTTCGCACGAGTTCCTATTTCCACAAAATATGACCGAAAAGGTAATAAAAATGTCATAATGTTAAACTTTAAGCTGGCGGTTATGGGTGTTGTATTCGGTTCGTTTAATTTACATTGACCACGACAACACTTAATGTAGGTCAACAAGACACCGACTGCAGAAGAAGGTCACCGTCCGTTGTTTGTGTACCATGTAAGTAATACAAGCATTGACAATTGCAAAAATATTATACAATCACAACATTACATGATGCAAACATAATACAATATTGGTTTTGAAGTATGTTTATTAATTTGATTTGCATTTACAGTCCTCACATTGTGTGAAGTGGTTCTTGCCTTTCTTGGATTGCATCAAACATGATTGAGGAGTTCAACAATAAATTACACGTTGTCATGTGTTGGGAGGAGGCCTTTCAGAGTCCCATCAGCTTACATAAAGTTGCCATAAGTCGAGCACACTGACATTAACAGTTATATCAGAGTTAGCAGGTTAAGGTACAATGCGTTCGCGCTGCATTGCATCACCGGCGCGCGGCGCCACTTCCGCGCGAGTCGGCGCCCGCGCCGCTCGGGAAGTGCCTTATTTTATTTTTAACACGATGGCGGTTTGGTTTTTTCATCAAATCACTTGATGAGTTGCTTGTACTCTTCCGGTTGTTTATCTTGCAACGCAATCAGGTCCAATTCTTGGTCTAATGATGAGTGAAAGTAAAATGTCCCATCTAATTGTATCAGAAATTTATTTGGATTATACAATTACTTACAAAATATTCTACTTGCCTTATTCAATAGCTGTAATAGGTTATTAGCTGTTCAATTTTGATTTATTTTAAAATTTACTAAATAAGATAAGTTTAGGTAACTTCACACTGGTGTAATGTATTTTTAGGGTTCCGTAGCCAAATGGCAAAAACGGAACCCTTATAGATTCGTCATGTCTGTTTGTCTGTCTGTCTGTCTGTCTGTCCGTCTGTCTGTCTGTCCGTCCGTATGTCACAGCCACTTTTCTCCGAAACTATAAGAACTATACTGTTGAAACTTGGTAAGTAGATGTATTCTGTGAACCGCATTAAGATTTTCACACAAAAATAGAAAAAAAAAACAATAAATTTTAGGGTTCCCCATAGTTAGATCCGAAACTCAATTTTTTTTTTTCATCAATCCCATCCGTGTGGGGTATCTATGGGTAGGTCTTCAAAAATGATATTGAGGTTTCTAATTTCATTTTTTTCTAAACTGAATAGTTTGCGCGAGAGACACTTCCAAAGTGTCCACTTCATTTTAACACGAATAAAATCCTACACGATCAACAGTACGGTTTCACCAAAGGACGTTGTACGACCGACGCCGGCGTAACTTTATTAAAACACATTTGTAACGCGTGGGAAGAGGCCCAAGATGCCATAGGAATCTTTTGTGACCTCTCCAAAGCATTTGATTGCGTCGATCACCAAACCTTGCTTTTGAAACTTGAGCATTACGGACTTGGAAAACTTGCGCTCAGTTTAGTTAGTTCTTATTTAAATAATAGACAACAACAAGTTCAAATAAATGGTGTCAATTCACTTGGTTTAATAGTAAAAATTGGTGTGCCACAAGGCTCGATATTGGGTCCTTTCCTCTTTTTAGTGTATATTAATGATCTACTCCATTTATTAAAAAATCAACCACAAATGGTGTTATTTGCTGATGACACTTCCTTAATTTTTAAGGTAAATAGACGTGCTACAAATTTTGACGACGTAAATAACGCCCTACTGCAGGTCCAAAATTGGTTCACTGCTAATAATCTAGTATTAAATGGAAAAAAAACTAAGTGCATAAGATTTTCTTTACCAAATGTCAAGGGTAGTGATTGTGAGATAATATTGAATCAAGAGAAACTAGAATTCGTCGATGAAACTGTTTTCCTAGGGATCACGCTCGACTCAAGGCTACAATGGGGTCCTCATTTAAAATCTCTTGCAGGACGGCTAAGTTCAGCAGCTTATGCTGTCAGAAAAATCCGTCAATTTACTGATGTAGATACCGCGAGACTAGTCTATTTTAGTTACTTTCATAGTATCATGTCTTACGGTATTTTACTTTGGGGACGGGCTGCAGACAACGATTCTATTTTTATTCTGCAGAAAAGAGCCATCAGAGCCATATATAATCTCCGCAAGCGCGATTCTCTAAGGGAACTGTTTAAGGAAATTAACATCATGATGGTGTCTTGTCAATATATCTATGAAAACATCATGTATGTAAGGAAAAATTTACATCTTTTTAGTAAAAGAGGTGAAAGACATAATTATAGTACTAGAAATAGGGACCTATTAGTTCAACCAGGTTTCAGACTGGCTAAAGTAGATTCATCTTTTATGGGGTACTGTCTAAAATGTTATAATAAAATACCTCCCCACATTCTTCAACTGAATGAGACAAAATTTAAATCTTGTATAAAACGCACACTATGCAGTCAGGCATATTATAAGTTAGGGGATTACATCACTGACAAAAATGCCTGGCTCAATGCTAGTCCTGCTCCACAACTAATTGACTAACACTTGAAAATACTGTTGGAGCTGCTGAAGATTGTAAGACTATCCTTGCATTGTATAAACTCAATTTCCTTTGTATTGTATAATTGCATAGCACAGATGTGAGTTCAATGTAATCTATAGCTACCATTTACTGGGTAATAATATATCTTTCATTGACTTGAATATTCCCTGGCGGCTGATAGTGTGTCATGCTCACTCAAATGTCTCGCTGGCGGTGGCGTGTATGTTGGATCATTTAGCTCCCTTCAAAGTGGTTGAGCTGAATGGTGCTGATATATACGTCATGTTCGTGAACGGGCGCCGTCAGTTGGGACTGGTCATCACTTAGCCGCCTGGGCTTATTTTAATTGTTTTAATTTTGGATTGTTGTTTTGTTACTATTTGTTGTATTCTGGACGCTCTTAACGCGGACATCTTTTTATTTTTTTTTACATCGTTCTCACATTATATAATCATAAATTCAAAAGAAATGATGTAACAAATGTTTTTGTAAAATGTAATTTAAAAAGAGTGTCCATGGAGTTTCTTGCCCGTTCTTCTCCATAGGTACCTACGCTTTGGAATGGGCAACTAGCTTCATATTTTATGACTGACCGACTTCTTGACAATTCAAAAGTGCCTGTTAAAGGTTTAATTGAAATAAATGCTTTGAGTTTGAGTTTGAGTTTGAGTTTGAGTGGTAAAATGTGTCTCCCCCCCTGTAACTTCTAAAATAAGAGAATGATAAAGCTAAAAAAATATATGATGTACATTACCATGTAAACTACCACCAAAAATTGGTTTGAACGAGATCTACTAGGTAGTTTTTTTTAATCTATACATATAATAAATCTGTAGAAGGGTCAATTCTGTACATAGAAAATATTGAAAAAATAAATAGCGGGGGGTGTTGCTGGATCGATACCAAACCCAAATATGTGATTAAAAAAATTTTTGTCTGTCTGTCTGTCTGTCTGTCTGTATATGCAGGCATCACGTGAAAACTAACGGTTCGATTTCGATGAAACTTGGTATAATTATACCTTATTATCCTGGGCATAAAATGGGATACTTTTTATCCTGGAAAAATACGTAGAAAAAAAAATCTTATTTTTCAGTTTTATTCATAGACGTTGTTCTGTAGAACCGCGAACACACGTTGCATTACCAAAATATAATTAAAACAACAACAGAAAACTAGCCAAATTATCGACGCGCTTATTGGTAACAAAGACAAAGACAAAGGCCTTAGGCCTCATTTACGGAGACGCGGGGCGTCTCGCGTCGCGTGTGGCGTGGCGTCTCGCGGCGCGTCGGACGTTTTTTCTGTTTACGGTGGGGCGGCGCGTGAAGCGGCACGCATCATCCCACGCGTAAACACAAACTTATAGCAATATACGACCATGTTCATAGAGAAGCGAGACGGGAAGCGTGGCGGTGCCCGCCGCGGCGCCCGCGGCGAATCCTCTAGCGTGTAGCGAAGCACGCGGCGGGCATCGCGGCGGCACATAGCATAGGACATAGCTTCATCGAGAATTGCCGCTGCGTGCGCCGCCGCGATAAACGCCGCGTGGGACGCGTCGGTGCCATCCGCGGGCTTGGCCGCAAAAAACGCCCTAATTCAAACAAACGCGTCTAAAATCCCTTCTCCGTAAACGCACTCATACAACGCCATATATTTGAATTCAGTGCGGGCCGCGCCGCTCAACGCAACGCGCGACGCCCCGCGTCTCCGTAAATGAGGCCTAACACTTGCTGGGCGAGCTAAGGAATGCGGGCCTCGCATTCCAGAGATGCGTCGAGTTAAAGTGACCGCGTTGTACTTACCGGTCCAAACGGCTGGACTGATTTTGATAAAATTTTGTGTGGAGGTAGCTGACACCCTGGATTAACATATAGGCTACTTTTTATCCCGATATTCCCAAGGGATCGACACTTACGCGGATGAAACCGCGGGGCGCAGCTAGTACGTCATAAATCGTAAACCACAATTTACCATTCATTCAATCAACTCAAAAATAAAAAATGAACATTTAATTTCATAAATATAAACCTTATGCATAAACCCGGATGTTACGGAACCCTCGGTGTGCAAGTCCGACTCGCTCTTGCCCGGTTTTTTTAACATTGAAATAACTCCACATAATAGAACTTAACCTACCGAAACATGAAGTAACCGTTGGAATGATCTCGAACTGCACATATTTGCATACATTCAACTGAAATCATATTAATATTAGGTACTAGCTTCCGCCCGCGACTCCGTCCGCGCGGATGTCGGTCTTCGCGTGGATGGTTTATTTCTCCATTTTGAGTAACTCTGACAATGACATCTTATAAATATCTATTGGACCCAAATACGGCTAAGCCTATAATAATTAAGGAGATCCCTCTATTGAGCTACTGCTGTTGAGCTCGCGTTCTATAGTAAGTATTTTTTCCATAGTAATTCCGACCTTGATAAGTAGCATGTAGCAGTAAATTACTGACAGTGACGAAAAGTTTGCAATAATAAAAAAGTGATCGTGACAATGCGACAGAAAGTTAATTGAGAGCTTCAGCATACACAACATTGTTAGTGAGCTCGTCCGGAATATGAACATGAAGATTTCTTGGACTGCTCACACGGGAAAGAGCTACGTAAAGTTGCCCGTGTGAAAAACAACTCGCGGTAAGATCTACGCCAGCAACTCCTAGGGTCTGACCTTGAGCCTTATTTACTGTCATGGCGTAACACAAAGCTACAGGAAACTGTATTCTCTTAAATTGAAATGGAAAATTATCCACTACGGGTAATGCAACGTGTGTTCGCGGTTCTACAGAACAACGTCTATGAATAAAACCGAAAAATAAGATTTTTTTTTCTACGTATTTCTCCAGGATAAAAAGTATCCTATTTTATGCCCAGGATAATAAGGTATAATTATACCAAGTTTCATCGAAATCGAACCGTTAGTTTTCACGTGATGCCTGCATATACAGACAGACAGACAGACAGACAAAAATTTTTTTAAACACATATTTGTGTTTGGTATCGATCCAGCAACACCCCCCGCTATTTATGTTTTCAATATTTTCAATGTACAGAATTGACCCTTCTACAGATTTATTATATGTATAGATTCCATTATTTTAAATAAACAACGGCTCTAAGAAATACGAATTTTGATGAGCTCTTTCAATCTCTATGTCAAATCGCTCTACGAGCTTAATTGGTAGCTCCTTGGTAGGCAGTATAGTATATTGGTAAGCCCTCTTCTAAAGGTTTGAATGATTAGCAGAAAAGTCTTATGCTTGGTGTTCTTCCGAAAATATATTATAGCCAACTCTATATTTAAAGCCTTTAACCTAGCCAAGACCACATAACACCTACACACGTAATGTAATAAATTTCAGTCAATAAGAAAATAATCTTTCCTGGGTTGAAGTCTCTTATACCATCTTCACCGTGTTCAAAGTTACATGATCAAGATAGCTATCCTCAGAAGCTTGAGTCTTATGCTTTTATATATGTCTCAACCTTTGACGTATAGGGGGTATCAAGCTATAAGATTAATCTTGGAGTTCCCTTGCTCTATCGTGGACAAGGCATCTGAGATGGGCAGGTATGTCCCCGATAAATAAAAACTCCGCTCCAATTGAATGATATTATTGTTATTGGCAATCATTAGGCATCAGATTCTACCCGCATATATTAGCGATACGATTACGGGCAGCGGCGCGTGCGGCGAATTCGTAAATATGAACACTTTCGTAATAGACCTTTACATTAATAACGTATGTCGCCTTGGACGATGAAAATATAGGTTGCTTCCAAATGCAATTGTTGCGTTCATAAAATCTTCATTCCTATTTGGTAAGTAATGTAATTTGAAAAAAAAACTGAAAATTTCGAGATTGAAGAACTTAAGCATTTCCCGGTGTCTAATTTCAAACCTTCATGGTGTCCATATTTGAGGCGTCTGAAGGACGAAAAATAAAAAAACTACAAGAGCTTTATGAAAATTAAAGTTTAACGTAAGCTCTATTCGAATTATGATGAAAGATTACTTCTAATAATTATTTATCTTTCATACTTTTACATATGCATGTAGGTACCTACTTAGGTAAATTGGATAAATTACGTTTATTACTAAACTAAACTAACGTTACAAGGTTATTTTTCAAGTCAAAAAGCCTTCATCTTTGAAAGGCATTGTGATATGTTTATCTATCAGAAATCACAAACATTTCTTTAAAAGGTATTAGCATAATTATATATCCAAGTTTTGTTAAGATGTTAATAAACTTCAAGTGCGAATAGTCATTGAAAGTTTATTAACATCTTAACAAAAATTGGATATGTATCTGAGACTGAAACTGAAGTTTAGGCAAAACTTTACTTTTGTACACATAACTTACCTACATAAATGCTTAAAGATTTTCAAATAAATTTTTACATGGAATTTAGAAACTATTCCTTTGACAAATTCTCACTTCCTAGACTGCTTCTACGGCAATTTGATATATCATCCCGGCTCAATGAAGCAATACAGAAAATATGAACAAACGTAAATAACGTAAATCCTACCCTCTCGCGTATTAACACATTACATCGTAATACCGACGCTCATACCACCCATTGCATAAGAAGTAAAGGGGGGATGTCTTCCGCGTGCCCCGCCGAAGCAAGGAAGCCGGCCGCGAGCCCAAGCAAAGGAAGCCAATCAGAACCACGATCTGAACATGACTGTAAATTACTAGCACAGGGATCACGACACGAACTACTTTGAATATATTTTACTTTCCATTTGTTTGTTATCTTAGTTTTACGAAGGGATATACGCACGATAGGCTCTTGGCCAGTTGCCTTTATGTTGAATTATTCAATCCTCCTACCTACCCATGTTTACTTGCTCAATGTACATACAATATTACGAGTAGATACTCAGTTAATCATATTTTGAATTCCCGCATCTTAAATAAATGCAAGTAGAATAATTTCATAGCAAATAACATCCGTGATCGTGTAGATTTATTAGTCATCGATGGGATCATCATGTTTAACTACTATCGTAGATAGTACACTAATAATATAGTGGATAACACTTAGTAGGTACGGTGATTATAGCTATGTCGGTTACTAGGCTAGGCGTAGAAGATCCGTCATAGTAACATCATGTTTGCAGATCCTTCTTATGACTGTATATTTTACGTGCAACAGGATACCATCCGCACTTGGTTGATATATATATTTAGCTTGTAATTAGCAAAATTCCCTGCCTACAAATGATGTTTAATTGTGTTGATAGTCTGTAAGCTTTCTGTAAAATAAATATCCCGACCAGTCGCACTCAGCGCTTCTCCTCCATATTTATTATACGTACAGCCAAAGTGTGGAACTCTCTGCCAGCATCTGTGTTCCCTTCCACATTTAACCCGTCTGCCTTCAAAGCAAGAGTGAACATGCATCTTTTGGGTAGTTAGGTAGGGTAGGACGTTCTATCATAGACCTCATCCATCGCGTTCATCAGGCGTGATCGAGGTCAATAACAACAAAAAAGCCACCAATACATTATACATCAAACACTTTTTCCAAGTTTAACTAACTTTGGTATCAATACTAGTAAGGGAGTAAAATACTCAAAAGTAAAAATAAAATAATTAAATTGTCGAAAGTGACCCTACAGCGGTGTATAGGTACTATATTGCTTGAAATTCTTGTTAGGAGTAAAGGACCGTTTATCTTACCGGTCTTCATGCAGTCCAGTTCGTAATAAACGTTTATTATAGTAACTAATGATATATGTTTGTTTCCAGATCCTCAGGCCATGCGAAGACTTCATCTGACAGACAGACATCTTCGCGTGATGCTGTGGTGCATTCTCCTCGGCTTGCAGCCAGCCCTCGCTGGTAGCCTTGACCCCTTCAACTGGGCGCGTTCAGACCGGATAGAGGTCAACATTCCCTGGTTACCATGTATGTTCATTTTATATTTTCAAATGTATGATTAAATTAAATCACTATGAAAATAAACTCAAATAATACATAATTCTGGCCATATAACATCTATGAATATACTCATCTAATACTCTCTGTCATAATACTTTCTGATTGTTTATTTCATTGTTTTTATCATTTCAGTTGAAAATGAAACAAGATGCTATGATGAGCTAGGATGCCTGAACATCACAAGGAGCTGGTACCATCTCATTCACAGACCCTTCAATGTTTTCCCGCTACCAAGAGTTGTTATCAATACTAGGTAAAATAAATTGTCCCATTCATCCAAACACGGATCTAATAACCGGTTATCATAATAATGTAATGTATAGCTGTTATGAACTGATGACTTCTATTGAATTGTCGGTACAGGTAGGTAAATCAACTGTAGACGATTCGTCACTGCAAATTTAGCGTCACGATATTGCATAGATTTCACCTAAATCAGTCTTTTGTCATACAACTACAGAGAAATTTCAATTTCAGGTTCATTTTATACACAAAAAAGAACCCAACTGATGGTCAATTGTTAAACGTGAACGTGAACAAAACTATAGTGAAGTCCAATTTCAATCCGACCAGACTTACGAAGATGATTATTCACGGATTCATTGACACACCTCTCTCGAACTGGGTAACTATAATAATAATAATTAATATAATAATCGTCGAACATAACGCATTATAAATTAATATTATTGAACATGCAGTAAATTAACCTTAATGTTTTGTCATTCAGGTCAGTGAAATGAAAGATGAGCTCGTGAAAGCAGGCGACTTCAATGTTGTTATTGTAGACTGGGCCGGTGGGAGTCTACCGTTGTACACACAGGCTACAGCCAATACCAGGCTAGTAGGACTTGAAGTAGCACACTTCATCAACACTTTACAGGTAAATTCCCCACATAACGAAAAAAAATGAAAATTTTTAGTAATAAATAATAGATTTAATAAAATCTAAATAACATTACAGAAAGAACACGGAGTAGATCCGTTAGATGTCCACATCATAGGCCACTCCTTAGGAGCCCACACAGCAGGTTATGCAGGCGAAAGAATACAGGTAAGTGCAAACCACTGTAACATTCCATACTAAATCGTACGTTACATGATGTTACGTATATCGTTTTCATATTGTCTTTGATTCAGCCTCTCGTTCCATAGGGCTTGGGAAGAATTACAGGACTGGATCCAGCAGAACCGTACTTCCAAGGAATGCCGACGCATGTGCGACTCGACCCGACTGACGCGCAACTCGTCGACGTCATACACACTGACGGAAAGAGCATTTTCCTTTTAGGTAATGCCTTGGACGTAACTCTGTGTATATTCGTGATACTGCACGTATGCTTCTTATAATCCACTCCGCACTATCGTATTCATGTACATTTATCCAACATGTAATAATATGACGTTTGTTGTTAACAAGATTAAGCTTCCTCGCTTTACCATCTAATCATACTACTAACCCTTATCTATATATTTATAAATATATTTATTATGTAAATATGTACCATATGCTTGATTGCTTTTCGATTTCATCATTCATTTGTATAGTATATCTGAATATTTATATATCGCGTGATATGGTAACTAATTAATCGACGGTTTATTTCACGCGTGCGACAGATTTTGTGTTTATGGCAGGATATGGAATGTCACAACCTGTGGGTCATTTGGATTTCTATCCGAATAACGGGAAGGAGCAGCCAGGATGTGACCTCACTGAAGGACCACTCGTGCCGCTGACGCTAGTCAAGCAAGGGCTTGAAGAGGCTTCGAGGGTCCTAGTGGCCTGCAACCATGTCAGAGCCATTAAACTTTTCACAGAATCTATCAATGGAAAGTGTTCTTATATAGGTAAGGAAACGAATTATTTGGCTTAATCAAAATTATTAACACTATATAATAAGTAATTACCTACAATATAATACTTAGTAACAAGAATGGACGGTCTTACTTCTTTCCACAATCTATTTTATTAAGGTATGTAAACATTCCTTGCTATTTTTCAATTTAATATGAAATCAGATTAAAAGTTGTTAACATTTTCAGGACACCAGTGCCCATCATACCAGCATTTTCAGACAGGAAAATGTTTCCATTGCGGTCACGGTTGTGCAATCATGGGGTATGTTCTTATTTCCAAATCCGTATATTTAAATGTAGAATTATTTTAATGTCACGTTTAATGATTTCATAGATTCCATGCAGACAGCTCTCCGGGTTTGATTACCAACAAGAGCAATCAGTCGGAGAATGAGGTCTTTCCATCTGAGGAGCACGATACGATAGGAGCCAAGTATTACCTCAGCACGGGCAAGGACCTCCCGTATTGTCGTAAGTATTTGATAAACCACATTATTATTTTGATCAAGACCGAATGTTATTTGGTCTTAAGATGTCCAACATTGGTCTTGTAAAGACCTTGATGATGGCCCAGGATTTGAACACTTACGTTGCTGCGCAATAGCGGTTCATTAGCGAGGGTTCACCACGACTAGATGGGGTTGACCCTTGAGAAACCAATTATTGCAACATAACGTCTAATATGAGGTTCCTTTCTCCCTAATCACAGCGTGTGGCTGATTGCTTTCAACCTCATGTTACAACACAATACTTACCAATTTAGAATGTGGTTTAGTAATATATGTCATTTGCTTATGAATTTCCTAAGAGACTAGATCTCGTACAGTTTGAATATTATGCAAAACAGCTCCTTTGTAAGGCATTAAGCCCAGACAAGTGAAGACTAATGAAGATTTGGCTAGGTGAAAAAAAATATCGCTTTTGAGTATATTAGACTTTAGGAATTTTATCGCGTTCCCGATATTTTATACAAAGTTCCTCCGTTTGAATGAACTAGAACACCTTTGCTAAGTAAAGGCCAGGTACGGGTGCAGGGTTCTGCTGAATTTATTGATTACAATTTTCATTTATTTTCAATAATAAAATAGTTTTTTTGTTTTTATTCCAGAACGACACTACAGAGTGGCTATCCAACTGGCAAATCCGAAAGGTGCAGAATCGTGGGTGCAGGTACATTCGTTGCATTAATTTTTTAGAGCTTACAATGAGAACGCAGATGAGAACGCACGCACATTCGATGTGAAACTATTATAAATGAGTTAATACCATCATGTTTCCATCAACAGGGTTTCCTGAAAGTAACTTTGCTGTCAGACAGAGGCGTAATTCGGGGAATGGACCTAACACCAAATAACTACGTAAAGTAAGCAAACTCTACAACTTAAACTTAATAAATATAATTCGGGTTTTTCGGGTTTTTCACGTTACAGAATCAATTTCATTAAACCATTACAACTATTTTACTTACAGACTAGAGCATGGCACTAGCTACACCATAGTAGTCACCCACCCCATGGACTTGGGTGGAAAAGTTAGAAAGGTAATATTTATTTGTTTGCTAATATCTGCAGATAATTTATTTAACCTTTCCCAGTCTTATAATATTATGATTCATGGACATGACTGCGTGTGATGCAACCCCATTATCATCAGCCTACAGCAGTCCACTGCTGGCCATAGGCCTCTCCAATTGCACGCCATTTAGCTCGATTCTCGGCAACTCTCATCCAGCTGCTACCAACCACCCTGCGAAGATCCCCGTGCCGATCACACGTCACGATGCAACCCCATGTTACAGTATTTTTTTTTTCTTCTTAGGTCGAGTTATCGTGGGAGTACGACATGAATGTACTGGAGCCGCGATCTCTTTGTATACTGTGGTGTAATGACCGCCTCTACGTCAAGTCAGTTCTCGTCGACCAAATGGAACTGCCAAGCAGAGGGTAAAATGATTTTTTAAAGAGATGTTAACCTGAAGCCAGGCCTAAATACAGAAGTGTTGTTTTGTTTAAAATTAAGTACCTATAAAATGTTTATTATTCTAATATTTCTTCATACTTTATTGCAGGAAGCGTAACGTTGACTTCAGCACGAAGTTGTGCACGCCGAAGCGTGAGTTTGCTGAAATCCCCAACCGGGGCTCTGCCAGTTTCTACGACAACTGCGGCAGGTAGCTGTGCCATAAATAATACGTAGGCATTCCACTATAGACTTTATTATAGTCTATTTTCATAGACTCTGAGAGAAAGCTTTAAATGAGAAGTGGACGGAGTAACGGAATGGACACATTCGTCGAAATGGAATTATCAGTGAAACTTTTCAAGCGTGAAGGTGTTACAGGGTGAACATTTAGCTGCGTTTATTTAAATTATGAACACTTGTGTTTTAATTAGACATAGATTTACACAAGCTAAATTTTGGACCTTGACTTTGAACACAGGTTAACTGTGTAGGTATTAATACTCATCAATTACCATAAAATGTTGTAAATAGCCTACGCATTTGAACAAAGAATAGTTCGAGATGATGAAATAAAATCTTGAACTTTTAACTCTCATGGTATTTCAGATAATTATATTGTTATTATTATTGTTACAACAATCTCAGTAACTGACTGAACATAACTTTATATCATATCTATTATAAATCTTACGTTTAGTGGAATACTCAAACTTTTTGTAATATAGTTAGAAATTAGTCCTAAAAACTATTGTAAATATTTAAGTTTTGTATTTATATTTTTGTAAGTTCGATGACCGATGGTAGGTACATTGAAATAGTAAACAACGAAGGAGACGCTGATTCGGACTTGTATAATGTAGGTACCTAAACAGCAACAGTATTGGATGGATAGTGTCGGCTGCTAAACTCAATGGAATAGTCAGGCTAAGGTTTGCCTTAACCTGTTTTGTTTTGAAACACTTCGTAATGACAGGGACCAACTTCATAAACAAGCCAACCTAATCTTTACATGTATCATGCATGACAAATATGTTTCAGTAAAATAAAAGTCATAAGTTTCTATCTAAGTACGTACCTACTCATAATTCAAATCTGTAATCTAATCAATACCTTAGTGTTAACTGATAACAAAAATATTAGTACAACTTATTTTTACAGCATTCCTAGGTAGGTACTTTAATGAAATTGGTTCCGTGTTTAAGATTTGTAACTAGGTACTTAGGTATTGTACCTAACTGTACAAAATGATCATATAGTTAAATACATAATAAGAAACTTCATGTACAGACGGCAGCACATCAAGCTACCCGAAACTGTCAAATTTTCCCAATCAACTTTGAATCTTATGCTTTTTTTTTCTTTGATGTGCTGGCGTCTGTACAGACGCCAGCACATCAAGCTAGTACAATCTGTCAAATTTCTTTAATAGATTTTCAACTTTATCGGTAAAGCATAGGGTTTAAAGTTGAGTGGGAAAATTTTACAGTTTCGGGTAGTTTGATGTGCTGGCGTCTGTACCATGTTATTTCAGTTTTGAATAAATGTAAAGTAGGTAGAAATTTCACTCCAGCTGTTAAAAGACAACACTATTTGCTACGTCATTTATATCATCAAACAAAACAGCACAAATTCTGAAATAAAAACGTTCTTTACTATTTTTTTTTTCTTTTCCCAAATTGATTTAGCAATTGCCACATTTGCCAACGTGCGTAGGTTAGCACCTAGTGCCACGCATCTAGGCAGTAGGCAGTAGCCATCGGGCATCAAGTAGCATGCAGCTAGTCTTCGGTCTTCGGTCCTAGTAGTTTAGAGTGCGTAATAAGAACTCGCACTGAGTCGAACCCCGAGGGAGATACCGATGCCGACGCGGCCGACCCGCGTCGGCATCGGTATGTCACAACAGCTTTAAAGATTGTTTGCATTTAGGTACAGCCCCGCGTCCCGCACGGGATTCACCTATCTATTTAAACTTTTGAAGCTCATACATTTACGATTGAAATGCTAACGCATCCGATCTCAGAGATCTATCGTAAAACCTTGCACATTGTATTTCCAAACGAAGCTTTACTCTTTGTTTGTGGTAGACAAACTTGGGTTGCATTCCGAATTATGGCATAATCGCTCACAGCGCTCACATCAATCATTGCGTTCCGATTTAGATATCACGACTATGACAGCTGAGAGCTATCAAAAATTCGGAACGGAACGCTCACGAACGAACGCGTCAAAACTACATTAACTTAAATACTCGTGGTTTAATTACAGTATTTCTTTATGTATAAATACTGTAGGTACACACATTTCTTCTTTTTCTTTGGTTAGGTGGCGACTGTAGCCAGAAGCACAATTTCGAAACTGCCACGTTAGTTTAAAGATATGATGCAACTCAAGATAAAACAGCACCAGTCATTTTTGACAGCGCACACGGTGATATTTTATGGCATGGTCGGCATTATCGCAAGATGGCGCATTTCATGACGTTATCTATCACGATTCACGGGACTTCTTTATCACGCTCACGCTAATTCGGAACGGGAATAAGCACGCTCAAATCGATTACAGCGCTACTCGGAACGCACCCTTTGGTATGCGCAGAGTCAGACCCGCAGAGAAGTGTTGTCATGTCAAATTGTCAACCTGACATTTGTTTGGGACTTCGGGATGTCAATTTACTTCATTCATACAATTTATGAAACTGAAGCTTGAAACAATATTTATTTTCTTATATTTTATTATGTGGGTTGAGATTTTTTCAGAGTTTAATAAGTGAAAATGTCGTCACCAACCTCAAAGTTAGCTTTAACGCTTTCATTATCTTTAACGATCGGAACTGTAGCCTATGTGCACATAAAGCAACAATCAGATAGGTAATCCTCAAATTATTATATTAGTACTCATTATTAGCTGAATTACAAAATATACCTATTACTTCCAAGTTCCTGTGACCTATGGCTTATAAGAGATAATTCGTGTTAATGTGGTAAGAAAATTAAGAAACAAAATATGTTGAAATGTCAGTATTTCCATTACCAATAAGGTACCATGTCTTCTGAAGATTAGAGGATTATCAAACTAAAGGGTTTAAGTTAAAACACTTTAGATATTGTATTAATAAACAAGCGATAGTATGAAAAAATCATAGTGTAGGTAAAATCACTAGAACTGCTTGCTCTATCGCCTGCTTAAACATATGAGAAATTAGAACATATTTATTAGATTAGATTTTCAGTTGGAATTGCCAGTTATTCCGGAAACTCATTTATATTAAACTCATAAACACAATGTCCTCTTCCTAATTTCCTTAATCCAGATACTGCGACTGGCCTTTTAATAGACCCAAAAATTCATACAACCCCTGTATTACGACAGGCCTTTTAAAAGGCTCGCAGAACAGATGGCTGATGGGGCCGAAAGGTTTTGGAGTGGCGACCACGTACTGGAAGACGTAGCGTTGGAAGGCCTCCCCACAAGATGGTCCGACGACCTTTGTGAAGGCCGCAGGAACCCGTTGGATGCGAGAAGCTCAGAACCGGTCGAAGTGGAGGTGCTTGGGGGAGGCCTTTGACCAGCAGTGGACGTCTTTCGGTTGAAATGATGATGATGATGATTTTAAAAGAGCCACATTTTCCTGGCTTTCGTGGAAAAAATAATTTCAATAACATCTGGTTTAAATAAATTAATTGCACTTGTTTCAGGGAAAAAATGCATGAAGGCGTAATAAAAGATGTTGAACGGCAACAAAGGCGCAAAATAGAAAACCTGTACATATTAGAAAAACAAAATGAATTAACTAAGAAACTGAAAAAAGAATTAGGAAACTAGTCAATCAAATGCATTATTCTTTTAAAGACAATATTTATTATTTACAGAACTAATGTGGAACTAAAATAACTAGATAATAGGTAATTATAATAATGATGATGAACTAAGTTACTGTTTTCTTTCCTTCAACCAAACCTCTAGCATAACATCTTTAAGTTTTAGATTTACGCCTGTGGGATACTGTTTATCAGCATTGTCAACCACACCATCTAGATTCAGCTTTTCTTTAGCTACAGCAGCCAAACATTCAAATGTCCGTGGTTCCCAGCAGGCTAAATCTGATAAACATTTACGGTTCAACATAATGTTAGCTCTGTCCAAGCCTTCCTTTAATGTATATGGTGTAATGTTGTGTTGTACACAAGCTGCAGTGATTCTTGTCGACCAGAGATCAATCATATCTTGTTTCTTCAGTTTCCTAGCTTTAGTTGCGTAAACTAACGCTCTGTGGACATTACGTACAGCTACTGAGTAACAGTTTCTCCGACGACCAATATAATGCGCAGCAAGCTTAAAAACCCTTCTTTTTCTCCAAAATTCATCAGGACCACGGGAACGAACCCAGTTAGCAACTGTCAGGAATACCATTGTGCTCTGAAATTAGCGAGGTTATGTTGTGAATATTGGTTGTTACAAAAGTAAGTTTATGATCACTTGAGAATTTGAGATATACACTTATATTAGAAATATCTAGATATACCTTCGCTTTTAGCCGCAGCTATCATTAATAAAAATGCAAAATCAATACAAAAATTGCTATACGAGACATAGACTAACTGTTTTTTTTTTCTTTGTTACCTTTCAAATATTTTACTTTTAGACGTATTTAGAACAGGTATGCGCACTAGGTATTTTTCTGGACTAGGCTCACTGACCTGTATTATACAAGTGTTCAGTGAGACGGTGACTAGGCCGCACCTAGTACGACACGTAAAATAAAAAGTGCATCGAGTATTGTCTATCAAAGCGAGAATTTTATCAATAATGACTATTATTTGGACCACTTTTGAAGTACACAATGTTAATGCTAAGATTACTTTACATAGAAACTATCATTTAATATTTCTCCGATAGGTACGGGACACGATCCAAGTCCGTATTGAATTGTATTTGGAGAAGCAAGTTACGGCTATCGAATGTCCCCCTATCCCTTATGTCCCTGTATATTCATATTATACAAACCAATTGGTTGCAGCGGCACCTACCGGTTAAATTTAATTAAATGCACGCAAAATTTTATTTAAAAAAAAATATTGATATTGGACTTGGTAGTTAGGTTGTTTAGTTCACAAAACCCTAATGGTATGTGGTACAGTACAAAAATAAAACGTATTCACCAGAAGGTATAGTTTAATTTAAAACAAAATAATTAGTTACATGTGGAAGACTATGCCTCGCAGTCGCGAGCGTAATTTGAATCTGAGTAAATACTTCATACGTACTCAGAAAAGGTATTTGGATTAAGTATTTTTCGTTACTCATTACTCGTATTAGTGCACCTCCAGTGTCAATGCTATGTCTATTCTATTCTATTTTTCTCTATGGCAATGGTGCCGATGTCAACAATTCTGCCAATGTCTACTCAACTTCTATGATTCTGTCACTTTCATTAATCTGCGACCATTTTATATGTCAATGTCTGCGACACAGAGAACACTTTTTCCGTATTCAAACTAGCCACTAGTCTTTTGGTATCTTATTTTGTTATTTTGTTCTAACCCATTTACATAAACTTCTCATTTCTTCGATTCATAGGCTCACCTACTATGAGTCGAAAATTCAAGGCATGGTAACAGTTCTACATTGACAGCGATTTTATTTCATAGCATTTGAGACTGCGGTTCCACGAAAGCCACTCATGAAAAGTTGGGATGAGATCCCGACTAAGGTCAACCGCACTGGACGTCGCGAGTCGAAATTATTATTTAAAAGTATTCGAAACAGTAAATTCCGGCTCACCTATAGGCTATTCTCTAAAGTTCCGGCTTATGTCCAAGGTACCGGTGCATCTTCAATTATCGGTGGCATTCGAACTTGAGTTCCAAGCCAACACTTTCCGACAAATCCGGCAATCATCCAGCTCCGTGTCGGGTTCCTACTTTACCCGCGCGGCCACGGTGAGCTTCTCCAGGCATGACGAGATCATCCACCGACCGTCACCTTCCCTGGCGTCTGCAGTGTGGCACGACCTCTTTAGTCACCATCACACCAAGCTGCTGAGCCAGGAGAGAACTGCACAGTAGTGCAGTAAAAGGGTGCTACTAATTAGTAACCATGATATAACTTTTAATATGTCGTGGAAAATGTCGTATAGATTTATAATTCTTGTGTATTTATAACTTCGTTTGTGATTTTAATGTAAACCTACCTACCTATAACTGTTTATTTTCCCGAATAAATCAAATAAATAAATAAAAGTACCTACCCCTTTAGCTTCTTGTAATATAGGTACTTTTTTTATGCTGACAAATTTACATAATCAGCACGTACCCGCCCACTGCTGGGACACAGGCCCCCTTTCTGTGAATGATATTAGATTAGGCCATAATTCACCACGCAGGCCCAGTGCGAGTTGGTAGTGTCACATGTCTTCGAATTTTCGGTTCTAGGACAAGCCAGTTTCGTCACGAGGCTTTCCTTATACTCGTACATACTTCACATTTGATTTACTTTGGAACTCTAGAGCATTAATCCTAGTATCTTACTCGGTAGAGTCAACTGCATATCAGTGCAAACAATTTGTCATTGACAGCGCCGTAGTAATGTCGTAGCAGTAGGCACAGCTTAGAGTAAGAAAGCTATAGAGCATCGGGTAGCGTGGCCGCACATGAGACAAAAAACTAACTTAACTAACATAGACTACATGAGTAGCTGCCTTGAAAAAACTGGCACGCACTGAGAGACGGAAATAGTGTAGCTTTATCCTTTTCTGTTACTTATAATAACTCAATACTTTATCCCTTTCTTGTGGAAATGAAATGGAGATACCCGCCGTCTATACTTTTCTTTGTCTAAGAGGCACAGAGTACAATAACTATGTAGAGAGGCAGTAGGGGTGATTTGAGCAGAGCAAGTGTCACCATTGACATGCGGTTGTACCCAATGACAAGTACAAGTGAGATGAGCACAGAACAGTAATACTGAGCTTTACGGTAATCAGCTCGTAGTTAGGTTTTAAAATATAGGTAGGGTAAAATGTAGGTAGGTTTAAAAGATAGGTAGGTACTAGTAGGTAGATCATAGATGATAATTATTATCTCATTTTTTTATTTATGTTTTATAGATATTATTATAGTACCTATGTAAAACGATAACAAAGTTACAGCAACATATACCCAGTTTTTATATTACATAACTAGTCATCATCATCCTCCCATTTCTTTGTATACTTCGGACTTTGAGAGTCTTCGTCTTCGATCGTAACTCGATTGGCTACTGCCATTCTGAAGAAAACAAGTTAGTGTCTAGTTAAACCTGCAGTGCAATTAAAAAAATACTATTACGCAATTTAGCTAGGTATGACAATCGTTGTGATGGACTGATGGTAACACTTCTTTGGACCGAACGAATTTCGGTTTGAGGTGGGACTTGGTAGGTACAGTCAACCGCTCGTCCATGCTAACGACTATTAGTGCTCGTATGTCGTAGCAGTAAGGGCCGTTTTTGCAGTTCAAGTGTGACTTAAGTGTGGTTGACCAGACGCTCGCGCGGGGTTAGAGCCGGTCCTCACATATAAAATTAAGTCGACGCAGCACAGCTCAAATATTGATATTATGTATGCAGATGCTTTCGATGCTATAGTTGACAAACTAACGAATTTCAAAACTCAACGTCCAATATTATTATGTGAGCCGAAACATGCTGCGCAGACTTCAGGTTTTGTATGTGGCTATAAGGTACCTGGATGGACTATCCGTTAATTGCACATCTCCAAGATGAACTTCATTTTCATAATCAGTATCGTCAGGGTTTAATTCTAAGGAGTTGCTGGAGGCGGCAAACTTATCGTTCACGGACATTATATGTCTCACATTTATGTTTTTCAGTTTTTTGGGACCGTCCTGATTTCGATCTGTTTGGATTATTAGTCTCAGAATTGCAACCTGATGAATAAAGAAGAAGCATTAGATACGACTTCGAGTTCAAAAAATTGCACTTGTACAGTAGCGGGGTAATTACGTAACACCAACTAACAGTAGCAATGGCTTTCATTTTGACAGTTCAAGAGCATTTATTGTGTTATTTACTTTGTTAAGCAGACTAATTTTCTAACATAATTATAAAGAAATGGATTAGGAATATCCTTTAAAATTATTGAGATTGTGATCGATCGTGTGTTACGCAATTAGGGTGCTGGCAGACCCCCGGGATCCTTAGTAACACTCTGACCTTGAGCTTCAATTGAATGTTAAGATTTAGACCAGTCAGTATAGTACAGTAGTTAGGCCGCACGCACAGAGAAGTACACCTCACCGACCAACGCACAGAGAAGTACACCTCACCGACCAAAGTGAGAAACGTCAAGTGTCGCCCTCTGGACACGGGTTTTGGAACGAATGAAAACATAGTCTAAAGTTTACGTCTGTGATCTGGTACCTACCTCTCTACAAAAACTTAAGCACTATGTGATGGATGTGTGAGTGTGATGGGAAACTACAGGAAAAGTTTTTAACCAGTGCGCAAATTTTGACATAATAAACTTGAATATATTTTAATAAACACGTATTTTTTATTTTGATATGTTTCAATAGTAAAAAATTAAGTTAACGCTTACGAGACTTGTTTACTCAGAAATTTATTTTATGGACGTCGCTTGCCAGTCCGTCGACCGGTCGCCCGATTCACGCCGCGCGTCGACCGGTCGCCTGACGCGCCAGCTGCTATCAGAAGTACTCACGCGCGGTCGCTCTATGCGACAGCGGCGAAGTTACGCGGTGCGATTATTGACCCTAGTTTAGCGCTACAATTTTTTTAAGTTTAGACTGTGTAAAGTTATTTGTAAACGTAATTTTTCGTAAATTCCAATTTATCCTTCATACTTTCATGGGCTTAGGACCATCAAAATGCAGAAAATAAATCATAATAAGTAAAAATGTAATACGTTTTAGTCCATTAAAAATAAAACATTTAGGTATGATAGGTACTTAGACATGATACAATTTAGATTGAAACAATTGCATTTTGGCGTATTTAAAAAATATCTTACAACTATGTCTAATCAAAGAGAACCTAACACACTAAGATTGTTTATAATTTCTTCTTACCTCTACATTTTATTAATCACTTTAGGTATTGTTCGAAGTGACCTCCTCCTTTTTCAAGGCATAAACGTGCACGTTTAAATAAGTAAGCATTTAGTTTGTTTAGGACACTAACACCACTTTTTACTTCATTGAAAGCGTTAATTATTTCTCTCATTAGGGACCGTGGGATTGAGGATCCCTTGGGCTCGCATACGAGGTACGCTCTCCCTTTCGTATCTTCTTCGTGCTGCTCGTAAATTTTCATTGCTTAACAAATACACTCGCACCATTTCATAATACTCGCGGTGAGTAAAATGAGACATTGTCACTACGCTAGTCTAGTACGCGGCACAAGCGCAGGGACGCGGACGGCGAAGTGCGCTAACATCCGACCTCCGCTTCCGCAAGTGACATACTGCATGTGCATGCGTTTTGTTTATCAAACGCCGGCGCCGCGCCGCATGCCCCCGCACCCCCGTCTCGTGCGGGCGTGGTCCAGCGGCCGGCGGGCGGCCTTCGCGTTTTCATTCATGCTCATTCATAGTATTACTATTAAATTATATCCATGTCTTGCTTATTTCAAATTGGGACAAAGTGGAAAAATGAAAAAAAAAAAGTCATAAACTAAAAATGGAAATGTGTTCTGTTGCTTACACTGAGCCACCAAATAAAATTTACGCAGTGGTTAAAAATTTTTCCTGTATACATATACTATTCAACAATTAAGTCAAATAGATTACAATTGCATTAATTCAACAACTTACCTCCACTACAATAACAGATGTGAACACAACAAGGTGGGCTATCATACTTCCTAATATAATGCGATGCACCAACTTCCCACATCCTTTAGTGTTGATAGAATGAGTTCCCAGCTCCATGAGATAATTAGATATGCATGAACCGCTTTTACAGCAACTAAAGGAAAAGTATGTCAGTTTTAATAGATTGAGTAGAAAAAATAAACAATTTTAAGTATTAATTAGGTGAATATAACCCATCCCATAGGCCATCCATAGCACCTATAGTACCAGTGGTCGCACCACCATGTATCATTTCTACGGGTCGCACGCTTGACCCGTCAGGGTATATAATTAATATGTTCTGTGCGCTTGACGCGAGACGTCAAAATAAATGTGGCCAGACACGGAAGACGAGGTGGTATGGTCGAAAGACTATAGCCTGCCTTTGGGCGAATAAAAAAAAATATTTGGCCAGGTTTATGTACTTTACTTACTATATGAACGTCCGCAATGTCCGCATTTTGGTTGGAGCTTATGGGACCAAGGTTGCGGCCACGACCAGTCGTGGGTGTGCGTTACCCAGGCCAGATGTTGTCGAAAATGGTCATTTGAATCTTATAGATAATTAGTTTTGCGGCTTCTGTAATTGTTGCGCACATTTTTAAATTTGTTGCGCTTAGTTTTTTAATTATTTCACAAAAACATTTACTGCTGGGGTAACGTTACCCCAGCCAGACCTTTTTCTTTCTAATGGGAATATTTAAATAATTACTAGCTATAAAATTAGTTGTCTAGATGAAGTAAATGTTGTGCCTTATTTTGTATTTGTTCTTTCATCGGTTGCGAAGTTATTCGAGATTTTGCTGGGGTAACGTTTTTGGTTTTGCTAGATCTTTGAAATGGTTAAGCGGATTCTTATCATATTTTGTACATGGCTTCTTGGGAATTAGTTTAAATTTGTTCTGCAATAAAAAAACCAAAATAATACATAGCTTAAAGGTTATTTCATTAAATAGAAAAACACTTCAATTGGTCCCAGCACTCTCAATAAGAGCTTTAAAGACTTACTTTAAACGTTATTTTAAAGCTTGTAACTGCCTTCAAATGTACGTGAAGTTTCATTAGTATCCTGTAAGTATTTAACAAGTTATGATGATATTGAATTCTTCACGAGCACGGTCTTGATGCGCGCGGTGTTATTTGGCCACTGGATTGGATATATGAACTGAATGTTATGTCAATTATTAGTTTTTTAGTTCAGTTGTATATCAGTAAAATCTCAGCTCAGTACATTGGATAATTAATGAGATAATACGATTAAAGTCATCAGGAAGTGAATGACCGTGGTAACCCGACCAAGTTTAGGTGGTTACGAAAAAGCGAAAACGCAAAACATTATGGTACCTTCTAAAATATGTAGGATAGTGTTACAAATTTAGTACAGACATGTACACAAGTTTAAAAAAAACTACGTGATTATTAAATAATTTTTATTGACAGGTAATATAATCATTTCAATTGAACTTTTAAAGTATTATTAAACTTATACTTAAAAACAATCACAGATTAAAATTACAGATAGTAATTTTGCTTTTTTGAAATTTTCTATTATTTTTTAATTAAATTATAGATTTCAGTATACACAGTTACAGTTTTTATTTAAATATACACATATTGGACTGTGTAATGATCACAGACAATAAATAATATACAATGGTTTTTTTCAGTTAACACTAAACTTACGGTGCGTACAAACTATATAACATAACATGTTATATAACATTTTTCATAGTGTGGTCATGTTATCTAACATTGTTGTATAACATTTTACATAGAGTTGTAGTGTTATATAACATGTTACATGGTCTGTACGCACCTTTACGTATGTCTACTAATATCTACTTATATCCATTAAAATCACAGATCAATGGTAATATTAAATGACATCACAATGTAGTAAAATGCTCACAGTTAGTCCTACTGTTTTGTTGTCTCATTTCAAATATCAAATTTTTTTCCTAAGTTTAAAATCACAGATCACAAACAATAAAATTAAGTAATATTAAACTGCAGTCAAATAATTATGTAAGTATTACTTTTAACTAATTACAATCTCAAAAAGTCGACGTGTAAAGGTACATTCTAAAACTTTGTTGGTTTTTGTATAAAAATATCACAGATCATTTTGTAAAATAAGTTTGTGCAACTGGAAGATAATAATAATGTTTTCATAGTAGGTACAGATATTATTATATTATTAATGTATTTAACAGTGTACGCGTCTGTACCGAAATTGTAAGGTGTATTATACTAAACATTTCAAAAGATAGTATAATGTTCTGCGTTTTCGCTTTTTCGTAACCACCTAAACTTGGTCGGGTTACCACGGTCATTCACTTCCTGATGACTTTAATCGTATTATCTCATTAATTATCCAATGTACTGAGCTGAAATTTTACTGATATACAACTGAACTAAAAAACTAATAATTGACATAACATTCAGTTGATATATCCAATCCAGTGGCCAAATAACACCGCGCGCATCAAGACCGTGCTCGTGAAGAACTCAATATCATCATAACTTGTTAAATACTTACAGGATACTAATGAAACTTCACATACATTTGAAGGCAGTTACAAGCTTTAAAATAACGTTTAAAGTAAGTCTTTAGAGCTCTTATTGAGAGTGCTGGGACCAATTGAAGTGTTTTACTATTTAATGAAATAACCTTTAAGCTATGTATTATTTTGGTTTTTTTATTGCAGAACAAATTTAAACTAATTCCTAAGAAGCCATGTACAAAATATGATAAGAATCCGCTTAACCATTTGAAAGATCTAGCAAAACCAAAAACGTTACCCCAGCAAAATCTCGAATAACTTCGCAACCGATGAAAGAACAAATACAAAATAAGGCACAACATTTACTTCATCTAGACAACTAATTTTATAGCTAGTAATTATTTAAATATTCCCATTAGAAAGAAAAAGGTCTGGCTGGGGTAACGTTACCCCAGCAGGAAATGTTTTTGTGAAATAATTAAAAAACTATAAGCGCAACAAATTTAAAAATGTGCGCAACAATTACAGAAGCCGCAAAACTAATTATCTATAAGATTCAAATGACCATTTTCGACAACATCTGGCCTGGGTAACGGACACCAGTCGTGGTCGTGGACGTTTATAGTTTGCGAGGTCTCTAGCGGCACCTCTGTGAGCTGCCAGCTAGGATTTTTAGTTACCTACATAAACCTATTAGATCCGGGATGAACCTTGACCAACGATTGGTCGTATTGACCATTTTTACTACACAATCAGCAAACTTCAGTAATAAGTGGTAGATCTATACATCAATGACTGGCACATGGGTCGAGACATCCCCGGAACCAGAAGACCGCACGGCGGGCGGTAGTAACACTTGTCTTGATCTGGCCTAGCATAGGACAGGGTTTCAATAGAACACGAGGACAGTTTATACTGGTTTTGTTACCAATGACGTGCAATTCTACAGTGAATCTCAAACATGTACCAAGCAACCAGCTACGCAGCATTCTACTTTGCAAACACTGCGATTGATAAAGTCAATCGAACCTTAATGGAACGCTGTCAGTTACTTCTTTTTCGTTCCTTTTAAGCCCACTTCCGCTCATTGCATTAGGATCCCACTCGTAATCACGTATTCTATCGTACCAGTCGCTATCAAACCAATCTTGATAGGAATTGAGCTGAAAAGGTCGCAAAACATTTATAAATATTTATTTGAATAGGTAGCCATAAGTTATTACTTTGTGCAGACAGGCATTAGATAAAAATTAAACAGAAAAGATAAATCCTATATTTATTTCCCCATCATCATTCTCTTGCCTTACTCGTATCCTAATTTATTTGGGGTCGGCGCAACATGCATGCATGGGGTCGGTTTCTGAAAAAACACCACGGGAAAACAGTGTATTATTTCAAAATTCTACCAAGTAAGCTTGATGAACGCACCCCGCAACACTTCAAAGACCACTGCAGATTATCTACAAAATGTTTGTATTTTGGAACGCTCCGGTAGTGCTTCATAGTCCTGTTGATTCTTTCAACTGTTCCACGTTCACCTGAGTAAATCTTATGGATACAGCACCCTACTCCCAAACTATTTATTATTATTATCCACATGATGCATAGCCACATTGGACAGCAGACCACCTTAGACTTATGGCTGTAAATAAAATATACAAAGTTAAGTTTATAGTAGACCATATACCCAGGCAGTAGCTACCACGGGCATTCGTTCTGTGATAGCCGAATAGACAATAGTGGTATGGTGTAACCATGGAAATGTAAAAAAACAGGAGAAGTAGCAAGGGGGCGTATCTGTGTCCACGAGTCATGAGCAAAATGGGCATTTACTAGGCAAATGGCCGTCTCCGCGCACTAGTGCGCTTTCGACCATGGTCGTGATAAAATATAAAAATGCCGAGTTGTTCAGTGGTTTCCTGTAAAAACCGTCTTCTTCGTATCTCATGGAGTCACTTACCATAATTATGTAAGTAAAAGTATTTTACTGTATTTGTGTTTAAAATGTCACTAACGTAGACTATATCGACAACGATGTCGATTGCCCAACGAATATTATATTACTATCATAGTTTATTTTTCAAGTTGTCAACCGTTTCAACTCGGTTAGAAGACTTGAAAAGAAGAAGTTTAAGTACGGTTGGAAGACCCTTGAGATTCTGAAAAATATTGTTTTTTTTATGTTTTTGATTATTTTACAGCGTAGTAGAGAAATACGTAACCAACGCGCAACAGTGGTAAAGTAAATTTATTAAACTTTAGATGAATATTTTTTTATTTATTTTATTTTCAGAACCCCAGTTTTTTTTAGTACAATAATAAATGGAAGAATCGATAACTTTCCGATTTAGTCAATCACTAGCGTATATCGTCGGTGAGCGAGCAAGTCCGCGTAAGTTCGAGTTGGTAAATACCACGTATCTGCGTTTTCACGATTTTACAGGAAGAAGAAAAATTAATATCTTGGTCATTCAAATATATTTTTCCGACTGAACTTGTTTACTATGTACTTGCGACTTATTTTAAAGGAAAATAACGTAAATTTACCAATAACTTGTTTAAATTCCGTGTAAAGTCATTTACGCGGTTTTGTAGCGATAAATAATAGAAAATGTAGTAAACTTTTAGTAGCCTACGCGGATTTGTAATCAAACATTTTCATGAAGTATTGAATTTATTATGACAAAATAACAAAAAAAAACTTCTAAAACATGAACATCTACCTATATAGAAATGAAGTTAACTTCTCATTAATAAATATATTAAGTATGACAATGTTAGTATAATTAAACACAACAAAAAACGAAAAGTCTCCTAGGTTCTCATTAAAATCACAGCAATCAAGTCTTTGCTAAATGTATTGTACTAAGGTAATTTTAACTACTCTATATTTTTCATAATCTTAATATTTTTCATTCTTAAATCTGATAATAATGCCTTTATTATCAGATTTATCAACAATAGTAAAGTGAACAATACAAAAAATAATCAGTTTGGTAGCTTTAAAATTAATTATCAGATAGGGCTGTGCTGCAGTTTCTTCAACGGTGCCAGATCGACTATCGGCACATCGAGGTGCTGAAGTATCTATACGAAAACGCCACTATGTCAGTCCGACTCCAGGATCAGACCTAGAAACCTATCCCTCTACAGCGACGTGTGAGAAAGGGAGACGTTATCTCTCCGAAACTGTTAACCGCTGCACTAGAGGACGTCTTCAAGGTTCTGGACTGGAAAGGGGCTGGCATTAACATCAATGGCATATATAACTCACCCTTAGGTTTGCCGACGCTATCGTAGTCATGGCTGAGACTATGGAGGACCTCAGTACAATGCTCGATGACCTCAGTAGAGCCTCCGAAAGAGTGGGTCTTAAAATGAACATGGACAAAACGAAGGTCATGTCAAATGCCCATGTAACACCCACTCACCCGCAGGAACCCGTTGGATGCGAGAAGCACCGAACCGGTCGAAGTGTAGGTGCTTGGGGGAGGCCTATGTCCAGCAGTGGACGTCGTTAAGCTGAAACGACGAAGAAGGAGATTATGCCCGTTGAAAATGTATCAGAAGTTCAGAACCCGATGTCGCTAGGTTGGCCCTGTCTCACACCTCGCTGCAGAGGGATTGGTTTCGAGGTCTGATCCTGGAGTCGGACTGACATAGTGGGGTTTCGTACAGACACTTCAGCACCATCTCGATGTACCGATAGTCGATCTGGCAACGTTGAAGAGACTGCAGTACAGCCCGTGTCTCGATCGAATCAAAGGCTTTCTCGTAGTCCACAAACGCTAAGCAGAGAGGCAGGTTATACTCTTCGGTCTTCTGTGTAACCCTGTCACAGCGTATGTATGTGGTCTACGGTCTTTACAGAATCCGGCTTGTTCGGCCTGGAAGTCGTCAAACCTGAGCGCGAGACGGTTCGTGATTACTCACGAAAACAACTTGTAGACATGGCTCACAAGTGAAATGGGCCTATAATTCTTAAGAAGGGCATTGTCGCCCTTCTTAAAGAAAAGTATCACCACACCTCTATTCCATGCCTGTGGTGTTTTACCTTCGAGTATGACGGAACCAAACAGCTTCTACAGGGCCTTAAGAACGGGTTTTCCGCCGGCCTTCAGGAGCTAGGCCGTAATTCCGTCATCACCCGGCGCCTTGTTGTTTTTGAGCTGCTTCAGAGCCATCCTAATCTCGTACAAGCTGGCGTCCGGGATGTCTTCGATATAGTGTCGGGTCAATCTAGCTCTTGGGTCGTTTGCCAGAATTGTAACGGGGTTACTTGTTGACGTGTATAACTGTCCATAGAACCTCTCGATCTCTCTCAACAGCCCAGGTTTGGCGGATACGACCCTGCCATCATCGGTCTTCAGTTTCGTAAGCTGGCTCTGCCCAATAGACAGATCTCTAGCAAAGACTTTGGAGCCTTTATTTCGCTCTATCGCGTCCTTAATACGGTCTGTAGTGGCGAAGATCGCTTTTCAAGGACTTAGAGATCCGTCTATTGAGTTCCCGGTAATTTAGCGCATCATCTGACTGCAGGAGAGGCGCGAGATGAGACTGCAGGATCATCTCGCGCCTCTCCTTCATGAGCCGTAAAGTAGGATCAGAGAGCTTCTTTTTTAAATTCGAACGACGAGTCTTGAAGATCTTAGACCCGACCGTATGGACAGTTTCCACGAACCCATCGTTATAATCGTACACGGAGCTCCCTAGGCAAACGAAACGATTCTGAAGTTCTAGCTGAAACCTCTCGGGGTTTTGGACCCTTATAGGTGCTGGGCGGAGCGCAGACTTCATCAATCGAGATCTTTCCAGCTTGATATTTAAGTTCAATGTGCCTCTTACCATGCGGTGATCCCTTCCGGATTTCACCGCGTTGATCACAGAGACATCATTGAATACTTGCTTCTTTGTCGACATAATGAAGTCTCTCATTTTTAGTTGCACCATCCGGGCTCTACCAGGTCCACTTTCTGTGCTCAAGTTTTCTGAAGAAGGAATTCATCGTAAAGAGGCCTTCCTTCTACATAAAACTGGCCAGTAGGTGGCCTCGGTGGTTCCGGTGTCCAACTCCAAATTGCGACTCGCAGCTCATCACGGTAAACTGAATTTTAGAGCCATGCAAGGCTCTGGAAATATCCTCATATATGGTCTCTACTTCATCGTCGGGGCGTGACGAGGTTGGGCCGTAAACCTGTACGACCTTCGACGAATACCTTTCGGATATTCTGAGTATAAGGTACGCCACCCTGGTCGACACACTCTCGATCTTCACCACGTTGCTCACGGTGTCGGGTTTATCGTCCATAAGTCCCTTGATTTATGGACGATAAACCCGACACCACCTTGGGACTGCTGGTTGCCCTCCCGGAAATAGAGTAAGTTTCCGGATTTGAGGATTATCGAGTCCTCCCCCTCTCTTCGGACTTCAGATAACCCCACTATTTTACTCCATCGTACCTGCTCAATTCTTCCTCAAGTTCGGTGATCTTCTCATCGGTCCGGAGAGTACGCGTGTTGTATGTTGCCAGGTCCAGCTTTCGGTAATTGTGGTAGCCAAATCTCTTCCAGGGATTCTTAGCACCCCTTAGCACAGGTTGCCATAATCGCCACACTTGGCAGGCGGGTTGGCGATCGCAGTATGGTATGGTGGTGGAATGCATAGGGAACGCTGCTGCCCATTCTCCGGTACGACCCTTAGTCGCCTTTTACGACACCCACGGGAAGTATAGGGTGGTGCTACTCGTTAAGTCCGGCACCACACAGACAATCTCCTTCTTATTATCTATGTAACTATTCGATAAATTAAAAATTATTTATCGATTTTGGGATGGCTAGATCTAGGTAGGGTTAACCTTTTAAGCGCTTGGCTAAATATCAATTGCCGTGCGCCTAGCGCGCGGCTACAAATTGATAAAATAATCATCATCATCTGCCTAGCCTTAACCAACCATGTTGGGGTCCTTGGGGTCGGCTTCAATTCAAACCGGATGCATCTGAATACCTTCCAAATCGATAAATAATACCTACCTACAATAAATACAGAGGAGCAACCATTGAATAGAACGAAAAAATCATGCATGTTCTCTGTCACAGAAATACGACACGAGCGGTAGGGGCACGGAAATATGTGTCGTGCCATCGGCTGCAACTATTCGGTACTAGCTTCTGCCCGCGACTTTGTCCGCGTGAAGCTTGTTTCCCCGACCCACCCCGTCGCATCGCAATACCTGCCCGCGCTGTCACTTTGTTTTCGCTTAGCGTTTCTTCTGAATTTTCTTCTTTTTGGTCGGCTCCTTAGGCTCATAGCGTGATGTTAAATACCCTATAGCATTCCTCAATAATTGGGCTATGAAATGCAAAAACATTTTTTCAAATCCGACCGGTGCTTTCAAGAGATCAGCGCGTTCAAACAAACAAACTCTTCAGCTTTATTATTAGGTAGTGTGTAGATGGGATAAGCTTGGATCACAAGAAGTGAGCTCACTTGCAGGGAATGAATGCGCTTCTACAATTCGCTGCCTAGGTACTGAATTGTTGTCTTTATTGCGTTTCTACGCGCTAATTTATAAAAAGTTAACCGTAAGCAGCACTGCAGCAAATATACGTAGGTACAACAATGACTCCATCTATACATATAATAAATCTGTAGAAGGGTCAATTCTGTACATTGAAAATATTGAAAAAATAAATAGCGGGGGGTGTTGCTGGATCGATACAAAACCCAAATATGTGATTAAAAAAATTTTTGTCTGTCTGTCTGTCTGTCTGTCTGTCTGTATATGCAGGCATCACGTGAAAACTAACGGTTCGATTTCGATGAAACTTGGTATAATTATACCTTATTATCCTGGGCATAAAATAGGATACTTTTTATCCTGGAAAAATACGTAGAAAAAAAAATCTTATTTTTCGGTTTTATTCATAGACGTTGTTCTGTAGAACCGCGAACACACGTTGCATTACCCGTAGTGGATAATTTTCCATTGCAATTTAAGAGAATACAGTTTCCTGTAGCTTTGTGTTACGCCATGACAATAAATAAGGCTCAAGGTCAGACCCTAGGAGTTGCTGGCGTAGATCTTACCGCGAGTTGTTTTTCACACGGGCAACTTTACGTAGCTCTTTCCCATGTGAGCAGTCCAAGAAATCTTCATGTTCATATTCCGGACGAGCTCACTAACAATGTTGTGTATGCTGAAGCTCTCAATTAACTTTCTGTCGCATTGTCACGATTACTTTTTTATTATTGCAAACTTTTCGTCACTGTCAGTAATTTACTGCTACATGCTACTTATCAAGGTCGGAATTACTATGAAAAAAATATTTACTACAGAACGCGAGCTCAACAGCAGTAGCTCAATAGAGGGATCTCCTTAAATATTATAGGCTTAGCCGTATTTGGGTCCAATAGATATTTATAAGATGTCATTGTCAGAGTTACTCAAAATGAAGAAATAAACCATCCACGCGAAGACCGACATCCGCGCGGACGGAGTCGCGGGCGGAAGCTAGTAACAAAATAACAAAGAAACATGTGCATACCTAATCCTCTTGCCATTGGCTATTGAGCACAATATGTGCACATTAGTCGGCAGCATTATAATTCCAGAGAGCAAAACGATCGCATTAACTATGTCTGTCCCCGTTAGCGCTAAAATATCACCGATACCTGGAAAAAAGCAGCACATTTAGAACGCAAGAATTCGATCGCGCATCGGCCTGCCAAAAATAGGAAAGCGCACACGCGTATTTCTCTCTGCTGAAGATCCATTAAATAATACATCATCATTGCTGTATATAGGGAATTCCTGAGGAGTTCCTAGACTATCTTAGAGGTTCCTTCACCCATACCAAGCAGTTAGTTTCACCGGGCACAAATCCAAACTCCGGGCTGCTACTAATGATTTCATAATGGAACAACCCACTAACAATTTGACTCGGATACCGAGCCCAAAATTTCTTGGAAAAAGGTTGACTTGCAATAAGTCCAGCGCCAGTCTTCGACGTCGACATACGCCTTTAAATGTGCCATACTCTTATGATATGGGTAATACTCACAAAAGAACAAGAGTAGTGACCATAATATAGAAAACATAGAAATAAGCCACAAGAAGCACGAACCCCACACCACAAAAGGGTGATTAGGACTCGTTGGACTTTTCATCCCGGGAAAAGTAAAAACTCTATCTTAAAACCAACATACACGTTTATAAACCAAGTAAAGCTATACTAAACGTTTGTTTAAACTTCAAAATGTTTTATATTTAGTTAAAAAACCGAAACCATCCATTAAACTTGACACTTGTCATAAATATTTTTAAGGTAACTTCTCTTCTTAGTCTGTGATATTTTTGGTGACATCATAGACCAAGATTGGAATCAAAATTATTTTACAAATAAACGGAAATGAGCTAATATGAGATTAATAAAGATTTTCATTCGGTCCTACATAAGTTTGTTTTTGGGATACCTACCTACATAAACGCGCGAGACCCGCTAGTCCGGTTTAATAAAGGACACATCATATCATAACTCACAATCCCCTTCATTAGGGTTCCGTACCAAAATGGTAAAATAGAACCCTTATGGTGAGACTCAGTCTGTGTCTGTCTGTCTGTCACAGCTGGATATCTCAAGAACTACTAATGCTTTCAACTTGAAATTTGGAATAGTTTTAGATGACGTTTACCCAACTATTTTGCTAAATAAGAAAGAAATAATAATAAGAAGCTTTTTATTGCTTTGATCAATTTCCGTATTTCCTTTTAAATTTATTATTTATGTAACACTAAAATACTAAATTAAATGACTAACTAACTTACTATACAAATATATACAAAAACAAAAGACACTTAGGCGTCGAAGTGCTCGTCCGCATCGCTGTCATCCGGAAACGTGCCCGAAGAGTGGCAGCATTGCCACGTTGAATGGCAATGCTAATTCTTTGGCCAAAGAATTAGCATTGCCACGTTGAATGGCAATGCTAATTCTTTGGCCAAAGAACGACCCAGCCCTCTGGTCACGTGAAGTGTCGACCAGCCAGCGAGAAATTTCCTTAAAAAGGAGACGCGCACTCGGGCCCCATGACCCGAGCGTTTCGACCCCAAACGGCTCAAAGCTGTAGTTGCCAATAAGGTTACAGTATTTGCGCCGCTTGAGGGTCTCAGCAGCCGCAGCAGCGGCGTCAGCACAGCCCGCCGTGCTTGGAACGTGAGATGGCGCAAGGGTATCGACACATGTTGCGTCCCACACCAGAGGCCTACCCACCTTCCAAGGCAACAACGTCATGCCGTCTGGTCTCTTCCCATCGTCACGTACCAAACCGTTTGGTTCTAACACCGCTGGTACGCCGGCGCTGACAAGGGCTCGACGAATAATATCGTTGATGCTGGCGTGCTGTGCTATACGACCTGCGCTCCTGCAGCAGACAGGCCATGGTGTCCGAGACTGTCGACAGCTTCACCGCAGTGACATCGATGCGGAGCAATACAAGGTGCGCCCAAGCGGAGACACGTAGCGAGCCGAAACGATGAGTCATCCATAATTGTGCCTATAGTAGGATGACGGGAGCGCCTGAAGCCACAAGCCTGACTCCCATTCTCCCACAGCCAGCAGACGGGCACGCTCAACAGTATTACGTGACGTACAAGGGTACGTTTACAAGGGTATTCCGTATAATATATAGTATTTTTTTGTAATATTATTATTATTTGTGAAAAAGCAACTCAGCAGCTACCTATTGAGAGAAGCAACCGAACATGAGAATACTTAACTTAGGAATAATACGCAACATTTGTCGTTATACGTACGTATATTTAAACTGACGAAATCATAACAATTAAAACAACAATATTAAAAATAAAACAAAACAAAATTATTGTTATACATTGCATCAGTTTCTTTTATCACTGTTATGAAAATATATCGATTGGAAATAGAGTAATAAATATGACTCGGGACTAGAATACAATATGTTAGTAAAACGTAATCAAAATAAATACAATCGGAATGTAAAGATTAACACAAAAATAAAGAATAAATCTGATAAAAACATGTTAAAAAATAAATCTCCTAACCACCAATCTTACCTTACACAATTTTAAATATTTTGCCTGACTTAAGCCATTATTTTCACAACATCTTAGTGTGCACTCGAGCGACACGACGACAGAGACAACTTCAACTGTCGACAACATACTGCTCGTGTATTTGAGCACCGTACTCAAATACACGACCGACACATTGTCGACGGCGGGCGTCGACGGATGCAGTTACGCGTCGCTCGTGTATGAGCACTTATGTGCGTGATTTCAATTGATTAGGTAGGTACCTATACTTATGTATATGACATTTACATCGAAGAGTGTGTTGTTGTGCAGATTATTAAGTATACTTACAATTTTCTTAAGATCTACATAATAAAATGCAGAAAGTTAACACTTATTTCATAAGTTTATAAACGAGTATATAAACATGATATTGGCATGATTTTTTAATAATATCAATAAATATAATAACTTGCAATAAGGCACTTAGAAATGCATTCAGTATTTAATTATCAGGTAAGTACTTGAAAAACTTATGCCAAATCTTTCTCTGGTTGAGTGACATCGCCCATTTTCTTTATTTTCTCGGCAACATTGATTTCGCAGCCTGTGCTTACCAAGACATCTTCTACTGTAACCCCATCCGCCAGTTCAGTCAATGTTAAGCCATTTTCTTTGTCAACTTCGAATACACACTGAAACAAGAAGGAGAATGAATCACAAGAAAAATATACGCCAGTCACCGTAGACACAAAAATCGCGTTAGGTCGCTAAAAATAACTGAAATCCTGTAAAATGTGTCAATAACAATAATAATATAAAAATACTAGCTTTAGCAGGGGTCCAAACAAACAAATAAAATTAAAATAAAAGATTTTTATTAGTCAGTATGCTGCCATGTATTATCTAGTAATACATTTACTTATACGTCTTTACATATAATTACAAAAAAACATATATAGGTTGGTGATTAGTTCATAATTACTTTTGTTTTTCATTACTACCTTCCTATTTTACATTTTACGTCGTTTTAGTACGATCATAAACATTTCATGTTAGTTTCTCAGTAAGTGAATTATTGATAATTCTTTAGGAGGAATAATAAAGTTCTTAAAAATTACACTGTATTGTTTTTTTGGAATGTAGTTAGGACAGATACCAATAGATTAAGACCAAATTTGCAGCTAAATAAATAAACAAATAATAGGCAACTTCTTAGACAATGGTAAATCCCTTTACCATTAGCTAAACTAAATTTAAGTTCAGTGCATCTTTTTCGTTATATTTCATTCATTAAGAAAAGGACAGAAGATAAATTTTAGTTTAGTTCTGTCAAATTAATCAGCACCTGACACTACTCCATACAAGTTTAGACATGATTAAAAACTTGCCTACTAAAATTACGTCAAATTATTTCAGGCGCTGATTAATTTGACAGGACTAAACTAATATTTATCTTCTGTCCTTTTCTTAATGAAATAGAAAGAAAAAGATGCATTGAACTCACTGACCTCTATCATACAATTTTAGGGCTTGTACAGACGCCAGCACATCAAGCTACTACAATCTGTCAAATTTCTTTAATAGATTTTCAACTTTATCGCTAAAGCATACGGTTCAAAGTTAATTGGATAAATTTTACAGTTTCGGGTAGCTTTAAATGCTAGCGTCTGTACACAAAACTGCGATGCGACGTCGCATCGCAGCCATTCGTGTTGCAGTTTTTGTGTTGCGAATTCGCATCGCACCGATTCGCATTTTTGTGTACAAGGCCTTAATACAGGTCAGTAATTGAACTTAAATTTAGTTCAGCTTGTGAACAACAGAATCAGCACCAATATTTATATAATGATACTTATTGCTAAGCTGTTGTGCATCTTAAAGTTCTAAATTACCTTTTCTGTTATAATCATGTCAACGCAATTTTTCCCAGTCAGTGGCAGTGTGCACTCAGGCAGTATTTTATGAGTTCCATTTTTAGCAGTGTGTTCCATAGTTACAACAACCTTGGTTCTTGGGGCCGATACTAAGTCCATCGCTCCACCCATGCCTTTAACCATTTTACCCTACAATACAAGATTAAATTTAGCATTTAGCAAATATGTTGAATAATTTGTGGTCAGAGATTGCGTAATATGTTGGACTTACAGGAATCATCCAGTTAGCTAAATCACCGTAACGAGAAACCTGCATTGCACCTAGAATAGTCAAGTCAATGTGACCTCCACGAATCATGCCAAAGCTGTCATCTGATGAAAAGAATGATGAACCTGGAAAATAATTAATAAATCTAATTAATAAATATAACTTAGTGAAAAACTGGCCAAGTGCGAGTCGGACTCGCACACGAAGGGTTCCATACCACAAGGCAATAACGCCGAAAAAAACACGTTTGTTGTATGGGAGCCCCCCTTAATTATTCATTTTATTTTGTTTTTAGTTTTTGTTATTATAGCGGCAACAGAAATACATAATTTGTGAAAATTTCATTCGAGATGCAGCCTGGTGACAGGAAGACAGACAGACGGACGGACGTCCGGGCAAACGGACGGACCGACCGACGGACGATCGTATGGACGGACGGGTGGACGGACAGACGGACGGTCAGACGGACGGACAGACGGACGGAATGACGGACGGACAGTCGGACGACAGACGGACGGTCAGACGGACGGGCAGACGGACGGACAGATGGACGGACAAACAGCGAAGTCTTAGTAATAGGGTCCCGTTTTTACCCTTTGGGTACGGAACCTTAATAAAAGAACTAGTTAAAATGAAATTACCTACCTGGTAGTATAGTGACAGTTTCTTTGCCTGCATTTATAAGGTCAGCATCCACATTTTCTTCTGTTGGGAAAGGACCCAGACCCAGAATACCATTTTCTGACTGAAGGAGCACCTTAACATTCTGAGGTATGTAGTTGCTTGCCAACATGGGCATCCCTGGAAAAAAAAATACATGGCTTGTTAACAGTCGAGGAATGTGAATAAACTACGTTCAGGTTAAATTCGCAATGACTTGTTAAAGGGTATAAATGTTATAATCTGAATATTACCAAATGAGAAACATCAAATCATTAGAATTTCGGTTTTAAGTAGTCAAATATAATTTAAGCACACAATTTGTAAGTGCCACGGCACTACAATTTGGCATCCACAAATACGTTTTCTGACCCATTTGTTTACATTTTCATCAAATACTTTTGGAACTGAGTATAGTTAGTGGACTGCTAGGCTTTATGTTAAGAAAAGCCTTACCAATGCCGAGGTTAGCATTCATTCCATTCTTAAACTCCAAAGCAGCTCTTCTAATGATCCTCTCCCTCATTGAATCTGATGCTTTTCCTTGCTGGGCTGGCTTGCTAACAGTCCTTCTTTCAATTCGCTTTTCATACTTTTCCCCTCTGATAACTCTGTGTACAAATATTGATGGTACATGTACAAAGTCAGGGTCTATTTCATCTACAATTTCTTCCACCTCAGCGATAGTGATTCTAGCAGCTTTGCACATTGCTGGGTTGAAATTCCGAGCACTCTTCCTGAATATTAAGTTGCCATGTCTGTCCGCTTTCCATGCTTTGATGAGTGCAAAGTCACCAGTAATTGCTTCTTCCATTATGTAGTTCCTTCCATTGAACTGTTGTTCATGTCTTGCTGCACTTGGGATGTCAATCTAAAAGACCAAAAATTTTAGTACCTCAGCTTTTTATGGTCAAGTAATATTTAATATTAGAATAGTAGTTAATACTAACTAATACACTATAATGACCAGCACCCTAATTGCGTAACACACTATCAATCTCAATTTGAATAATTTTGAAGGACATTGCTACTCCATGGCTGCATTTGTTAAAAAAAAAATTGTCTGCTCAGCAACATAAATATCACAATGGCAATTAATGTTGTTGAACTGCCAATATTAAAGCCATTGCTAATGATAGCAGAAATAAAATAACTAAAGTTCCCATCACAATATGCTATAAATTTTGTAAACACATTCAGGGGTTCGTAACCTTTGGTAGAAATAGAAAAAAACAGTTTTGTAATGATTTTTATATAGGGATATAAAATATGTTAACACACATATCTAATTACTGTCATCAGATCATTCTGAGTATTCTTCATCTGCATTCTGCAGCATTGACAGTGTCAGGGTGAACTTACTTAAAAATGGCGGCCCAAAAGTTTACGTTTCATGAGTCAGACGCATTCCAGTACCACAAAACATTAGACGACAGTGCTTTATATCATAACCCGACCAAGAGAAATTGCTTGTTAGTTTCACGTTTTTTTACACGTGTTACTTGAAGTGATTGGATTTGGGATTATTTGTTGTTGATTGAATTGTTGCTATGTAACTTAGTAGGAGTTCTTTATTTACAAAATTTATAGCTTCTCATGACAGGGGCAGTAAGTTTATTTTTATTTCATTTTGTTTGAGTAGGTAAAATTGGTTACTATGCAACTTTTTTATAGTTAAAAACGTACCTTTCCATCTTTACGATATTTAATTGGTGATCCACCTTCATGTATCAAAGTACCGTAACCAGTTGGTGTGAAAAATGCAGGTATACCAGCACCACCCGCTCGGATGCGTTCTGCCAGTGTGCCTTGTGGAGTCAGTTCAACCTGTAATCATTGAAACTTTTATTGTTACTAATCCAGGCGTCTTATTGCAATTTTTGGTATCCGAAAAGGCGCAAACCTCTAGTTCTCCACTCAGGAATTGTCTTTCAAATTCAGCATTCTCACCAACATATGATGAGATCATTCTTTTCACTTGTTTACTCTTCAATAAAACTCCAAGACCAAAGTCTTCCACTCCTGTAAATAGAATAATAACTGGTTATCACAAGTAAACAATCAAATTAGCATTGCAACATAAACTTCTATGGCAGTTTGTGAAAATAATATTAATAAATTAATGTATTTAAATTAATTCTACCTGCGTTGTTGGAGACCACAGTAAGTCCAGAAACACGTTTGTTGTTTACAGCTACTATGAGATTTTCTGGTATCCCACAAAGTCCGAAACCACCGACCAAGAGTTTGGAACCATCCTGTATGTCGCTGACAGCTTCATTAGCATTCTCGTAAATCTTGTTTGTGCGCACTACTGTGCTATAGTTAGCACATGAAAATATCTGCGAAACGAGTGTTCTAATTATTAATTATACTCTCATTTAAAAGACATCAATAATTATTAGTTACATACATAAATAACTTAAAAACAGTTAGTTGTAATAATCATACCTTAGCGATAGTGTACACTTTTTTATTTGAATATCCATGCGATTTGATCACAAAAAACCTTCCTAGCACTGTCGCTGCCATGGTATTGATGGTATTAACACTAAATTAATAATTGCACTTGATAAAACTTACGATAGCAACCTCATAAACAATTTAATTATCACAGCTAAAAATCTAATTATAAAAACAGTCGATGTCACGATCAAAAACACGTTCCATTCACTTCAATTAATTTGTTGTTGTTAATGTTCAGGAACATTCACAATTTTACTTTCAGGAAGGAATAATTATTACATCCTATCATGCACAGTTGCACACATGAAGTCCTAAGTAAGTAAATAATATTTTCAAATGTGACAAGTTGTTTTTTTAAGTTGTGCAAGCACTGTGTTACCAACCACGATAAAGGAGATAAAGAGACTAACTGATGAGATTTAGCAGTTGTTTGTCTCACTATCTCGAGGTCAACGGGGGGCTCGTAGGCATTCAAGACAAGAAATGTTTGCATCTTATTATTATAGGTAGGTAAGATACCCATAGCAAGTTCTTTTTATATACACACGGCACACACACCTATCCTGATATTCTTGTTTCGCGAGTAACATTTAAATTAATGCAAGCTTTACTTACGTAAAACCCACCCTGAGGAGATTAAAAATACTTTTGTTTTAAGATTCCGTAGCCAAATGGCAAAAATGGAATCCTTATTATTTCTTCATTTGATTTTACTTGGAGACTGATTGCACCAATTCGACACCTCCTAAGTACAACTAAGTAACTGAAAAATGCAAATTTTATAGGAGAGCGAAATATACTCTTAATTATAGATTTCACTTAAGTTTAAACCCGCTCACCAAATAAATATTATACTTTAATTCCAAGTAGGGGCTTAGCTATGGCAATTTAAAAAAATTGAAATCTTCAATTCGCTCTCCTATAAAATTTGCATTTTTCAGTTACTTAGTTGTACTTAGGAGGTGTCGAATTATCATCGATGAAAATTGGAAAGATGGTGTAAATATTCCGTGCACCGCTAAACAAGTCATCATCATCATCATTTCAGCCGAAAGACGTCCACTGCTGGACATAGGCCTCCCCCAAGCACCTCCACTTCGACCGGTCCTGTGCTTCCCGCATCCAACGGGTTCCTGCGGCCTTCACAAGGTCATCGGTCCACCTTGTGGGAGGCCTTCCAACGCTACGTCTTCCGGTACGCGGTCGCCACTCCAGAACCTTTGCCCCATCGGCCATCTGTTCTGCGAGCAATGTGCCCTGCCCACTGCCACTTAAGTTTGGCAATTCTTCGGGCTATGTCGGTTACCTTGGTTCTCCTGCGGATCTCCTCATTCCTGATTCGATCACGCAGGGAAACTCCAAGCATAGCCCTCTCCATTGCCCTTTGGGTGACTTTTAGCCTTCTTATAAGGCCCATTGTACAAGTAAACAAGTAGGGATAGTGAAATTACAAAAAGTAATTAGAGGTATAGTCCCATACAATCATGTCACTCAGGAATGAAATTTAAAAAAAACTGGGCAAGATCGAGTCGGACTCACGCACCAAGCGTTCCGTACCATCATGTTTTTAATGTTTCATCGGCGAGGCCGATATTCGTCAGAGAATTTTGAAACACTGTGCACTGCGGTGTAGAATATTGCAGGTTTATGTCAGCGTCATCTCTTGACCGATAGTGGAACTAATGTAACTTTTGTTGATGATTTCTGAAAAAGTGTGCTATTTAGAGACTTCGTTTTATTTTTCCTTTAATCTTTACATAAACTTCTATCACATAGAACAATTTCAGATCTTTCTCTTTGCAAACTTCAGAGATAAGGGGGGGCGGGGTATTTTTTTTTTTTGTATTACATTTTTCAAGGGTTACAAGGGTTCCGTTTTACCATTTTTGTACGGAACCCTAAAAATCAATTTATTAAATGCACTTACTTAAGCATAATGTGTGTTGGAGGGATATCGTTGCATCCCAAAGATTATGACGCGGACGTCGCCGTCGTGTGGTGACTTTTTGCACAAAATACAGAGAATATTTTTTGTTTTTTTGTGTGACTGTTTGGCGTAGACAAAGTAAACCTGTCGACGCTGTGTGGAGCAAGGAATATACTACTCTCTAACGAGAGGTGTGGAGTGAATCACTGAATGTGAAGTGCTCGCCAGGGTACCCCGCGGGCGTCGGGAGCCGCGTGACGACTCCCGGCTACCGTAGGCGCGGGCCTGCGGGCGGAGAGTAATGGGTAGCTCACCGTCCGATCAGGACCGTGCGCGTACGTGTTCCGCGCGCGCCTCAAAGAGATGTCAGCATCGAGGAGGGGGCCCCCCTTAGGGCCGAAGCCTGCCGGGTCAGCGGGATTGTCCGAAAGGGTTACCGCTGGCCCGGAACATAAAGGCAAAGGAAGGAACACGGGTGGGTTTTAGTCAGTAAGAGTCTGACACTCCCTTCCGCTCCACCCAGAGCGGGAGGAGTCATTTGATGATTTCCCATCCGCTAAAAAAAAAAAAAAAAGGGTACCCCGCGAACACAGACTACTTAGAGATACTCCCTCGAAATTCAAATTTTCTTACGTTTTTTGCTATTTGCATGTCAGTAGGTAGTATGTTGATCAAAATATGATTAGCAACCGTAATATTATATGAATCTATAGAATGATGACCATTAAAATTATGTATACAACTCTCTAAGTTCTAATTACCATTGAATACCTAACTAGGTATTTCATGAAATCATGACATTTTAGGTATATTCTATTATAAAGAGTTGTATTGATAATTTTAATACCTACTATACCTAATAGGTATATAATAAGAATTTAAAGGAGACCATTCAGGTTTCATACAAAGTTGGGCCCAAAATCAAAAGTCGGCCGGCCAGTAAAAAAAAAAAGATTTTAATCCGTTTGGGACATCATCCTAAGCATTTGGTACTATGGCACCAAAGCCGTAGAACCATCATATTAGCAGCTACATAAGTTTAAGTTCATCTAAGTACGCGTATGTACATGGACTTATTTAGTGTGTCATTCTCAACTTTTTTGCCATGACTGTATAGAGCATGCGAAACAGGGTGTAAAGCTCACTTATACTCTATAGAAAAGGGATGGCAAACATGTTCATAATATAATTTTTTTTTTTATATTTGTGGTTGCTATATGATTATCTTTGAAAAAACTAATTAGAACTTTTTTGTACGTAAATGTAAGTCCCATCTATAATTAGCTTTCTCTCATTGAGCGGATTTTCTGAACTACCAAAAAGAACCACGGGTAGGTACAGTAAGGTTTCTTTGTACCACTTCTTCACGTGTCATATTGTAACCCAAGTGCAGTGGTGCAAAGTCTTGAAGGAAGCAATTGAGTCCATCTTTTAACATTCTCCAGAAAGTAGACTCACTGGTCTTGAATATAACTGCAAGTCGCCTGTTTGATTCGCCTGTGCGCAGTTTAACTAACACGGCTGCCAGTATTTTTTTTATTTGTGTTGTGATTGAGGCTCGGAGTATTTTCAAGAATATCTCTAAACTGTGCGTGCGTTCGTCCGGTCCAATTGTGGAATTCTGGGGAGGTCGCATCGGGCGGCGGCCGACGCGATGACACGCGGGGTTGCAAAAGTCGTGGAGAGAATCCGTCAGTTGGGTCTCGAGGTGGCATTGCACAAGTTCGAGGCCATGTCGTTTCATGGGCCCCGGAACGCGCCACTATCGGGATCCCAACTAACGGTAGGAGGGGTTCACATCGGCGTCGAGACGACGATGTAATACCTGGGTCTCGTCCTCGACAGCCGGTGGAACTTCGTCAAGCATTTCCGACGTTTGGCCCCCAAACTGGAACGGGCCGGGGCCGCCTTCAAGCGGCTCTTGCTCAACCTGAGGGGGCCAAACGCCTCCTGCCGGAGGCTTTACGCGGGGGTCGTGCGGTCCATGGCTCTATATGGGGCTCCGGTGTAGGCGCGTTCACTGCGGCGGCGAGCCACCCATTACCTGAACGCGCCCCAGAAGGTGGTAGCCGTTCGGCGTATCCGGGGCTACCGCAGGATCTCGGGCGAGGCGGCAAGCCTCCTCGCCGGACTGCCGCCATGGGATCTGAAAGCGATAGTCCTCGCGCGCCTGTATGAGTGGCGCGCGGAGGCACTACGCCGGGGGGAAACTCTGCTTCCGCGGCAAATAGCTGCGGAGCGGATGGATCTCCGGCGTGATCTCATGGCGGCATGGAAAGAGCGACTGTCGCAACCCAGCGCAGGGCACGCCGCGATAGCGGCGATAAACCCCTCTTTGGGGAGTGGCTAGAGAGGCGCCACGGTGCCCTCACCTACCATCTGTCGCAGGTCCTCACCTGCCCATCATCAGGCGGGAGGAAACGCCCGAGTGTCACTATTGCCAGGATCGCTCAGAGGACACGGTGGAGCACGCGGTGGAGGTCTGCCTCCCGTCCCAGCCGCCGCGGGAGACGCTCCGGGCGTCGGGAGCCGCGTGACGACTCCCGGCCACCGTAGGCGCGGGCCTGCGGGCGGAGAGTAATGGGTAGCTCACCGTCCGATCAGGACCAGGCCCGTGCCGGACGGCGCGTACGTGTTCCACGCGCGCCTCAAAGAGATGTCAACATCATCTGAAGGGGCCCGTTAGGGCCGATGCCTATTGGGTCAGCGGGATTGTCCGAAAGGGTTACCGCTGGCCCGGAAAATAAAGGGCTAAGGAAGGAACACGGGTGGGTTTGAGTCAGTAAGAGTCTGACACTCCCTTCCGCTCCACCCAGAGCGGGAGGAGTCATTTGACGATTTCCCATCGGCAAAAAAGTGTGGAATTCTCTTCCATATTGATGGAGTATGAAACTATTGAGTCTCATACTCATTGAAGTTTAAACAATCAAGACTAATATGTGTTCTCATGACAGACAGCCTGAACTACGTGATTAGCAGAGAATTCTTGAATAAGGTTTTCTTGCACTGCAACCTCAAGCCATACGTTCTGTTCAAGATGATTTTTTTTTTGTTTACCTCAATAATTAATATTATTAAAATAAGTTAATAAAAAACTACATACCTCTTGATCGATTATTTCTTGAGTACCTAACAATTTGTAATCTCTTTTAATTTCTTTTAATTTTTTTTCTGGCTTCTATAGCAGCTACAATAATGGTTCCACAGTTTTGGTGCCATAGTACCAAATGCTTAAAATGATGTCCCAAACAGATTAAAAACTTTTTTTTTTACTGGCCGGCACTTTCGGTTTTGGGCCCAATATGAATGGTCTCCTTTGGAGGGCTATCCTATCGCGTCGCTTACGTCTATAATTTGTGAGATCAGATTTGGGATGTTTTCAGTTACAACCGCAGGCACAGATAACTTTGCTTTTTAATAGATTTTTTCGAGAAATACTATGAAATACAAACTTATTTTTGCAGTCGCGGTAAAACCAAGCAAGACCATGGGACCGATATTATTATGCATTCTTTGTAGTGGCATTAAGAAGTTCAAGTTTCTAATGCACACTTCCGTGACTTGAGTGACCGCACCGCGACAATTTCTGACCTGACAAAAGACTTGTTTAGCAACGGGTGGTGTGTAAGTGATCCCGTGGGTCCAGTTGACCAAAGACTCTACGTCAATGACGAATTGTAAACATTGTAATCCTATCCTACAGACAATAAAAACTGATTTGAAAGAGACACGCGATGCATCGTGATGGTAGGTACGTTAAATAAGTACTAATACTAACCTTTATTCATAGGTACCTTCCTACTAGCGCAGAGTCGAAGCGCATCTAAGCAATGTCGTAAGTTTCTATATGTAGGTATCTTTGCATCTAATCCATCCTTATCCCTACACACGTAATGCAAGCGCACCAATCAACGTTGGTCGTGCTCAGATGCGCGAATTCCGTCGAATGCGTGCGAATTCGCGCGACTTCTTTTTATCTCAACAGAAATATGTGCATTACGTTGTGGAGATAAGGGTGAATTTGCTATGGCTTTGATGCGCTTCGACTCGCTTTTTTTTTAAAACCTTGCTTCACACTAGGAATTTCTTCTGTATTGTGGGTGCGTTTACACATTTAAACTCACATACACAAACAGCCAGACCCGGAACAACTACTTGTTGGATACAAATATTTGTTCCGTGCGGGAATTGAACCCGCGACACGCAGCGCAGCAGCCAATGCGCCAACCGTGCCGCCAAAACTCTGGGCTAGTAAGTATGAATTGACCCTAAATCTTTTAGTTTTTATAAAAATTAGTAGGTAAAAACCTCTACCAAGCACGTCAGTAGGTAGAGTAGTTTCACCTGAATTACGAAAACCTCAAAATCTGTTATTACTATGAAGTTAAGACAGTTAGATACCCTTATCCCATGAACGAGGTAATAGACCCCTTGACCTCGACAGGGTTGTAAAGGGTTTCCCTTTCAACGGGTAGGTATGAGCCGTTCAACAGGTTACCAAAATAATAAGGTTAACTTATTCAAAGCTTACGGCCGCGACTTACGAGTTGTGGGTCGCAGGTTCGAACCCATGCAGACAGGCGCTTTACTTTGTGTAAATTATTTTCATCACCATTCTCAAAACGGCGAAGGAAAACATCATGAGGAAACCAACATGTCCTAGATCCAAAAATTCGAAGACATATATGTGACATCTGCCAACCCGCACTGGGCCCGCATGATGGATTACCGCCCACTCCCTCTCACCGAGAGGAGGCCTGTGTACCAGCATTGGGAAAATTTTAATACCTACTTTTTTTTTGTTGGGGGGAAATCTTCAAAAGGCATCCGACCTCCGGGGAGGGTGGTAAGGGAGTGTGGGATTTTTAACTCGCTAAAACCACCCCGGTGATTACCATCAGCACATAGGGATGGTCCCGGTTGGTTCCTCTTAAAAGCCCAATTCCGGAACGGGGAACGCCTGTAAGGCACATCCCTGGGGAGACTGGAAAGGGCCCTCCCCTAAACCATACCTACCTACATGTTATACTGCTTAAAGGTAGGTAACCGAATGACTGGCTAACCCTTCGAACGACTTAACTCTTAATCGAAGTGTACGGTTGGTTTAAAATTTCATAAGTAATAAATATTTAAATGAAAACAAAATATCAAAATACAGAAAAATATTTTTATTTTCTATAAATAATGTGTACCTTAACATTTGTATGAATAAAAACTTAATATTAACATATTTTACTCGTTAAGGGTCGCTATTATAAATATATTCTATCTAATGACTGTACATAATATTGTAGGTAAGTATAAAAAACTTTTAACTTTTGTACAAATATAATTTTTGTATAATATTATGTAAGTAGTCACATTTACAACAAAGTAATTAGGTTTGTGTAAAGTAAATCCCACCAAAAACATTTTCATGTAAAATGTTGCCAAGACTAGACCACCTATGGCTCGCACTGTCAAAAAGTTATAATAATAATAATAATAAATCGTTTATTTCTTAATTAAAAAATACAATATGGAGGTATCGTTGGTCCCAAATTAGGCACGGCCTGTGTCTTGGGCACCATTACATAGGTAAACCTAAAAACAATAGAACTCTTAAAATAAAATTTAAAATTTAGATATAAAAGTAAAACTTGGTTAAATCAGATCTCATTTAGAGCCAAGCTTCTAACTCTACACTACACGCCATAACTCTACAAGCCCTAACATCACAAACTCTACACCTTAGTCAAAATTCGGGGCTTGGCCGTTTCGTTAATACAAGAACTATATTGTTAATCAGAAAAGTAATAAACAGTGGATAAATTTTTCACCCTGCGCTCATGTGATGCTAGCGAAACGGCCAAGCCACATATTTTGACTAAGGTGTAGAGTTTGTAAAGTTAGGGCTTGTAGAGTTAGGGCGTGTAGGGTTAGAAGTTTGGCTCTACATGAGATCTGAAGTGCAATTCTCGTAATTTTAACAACGTTCACAGTCTGATCTCAGTCTCAATCTGTCAAAAAATACCTCAAATTTCCCTACATTTTGACAAGTTTTTGACATTTGTTTGTCGCCGAGATGAGACTGCGACTAGATTATAATATGAACGTTTTTAATTACGAGAATATTGACCTTTGATAACTTTTGACAATGCGAGCCATAGGTGGTCTCGTCTTGGCAACATTTAACATGAAAATGTTTTTGGTGGGATTTCACATCATGTTGTAAGTTGCTTAGGAATTTTTTTTTTGTGATTTACTAAAAATCCTGAAATAGGTACGTATTTTATTATTTGTAACAAGGAGTCCTTATATCAATTTTCAGACCTCTAGCATCAAAAATCTGCGGAAGTCTCATACAAACTTCCATCCCCTACTTTAATGGGTTGAGGGGTAAAAATTGCAAGTTTTAGAATTTGTTTGTTGTTTTTGCACTAATACTAGCGTATATATGTATAACAAATTTCAGCTTTCTAGGACTTCAGGAAGTACCCTAAGAGTTTTGATGATCATCAGTCAGTGACGAAATCGGGGTTTTTTTAGATATCAATAAAATCTAACGTATAAGAGCTATGCAATTGAAACTTTATGTGTTTAATAAAATCACTATTGACATCGTAACCCGAAAATTTTGTTTATCTGGTATAATCCAAACCCAAGTTATGGGGGTTCAAAAAAACGACGAAACGTTTCGCGAAAAGGTAGGTAGTGCCCTTGCGCTTCGCTTGGTTCGTCTTGACGGGGGCACTGAGTGCCCCCACATAAAAACTTTTTACGTTTGAAATGAAAATACCTAGGTACTAATATTTCTCGATGAGGTACATATATTATTCTTGCTAAGCTATTGTTAAATACAAAAAATAATACCACAGCTTCCAAATAAATAGGTACAGACAGCCTCAAAGAGATGTTAGTACTTACCTATCTTACATTACCAAAAATTCATTGTATTGTCTACAATTTGTATTCCATAACACTGTATCAATTATCACTATTATCACTGCACCCAAAGTGTTAAAACATTAATACATGGAACAAAGATTGTAGAAAATTAAATAAATTCTTAACGTTGTATACATCTTTTTGGGGCTGACTGTAACAAGTTGACAGGGCTAAATTTCATGAAATAATATCTTTGTGTAGATACGTACATTAATAAAACTAGCTTAGTGATATTTTCCAAAAAGAAACACAGTTTTGTATTTTTTTAATACTTAATGATGAACTATGTTGTGCATCAAATGACACCACCTAAATGAACGTGTCATTTAGGCAGTTGTTCTAAAGATACTATCTAGGTCCTAGAACTTAAATGAAGGATCCAAGGATGTCTTGGGATGAAAATTCCTCGACAAAAACTAGGTATGATGCCTGTTTCTGGAAATACAAACATTCTTTCTTTTACTCAAATTTGCACTAAAACTGACCATTAAATTAGTGCTAATGCTACACTATTATAAATATCATAATTCACTCTCTAACTACCTACTTAATGAATGACTCGTTCATTAATATCTTCGCTACTTGCAGATAACGATATCTAAAGTTCTTTTTAATGACCTAGATATTACATTATTATATGTACGACTCTGTATTTATAAAAGTGCCTACTTATAATACAGGAAAATTTTAAGTGAGCTCCATTAATATGAGCCGCTTTCTTTGGCAGATAAATAATTATGATTATAAATCTGCAGCACCCATGGCCTCGCAATATAGCCTTTATTTTTTACAGCACAATCATTTTCATCGTAAGCAACGCTACAAGGACATTTTGGCGCGTGGCCAAAACCGTTATTAACACCACCATCTTGTGTCGTCAGTACAATAATTCACAAAATAAATGATGACCAACAACGCCCCCCTGTGAATGTAATTCAGGCGCCAAAAGATTCTTGTAGCACTCGATAACAAAGTACCTACCTACCTACCTACATACATTCTTAAATTTTTGTTCCTGACAAAACCGATCTTGAACGTGAAAAACCATGAATTATATATTTTTTTAAACATTGAATTTTCATAATAAAAGCTATTGCCAATGTGAGGGTAATATGCAATTATTGTTCTACTATTTATATAAAGCAAGCATTTAAATGCTCAACAATCACATGGCAAACTTGAAACTATACACGTTATATGTTTTGTACCCACAATTGCCTTGTCTCTACTTGATTAATGAATGTTTACTCTGTATTCAACATTCTTAGGAATATACAGCACAGACAGACAAAACTTAATAATTAATATGAATCATAATAATAGAAAGGTATGCTCTTTCTTAGAGTAGATAGTACTTTTAGACAATAGAATTTGCATCCAACGATAACAGGTAATTTAACTCAATTTACTTAAAGATATTCAGTCAGACTGATAACCATACATTTCATCAAGATCACCTTTATAGAACACGAATCATTGACTTCAACATTATATCTAAATGTAGGCAAATACTTAGGATTCTAATAACTCAATACATCATCTAAAACTTAGCTTTCAACGCAAAATATGATTTGTTACCTACTTATATCATTTACAATTTTGTTAACATTTTAATTTCAACATCATGGTGACTTATAAATCTTACAATATTAGAACATAATAAGAATTCAGATGGTGATAATGCGCGTCAAATTATGTTTGCCTTGCATTACCTATCTACTCATTTACTTTTTTATGATAATCAATGCGGATATTATAATGATTGTAACGAATGCACCACGTGATTCCGAGTTGCGGGTAGCGCAGCGTGCAGTCTGTGGGACTAATAAAAGTCTTGTATGTTTATTTGGTTTTACTTGATCGCAACTTCCAACTATTTCATTAACGGACCGGTTACATTCCTGTAACTTCGTTCCAAGAATAACCAAAGATCAAGAATCAAAGTACTCGAGGTATAAAATCTAATAATATCAGAACCACAGTCTATGAAAATCCAAAATATCCTCAAACATGGATCGAAACAGAAGCGGCGCGCGGTAGTAAGTTTTAAATAAGTTGAATGCAGCCGCCCGAAAGTTGGTCGCTTACCGTTATCCATGGTTATCCCAAAGAGTCGTCTAAAATGAATAGTATTATCATGAAGACAGTTTTATCTACATTTAAAACATTTGTGTTACCTAATCTAAGTAAATAATTATAACAGTTTCTAGCTGAGTCTACCAGATCTAGCATCAGTAATAACACCCCATAATTCAATTATAAACTCGTCTGTAAATCCAAATTCTTGTAAATCACTATTATCGATGGCGTCTGCTAATTGCATAGAGTTGGCTTTCCCTTCGGCAAGATCCCACATCTGCGATGCTAGTTCGGAGTCGTTGATGCCCATGAACGATTCCAATAAGCTGTTGATTTTCTCGATACCCGCTTTTGATTTGTCGTCATGCTGAAAAATATACAAAATTTAATTAAATGTCTGCCAATTTTACTTTACCATGTCGACATGAATATTGTGAATTTGTGGTTTATTAGATGATACCTAACTTTATTTTATAAAACTAGATGAGTTCGGTGTTTCCTAAGCGACTACTTTGAGAAGAACTCAGAGGTCACAGTCTCTTTTAAGGTCAAGACATAATCTTGGTCAGGCCATATGAGGACCATGTAGATTAGTCTGAGATGGTATTTTGAGGAAAGAACGACACAGATTTGAGTGGGCCTGTCCAGTGCACGCATTTGTCAGTGTGGTTCAACTCTACTTCGAACGACTCAACGAACAATACCAAAGAGAGGGCATTTGGGTAGACTGCATAAAGTTTAAGTAGGAAGGTAGTTAGACATACCTACTACCTCAATAATATAAGAGATGAAAGTAATCTATAAAATGGAATAACGCTACTTCAGATATGTGTATCTAGGTACATTGTTTACATAGCTTTCAATTAAAATCCAATTCTATTGTTAACTAGTTACGTCATCTTTGATTGTGTACTATAACTCGCCAGTATGATATCAAGATGACGAAATTTTTTCTTGCTATAAATCTAAAACTGCGTCATTAATAGATAAACGTTAGGTATATTAGATCGATTTCTTATTTAAAAGAACGACGCCTACATTAGTCATTCTCAATATTTGGACAAGGTTCGTTAGGCAAGTTAGCCTCTAGCATTTTATTATCAAAGCTGGCAACTAATAAAATTGTCCTTTCTTTAGATGTCAAGGTGGTTCTTTTATCGTGTTTTATACATTTGTACCATAATTCATTGTCGCTATTACCATTCCGGTGTGAATCTACCAAAAGAAATCGACCAAAACACGTAGGTAAACTATAAGAGAACTAAATAGGTAACAATAAAAAAAAACATCAAATGTAAGTCTGTCTAGTGTCTGGTATTGGAATCCTAAACAGAGTGATTACTGGGACTTTTATCAATATCAATGTGTTTGTTACGCTGTGAAACGTGTGATCAAGTGTTTTAGTACTAGGTCAAAGTGATAACTTACATCATTTTCTATTGTAGCCTGACCATTGGCCTTAAACCGCAATGTTTCTTTGCCAGAACCATAATTTTGTTTTCTTCCAGATTTCGCACCGCTTGTCTTAGGTCCAATACTTGCAAATCCGCTTTTCAGGGGTTCTACCAATCGAATCGTAAAAGTAGTTCCCTTTGGAATATCTTTTAATATTTTCGCAACTTCATAATGCCTTTTGCCGACCATATTTTCTCCATCTAGCTTCTCAATGTGGTCTCCAACCTGGATCAAAAGTGAACAAGTTTATTACTACAATCGGTCATTTCCGGTGAATTTCTTAACAAGGCCAACGACCACACTCCGAAACACATTCTGCCAGCATCTCTAAGAAATCTCTTATTACGCAAGATACCTAACGCGCGTTCAGTTAATATTGCAATATAAACCGAGCTTCCATATCGCAGCAGGATAACGCCCACAGTCTATATACTCGAATAATAATATTTTAATGATAAGCTTTGGCTGTTTGGTTTTTAAATCAAGTAGGTACCTAATTTATACTTGCATTTTAAACCACACATATAGACTACACTATCTCCCTCACTATCTCCTTAGGTCTGTAATGTAATTATTTTTTAACCTTATCTGATAATATATTTGGAAAGGATAGTGGTAACGACTGTTAATTTTACCATTTTATATGACAAAATAAAACGGTCAAACCATAACCAGGAGATCAGATACAAACGAAAGTTGATAGTGACGGCCCGGGACTGAAAGCAGCTATATTAGTAAACGGCAAAGTGTTACAGCTGCATAATACACGAGTACCTAATTGGGGACGGGATACTAACACTTTATGACTTTATGAACTCACGTATTCATATTTCATAACAATTTTCAATTAATCCGGGCCAAAAGTCTAACTGACATCCTTATGTTAGTTAGGTATTTCCTCCAACAATTTGCATATTTTGTTAACCTTTTTTTACCGACTTCAAAAAAGGAGATATGTATTATTATTGGAATTGCATTATATTCACATATGACAATCTATTAGGGGTTCCAAACAAATATACAAAATTTTATAGATGTATGTACTTATATGTGTTTGCCCTCGCATTTCTCCGCAACTATTAATCGGATTGTGACCATTTTTTTTAACCGACTTCAAAAAAGGAGGAGGTTCTCAATTCGGCTGTATGTTTTTTTTTTTTTTGTGTGTTTGTTACGCGATTACTCCGCCAATTGTGGACCGATTTTCAAAATTCTTTTTTTGTTTGAAAGGGTATACTCTCGAGGTGGTCCCATTATCATCAAATTGGAATCTGATGAGAGGATCCCATGGAAATCGAGGGAACCCCTCAAATTTTATAGGCAAAGCTATAACGATTTGGGTATTCTTTAAAATAACTTGAGCATTTGCTCTCGGAAATCATCATTTGGTAAAGTGGAGCTGATGAAGAAGACCACAGATGGCCATTGGAACTACTCAATGACAAATATTTCACGGGTTGCGATTCGATTACTTTAATATGGTTGCTAAGCAATTTATGCTCGTCACAATGCGTATGGTGAGTGGTTGTTGAGGAGTTCTCCTGGTTCTTACCAGGAGAACTCCTCAACAATTAACGTCCCAACATCGGGAAAAGCAATATTTTGTAACAAGTGCTGAGCAGTTGACATTAGGCTATTGCAACTTAGATAAATTACATACGGACCCACTAAAAAGTGAGTAGTAATAAAAACTTTTTACAAAAAAAAAAACAACCGACTTCCAAAAAAAACCACTACAAATTGAAAAATAACTTTAATTTCGGAAGTCGGTGTCATTAAACGAAAATGCGGAACCAAAGACACCGACTTCCGAAATTAAAGTTATTTTTCAATTTGTAGTGTTTTTTTTTGGAAGTCGGTTGTTTTTTTTTATGTAAAAAGTTTTTTTATTGTATTACATGTACCTACTTCAATTTAGTGAACAGTGCAAGTTTCATCAAAATCGATTCAGTAATTTTCAAGATAATTATGGACTAATACGTGTAAGTGTGACGACCTGGCTTATTGATACGAGCTACGGGTGTAGTGTCAAACGGAAAACAACTCAAAACCTTGGTCAAAAAAAAAAATTACGTAATAAAAAGTAAATTAACTCAAAATTATGAAATAACTTTAATTTCGGAAGTCGGTAGCAAAAAAATAAAACTATAAAATACAGATCCCAAAGACACGGTTGAAGTCGGTTTAATTTTTTAAAATTACTTTTTAACAAACCTTATAGTAAATTTTACTTTAGGGTTTTATATACATATTCCTAAACAACTTGTTTACGGGACTGTGGCTCCTCCAGTTCGAGTCATTATGATGATTAGGTACCTATAGCATCTATCAGCCTAAGAAAGTAGTACCTAAGGTATTGGTGCCGATTCTGTTGTTCACAAACTAAACTAAATATAAGTTCAATGCATCTTTTTTCTTTCTATTTCATTAAGAAAATGACAGAAGATAAATTTTAGTTTAGTCCTGTCAAATTAATCAGCGCCTGACGTAAATTGAAATAAATTTAGTTTGGTTTGTGAACAAGGGAATCGGCAACAATGTCGAAGTGGGCCAATACTGCCAAAAACAGGCTTTTTGGAAAACGCCTTTGTACAGCGTGAAAGGAAGTGGCCCAATGACGGATCCATATGGGACTCCGTTGAGAAATACAAGAGGTGGTAGGATACGAGAAAGTTAAGTTTAAACTACGATTAAACAAAAAGGGTGTAATAATGAGCAAGCGACAGTCTGGTCTGGATTGAAGGACTGGCCGCACCTACGTTTTATGTGTGTTGTAAGCAGTTATGTACGCTTTGTTGAAGGTTTTCGCCATATCGAAAGAGATATTTTGTGTTGTTTTACTCCGCAATGAAAACCACCACAAATAACAACCCAATTGCAATTTCATTGTCGCTTGTAATGTATCTCTTCATGGTATTAAGTAACCGAAATGGTACGTCCTAACCAGGGAACATCGGATAGCTATGATGTGTGTTAGGTTACCAACAATTAAGGCAATCCAAAGTGTTATCGTTATAATTGGATTCCTGCTTCATGGGGTTAGAAAGGATTAAGACAAATACAAGATGTTACTAATGCTCGATAAGGGTAACCGAATGAACGGCTCCGTTTGTACGACTTAACTCATAAACGGGATTGTACGTAATTTTATATTCTCTGCGTTAGTGTAGGTACCTACAAGATAATATATATTCCATTATGTGGGTGTGGTACTGGTAATGGGATGTTAAAAAGGGGGAGTGATTCTGACCTTGACATTTGATAAGCCGAGACCCTTTCTCCAAAATAACGATTTTTCAAGTGAAGACGAGGGACGCGGCATATGAATTAAGAAGTAATCTGTTATATTTAAATATTGAATTGGAGAAGTAATTTTTTGTATCTATGATGTAACATAGCTAATTAGCTATAACTATAGACACTTGGTAATTAACCGTCAAAAAATTATCATTAGCTATGTAAAAGATAAGAATTTATTGATTTATTGTACTAATCGCATTCCAATGTTTCCTGATTAGGTATACATACCTACATATACAGGGTGTCCCGTAAGTCGACATCAAGCCGGAATCGGTATAGGCCAAGTCAATAGTTATCAGAAAAATATATAAAAAATCTTTGGAATAAAAATAACATAATTACCTACTTAGGTAAACAAAAAGAATGTGGCTGTATTTATAAAACCCAATGAATAAAGTACCTAATCTTTAACTTCCCTTATAGTTTTTGGTCCTCATTTGATCATAGAAGGCATTACTTATATCAAAAATTTCTATGAAAACTAATATGGCTTTGGTAAATAATGTTAAAATAACTGATGTAAGTACTAAAACATTTTCGTACCTCGATGTGTGGTATTTTGGCTACAATAGAGCCCTCCTTTATCCTCTTTATAAAAGCGTATCCAGCACCGTTATCTGTAATTGTTAATCCCAAAGCATCTTCAGTTTTAACTATTTCTATTTCTTTAGGACGTCCTTTTCTATGTGCAAATATGAAATCTTCTAATCCTATTTGTCCACCTAGAAGTTTCTTCATATCCACTTTGTGAGTATTCAGCGTGCAAAAGAGAATCTGAAACCAAGGAAACACTGTTAGCTTTAATGGTACTTTCACTGTATTGGTATTGGTAATATTACAATATCTACCACTAACCTAATTAACCACGCCTAACTTCGAGCTTCAGTGCGTGACTAAAAACAATTTTTCTTTCGTGCGTATTAATCTTTAACTAATAATACCTTGGATTTGTGGCATTCAGCATTCTTTATAGGGCCTTGTTGTCGTTGATTGTATTTCGTTCTAATTACTATCAAACATTTATAGGTAATAAACAATCTTCGATATTGCAATGTCGAATTCATTCAATGTGAAAAACGAATTTCCCCCAATTAACTAAGTATCGAATGTGTATGCTGATTATCGAAATCACTTATCAGATTGTAGATAATATATATGTACCTACCTATAGCAAGCACATTGAGTGGTAAACTACGTTTCGGCTTTAAAGTCAGCAGTGTAAAGTTCACCTTAAATCCTAATATTTGTTTTAGATAATATTAGCAAAACGCACTGTTGATTAAATTGCGACAGTGTAAGTGCGAAATGCTTGCATGACAAGGCATGCGTTGCAGGTATGACCGCGCTCCGGTCCTTGACCCACGTGTAGTAGGCCATCGCACAGCACACATACGGCGGCGAAGCGTGTCTGCAGTCACTTGCCGCGTTTACATCAACGAGAGACTGCGCCCCTGGGCTGATCCACTTCCTGGCTGCTCAGCCGTGCGTACATCCGCAACACTGTGACATTTTCATACTTACCTACATAGTTACACAGATTTATCTTTACTAAACATTTCACGAGTTGTAAGTAGGTACCAATCGTTAAAACAGAACATTTTTTCTGGCAAATTATTTATTCGTGTATATGTTCTAGCAGCAGCAGTTAACCATTGGTTTAGTAATTTATGCATGAACCTACTCGTACGAATACATATAACATTGAGCTAAGGTTTTTTCAACAATATTCCAAAAAAATAAGGGAACTCCCTCTAAACCGCAAATGGCTTATTAGTAGGTACCTAAGTGTTTTTATAGTGTATAATATTTTTTTTTGATAAAAAAAGTAGCAGATAACTAAAAGATATGATGCTGTGATTTAATTATATTAGGTACCTACTTTATATAAGTATATTTTTGTATAGTTCTTACCTATGTGTTCAAATAGATACGAAACACATTAGGATTTCGTACCAATGTCATTAAAAATGTTTAAATTTTTACAAATTATATTAATATTATTTTATTAATTTAAACTCATCTGCCTAGCCTTTTCCCAACTATGTTGGGGTCGGCTTCCAGTCTAACCGGATGCAGCTGAATACCAGTATTTTACATGGAGCGACTGCCTATCTGACCTCCACAACCCAGTTACTGGGTAATACGATACCCCTTGGTAAGACTGGTTGTCAGACTTTCGGGCTTCTGACTACCCATAACGACTGTCAAAGATCCACAAATGACAGCCGGGACCAACGGCTTAACGTGCTTTCCGAGGCACGGAGGGGTCTCGGTATGTAAAGATGGTCACCCATCCACAGACCAACCGCGGCAAGCGTAGCTTAACCTGATCGATCGACCTGTGCGGCTGTTATTATTTAGCCACGGGCCCCTCTATATTTTTTTTTTTTTTTTTTTTTTTTTTTTTTTTTTTTTTTTATCAGATCTAATGTAGAGCCAAACCTCTAAACACAGCCCTAACTCTTTAAACCCTATATCTTGTAATCTTGGTCAAAATGTACGGTTGCCGTTTCGCGGCCGTCGCACAGACACTCCTACGGGCGTATGGAATCACTGGTCTTTAATGTTGTCAACCAATAGTTTAATGGAATGGCCAAGCCGCAAATTTGAGCTCTCTCGCTTTATCCAGGCCGAAACTATAAGGGTTTGAAAATACGATCAAGCTTCGAGAAAAGGACCTACCTTTTCTCGAAGCGTTTCTGGCTTAGTGCCCCCCTGCTTTTTGTTTTTGGCTCGTCTTAGAGGGGGCACTGCCGTGCCTCCCAGATTTGTGCAAATTAATTTAGGTCATAATTTTCTATGCACTCAAATAATTTAAGGCACATTAGACAAATGAATCAATAATGTCGTAACCTAATGATTTGCTAATGTAAGGCTTGTCTGTCATTCATTACAATTAACATATTAATATAATCGGCTATACGATAGAAAGTATAGTACTTTCTAAGAATTCTTGTAGATAATCAATATTATGAATGTTATCTATTAAAATATCTTGCCGACTTGCTCCATCGACCGTTTAGTTCACGCCTTAAAGGTCAGCGGCGAAAATGGCACGGACGCTAATTTCCTGATATTTCACGGCTTGTGAAAACGCTCAAGGCTTATTTGTTGTCAAGGCCTAGTCGAGAATGAAGATAATAGAGTTTACACCCATTTCAGTAGGTATGACTGTAAGCGGGAGTATCTGTTACCTACAAGAAGATAGGTGGTTACGTAAAGAAAAGCGTAGGTACCTGACAGGCACTTTTGAATATTTAAACTTGTTAAATGTAACAATTAAACTAATGTGTTTAAATTAATTAATTTTTTTATTTTATTAATTTAAACACATTAGTTTAATTGTTACATTTAACAAGTTTAAATATTTGTTTCGCCATGGACTGGCCCATGGCGAAACATGTAAGATCATAACTTTATTTAAAAGACCTTAATGTAGGTACCATGTTTTAAAGCAAATAAATATATAGGTACTATTCTATTCCTATGTTCAACATATACCTATTAGGCGCCTCGCGGGCGACTGATATGATATATTGGTAATATTGTCTAAGATTAGATAGAAGGATATTTCGCATTGTTTTCCTGTCACTCACTGTCTACTTACATAGTAACGCACCTGTACTTTTCGTCTTAGCCTTTCGTGTAAGCGTCGTTATGCTTTAGTTTTTGGAGCCCAAATTTGTTAAACAACAAAAGTGCCTGTCAGGTACCTACGCTTTTCTTTACGTAACCACCTATCTTCTTGTAGGTAACAGATACTCCCGCTTACAGTCATACCTACTGAAATGGGTGTAAACTCTATTATCTTCATTCTCGACTAGGCCTTGACAACAAATAAGCCTTGAGCGTTTTCACAAGCCGTGAAATATCAGGAAATTAGCGTCCGTGCCATTTTCGCCGCTGACCTTTAAGGCGTGAACTAAACGGTCGATGGAGCAAGTCGGCAAGATATTTTAATAGATAACATTCATAATATTGATTATCTACAAGAATTCTTAGAAAGTACTATACTTTCTATCGTATAGCCGATTATATTAATATGTTAATTGTAATGAATGACAGACAAGCCTTACATTAGCAAATCATTAGGTTACGACATTATTGATTCATTTGTCTAATGTGCCTTAAATTATTTGAGTGCATAGAAAATTATGACCTAAATTAATTTGCACAAATCTGGGAGGCACGGCAGTGCCCCCTCTAAGACGAGCCAAAAACAAAAAGCAGGGGGGCACTAAGCCAGAAACGCTTCGAGAAAAGGTAGGTCCTTTTCTCGAAGCTTGATCGTATTTTCAAACCCTTATAGTTTCGGCCTGGATAAAGCGAGAGAGCTCAAATTTGCGGCTTGGCCATTCCATTAAACTATTGGTTGACAACATTAAAGACCAGTGATTCCATACGCCCGTAGGAGTGTCTGTGCGACGGCCGCGAAACGGCAACCGTACATTTTGACCAAGATTACAAGATATAGGGTTTAAAGAGTTAGGGCTGTGTTTAGAGGTTTGGCTCTACATTAGATCTGATAACTTTTTTAACAGTGAAAGCGTTATGTAAGTCTTTTGCAACCTACTTTACATGAAATGTTTTTGGTGGGTCTATAGTTTCAGCCTATGTTGTACCTCCAGTCTCCGTCCAGCATGACAAAGACAGGGCCTTTTAGAAAGTATAGAAAGAAACGTGTTTTTGAAAATATAGATCCAGACTAAAAGGGTACATACCTACCTAACTCGTTTAAAATGTTATTGTTTTCAAATCAAATCAAAATATTTTATTACAAGAGCACTTTATGAAACGTCAGTGCACGGTTCCAAGAGGTCGTTTCAATAGGGTTAGCCCGATTGTGTTATTAAGAGTTTACCCATACAAGATTTTACGTAGGTACTCCTTGGGTAACGGAATAACCCTGTGAAACACTTTATAACTTGTAAGCGTGTAGCAGCTTGTGCCTTCCAGGCAAACCATTGGCAGATGATTCTAAATGCAACTTTTTTAAATTATCGTTAAAATCTTATCAATCAAGATAAGTAAGTAATTCATTCGATTCGGATCTTTAGATTTACCTACTAGATAACTGATAAAAAACTAAACAACTGGCAGGTACAGTCAACAGCAAAAGTAGATGATCAAAATCAGAAATTCAATACTAATGAACGGAGTTCGCGTCAGAACTGTGTGGCGTCGAAGTGATTCAAACCGCTCAACGCCATATCAACGCCACACAGAAATCACTTCGACGCCACACAGTTCTGACGCGAACTCCGTTCATGTGTTGACTGTATACATATACTATCATATCATATTAATAATATTTTATTTGTACACTTTGAAAAACATACAAAGTCCACACACAGGATTTAAGGTATATTGGACAATAGAGTCACTGATGCCTCCTAAACTAGGCCAAAAGCTTATGTTTTAGGAGTCAAAGTTCCTCCAGGTAAGTATGACATTATGAAATTAATTAAAGTTATATGTGACATTCACTTGGCACGACATTTGAGACAAAGAAAAGCTCGAATGAACTCAATTTGATTTCGTTTTGAACGTATGGTAAGTCCCTACCTACCTAACCACCAAATAATCATCGAATAAACTGGCTTTTTTTTTTTTTTTTGCGGATGGGAAATCATCAAATGACTCCTCCCGCTCTGGGTGGAGCGGAAGGGAGTGTCAGACTCTTACTGACTAAAACCCACCCGTGTTCCTTCCTTAGCCCTTTATGCTGATAATTTTCATAATTACTCTGACTCACACAACAAAAATAACATGCACACGTAGTGCGGATCCATTTGATCTACTAAATTATGGAATGAGGATTTAGCATAGGTTCATCATGATTCATTAAATTATACTTAAGGCGAAAGCGCCAGGGTAGCCCGCGAAATTCATTTTTTTTTACGTTTTTTGCAATTTGCTGGTCAGTATTAAGTTGTACGTTGATTAAAATATGATTCGCGACCGTAACAAATATGTATAAATAAGTACAGAATTATAATCATTAAAGTCATTAACACAACTCTCTAAGACCAAGTAATCCCCAAGAATGACTACCTATTTCATGAAATCTTGACATTTGGGGATTATACTAACTTAACAAGTTGTATTACTGATTGTAATGATTATAATTCTGCAAATACATATTTTTTGTTACCACCGCGAATCATATTTTAATCAACGTACAACCTTTGATTATATAATCAAAGCGTACAACATAATTCTGACCAGCAAATTGCAAAAAACGTAAGAATATTAAAATTTCGCGGGCTACCTTAGCGCTTCCCCCTGAAGTAGTAAAGTACTTTTAAAAGGCACATTTTTACATCAATTCTTCAATTATATTTTATTTTTATTTAGAACTAGCAGCTTTGTCTGTGTGGTGCCGGACTTAAAGAATAGCACCACCCCATACTTCCCGTGGCTGTCGAAAAAGGCGACTGAGGGAGACCGGAGAATGGGCAGCAGCGTTCTCTATGCATTACACCATCATACCATATTGCGATTGCCAACCCGCCTGCCAAGCGTGGCGATTAACCCCCCCAAACCCCCTCCAAAATTGGGGGAGACCTATGTCCAGCAGTGGACGTCTTTCGGCTGAATTGATGAGAACTAGCAGCGCCCCGCGGTTTCACCCGCATGAGTCTCGATCCCGTGGGAATACTAAGATAAAAACTATCCTATGTCCTTTCCCGGGACTCAAACTATCTCTATACCTTTAATCTAAATCGGTTCAACAAGGATTATTGTAAAAACGTGCCTTTCTTCTAAATCAATTCTTACTCTATGACGTACCTACCTACCTATTGCAAAGATCTTTATTGGTGCCGATTCTGTTGTTCACAAACTAAACTAAATTTAAGTTCAGGCATCTTTTTCTTTCTATTTCATTAAGAAAAGGAAAGAAGATAGATCAAGGGATAGATAAAGGAGATAGATAGAAGAGAAGATTTATCTTCTGTCCTTTTCTTAATGAAATAGAAAGAAAAACATGCATGAACTTAAATTTAGTTTAGTTTGTAAACAACAGAATCGGCGCTATTGTCTACAAAATTTAGTTAACTTAGCCTATCGCAGTCCACTGGTGGACAAAGACGTCTCCCAGGCTGCGAGCTGCGCCGCAACACCCTGTCTTCCGCCTTCCGCGTCTAATCTGTCCCAGCCACCTTCCGGTCCACCTAACTGGGGAGCATCCCATACGGCGCTTGCCGATACGCGCCCTACACTCTAGGACTCGTCTGCTCCACCGGCCATCGGTCCTTCAACAAAAATAGCCAGCCCACTGCCACTTCAGTTTGCTTACTCTGCAAGCTATGTCGATTAATTCGGTTCTTTTTTCCGGATAACTGCATTCCTGATGTGACAAAAAGCATCATTTTTTTTGATGATGGTCCAACATTTCCGGACTGACTATCAGTTCAGAAACGTAACTTTATGTCACTTCAGCCAAGGACTGAAACTCAGTGTTGATTTTTGTTGAATAAAATTGAAAAACCTGTCTGTGGTCAGCAGATTTACGACATTGATACTTGTGCAATGACGATGACGAGCCCGTGGCTTACCACATAGGGATGATTCATGTGTAGGTACTTGGGTAGGTAATCGTATCCTTGCCATGATTGATTCCTAATTTCTGAAGTTAGCACCCTAATTACGTCATCATCATCATCGTTTCAGCCGAAAGACGTCCACTGCTGGACGTAGGCCTCCCTCAAGCACCTCCACCTCGACCGGTTCTGTGCTTCCCCTGCCCTAATTGCATAATACACTTTAAATCACAATCTGAATGACTGATTATGTTCGAAAAAATTGTCTGCTCAAACGACGTAAATAACGCAATGGATGTCGTCTCTGTCATAATGAAAGCCATTTGATTGCTAGGTACTGTTAGTGTACCTGCAGCTTCGATTCGAATCGATTGTAGTTGTTTTCGTTACAAATTAATGTTATAATCATTATTGTATGTCGATTCTACAAGCTATACAAACAGAAATATTATCATATGACTCAGGATTGACGATGACTTCAAACTTGTTTTCCTTATCCTTTGTTCCCTACTACTAGGTAGATACCTACTGTGGAATTGTGTTTGTTTGTTTGTCTTTCACATCTTAACGGCAAAATGGTATTGATCATCGTGAAATTAACTAGGTAGAGGGGTTATATAGTGTATTATCGTAATGTCTAACTACATATAAGTGCCTATGGTCTTTGGCCTATGGTCTGTTCCAAAAGTATGCGATAAAAAAGGAAACAAATGGATCGGAAAACGTAACTGTGGATGCCAATTATAGTAATGAAGTGCCATTTACAAATCGAGTGCTTTGATTTGATGATCATTTGAATAAGTATTTAAAGCTGAAGTTCTAATTTTAAATCACCGTAATCATGATCTTTTGTGGTTAATAAAATTATACTTATAACCATAATTTTCGTCGATGACTTTTAAATTAGGTACTGCACAATCGCAATCTGAATGATTTTGAAGGATAGGTATTGCTAATCCATTGCTTCATATGTTAAAAAAAAAATATTGTGTGCTCAACAACGTAAACAACGCAATGAATGTTGTTGAACTGTCAAAATGAAAGCCATTGCTACTGTTAGTGTGTTACGCAATTATCCATAATAATGTTATTCAAACAATAGTTGTTGAAAAAAGTGATGACTTGATGAGTAAAAAAGTTGATACCTCTACCTCATAATATAGGTTCCCTAATGTGATGCTACCTAATTTCCTTTAGTGAGTGATTACGTAAGAATTGAACCTCGTTGGATCCCATTAAAAGATGATGATGATGTTTCTACAATAAGTGACATTTATTAAAGTTAGTATATTGTACTTAACGTTTGGGATTGTGAGCTACTTAAAGGTTGTGTTTGTTATCAACCACAGAAACACTTTGTTTTTCAGTTTCTTTAAGAATTAAGTACTACAATTTACTAACTTATTCTTGCTGTCCATAAAATCAATGTTGTGCATGGTGTACCTACTTAAATATCATAATATCAATCATTCCAACTACGGAACTCTTCACTGCAATGGAAGCACTTGGCCGGTATTTTTATTCCTCTGGAGCATACCTAGCATAAGTACTTAGGTACCTACAAAATCATGATTCCACAATAATTACAGTTACAACGCCACCATAGTGTGTAGGTACACTCTGTTTCACGAACATTCAGAGAACTGCAATGCAAGTGTCCCAGATGAGGAAATCGAACCCCGCGATTCGCGACATTCGCGACCCTTTACTAATCTCTCCCCCACTGCGCTATTAGGTCCATAGATTCATTAGACGATAAGAAAGCTAATTTAAGATACTTTCGTAGAGTTGTGTGTGCTACTGATTGTGAAACCTTAAAAAGTAGCGTAAGTACTTATTTGAATATCAATGACGCACTCCTTATGGCATATTATGTGCTCTTATCAGTGTAAGTACTTAGGGGCTGTCCATGAAATGCTCACGAAGGCAAAACTTACTTGTAATGTTGTTGTGTAAGTACCTACCTACATTTAAATCATCGTGTTTTATTATGATTCAAACATATGCTTTAGCAAATCCATGTTTCGCTGCTTGGCAAGGCCACCTTTGCGATAATGATTAAGTTCATAGGCATCTCCCCGTGCGCGAGTCACCACGACCGATCATGGTTCCAGGTGCCTATTCCATTCATCAAACCAATAATGACTCAGAAACTTGTTCATGAGGAATGTTGTTCTTCGAATTCAAGTTTTAAAAAGTACTTAATTATTAGAAATCAATTAGACTTACCTCGTCTGGTGGAAAGTCGTAACATTCTGCTATCTTTTGATAAAGCTCCTTGACGTTAGAAAATCCAGAGATGAGGCCGAGGGGGCTGCCATGTGCCTGTTGGCAGTGGAACACCAACTGAGACTTCTGTGATCCATTGTTGTTATCCACTCCGTTGGCTTGCTGGTGAGGGTCCTCGGTGGGTGTCTGTGGCGCTGGAGGCGGTGTGTATTTAGGCGCCTTCTTCTTAAATAACGACATAGTAAAAGAGCACTACGTAACGGTAATAAGTTTTCCTTTAGCGAGAACGTCAGTGCGCACACATTCTCTAACCGTGCACTATATAATTTTAATCACTACACTGTCGCTTATCTTGAGAGAACTTTAAAATATATCGTCGCGTCATAGCACATGATAATGTTATCACCCAATAGCGATATTGGGTTAGATTATGCGATGTTTAGTCGAGAGTACACTTAGAACGGGCTGCGACACGGAGTGCGCTCTGTCGACAAACGAACGACTGACTGTGCCCGACCGGTTGCCTTGCCTGCTCAATGCTATGACGGCTACGACAACATTGTGCGCGCCCGCGCCTCCCCCGTACCGTTGGCGCCTCTACGTCATCAGATGATTCCATTACAAAAGCAGTCTTTATTAACTTAGGCCAGTGAGCCTGACTGTGAATCCCTCTTGGAGTATTATGTTCTGTGGTGAATCCAAGCAGCACGCACAACTCCATTTCATTTCTACAATGATTAACAGTATAATTTAGGTACGTAATGTCGTAATACTAATAACGTAGGTAGGTACCTACTTGAAATATACTATATACATATTTACCTAGATTGGTAGCCCAAGTAGCACAAAATGGCTTTATAATGGATGGATAACAGAATTAGCATATTCTTAAAGCTTTATAAGAAGTCCAAAATTGAGCATTATAAACCGCTATACAGCTCTTGTAATGCTAATTTGGGCCCCAAATTATACAGACTTAAGTATTAGAATGGCATTTTAGCGGCATTATATTGGTTGTCTACCGGAATGATAAACGCATTATAATGGGCTGTGAAAACAGGTTAAAGCAGTGCGCATATCTTAAATGCGGCTCTTATACAGCTTGTACCATTACAAAGGCAAAATAAAAACATTTACAAATGTTATTTTGAATTTCTGTTAGTATTAATAAATCTTGTGTAAAAAAGAACAAATGGAGTGTGATACTTTCCACAAAAAAATAATAAGTCCTACGGGGTAAGTAATTAAACTCTTGTTTTTTGTTTTGTATGAGTGAATTAAGGTTGCGAGTATCAGTTTACTGTGAAAGTATGTATATATTTGCATCAAATATTTCATGCGCCTTCGAAATAAAGAGATATTTATTACAAAAATACTATAAAAAGATGTGGAATTCTAAAAAAAAATATGCTCTTACGAAGAAATCTTTAGTTTTAGTCATTACGATACCTATCTTGTACCGGTCTGTCAATACCATAGGTTGAAGGCCTTTTTAAAGCATTATTTACCATAAAATTAAATTGTATATAATATCGAAATAGAAAGCAAAATGGCGCAAGCATAATAAAAGCTTTAGGCATTTGCGACATTCCTTGTAATTCTTTTGGTTTGGTAAAAGCATTAAATAGGATTTTAAAATATGTTCAGGCTGTAGCAGAGCTTGATTAGAGCAGCGTATAGAGTTTGTAATGTATATTTTAAAACATTTTAGGGTTCGGTATAAACGTTTTAAGATTTGGTAAAACCTCTGTACCAACATAGGTAGTTTGACAAAACGTAAAAGTTACACGGGCTAATTTCGCAAAATCAATTCCCGCTTTAGTTTGACTTGATACAGTATCAGATTTATTTTTACTAACTATTTATAAGTACCTACAGGGTTATTGGTAAAACATTAACAACCTCTTAAGAGGTCATTGTACTCATCATTATGAACAACTTTTACTATGGGACCAAACCTGAAATCGCGAAAAAAATCAGCTGTTCCCTACATTTATGTTCGTAAACTCGACCGCGGCTTTACACTTACCTACAATAATATTATTTACGTTGTTGCAGGTTTATCAAACACAGGAAATTGAAACAGGGATGATCCCTATTAGTCAACAAGAAACGATTTATAAAATTGTGAATAATAACGGGGATTTTTTAGCAACTCAGTCCGTGCAGTCTTTAGCCAATTCAGAAATCGCAAAAAAATTGACTTATGAGAGCCATAACAGCTTCGTCGAAGCTCAAACCAAAAAAATGGAGCAATTGTTTGAGAATCAAAAGTGGATCATGGATTTACAAAGAAAATTTGCGACTTGCAAGTCTCGCAGTGCAAGTCGACGATGCGTTGACAAAAGTTATTATAAACCAAAATGACCGAGCAGTAATTTCTCTGGCTAACTCTACTGGCATTGAAGCAACAGCATTCAAAATAAAAATTATTGACAACGTTCAAGAACTAGAACATCGTCATTGCTTAGTGGCATCCGCGGATACATCGACGGCAAAAGCGTTGACGGCAGCAATTAAGAGGTGGCGACGGCTGCAATCTCGTCTTTATGAACTCAAGTGTTTTTATTATGTTTGTGAAACAACTTATTACGTAATTTGGATTATGTTTAAAACTATATTGATAATAAATAAAAATACATTTAGAATTAACTATTTGGTTTTATTAATTAGTAAATTAGAGCTTGTCGACTCTGTAATGACGCGCCATACTACCGCATTTACCGTAGTGTACGTATAGGGGAAACTGGGTACACTTGATCCCCCCTTTTTATTTTGGTTCATAAAATTAGTTTTAAGTCCTACATTGGGGATGTGTTTGAGCCAAAATGTTGAGAAGTTAATAGCCCACGCTTCGAAAAAAGTAAAACAGGGTAGGTCAATATTTGTAAAAAATAAAGGACTATAACGAAAAACACAGGTTTGCACCAAGTGTCCCCGTGTATGGGAGACTTGATCCCGCCCAAAGGGAGACTTGATACGGGGGGGATCAAGTCTCCCATATCTAAAGGTGCACTTGATACATTCTAGGCGATCAAGTTTAATCAACTTTAGATACTTGTTAAAATAAGAAATGAAACAATGAATTCAATTTCTTTAAATATAATTCTTTATTATAGAAAAATTCAGTATGAACTGAACATAACAATTAGTCTGGAACTGTTTAGGCCTTCCTGCAGGCAATCTCAGTCTCGTTTAGGTAATCAAAATAATCGGTCTCAAATAGCTTCAATTATCTCAACTAACTAACAAAACTAAATTTATATCACAACAGCTATACCATCTGTCTTTTTCTTGACTTTGGGGGTCAATTTTTTCCCTTTTTTTTAGCACCCTGCTTCGCCTTGTATTATATTCGCGGCATTTTTTGACCTGCAATACTAACGTTAAGTAATTGAAAACTGTATCTTTCACACATTTTAATAATGATCGCATTCCTCTAATAGACTTGATCCCGCTATGGGAGACTTGATCCCCCCGGATCAAGTCTCCCACAACGCTCTGTATCATCTCTCCCCAGTAACCGAAAAAATGAAAAAGATAACCTCTTTCTTAGCCTTATTATCCTATGTGTTTGAACTTTTAGCGCAATCATTGCACATAAAATAGCAGTTCTAATAATTAATACTCAAACTCTAAAACATATTATTCGATTATTTTACAAACAAAAATAAACTTACCAAAATAAGGTTTCTATACACGAAAATCACTTAGCGGTCGCTATGTTACAAACTGATAGTTTTGACATTTGTGGTGTTTCCTAAAAGTCATACCGTACAATAAACAAACACGGTTGCTAGTTATTAATAATCTAGCAAGCGTGGTTGGTTTATAAAATTAGTGTACCATGTGTCCCAGAGGGATCAAGTGTACCCAGTCTCCCCTACTTAAGTAGTGGGGCGCGTCATTTCAGAGTGGACAAGCTTAGTAGCTTGTCCAACTGTAGTGTGTTATGTAGTCATAACACACTACAGCATTGAAATTTCTCTGCGTGGCAATCGATTCTTTGAAAAACCAGTTTATTTTGTCCATCTATCACATTTAAAGTTACGGAACCCTCCTTATTATTCGGGAATAACACTTAGCTTTGACATAAGCCGGAGCCGCCGGGCTCATTATCGATGTCATCATGTTGATTATTATTTTGACTTTCTGAACAGAATAATCTGAACAGAATAATATTTAAATACTCTCTTAAAACTTTTGTTTCGCACCACCACTTCTTTTAATATTTTTCCACTTCGGTTCATTATGATTAAAACACAAGAGTACCTACACGAACTGTAAGAAGTTGGTTATTTGCTGGATTTAATGCCGGTATACGACTTATTGCTTGTTAAAATTCTTCTCAGCATACGTTTGTATAGATAAAGGCTATACAATATTAGGATGAAATGCTTTTAGACAGCTGGCATTAAAACAGCACTAATGTACACCGTTAAACAGTTGTGACCCATGCGAAAGGTCGTTGTAAAACATAGAGCAGTTTTAAAGAATTTTAAAATGCTTTATAATAGCATAAGTCGTAATTAATGCTTACATACGGCTTACACTTTTGTATAACGCTTACAGCTGTAGTAGAAGCTGTACAGAGGCATAAATGTTATCTCACATAAAACCTTTAGCTGCACAAAACATTGAAAAAGAGAATTATATAGCTTTAGGAACTACAAAGTTAATAAAATGCTGCTATACAGAAGGAAGAGATTGCTAAAACCCTTCAAATTCTCTAATGAGGCTAGAAGAAAATTTCTGGTCACCACTTTTTCCATTATATCGATTTTGTGTTACTTGGGAGGTACTAGCAGGCAGGTAGGTATTAGCTACCGAGGTAGCAATAATGACGTAATATAAATTAGGCATCTATTAATTTAATATGTACCTATATAATATGCTTCCTATAGCCAGCAATGGGTGAAAATGGGTTAAAGAATCCGGTTTGTTTGTGGTAATGTCAAATATGTCCCAATGTCACTTTTAGGGCCTAATAAAATATAAATGACTAAACGCAGCTTCCGCCGTATCAATGATACGGGGCCCTTGAGCTACAGACAGGGGTCCCAGAATGAAAATTATATTTGCAGGGTGAATTTTTCAAGTGGGCGTGGATAGCCAAATCCGAAACTATGAGGAATAGCGAAAAGTACTCAAAGGAGTCGCTCGATTTTGATAAAAACTAAAAACTGCATCATTGGATTTTTGAAAAATCAATATTTCTAGCCAGGAATCGAACCCGTTGATTTTGATAAATAAAACACACACTATATTATTACACCACTCGATAGTGTCCATAATAAGGATCAAATTCTGGGAAGTAATGATGTCATTACTTCCCAGAATTTGATCCTTATTTACGGCAAACTTAAGAAAAATGTTGGATTTTAATAAATTGGTTTTTATTTGAAAGTATTCATACCGACATTCTCTGTACCTTCGGTGCTATTCTGTAGAAACTAGAAACCTCACCGTGAAAACTTAGGTGAAGTGAGCTGTCAATAGTGTCAATTCCTAGCAAAAACAAACTCACTTCACCTAAGTTTTCACTTTGAACAATGAATCAGAAAAAGGTTTAATAGGTAGGTAATATAAGAAAAATTGTTAAAAATGAACTCTTTTCTTTAGTTTCACATACCTATGTCATTAGGTACTTCCTAGAATTCAACGCCACTATCGAATAGATACCAGTATTTTTTTTTTCAAAATCAACGTCGGTTGATTTTGAAAAAAAAAATACTGGTACAAAAAAAACAGGGTCGATTCCTGGCTAGAAATATTGATTTTTCAAAAATTCTATGACGCAGTTTTAGTTTTCATTAAAATCGAGCCCGCGACTCCTTTGAGTACTTTTCGCTATTCCTCATGGTTTCGGATTTGGCCATCCACGCCAACTTGTAAAATTCACTCTGTAGGTATATATGTAAAATATTATAATTCCACAACCTCAAATTTTTATTGATAAAATCCCCGGAATTAATTAATGTTATAAATAATAACGTACAAAGGCTACAAGCTAAAGGCGCTGTAATTCTTGCATTTTTAGCAAAATCACACAGAAAAACCGGCCAAGTGCGTGTCGGGCCACGCACTGTGTAGGGTTCCGTAGTAGCCCGTTATGACAATGTAGTAAGATTCTGTTGTCCTTTATTCTAAATACAAAACAAAAAAAAAATGTTTTTCAATGCAAGTCTTTACCCGTTTTATACAAGCAACTACTTCATCTTAGTCACTTTAAAGGATTAATGGTAAGAATTTTGTATTTGGTACAAACTTATCCAACACCCAAGTTCAACGACTATTACTGCTAAACTAATAAAGTTATCTTAACCGCTATACTTTTCCTTTAAAGTTCATGAATTGCACTATCATCGTGAATTTTTTCAGATTTTTTAAGCCCGCAGTTTAGGTTTTACGCCCTACTGGAACAAAAATTTGCATTTTAAAGTTTAATATTTCGTAAATGGAGCATTAAATCGAAAAATAATTTTAGCAACCCCCAAGTCATTTTAGAAGACCTAATCAACGATACCCCACACGATAGGGTAGATCACGAAAAAAATATTCATCCCCACTTCACATGTAGGGAGCTACACTAAAAAAAAATTTTTTCCAAAATTTTATTTAACCACTTTGTCGGCGTAATTGATATACACACTCCTACAAAATTACAGTTTTCTAGCACTAACGGTCTCTTAGCAAAACCTCGGACAGACAGACAGACAGACACACGGACATGACGAAACTATAAGGGTTCCTACGGAACCCTAAAAATGTAACCTATCTGAGTTCGAGTGCTCCTACCAATTTTCGAGCTCGCTCTTGCATTCTCATAGTAAAATCACAATACTTAACTGCTTCAATTACAAACCTATTACTGCTATCCAAGTCGATTCTGCAGTTTTCTAGCTCGCTTATTCATTAGGGTTCCGTACCAAAATGGTAAAAAAGAACCATTATGGTGCGACTCAGTGTGTCTGTCCGTCTGTCACAGCTGGATATCTCAAGAACTACTAATAACATCAACTTGAAATTTGGGATAGTTTTAGATGACGTTTGCCCAACTATTTTGCAAATAAGAAAGAAATACAACTTCCCTATTAGTTTTTTAATAAATAAGTCTTATTTATTTAAATAAATTAATTATTATAAAAATAATAACAGTCACAACACGTCAACCTAGTCAAATAACAGGGCATGTGGAGTATCATAATTAATGGAAAGAGCACTGTTTGCACATTCTCAAACATCTTTTCTTTTTATTTTAGGCCGAAAAAACTTCTATCACATAGAATAATTTCAGATTTTTCTCTTTGCAAACTTCGGAGATAAGGGCCATTTTTTTTTACATTTTTCGTCAAAAGTCGAATACTATGCGGCCTAAAAAAAAAGGAAAAATGTTTGAGAATGTGCAAACTGCGCTCTTTCATATGCCACCCCACATGCCCTAGTAGCGGCTCAGGCGCAAAACGTCTCTTTCGCAAAATGTCCCCGAAGATGGAGAATCAAGAAATGAGAACAAGGTGGTCAGCGCCCTAAGCTCTCTGCGCTGGCGTATGGGTCGTAAAACGTCTCTTTCGTAGAATGTCTCTTTCGCAAAATGTCTCTTTTGCAGAATGTCTCTTTCGCAGAATGTCTCTTTCGCAAAATGTCGCGCCAGGGACTTAAGAATAAAATTTTGATTTTCAAAACAAAAAATCATTTAGTTAAGTATTAAAATTATAGTGCAAATATGATGTTAAAATTTTGGTACTTAAATTTACTTAAGTATGTATTCCAAATAAAAACAATAGGTATCAAACATTTTACTCACATTCAAAATTTAGATCAAAAGAATCAATACTGTTAGTAACATATCCACGATAAGATAAAAGGAGCTATTACTCATAGTAACTAAACATTAACTAAGTATTGCAAATGAAAATATTTTTATACCATTTTTAAAATGATTAAAAAAAATATATAATATGACATATCAAATGAAATTATATCTTAATTGTGGCACTGAAATTAACTTTTGTTATCATTTTCATAAATGATAAAAAAATTAAATCTTCGCACTAAAATAAACCTTGGTTATTAATTAAAATTTGCTACATAAATTATTATTTTCGTAAATGATTATGAAAATGAATCTTTCATTAAGATAAAAAAACATAAATGTACATTTATGTTTTTTTTTCTTTATTTTCATACTGGAATGTAAAATGTGGAAGCGTCAGTTCCTTACGCTTAAATTGTTTCAACAGTTTTTAGGGTTCCGTACCCAAAGGGTAAAAACGGGACCCTATTACTAAGACTTCGCTGTCTGTCCGTCTGTCCGTCTGTCTGTCACCAGGCTGTATCTCAAGAACCGCGATAGCTAGACAGTTGAAATTTTCACAAATTATGTATTTCTGTTGCCGCTATAACAACAAATACTAAAAACAAAATAAATGAAATATTTAAGGGGGGCTCAAATGGCAACAGGTAGGCACTTGAAATATTCACAAAATACTCAGTTGTATTTTAACTTTAATAATAAATAATAAAATTAAAATAAAATAAATATTTAAGGGGGGCTCCCATACAACAAACATGTTTTTTTCGGCGTTTTGGCCTTGTGGTACGGAACCCTTCGTGTGCGAGTCCGACTCGCACTTGGCCAGTTTTTGTATTTAATGTCAAAGTCCATATATTTCTTCTGTCTGTTTTTGGTTTCTGTAAATAAATTATCAGTTATTTTTCTGTTCCAATATTTACTTTCTTTTCGCAATTTATCTATGAATATGTATAAACTTGGCTTTTTTGGTATGCGGCCTGCATTTATACGCCGATGCTACCCTTCTAACGCGTTAGTTGTGCGGTGTCGTTGGTAGGTGCAACTTAGTAAGGGGTACCATTGGTTTTCGTAATAACATCTAAAATTCATCATGTATTGAACCAAAATATTATTTTTAACTGTATCAAAATATTTTTTTTTTATTTGGAATACATTCGTAAGTAAAGCACCAAAATTTCACACGGTGGAGGTCTGCCCACACGGTGGAAGTCTGCCCACACGGTGGAGGTCTGCCCACACGGTGTAGGTCTGCTTGGGCGGAGCACCGCCGTGTCCTCATAGAGGCGATCGGCAGCGGCGGCGACCTCTCGCGGCCAGCCCTGGTGCAAGCCATGGTCTGGGGCGAGAGGGAGTGGGAGGCAGTCACCTCCTTCTGCGAAGCAGTCATGCTAGCGAAGGAGGTGGCGGGACGGTTCAGGGAGAGAGCCTCCCGTCTCAGCCGCCGTGGGGGACGCCCCAGGCGTCGGGAGCCGCGTGACGACTCCCAGCCACCGTAGGCGCGGGCCTGCGGGCGGAGAGTAAAGGGTAGCTCACCGCCCGATCAGGACCAGGCCCGTGCCGGACGGCGCGTGCGTGTTCCACGCGCGCCTCAAAGAGATGCCAGCATCGAGGAGGGGCCCCCTTAGGGCTGAAGCCTGTCGGGCCAGCGGGATTGTCCGAAAGGGTTACCGCTGCCCCGAAACATAAAGGGCTAAGGAAGGAACACGGGTGGGTTTTAGTCAGTAAGGGCCTGACAATCCCTTCCGCTCCACCCAAAGCGGGAGGAGTCATTTGATGATTTCCCATCCAAAACAAAAATTACCAAAATTTTAACATCATAATTGCACTATCATTTTAATAGATGATTTTTGTTTTGAAAATCAAAATTTTATTCTTAAGTCCCTGGCGCGACATTTTGCGAAAGAGACATTCTGCGAAAGAGACATTTTGCAAAAGAGACATTTTGCGAAAGAGACGTTTTGCGCCTGAGCCCTAGTAGCTCCACTTCGAATTTTTCAGACCCCCTTTCAGTGCCTTTCAGTCCCTGTTGCAAAAAAATATACATACAGGTATATTTTTATTTCTTTCTTATTTGCAAAATAGTTGGGCAAACGTCATCTAAAACTATTCCAAATTTCAAGTTGATAGCATTAGTAGTTCTTGAGATATCCAGTTGTGACAGACAGACAGACTTAGTCTCACCATAAGGGTTCCGTTTTACCATTTTGGTACGGAACCCTAAAAAACAATCTCATGCAGGATCCGTACATATTACAAATATCTACTCACCTAGGGCAGGTAGGGCTGTATTCCCACCGGTGGGTTCCCGCATTGTCGAGGCGGGGGGGCTCAGTAGCCGTGGCTTGATCACCCACGGTGAAGCGAAGAGGAACCCGAGGAGGGGCCGCTCGTCAGGGCTTTTGCCTGTAAGCCGACGACGTAGCGGCCAACAAGTAGGTTGCGGTGCCGCTTGGGCGACACCGCAACTGAGGCGGGCCGCGATGTCGTATGGGAGGCATCGCAGCTGAGGGTTGGAGGCCGCGGGCGGGAGAGGAGTGCCGGTATTGCGGTGCGCCGCTCTCCGCACCTTCCGCGGCCTTGAAACCGTCTGATGGCGGACGCGGTGGGGCCGCAGGGGAGGAGTGTTGGTATGATGTTGGCCGCTCTCCCTATCCTCTGCGACCGAAAATTGGCAGGCGGTGGGCCCAATGACCTGACCCGTCACAGGGGGACCAAGGGTGCCCAAACACGAGGTCGTCTGGCGCCCATGTGCTGGTTTGGTCTCTGGGGTGACGGCGTGCTGTGTTCTAGTGCGCCGGTGATGGGGAGTACTCCCTAGAGGGTCCGGTGACGAACAGCCGCGGCGGGTTCACGGATGAGTGCTAACGCGTGCCCGTGTTCGCGCCGTAAGCGGCAGAGGACACTGTGGAGTTTTAGTGGGTTAGAGTCCCACTTAACTGCACCATCTCCCTGTGGTAGTGCAGAATGCATGAGCATTTCTCCACATTAAAAAAAAATAGGGAGGGCTGTATTAGAAAACCAATTTTACAAATTATATTATGACTCCACTAGAATTATACATACATACCTACATACAATATAAAAGGTCAGATTAAATTGGTTAGTGAACTCCGCAGACATGATGGGTAGGAAGGTCATCATCATCTGCCTAGCCTTTTCCCAACTATGTTGGGGTCGGCTTCCAGTCTAACCGGATGCAGCTGAATACCAGTATTTTACATGGAGCGACTGCCTATCTGACCTCCACAACCCAGTTAGTGGGTAATACGATAGATGGGTGATAGATGGGTAGGAAGGTATCATTATAAATATATATCATCAGAGCTCGACCCCCCAGTGAATTCCTGGGTACAGCCTTGTATGTGGTGCTTACAGTCTGACTGTGTACGCTATTGTAGTGACGTGAAAGTTAAACAGTGTAAATAAATAAAAGATGAAAATTGATGTTTTTTTTTATTAGTTTAGCACTAAGTTTACGATGAGGCTACAGCTTTCTTGGGTGTGGGTTTGCCCTCCTTGAAGCCATTGCGGAAACGCCTCCTCACAATCTTCAGGTGACGCATGCGGCCAGTTCCCGTGGTCTTCCTGCGCTTAGCCTTCACTGACCAGTGGTCTGTAAGAAACACAATTTTTTGATAAGTATTCATTAATTTATTTTAGAATTTTATTTAGGCAATTTTTCCCTGATAATTTGAAGCCAAATCTACGAGAACAGATTCATTGAATTGGCTCTCTGAAACCAATTTAAGGCTGCCTATCTATTGGAGTGTAGGGAAGAATTAGGGAGCAGTGCACTTTAGTGTAGCATAGCATGTAGACCTGGCTTAAGCTCTTAAATGTTCTGTAGCTGTTACTTTACTTGGTCTCACTCTGCACTACTCACTAATGGAAAGGCAGTCTAAGAGGACTATGAACAGAATTTGGAATAAAATGTAAGAATTCACATGATCAACCAAACGCCCCTAAGACAATCCACTGACCAAATGTTAATAAGACAGAACACAGAACAATTACTTTTATTATTAACAGACCAAGTAACTGATTTCAGAAAATGACTTGAGTGTACAGTTTAATTAAATTGTTTACTTTTAATTAGGACTTCAGAAGTGCTACAATGCTTTAAGAGAAAAAAGTTCTATGCAGGAATGCAGGTCATAGTTACAAAGGGGTTCAACAACTAAGAGACCCTAGGTCTACAAAATATTTGGATGAACAATTATTGAATATTACTAGAGAAATCATACGTTTTGGTTGCAGTTGTAATTACTGTCAGATATGAGCCACAGAGGCAGCAGGTACCTATACAACGTGTGGGTACAATAACAATGTTCACAATGAACAAAATCAATGAAAACAGAATCTAAGGTTATTACCACGAGTATAAGTTACAGAATCTATTTCGACCATGTAATAACCTATAATCAAAAACACAACACTAGAACTGATTAGGGCCGGTATGTATACTTACAGGAACGCAGCTTAGCTGCGGGGTATCCGCACTGTGCACATTTGGATTTCTGGATGTGGTACGATGATCTGCCACACCTTCTGCACAAGGTGTGTGTCTTGTTACGACGCTTACCAAAGCTCGAAGTACCCTTCGTCTGAAATCAACATTTACAGGTTATGGTTGGAAACCCATCAGAAAATCACTAATATGCGTAATTTTACTTCTACATCGTTAATACACAAGTTATTATTTTAAATATAGACGGAAATGTCTTCTAATTTACAAGATTAATTTAGATAGAAAATATAAAAATTACACAGTACCATCTTGTCACAATTTGACAAGCCAAGAGAAAACAAAACTGTCAGACAGCCTGGATAATGTTACCAGAATAGGAGAGAATTAAAAATTAAAAATGGCCACCGTAAAAATCAGGGCTGCCAGACTATATCGAATTCATGGAATTAGTATGTACAGACTCCAGCACATCAAGCTACTCGAAACTGTCTTCAACCCTAGACTAAAGCGATAAAGTTGAAATCTATTAAATAAATTTGAGAGATTGTAGTAGCTTGATGTGCTGGCGTCTGTATTATAATTACTAATCGAAAATCGAATTATTACAGTACGGTCAATCGCACGCAAAAGGAAGATTTACAGCGCATTTAATACGCCGAAATAAAATAGTTCACGGTAATTTTACATACAAACATCAAAGGCGTTGACTCTTTCGCCTTGTCTTGTTCATAGATATAAAATAATTTCGTCTATTTGTTTGTAAGTATAAAATCCAAAAGCTATACCCACATTAAGACACAAACGACGCGGGATGCGACTGCGCGTGTTTATTGTTTTAATGATTAGGAAGTCACGAGACTATTTGCGCCAATTTGAACACCTCCATACAACTTAGTTGACACAATCAGTGTGAGTGAATTTCGTTCCGCTTTCCGCGCAGGGTTCCCTTTAGTTTGGACAGAGCCCCATCCATAAGACGACCCACTGACCCACTGACTTCTACAATAGAGGTCAGTGCACTGACCCCTTACAACCAAACCCGCACATGACGGGTTCCGTACCACCGCACAATATTTAACACGACATATTTAAAAAAAAATTCGTTTCTTGCATGGGGACTCCCTTTCATTTTTAACTTTATTTTATTTTTATGATTTGTTGTTATAGACATATAGCAGTAGTACTACGGCTTCCAATACCGGGATCCCGGTATCAGCTAATACCGGGATCCCGGTTATTTTTCGAGTTACGCACAAGCAGGATACAAAGGTCTAAAAAGTAACTTAAGAACATTTTCGAAAAATAGTGTTACAGCCAAATTAGACCGATTTTAAATGTTCCATAGAAACAGAGATTTCCAGTTATGTTTCTTTAAATAAGACATTTCGAAAATGTTTTTAAGTAACTTTTTAGACTTTTGTATCCTACTTATGCGTATGAAGTTTCATTAAAATCGGTTCATTCATTTCGAAAAACAAGGGCTTGAAAGTTTGTATGAAATGCCGTACGGCGTAAACGCTCTTAAGAGTAAACTAGTCGCGAGCTCGAACTCACTGGTAGTCATGGCCAAAAAGCACGCTGTCTCACCTGACTACGTGTCCGACAGAGCTAGTATCAGTGATGAGCAGTTAGACGCTAGTCTCAATGCACAACGTCTAGTTTTCACGCACAGAAACACCATTCCAAACTAATAGGCGCATAAAAAATTCTAAAAATGCTTAAGAAAATTGAGTTTTATGAAAAAACCACTGCGTAAATCAATTACAAATAATTTTATTACAAATAGTTTATTGAATTCTTCGATGACTGAACTTTGTCGGCACGGACTTCGTTTTGAAGATTTTACAGTTCTTTTATTACTTATTTACACTCAAAGTTCGTTAAAAATAGCAAGAAAAACGAATCTTTGTTGGCTCATAACTTTTTAATGGCTTTTTATTTTACTAGTCGATACAATATCATGTTTAACTTTGGATGCACAATGTCAAACAGTGGAGCAATACTCTCCCGAAATTTGTATGGAAAAAATATCGACTAAATAGTGGCACCTTAATGACTGAAACCTAAAGAAAAATTAACGTAATTTGTTTATGGCTTACAAAGAGCTTCGAGCTACAAGCGCGGGCAAAAACACAAAGCCATTGTAATTCAAATTCTGCGGTTGAAACTGAAAATTAGGAGTCACTTAGCTCGGGATTAGTTGTCGGGGCCGAGTCATCCAAGTGTAATTGTCTCGGGGTCGGATATTCAGCTGCATACATTGATAGAACTGCTTTTATAACTGCTTACGGTTAGACAGGAAGCCGACTCCAACATAGTTTGGAAAAGACTAGGCAGATGATGAAACCAGTATTCCAGTTAGTACCCCTTGGCAAGACTGGTTGTCAGACTTTCACAGCAGTAGGGTAAAAAGGACCCCCAACATATTTTGATACTGGATATTTTCACAATGCGTATATTTCATTCATTCTGATAATTTTGCTGATTCGATCGCAGACATAGTGGATGACGATCCGAATTATACGACCTGCTGTCAAGTGTCACTGTCAGTGTCAACCAACCTACTTAACCACTTTAACTTTTGTTGCACATTTTGTGGATAATCTGCAGGCGTCATTCACTTTATTAACATAATTGTTTGTTACCAGCGAGATAAATACACGATCAGAAGAATACATCAGAAAATAAAATCTACATAGCAGAAGTATTTGAAAGGTACGTAAATGTGCAAACAAACATTCTTACTGACTCCAAAACCTTTCGAATTAAAAGATAACTTTCATGTTTTCTTATTTATGACATTATTGTTTTTGTGAAGTGGCATGTTGTGATATTGTGGTATTCAAATTACTTCAGTTGTCTGGGTAAAAAGTCTGTTTCCTACTTTATTCAGAGCTTAGTCCTACCTAGGTACCTACTTGATGTAGGTACTAAAGGACTCGTAAAACGAATAAATATTGAATTATACCATATAAAGTAATCGTTCCAACAGACTGATGGAGGTATTTCTTTTTTAACATGTTGACTGCCTGACACAATAGATTTTGTTCGCGGTCATCGGTGACCACAGTGGCAGTCAATGTTTTAGTACTTAATGGTTTTACTAGACAAAAATGGAAAAACGTTTACTTACATATTTAGTAAATGTGATGAATCATGTGATCAGTGTTACCAAACTATTAATGATCATGATCATTTATTACCTTGCAGACTCATGTTTTTCAAATTATCATTGATTAGAGAGATAATAGGTTGGGCTCAAACATCTGGAATGTTAAGAATTACATACTATTTTCTATGCATGTCACACACCTTGGTGGCTTTTTTGTGACTTATACAAAGTTGTAATTATTGCTATAAAATGCAATCATTGTGTTTAATAAATATTTAGTTAACTAATGAAATAATGAAGTAAGTATATTGCAGACCATGTTCAATAACTGTTTAATAAAAAAGAACCTAAACAACAGCATCCTATTCTGGGAACCTTGAAACTAGTCACTTATTTTGTATTGTACTTAATTATAATACATAAAATAACAGATTCAATTTACTTTTCTATTTTAGATATCTGTGAATATGGAACTTCTAGATATTATGAAAAGTTTAACTATTAAACAAATACCAAATGAAAGTGAACAGCAGCTGTTCAAATCCATAGCTGCAGATATTGATGATGTTCCTACAGAAATAGTCTATGCAGAGTATTCTGATAAAATAATGCTTATTGTATCTCAGTATCAGAAGATTGGAAGCATGTTAATGATACATAAAGATCAAGTTCATAGTCCTTTAGGTACTAATGACATTTATACAACAAAAGTTATTTTTGGTGCTACAGGAGAAGAGCAGCAAGTTGCAGCGAGATACTTGGCAGAAGCAATTAAAATTACAAAGCCACTTTGTATTTTTATAAACCTTAAATCATATGACATTGAAACTGTCAAAGCCTGTAAGGACATAATATTAGATATAAGAAGCAAAGCAACAGAATCTTAAAATGGCTGCTCTAAGTGCAAAAAGATTTAAGTCTGTACAAAAATATTATGGTCAACTGGTTCTGGGGCCTCCAGGTGCAGGAAAAACAACATACTGTTGCAAAATGTCAGAACTGTTGCAGAAATTGGGAAGAAATGTTGTAGTAGTTAATTTAGATCCAGCCAATGATCTAATGTCTTACAAACCAGATATTGACATCAGACAATTGATTGCTCTTGAGGAAGTAATGGATCAACACAATCTTGGTCCTAATGGAGCCCTGCTCTACTGTATGGAGTTTTTAGAAAAAAACATTGATTGGCTGCTGAATCAAATCCAAGGCGACAACTACACAAACTTTATATTTGATTTGCCAGGGCAAGTAGAACTGTATTGTCATCATAAAAGTTTGAGCAACATATTTTCTGAACTTGCCAATAATGGGAACATACAACTATGTGTTGTACATTTGGTGGATTCACACCATTGTTCTGATGCTGGAAAATTTATTGCAGCTCTAATGTTATCACTTAGTGCTATGTTAAAAATTGGATTACCCCATATCAATTTATTAACAAAAGCAGATTTATTAAAAAAACACATGGATAAATTGCAGTTTGGAATTGATTTCTACACTGAAGTGCTTGATTTGAATTATTTGCTGGACAGTCTAGACACTGATGCATTTACCAGTAAATATAAGAAATTAAACAGTGCCTTTGTCTCTATAATTGAAGATTATAGTTTAGTTACATTTCAATTGGTTAATTTATGTAAAGCAGAGAGTTTACTAAATGTAAGAAAATTAATTGATAAATCAAGTGGATATGTGTTTAAAGCTGAAGAAGGCAGACATATAAATAGTATGCTAGCTTGTGCTATGGGTGTCAGTGAACCAGTTGATATTGATGAACTTGAATAAAATATATTTCCTTATGTACGTACTTATTTACCGACAACCCTTTTCAAAACCTTTTCTTTTTCTCGAAAAACTACTTTCGTCAAAATTCAGAACACAAAAAACTGCGACTAAAATAATTTAGCCCCCTGGCGAAAGGAAGAGAAAATAGTTCCGTATTTAAATTCATAAAAGAAATCCTAACAGATTTTTCATCGTGAAGCACAAAACCAGCGATTATAGAATCACTGCGCCGCCGCCCGCCGTACTAATAAAATTCGTGGTGCCGAATGTGCGTTGAGCGTACGGTCACTACGGTCATCATTCATTAGTAGTAGTACCTTAAGGCCCATAGTAGTACCTTAACCCTAAGTCTGCCGGAACGTAGATCTACGCGAGACACAATGGCTTTTTAATTGTGTCTGTAATTACGGCACACAAGCGGTTAAGGACTAACATCACAAAATTAAAAATAAAGAAAACATTGTAAATACTAGGTATAAAATTGCACGAAAGTAACTCCACGCTTAAAGCCCGTCACAGACGTAGGTATAATCATCATCTGCCTAGCCTTTTCCCAACTATGTTGGGGTCGGCTTCCAGTCTAACGTAGACGTAGGTATAATATATTATATTAATATTAATACGATATAATACGAATATATTACGACATATTTTTTATATAAATTTGCGAGTGACCGCACACGCAGCTATAATATATATTTCTATGACGTCACCAAAATATGTCGACATATATATCTCGGTATATTTTGGCATAGGACAAGGACGACCGCAGACCGAGTGAGGGCAAAATATATATTATAGCTACTACCGTGTACTAGCTTGCTATGCTATAATATACATATATCTCGATATATTAATATAAATTATAGCTACGTCTATGACGGGCTTGATGCGTCAATTCGCTACGAGCGTCATTTCTACAAAAGCAAGGCCACGAACTTCAAATGTTCGCCTGTAGCGTGTACTTCGGTGGGGGGATGGATGAATCACTGATTCATCATCCCCACACTGAACTGATTCAGAATCAGTTTAGTACATACACAGTGAGCTGAGCACGCGTCGACATTACACGTGAAAATGTCGAAAAATAATTAAAAAAAATTAAACCGAATTTCAAAAAGATATGAACTCAAAATTATGAAATAACTTTAATTTCTGATTTATCTGAAGCCGGTGTTTTGGGATCTGTATTTTAGTTTTTTGCCACTGACTTCCTTTTTTTGAAGTCGGTAAAATTACCTAAATATTGTTTTGAAAGTACCTAGTTGTTTTTTCTCGGGTCTCCCTTGTTTCATCAAAAAGAAATTGCCAAATTATCACTTCCCAAATCATTACTTAGCAAATAAACTTTTCACAACAAATTGTAACGCAAACCTAACGTTTGGTAAGCTTCTTAGTAATTTTGTCAATTTTAATTTAGGGCTGATTTTTCCAACGCCAGATAATTTTATTGGTGGAATAATTTTGAATTTTTGACAGTTCTTGCATACAAAAACTGTCAGACGTCAATTTTATTCCACGAATAAAAATTATCTGTCGATTAAAAAAATCGAGTCGAGTAATTTGGTATTTAAACATATTTTACGCAAAATAAAATAAGCCAAATATTTAGTACCGTCGGGGTCCCTATTTCTGTCTGCCTATGATTTCAATTGGCCCTGTTTAATATGATAGAGAGGTAAAAGTATTTGTTTTCTCATTCGCTCGCTCTTGCATCCAATGGCGACGGAGCCCCGCTTGCCAGGGCTCCTATTTCTGTGAAAAGGGTTTAAAGTAACTTAACAATTGATAACAAAACCGAACCTCGGGATGCCCTTCGCTCGCTCTTGCATCCTACGTCGCGGTCGCCTATCAACCGACCGCAACCATGCAATGTAATTAAAAAAGTAATTATGTAAGTAAAACCATGTAATTCTCAAAAAAAATATTTTTGTCTATATTTTTAGGGTTCCGTACCAAAATGGTAAAACGGAACACTTATGGTGAGACCTCAGTCTGTCTGTCGCAGTCGCAGCTGGATATCTGAAGAACTACTAATGCGATCAACTTGTTTGGAATAGTTTTAGATGACGTTGGACCAACAATTTTGCACGTAAGAAAGAAATATATGTATATGTTTTTCAACAGGGACTGAAAGAGGGTCTGAAAAATTCGTATCGTATGAAAGAGCGCAGTTTATTTTTTAGGCCGCATAGTTTTTGACTTTGATGAAAAATGTAAAAAATATACCCCCCCCCCCCCCTTATCTCCGAAGTTTGCAAAGAGAAAAATCTGAAATTATTCTATGTGATAGAAGTTTATCTAAAGATTACAGGAAAAATTAAACAAGTCTCTAAATAGCACACTTTCCAGAAATCATCGACAAAAGTTACATTAGTTCCACTATCGGTCAAGAGATGGCGCTGACATAAAACTAAAACTGCAATATTCTACACCGCTGTGCAGTGTTAAAATTCTCTGATGGAGATAGGCCTCGCCGATGAAAATTTAAAAACATATAATGGTACGGAACCCTCGGTGCGCGAGTCCGACTCGCTCTTGCCCGGTTTAATTTTCATAACAAATCATTTGACTAAATGTTTATTGTCTAAAGATTGCTGTAATTAATCATTTGATTACAATCAAATGCCTAAATGACATTACCTACCCTTGATAATATTCTGCCAAGTAAAAATTTGACCAAATGAAAATGTGCGTACCTACTATAATCATTCCAAACATTGCATTGGTATAAAAAAAGGATGCTAAAATTTGTTTGGGTAGTGAAAGCTTGGCAAAAGCTTTTCAGCAAAACGGCAGGATCCCCTTCGCTGCTGCTTGTAGCGCTATTTTGTGGCCTAATGGCCTTGTAGATAATAGACAATAGACATACATTTGTTTTTGACGCTATACGCTGATGCTTGCAGCGCAAGGCGAATTCGCTTGGAGCATCGCATTTCGTGGCCCTCGGGTTAGGGTATTAATTACCGTCAAACGGGGTGAATAGGGATGCAGGGGTGAATCGGGACGAAACTTTAAAAGCGATTTTAACATTGAAATAATATAGTTTGTTGCCAAAAAGGAGTCTAATGTGTTTATTGTATTATAATTAACAATTAAGTGTCCGTTTCGGCAACAAACTGTAATATTTCAACGCTAAAATCCATTTTAAAGTTTTGTCCCAATTCACCCCTGCATCCCTATTCACCCCGTTTGATGGTATGTTCTGTGGTTGCATGCTCTATGGTCGCGGTCAGCGATTGCACGTGTTGACAGTCGCGGACGCTTTGTGAGAGTTAAACATGAGATGACATGTAAATATAAAATAAATACCAGTTTTTTTCGAAAACTATGCGGCCTAAAGTGTTTGAGAATGTGCAAACTGCGCTCTTTCATATGATACGCCACATGCCCTAGTAGCTCCACTTCGAATTTTTCAGAACCCCTTTCAGTCACGGTTGCAAAAAAAATATTATTTATTTTTTATTTGCAAAATAGCTGGGCAAACGTTATCTAAAACTATTCTAAATTTCAAGTCGATAGCATTAGTAGTTCTTGAGACATCCAGCTGTGACAGACGGACAGTCACACCATAAGGGTTCCTTTTTACCATTTTGGTACGGAACACTAATAATATGCACCAACTGCACTAGACTGCTTGAAAAGTGAGATTGTTTTGAACTTTTAGTAGACGTCGAGTTTAATATTTGAAAAAAAAAAAACCCGTAATCAGATGTTTTGGCTATACTTGTAACTCCTTTGAACATTATTCCTCTTGTTGTAGGTAATATAAAAGAATTTCTTATTTTATTTGACAAGAACAATAATTATTATTCAACAGGACCAATTACTTGAGCAATGTCCAGAAACTTGAAAGAAAATTACAACAAACTGATTGAGGCGGAAACAGCACTTGATCAAATGCTCAGTGAGAAAAAATATGTCCAAGTGAAGCTCCTTCATCAATACAACGATATTAAAGATGCTGCTCAGGTAGTAATTAATCATATAGCTAATTTACAAGCAACCACTGTCACTGAAGTACATAAAAGGTTACAATTACAGGAATGAAATAAAATATCTTGGTATAGTAATGGAACGTTTTATTTGAAGACAAATACAACTCTTTACAATTTAAATTTCATCCAATTTTTTTTTGTGTTCATGAACTAAAGGAACAATTTTAAAATTTTACATTGCGGGTTTACGTACGTAGGTTCTTAAGTTATAAGTGTTTTCAAAAAGCCACGGTTCCACGTTTGCTACTTCAATTACGAAAAATTTATGTTTAACATGACAAGTATTCTAATATATTTTGATTATTATATGTTGATAATCATGACCATTGTCAGCAAACAAAATTTATAAATGTAGATAGTAAAAGTTATCATATTGTTGAGAATAATCTAAAACTATAGTGAATAATGGATTTAAAAGAGATAAATAAAATCTACTTCCTCTTTTCAACTAGTTTTTAAAAGTATGTGATAATGTATAGCATGAAAATGGAGATTAACGAAGGTACCTTAACAATCCAATTTATTAGGTTTCGGTAACATTTAAAAAATTAACCTTTCAGTGACATTTAACATTAAAACCTGAAAACATTATCTCCCATATTATAAGATTATTATTTTTCACATGCTTTTACCATTGTTATACATAATTCTTAAACAAATCAAAATACATTGAAGTTAAAATTCTAAACGCTAACATGGTGTCTATTTATTAAGCAAGCAATAATTATAGAAATGTTTAAATGTATAATATAAAGTGCATATCGCTCTGGGCGATAGCTTGCGAATACTTTGCAATGTGAGCGTCCTCATGCAAGTGGAACGCTCGAGCTGCAGAGCGGACGACGACAGTCGTCCACCCCTGCCACTTTGTGGCGACGTTACGAAGTCAGAGGCATATACAGTGTAACCTGGTTAAGTGGGCCCTGGATGGCAGACTCTTTTGAATTGAAATACCTCTGCTGTTGCTAGAAATAATTAAGCCTTTTTAACTGAGAATGCATTTGTTAGATTTTTACCTCTATAATTGGAACTTTGTAGTTCAATAGAATGAATAAGTACGACACGAAAAACGGTACATTTCGACCTGTCTTAGGGGGCCTCTGTAAGTAAGACAACTGTCATTTTAAACCTGACTATTTGGAAAACAGGGTAAGTGAAGAAGCTTCTTTAAGTGATAAATAATCCTAGGTCCTTTGAGACCCCACTTATTCAGGTCACACTGTACTTTGATTTGCATTTAGTGTCTTGGAACAGCGTAGTGGCTGCTGCATGTGTGCACTGCACTCAAGTTCTGATCATGAGTTGATTGTTTAATTCAATCAATTATAATTATTTATATGTTATTGTGGCAACATATTATTTTGTGTTATGTTCTGGCCAGGGTTTAAAGCGTTCAAAATTGTAAAGTCTTCATTTAGTTCCATTCGCGACTGGCGTGAACTGTGCAATTACCGTTGGAAGGATCTGAATGGAATGTAAATTTACGTAACCAATTGCGACAGTTATTCCACCACTCGAGTTATTTAGTAAGACTGTCCTTATATCCATGTTTCTCATTCCAGCTAAATTTAAGTATAACAATATAACAAATTTACAAAAATACATATAAATTGAAGAACATTCGCAATGTTGAAATCCCGAAAAATGCATATAAATATATCACTAATAACAAATCTACGATTTCCTATCGAAATAATACCCTATATTACGTGGAAGTATCAAAATGCGAATGCTCGTTCAGTTTTAATAAACGTTTATCGTTAGACTTAAATCTATGAGTTTCAGACTCGTTTCAGGCAGTCCCACAGATTTCAAAGCACCAAGAATCATTCAATAAATGCACTTTAAACTAACATTAGTGTTCCATTTATCAGAGTTTTGCCCTTGACTGGAACATTTTAACAATTAACATTTTGTAATCACAGTTCCCACATTGATATAGCCTGTTGTACCGTTACATTCATTGCAGAGATTGTCTTATAAAGGTTATTCAGACATGTTTTATTTTTAACACAACAACACTCGCACACACATCAATAACGCCTAAACAATGACTCAAGAAATCCCAAAAACAAGTCTGAAAACATTTTGGTTTAGTCTATGTAATCAACTACACGTTTTTTTTTCAAATATATTTCTAATAAAGTAATGCATGTTATTTTAATGTGTGTGAACAGCTGCAGCTTGTTTATTGATATTTTATTTTATTTTTTCTTGAAACTTTTAGACTTGATTTGATTTGATTTTGAAGAGATTTCATAGACCAAACCAGCTTAAAAGTAAAAAATTATGATTTGGTAAATTGTAAATATACTATGTGTAAATAAATAATATTGACTTAGTACTTCATATGCCTAAAAATAAAACATATTGAGTACTAAGCCATCTCACTTTTCAATAAAACATGACTTAACAATCAACAGGTCAATTTAGTAATATATAATTATATTTTAAATATCACTTGTCAAATAATGGGTGCTTGTCGGTCCTTATTATTTACTCTAAAGAGACATTTGCTACCTCGATTAATAGAACCTAATTCCCTTTGGTCACATTATTTCTCTAGAAATATAGATCTTGCTTTTCAGTTTAAATCAGTATTTATTGGTCTCATTATAGTACAATACAAAATAATCGAGCCATATTCGTCTTATTAGGGTTTATTGGGGCATAAAATAAGCCTCAATATTATGTCACTTGTCTTTAATAATATTATTAATTGCACACATAATGTGTCAATTAAAGTAATACAAAATCAGTCTCAAAATAGGGAAGTCTTTTAGATCTTCAGGCACGTATACTTTTAACAGGTGGATACACACCATCGAAGCTTTAACAAAATCTTTAAAATAGATTTGGTTATTATTCCGCTTAGGAATATATTATTATTATGCAACCTCACAAATACGTGCTAAAACAATCGCATTCCGACGTATTTTCCCAAGAAGTGTTTAAACACATTTTGTGTATTTTGATTGTGTATTATGTTATTTACCGATACGATTTTAAACCGTAATGTATTTCAAAAATGTTATTAGCATTTTTTTGTTTTCTGTATGAGTTATAGCAAGCTTTCCTCAAAATATTTAATTAAATTTTACTGAAGTATTAAAAACACAAGCCACGAAAAAACTAAACTAAGTTGATTTCAAATCAATCAATACTAAATAAAAATAAAACAATAACGAAGTTACCTTTAAAAATGAATACTTTAGTTTGAAACTGGTGCGTCACCTTGACCAATGTGTTCCTTTTCAGAATTGTGGCATTGCTCCGCCACCTAAAATATAGCATCAGATTAAATAAGTCTTACCATCTTAAATATTGTCATGAGGATAAAAAAATTGGTAGGAAAGCTCGGTCGTAAATTCCGTAATTTAGCTGTCGTCATTGTGCGGTTGCTGTAATTTACTCAGCAGTCACCTTAGTCTTATCGAGTGGGCCGTTAGCTTCCAGCGTTTGAGCGGGGTCAGATTTCTGGCTGGAGCTCTTTTTCTTTCCTTTCCCCATATTCTTCTTGGCATTTTTGACAGTCTTAATTTTCTGAGGCTGTGCACCTGTTAACGAATATTTTACTTGTGTTATGCAGTGAATATAATTATTTAGGGGTATGTTAAATTTATTTTGGTTAAAGCGAACTCCGCAGACGTGATGGGTAACAATATCTAAATACGATCAAACAAAAAAAAAAAATACTTTGGAGTAATAATACATTACACTACCAACAGCCAGAAAAATGATTTTTTTTTGTCATGAATACGTCTTTAAATTGCTTCCATAGTGGGAGGCAAGTCAAAAAAACCAATGATAACAAAATCGGGGGATACAGTTTGGTGATGCAGCTTCATATCTATCATCTCCATCCTAAATTCAATTACACCATTGGATAGGACAGCTAAAGGATCAAAAAATTCATTACGCCAAGTGAGGACTGTGACGCATCGCGAGCGGTGGAGGAAGAATCGCCGCCATTTTGAGGTCATTTTGCTGCGCATCGAGATTTCCACTTAGTATAACTTTTGACTCGGAAAAGCTACGACGTTTGTTTATGTTTCAATCGTCAGCTTTCGTCAAAATCTATCGATTGTATACAAAACATTAGTGTAAAATAGTAACGGTGATTATAATGTGTTAAAATAAAAAGAAGAAAAAAACAAACATATACAGGTTTATTGGTAAAACATTAACAACCTCTTAGGAGGTCCAAAAATCTGCTGTTCCCTACATTTTGACGAGTTATACGAACATAAATGTAGGGAACAGCAGATTTTTTTTTCGCGATTTCAGGTTTGGTCCCATAGTAAAAGTTGTTCATAATGATGAGTACAGTGAGAAGAGATTGTTAATGTTTTAGCAATAACCCTGTATAATGTCGGCCTATACGCGTCAAAGAGTCAAATCAAAATACAGAGATCGTATACGGTCGGAAAGGGCTTCTTAAGAGTAAACAAGTCGCGAGCTCGAAATCACTGGTGGTCATGGTCAAAAAGCACGCTGTCTCACCTGGCTTCGTGTCCGACAGAGGTAGTATCAGTGATGAGCAGTTAGCCGCTAGTCTACACGAACTAAGTCTACTTCTCACGCACAGAAACACCATTCCGAACTGATAGGCGCGTAAAAAAATTCGAAAAGTGCTTCGGAAGATCGAGTTTTATGAAAAAACCACTGCATAAATCAATTACAACTAAAGTTTGAACTCCTTCGATAACTGAGCTTTGTCGGTACGGACTTGATTTTGAAGATTTTGCAGTTCTTTTATTACTTATTCACACCCAAAGTTACGTTAAAAATAGCAAGAAAAACGAATCTTTGTTGGCTCATAACTTTTTAATGGCTTTTTATTTTACTATTCTGTTTCCGTACAGACAACGTTAATAATAATACAAAACGATATCATGTTTAACTTTGGTTGCACAATGTCAAACAGTGGAGTAATACACTCCCGAAATTTGTATGGAAAAAATTTCGACTAGTGGCACCTTAAGAACAATCGAATGGTACCAATAAAACACCATATGAACGAGTCAAGCAGTGCCAGGAACGTAAAAGAATGAATGCGGCCGAGCGGATCAACCCTGTTACGTAAACGTATTCACGTACAACACACGACCGTGTCCATGACTCAGCCACACCCCATTTTTTTTGTTATCATATTGATATCGAAACCCATCACGTCTGCAGATTTTCGCTAACTACATAAGATAATCAGCTAATGTTATCACTGCTGGGACTCGGGCCGCCTCGCTGTTGTAAGGGATCGTTATCCATTTCCTAAAAAATGCAGGCCCTGTGCAGAATATTCTGCAAAACTGAAATATTGAAATAATAAAAGTGATACTCACCATCAGCATCGGTGTCGGGAGCTGAGGTGTCCTCATGTAGGCTGCCTTCTTCTTGCTGGTTCAAATCGTCAGATCTCACAGTCTTTCTGTAAAATAAATGGAGATTCATCACTCTTCACATGCATGTTTCAACTGGCGAAAGCATAAACCTGCATCTCTACCAAGCTACGTCGCAAAATACGTACAGATGCATGAATTTTAAAACTGTAAGGGCCTTAGGTTGCGGGAAACATGTTTCACAAACATGCTAACACAAACACAATGTGCTGCAACTTTTGCTTCCGCACTGTGCTCAGAAAGCACGACGACCCCACGTTCTTGGATGAATGTCTTACCCGTTAACAGTGAGAGTGGCGGGCTTAGCGGGCTCGTCCTGGTCGCGCCGGGAGCGTCGCGCGCGCCCGGCCGCGGGTGGCGCGCCGGCACCGCGCCCGCGCCCGCGCGCGCCTCGCCCGCGCGCACCGCGCCAGCCACGCCCGCCGTACGCGTTGCGCGGGGGCGGCGTGTAGCCCACGTAGCTCACCTGCAACGAGTTAAAAGCGACACTAATATCAAGTTTCTGTCCTTTAAAAAATAACATTTTGCCTGTATTCTCAGACGGGTTAGGGCAAAGGTGTAATACACCCTAATTTCCCTAATTATGTTTAACTTCTAAATAACGGGGGGTAACAAACCGTTGCCGTCTAGTGTCGACCGGGCACGAAGGGGATTGAAGATTTTTTGGAGCCAGGCATACCTAACTGTCCGATTTTTTTTTTTTTTTTTTTTTCAAAATAGCGGCCCCGCATGAATCCTACCCCGCGTTCCGAGTTGGGAAATAATCGACTTGAGCGTGCTTAAGCCCGTAACGAATTAGCGTGAGCGCGATAACGCCGACCAAGCCTTATAATAAATTATCACCGTGAGTGCAGTCAAAATTACAGTGTGTGTGAGCGTGTGTGTGTGAGCGTGTGTGTGTGAGTGTGTGAGGGGGGGGAGTGGATGTGTCAGTGTGTGTTTTGTTTTGAGTTGCATCATATCTTTAAATTAAATTAACGTGGCATTTTCGAATTTGTGCTTCTGGCTGACAGTCGCCATCTAACCAAAGAATAAATGTGGTGTTTATACAAAGAAATACTGTAATAATATCGTTTTGACATTGAGTAAGCACTGTGAGCGCGTTCACGAGCGTTCCGAATTGTGGACAGCTCTCAGCTGTCATAATCGTAATATCTAAATCGGAACGCATGTGAGATGATGTCGGTGCTGTGAGCGATTATAGCTAATTCGGAAAGCGGCCCTATATTAATCGATAGCTGACATCAATGCAAACATAAAACATCGTGACACTACGGGGTTTGGTCTCATTTTGTTTTCTGTTTACATTTTTTTTTTTAGACTATGGCATCTCGTAGTTGACCTTGAGAGGTCGTGACTACTTAACCGGACTATCCTGTGGTTGCCTTAAGTAAACTCAAAGCCTGGGGCAATTATCTACTATACTAAGCGACTACACGCTAAGGGCACCCCCTGTGGGGTACGAACCTCGGCTTAGGACGTCGCTGGGGAGAGGGCAGCAAGATGGGATAGGCTGGATCAGATTATTATTATTTAAGCTTGATGAGATCGGCTTTTCCTATCTGACTACTCTGAGAAGAAAGGCCGAAACAAACTCAGAGTTCACAGTCGGGAATTTAGTTCTACATGCTCAGCTGCGGCGCGGGCTGGCACTACATCGAGCAAGGGTCGGTGGGGGGCATTTACTTGGGGGCATCGCGAGGGACTTCGTCGGCGAGGTCGGTATGACGGTTTTTTGTTTTTGTATTTGTGTACTGTACTGGTTGCCCTATTGCTCTCCTGGAGGAGGGTTATGGGGTCATCAGGGTCGGTGAGAACATGCCTTGGACGTCGACATTTACTGATTTTGGAGGGAGTATAACTGGCGGCCTCGACAACCAGAGGGTTGCGATGTTTGGCGGCGGTATCGAAGAAGTTGGAGAGGCGTTTCATGAATTGATGGATAGTGGGGATTTTGAGGTCAAGATGGAGGATCTCATTACGGACGAACCATGGGGATCCTGTAGCCTTTCGGAGGAAACGGTTTTGGAGGGTCTGCATCCTATGGATATGGTGGGGCTTTGCGTGAGCGAAGACTACACAGGCATTGGTCGAATGCACGCTGTGTAGATGCGCAATTTGCATCTTAGTGACAATTTGCTGCGTGCATTGAGAACGGAGTGGAGTCTGCCGAGAGCGAAGGCGGCGCGCGAACGGACCGTCTTTATATGCTCTGCGAAGGAGAGGTGCCTGTCGAGGACTACACCTAGGTATTTGGCTCGCTTTTCCCAAGGGATCGGCTTGCCGAATATGGTGATGGGTCGGGGGGGGGGCGGTGGGTCGGTGACGCGGCTTCGAATAGAGAACCGCTTGACTCTTATCGGGATTAACTTCTATTCTCCACTTCCTAAACCAAGCAGCGAGCTTATTGACTGCGGTTTGGAGGGTGTGAAACATCTGGACTAGGCTGCGGCCGGTGTAGAAAATGGCTGTGTCATCTGCGAACAGAGCCAGCTGGGCCTTTTTATTTTTAGGGATGTCGCTAGTGAACAGCGTGAAAATGAGTGGGGCTAGCACAGAGCCCTGGGGGACTCCTGCTCGGATGGGGTGTGGGGAGGATATTGCTCCTTCAACTTTGTAGCGGAAAGTACGGTTCGACAAAAAGTCTCGTAGGATGAGCACGAGGCGGTCAGGCACACCGAGTTTGTATAGCTTATATAATAAGCCGTTGTGCCAGACTTTGTCAAACGCTTTCGCTATATCGAAATATATTGCACCTGTCATATTTCCATGTAGGAATCCTGCGTGGATATGTTCGGTGATACGGTGGACTTGCTGTACGCAAGAATGTTGGGTTCGAAAACCAAATTGTTCATTGGGAATGAGGCCCTTTGTTTCGGCATAGTCTCTAAGACGCTTATAAATAAGCCTCTCATAGACCTTACCTAGGACATTGAGCAGACTGATGGGGCGGTAACTCGAAGGTTCGGATTTGGGCTTGCCGGGCTTGGGAATGCCAATTACTGTGGGTCCTTTCCACGATTGTGGGAAAATGTTGTTGTTCATGGCACCCTTGAAGATGGTGACCAGAAGCATTATTAATTGGGCAGGGAATAGCTGAATCACTATTGGTGATTCCGTCTGAACCAGGGGCTTTTCTAAGTTTGAGACCCTTTATGATGTCCTGTACTTCTTCTGGAGTGACAGGAGGTCTGTTTACATTTATGTCAGCTATCGATTTATATAAGTTCCAGGATCGCCACCACTTTGGAAAAAAAAAAAAAATGGCGGACGGTAGGTATGCCATCGACCTTCAAATCTCTTTCTAATAAAAATACCTAATAATATTTTTCTTGAGCACGAAATCAAATCGCAACAGGACACAGCAGTCAATAAAAAAAAAACAATAATCAGAAGGCTTAGTGATGGATTCTTCTGAGTTATGTAGAGCTCCTACGCGTAGGTAGGACTCACCTGCGGGTAGCGAGGCGCGCGCGCGGGGTAGCTGCCGCCGCCCCACTGCCCCACCACGACGCCGGCGATCTCCAGGCGCGCGCCGCGGCCGCGCCCGCGCGCCCAGCCGCCCAGCGAGCCGCCAACCACGCCCGCCACCAGCGGCAGCGGCGGCATCGCGAACTCCACCTCCAGGCCCTCCAGGATCGCTTTGCGCATACGCTCCACCTATACACAGACGGACAGACCAATGAATTCAATTACTGAAATGCATACATCATTAGTTTACGCCAGCAGCTTCGTTCTCGTGCATTATTCCAAAACGAAAAGTAGCTAATGTCACTTTTCAGGCTATAAACTATCTCTATGCAGTAAAATCGGCCTTATGAAGGCCTTTTGACCTATTTAGCATTAATATTAATCAAATAAAAATACTTAATTAGCTGAATCATAAAGTGCAGATATTTTTGGAACGAAGTTCCATAAGAGCGGCTTGTGGTCAGTCACCCACTCAAAATCTAAAATATTTAGGTAATTTTAGACTTTTCTCAAGAAATATGATATATGTATCTCATTAGGCCCTTCCATTACACAAGCTTTGCCACAGATTAACCGTTTAAAGGATTACTTGATATAAATGAGTTGACTGGTAGAAAATAGTCACATAAGAAAAAACCGTTATGCCCCCTTTTCTTATTTACGGTTTTTTTGTTTTTTTCTTAGAGACAGATAAAGAGAGAATGTAGCATGTATGCTACATTCTCTCTTTATCTGTCTCTTTCTGTTATATAATGTGGGTGTGCGTGTGCCATTCAAATGTATAGTTCTGGAGCTAACGCATGTTTATTAATTACGCGCAATACAGTATTTACGGCAGACCAGCGACCGTTTCACAGAATGCTCATTGTAGTTTGCTCCGGAACCTGAAAAATTCGTCGATCCGTGACCCGTTACTCCATAGCTGCGTGGAAGGACAAAATCAAGTCAACACACTACATTTATATCAATAAGCTTTTGCCTGCGGCTTCGCACGTGTGGTGGTCGGATGGAAATAATTCCTCGGGAACGTACTACCGGGAATAAAGTATCGTATGTCCTAACCCAGGCCATGGTCTATCAGATTGATAAACATCCAAATCTGTTCATAGTTACTTTCGGATTTATGATAGAACTATAGAAGATGTACCGACTAGTCGGGAAAGCCGACTATTCGGTTCTGTAACATTAATAATATTTTTATTCATTCTCAATTGAAATAAAGGGTGTATAAACCCATCACGTAGCCGTTATCTACGCATTCTGTACATCATCAACATTGAGTAAAAACTATTGATTTTTATTTTTAGGGTGAAAAATTTTACGGTTTTCGGATTTTTTCATTTACTTGTGCGTGCATTGACATTGCTTTTTAGGGTTCCGTACCCAAAGGGTAAAAACGGGACCCTATTACTAAGACTTCGCTGTCTGTCCGTCTGTCCGTCTGTCTGTCTGTCTGTCACCAGGCTGTATCTCAAGAACCGCGATAGCTAGACAGTTGAAATTTTCACAAATTATGTATTTCTGTTGCCGCTATAACAACAAATACTAAAAACAAAATAAATTAAATATTTAAGGGGGGCTCCCATACAACAAACGCGATTTTTTTGCCCCTTTTTGCTCGATATCAAAAATGGCAACAGGTAGGCACTTGTAATATTCACAAAATACTCAGTTGTATTTTAACTTTAATAATAAATAATAAAATTAAAATAAAATAAATATTTAAGGGGGGCTCCCATACAACAAACATGGTTTTTTTGGCGTTTTTGCCTTGTGGTACGGAACCCTTCGTGTGCGAGTCCGACTCGCACTTGGCCAGTTTTTTGATTTGACATTGCTTCTTTGCCAAAGGACCATGGGCACTTTTGAATGAACACTGGGCCCACTTTTCAAAGATGTGCAACAGTGATGAAACCTGTGTCATATGACAGCTCTTGGCGTGTACTTTATTTCATTCTATGGCAGCTAAGTTCAAATCCAGCGCGCAAATGGTTTTTTTATGCGTTGTTTAAAAATGTTCAACATTGCTCAACAGTGATGAAAGCTATGTCATGTGACAGCTCTTGGCGTGTACTTTATTTCATTCTATGGCAGCTAAGTTCAAATTCAGCGCGAAAATAGTTATTTTTTGCGTTTTTTAAAAATGTTCAACATTGTGCAACAGTGATGAAAGCTATGTCATATGACAGCTCTTGGCGTGTACTTTATTTCATTCTACGGCAGCTAAGTTCAAATCCAGCGCGAAAATGTTTTTTTTTTTGCGTTGTTTAAAAATGTTCAACATTGTCCAACAGTGATGAAAGCTATGTCATATGACAGCTCTTGGCGTGTACTTTATTTCATTCTATGGCAGCTAAGTTCAAATCCAGCGCGAAAATGTTTTTTTTTTGCGTTGTTTAAAAACGTTCAACATTGTCCAACAGTGATGAATTATATGTCATATGAAATCTCTTAAGGTGTACTTTATTTCATTCTATGGCAGCTAAGTTCAAATCCAGCCCAAAAATGTTTTTTTTTTGCGTTTTAAAAAATGTTCAACATTGTGCAACAGTGATGAAACATATGTCATATGACAGCTCTTGGCGTGTACATTATATGGCAGCTAAGTTCAATTCCAGCGCAAAAATGGTTCTTTTTGGGTTTTAAAAACAAAAATGTATTACACCAATAGGTAGGTACGTACGTACCTCGATCTCTGAACATATCATTCTGCTGAACATATTCAGCAAACTGTGGACTAATCGCAGGTAGATCATCTCCTAAAATAAGGGTTCGTGTCCGCAAAACACGCGAGCGCATACACATAATACAGCAATCTAGCTGCCATTGCAAATAGTCCATTTCAATTAGGGGTTGATTTTTCAATCAACCGATAATTTTCATTCGTGAAAAATAGTTGACATCTGGCAGTTTTTGTATAATATAATATAATTCATCACTGTTGAACAATGTTGAACATTTTTAAAAAACGCATAAAAAACCCTTTTCGCGCTGGATTTGGACATAGCTGCCATAGAATGAAATAAAGTACACTTTAAGAGCTTTCATATGAAATGTAATTCATCAACTTTTGAACGGTGATGAACATTTTTTAAAAACGCAAAACAATAATCAATTTCGCGCTGGATTTGAACTTAGCTGCCATAGAATGATATAAAGTATACTTTAAGAGCTTTCATATGAAATGTAATTTATCACTGTTGAACGATGATGAACATTTTAAAAAAACGCAAAAAATAATCAATTTCGCGCTGGATTTGAACTTAGCTGCCATAGAATGAATTAAAGTACACTTCAAGAGCTTTCATATGACATATAACTCTTCACTGCTGAACAAAGTTGAACATTTTTTTAAAAACGCATAAAACACCGTTTTCGCGCTCGATTTGAACTTAGCTGCCATAGAATGAAATAAAGTACATGATAAGAGCTTTCATATGATATATAACTCATCACTGTTGAACAATGTTGAAAAAGTGGGCCCAAAATGACGCATTTAAAAACGCATAAAACACCGTCTTCGCGCTGGATTTCAACTTCGCTGCCATAGAATGAAATAAAGTACACTTTGAGAGCTTTCATATGACATATATCTCATTATTGTTGAACAAAGTTAAACATTTTTATATAAACGCATAAAACACCGTTTTCGCGCTCGATTTGAACTTAGCTGTCGTAGAATGAAATTAAGTACACTTTAAGAGCTTTCATATGACATAATTCATCACTGTTGAACAAAGTTAAACATTTTTAAATAAACGCATAAAACACCGTTTTCGCGCTCGATTTGAACTTAGCTGCCATAGAATGAAATAAAGTAAATGTTAAGAGCTTTCATGTGACATATAATTCATCACTGTTGAACAATGTTGAAAAAGTGGGCCCAGCATGACGCATTTAAAAAACGCATAAAAAAACGTTTTCGCGCTGGATTTGAACTTAGCTGCCATAGAATGAAAAAAAGTACACTTTAAGAGCTTTCATATGACATATAATTCATCACTGTTAAACAAAGTTAAACATTTTTAAATAAACGCATAAAACACCGTTTTCGCGCTCGATTTGAACTTAGCTGCCATAGAATGAAATAAAGTAAATGTTAAGAGCTTTCATGTGACATATAATTCATCACTGTTGAACAATGTTGAAAAAGTGGTCCCAGCATGACGCATTTAAAAAACGCATAAAAAACCGTTTTCGCGCTGGATTTGAACTTAGCTGCCATAGAATGAAATAAAGTACACTTCAAGAGCTTTCATATGACATATAATTCATCACTGTTGAAAAAAGTTAAACATTTTTAAATAAACGCATAAAACACCGTTTTCGCGCTCGATTTGAACTTAGCTGTCATAGAATGAAATAAAGTACATATTAAGAGCTTTCATATGTCATATAACTCATCACTGTTGAACAAAGTTGAACATTTTTTTTTAAACGCATAAAACACCGTTTTCGCGCTCGATTTGAACTTAGCTGCCATAGAATGAAATAAAGTACATGTTAAGAGCTTTCATATGACATATAACTCATCACTGTTGAACAATGTTGAAAAAGTGGGCCCAAAATGACGCATACAAAAACGCATAAAACACCGTTTTCGCGCCCGATTTGAACTTAGCTGCCATAGAATGAAATAAAGTACATGTTAAGAGCTTTCATATGACATATAACTCATCACTGTTGAACAAAAACATAATACTTGTGGGCGATATTAACATTAACATTGCTTCCGGGAAATCCGATACCCATGTACATAATTATCTGAATATTTGCTCATTTCATGGACTATTGCCAGCTCACTATCACCCCACGCATCAGAGCGGCTCATGCTTAGACCATATCATTCTAAAATCGAACAATCCATCCAAAACATTGGTTACTAATTCTTCGCTTACCGATCACCAAGCTGTTTTACTAACATTACAATTAAGTTCACCTAGAATAAATTGCATGCGTAGCTACACTAAAGTGAATATGACAAACCTCGAAAATGACATACGCGGTATTAATTTTGACCTAGTTTATAATTCAAACGATGCAAATAGTTCTTTAAAGTATTTCATAACTTCGCTACAACTTGCAATAAGGAAAAACACATTTACTAAAACATTGCCCAGAAAGTATAGTTGTATTAAACCCTGGATTACACCCGGCCTCGTTCGTTGTATAAGACATAGAAACAAACTTCACCTAAAATTGAAACGTGCACCTGATAACGACATACTTTCTGTTACATATAAAAGGTATCGTAACTTCTGTAATAATCTTTTGAAAAAACTCAAAAATCAGTATGATAAAAATGAATTACAGAAGGCGGGGAAAAATAGTAAACTTGTTTGGAAATTTATAAAAACTAACACATTTAGATCAAAAAATCCCGAACATCCGCTTGATTTACTATGTACAGAGATAAATCCATCAGAAGCAGTGAATAAAGTAAACAATTTTTTTGCTAATGTTGGAAAAAATATTGGCTGAAAAATCTATACATTCTATCAATTTTTCCCCTCAAAACCCGACTACGGCATCCTGTACAATAAATTCTTTTGTTTTACTAGATACCGACGTTAACGAAGTTGTAAGATTAATAGACGGGTTAAAGGATGCATGTGCTACTGGGTGGGATGACATACCCAATAATATACTTAAAAGATTTAGATACCTACTTGCCCCTCCATTAACCCACATTTTTCAGCTATGTTTATCTCAAGGAATATTCCCCAAACTGCTAAAAAAAGCTGTGGTCACACCTGTATTCAAGTCTGGAGACAAAAACTGTGTGAACAACTACAGACCCATTTCAGTGCTAACAGGCCTCTCAAAAATCTTGGAAAAAATCATTAACAGTAGATTGATAAAATATTTGGAAGATAACAGACTACTTTCAGATAATCAATTTGGTTTTAGGCCTAATAGATCAACTAGCCAAGCAGTACACAAATTAACTAATTATATTACTACCGATCTAGATTCTGGTATGCACACAATTGGGATCTTTCTAGACCTTGCCAAGGCCTTCGACACTATTTCATGTACTTTACTTTTGCACAAGCTTGAAACACTTGGGATAAGAGGAACACAACATCTACTTTTTGCGGATTATCTCAGCGATCGTCACCAGTGTGTAAAAATAGGTCAGTGTACAAGTTCTGAACTTAAAAATAGTTGTTTTGGAATTCCACAAGGCAGCATTTTGGGCCCCACGTTATTTTTAATCTACATAAATGAACTGTGCAGCCTGCCACTCCAAAATGGAGTCATAACGTCTTATGCGGATGACACTGCCCTATTTTTCTCGGCTAAATCAAGAGCGGAAGTCTATGAATATGCTCAAAATGGTTTTAACATTGTCTCTAATTGGCTCCATAATAATCTCCTAACATTAAACGCAGATAAAACAAAATACATTTTATTTACAATGAGAAATACTAACATACCGCTTACTAATCTGAACATTTACGCACACAATTGTAGCACGTACGCTGTCGCTGACACTGCATGTTCTTGTCCCACTTTAGCTAAGGCCGACCATTTGAAATACCTAGGTGTCACTATTGACTCCAATCTAAATTTCCGTAAACATATCGATTTACTTTGTACCAGAGTGCGCAAATTAATATATGTTTTTAAGAACTTACGGAACATAGCCGACTTTAAATTAATTAAACAGGTTTATTTAGCTTTGTGTCAATCCATACTTACCTATTGCATAACTTCCTGGGGGGGTGCTGCAAAAACAATTTTACTCCCTCTAGAGCGCGCCCAAAGAGCAATTCTAAAGGTTGCTACCTTTCGCCCATTTAGGTTTCCTACGCACCAACTCTACAAAGCATGTAATGTACTAACAGTAAGGCAACTATTCATTCTAAGCATAGTACAACACCAGCACACTGCACTTCCTTTTGTCCCAGTACCTTCCGACAAGAGAAGGAAAGACTTGGTTTGCATAAAGCCTCAAACCAGACATGCGTTTGCTAATCGTTTTTATGTATTCTTAGGACCTTTCCTGTATAATAGACTGAACAAGTTATTAAGCTTCTATAGCGTAAGCTATAAAAAATGTAGTACAATGTTATCAGAATACTTAGCGTTACTCAATTACACAGACACAGAAAAACTTCTAGAAATTTTGTCATGATCATAATTTGTTTCTCTTGTAAGTATTTACTTTTGTATGTTTACATAGACTTAGTATTAGGTAGTAATGTACAAATGTGCTTTTTCTCATAATTTTTATTTAATTATTTTTATATCAGTTTTATTTAAACATTACCGCTCCAATTAAATAGAAATGTAAGGGGATTGCCTGAAACACAGGTTTGTATAAACCTAGTTCGGGTAGGTCGCTACCTAAAACTCTAATTCCGAACCATCACTACTTGCACTTGTAATAAAAAAATAAATATTTTAGTTTTACTTTAGTTTTAGGCACTATAACTAATTGTACGGAAAATTTTCTAATCTTGGCTAAATGTACACCTTTTGTAAACGTTTTTATTAAATAAATTATTATTAATTATATTATTATTATTATAAAATTATTACAAAGTTGAACATTTTAAAAAAACGCATAAAACACCGTTTTCGCGCTCGATTTGAACTTAGCTGCCATAGAATGAAATAAAGTACATGTTAAGAGCTTTCATATGACATATAATTCATCACTGTTGAACAATGTTGAAAAAGTGGGCCCAAAATGACGCATGGTCCTTTCATGATTCTAGGTCAACGGGAAGTACCCTATAAATTTTGATTCCCTTGAGTGTCGAAATATACGTTATTTGCGGCATAAACGGCCGTATTTTTTTTTTACGTTAATTTAGAAGTTTGATTTTTTTTCACAGCTTCAAGGGATTGTAGACCCGAGTATATGGCTTTAATTTCAACTCGACATCTCTACGCGTTCCCGAGATAAGGGGTCTTGACAGACAGACAGGCGGACAACAAAGTGATCCTATAATGGTTCCGTTTTTTCCTTTTGAGGTGCGGAACCCTAAAAACAGTCGGAAAATATTGTAATTCATATAACTCTATATATGTGTGGTAATAATTTGTAACAAAGTTCATACTACCGCATCACTAAACCATAGACAATTTCGTGCAGCTATTGTTGTGTGCCATTATGGCAAATTTGAAAAATATTGTCTTCTGTAGTAGACTCTTCCTTCCTTCCTTAGATCAAAATTAATTAGTTTTGGAACCACCGGACTACCTTTCGGTGGAGTCCGAATAATATGATCAGCTAGACCGGTCACTGCAGCCAACTCGAAGTCGGCCAAATCGGGTCATCTCTAATTTACACTATTTTAGTATGGATAGTAGGATTTTATTCGAAGTAACGGACCTTGACCACAGTATCCAGGTGGTTGTCGCAGAGCTGAGCGAGGTGTTTGCAGTGGTTGGCGCGGTGCAGGTTGCGCTGCAGCAGCTTGCCGTCGAAGTACAGCCACGGTGCCGCCACGAGCCACGGCACGGGCGCGCCGCACGAGTCGTTAGCTAGCAGAGCTGCTTCAGCTCCCGCCATCACTAGTGCACCCAGTTGCACGCCACGGGAGTTTATACCGTTCACCTAAAATATTAAATACATTATTCGCTTCACATTACAGCGGTGATCAATAAATGCCGACACACATATAAGCGGTGCAATGTCACAACGCAAAAGTTACGGGTATTCTCAAGTAACTCTTTGGGCGACCCTGATGTGCCGATATATGTGTCGTGACGTCGCAACGCTTTTATGTTAGCCAGTATAAAATTATAAAACGTTACTGACACTTTTCACACTTACGGTCATTTCTTGCAAATGAAGTGCATTCATGAGATCATTTGAGAAAGCTGTAGCCAAAAAGGCATCCAACTCCTGTCGCCTCAAAATTTGAATTTGAGACGTCATTATAAATCTGTAAATCGTAGATTAAATTTTAAAACATTTTTAACTGTTCTGACAAGAGAATATCTGTTTTATTGTATACAAAATGATACAAATTAATTAATGCGCAGGTCCTGGTGGGCGAAAGGGCGAGGGGCCCGTGGCTCAATAATAACAGCCGCACAGGTCGATCGATCAGGTATCGATCAGGTCGATTACGCTTGCCGCGGTTGGTCTGTGGATGGGTGACCATCTTTAATACCGAGACCCCTCCGTGCCTCGGAAAGCACGTTAAGCCGTTGGTCCCGGCTGTCATTCGTGGATCTTTGACAGTCATTACGGGTAGTCAGAAGCCCGAAAGTCTGACAACCAGTCTTATCAAGGGGTATCGTATTACCCAGTAACTGGATTGTGAAGGTCAGACAGGCAGTCGCTCCGTGTAAAATACTGGTATTCAGCTGCATCCGGTTAGACTGGAAGCCGACCCCAACATAGTTGGGAAAAGGCTAGGCAGATGATGTCCTGGTGGGCGAAATTAACCGGGCTTCGCTGCCGTGCTGGGAAAGATGCGTTGTAGCCCGGTCACTAATAACGTACTACTGCTCGTGAAATAATGTTGTACTATATTTTTTCTTTCTAGTGTCCAATTGGTACATTTTCCACGTACAGTCTACTGCCACACTGCCACTGTCTTTTCTGGCTCCGTAACGAATCACACATAAACGGACAAAAGTGTTGCAAGTAAAGCCGGTTTCCTAAATTGCGCAATTTCACGGAAAAATACACACGCTTGTTGCACAAACGAATTTCCACTGGATTGCTAATATCATAAAAATAAAAATAGCGCGATATTAACACCGCAGGTGCCAGGTCATCTCCAATTCTGAAGTCTGAACATTAAGAAGTTAGCAATTTGGTGTTAAGTTGCTTGTAAAATGTGTATGCTCATCCATAAAATCACTGAGATTCAATCTTACGTATGACAGCGAGTACTGCTACCTGGAGTACCACTCATATGTTCAAGTTTATACTTGAATCGATTACTTTTCAATTTATACTAAAAGTGCAATATCTTACCTTAACACAGTGGCTAAAATAAGCAAATGTTGCGGTACATAAGATGTATTTAACATCAATGGAGTATCGGAGCGCATGCAAGACAGGAATGCTCTCATACGACGACATTTATCATCTTGAGCAGTTCTGTAACAAGTAAAATAAAAACAACATTTATACCCATTCAATAGTAATGAGTTGTTATAATGCAGAAAAAATATTTAACAATATTCTTTACCTAAGGGCTGATTTTTCAATCAACAGATAATTTTTATTCGTTGAATAAAATTGCCGTCTGACAGAAGAACTGTCAGAAATTCAAAATTGTGCCTCGGATAAAATTATCTGGCGTTTGAAAAATCAGCTCTTAATGACATGAAATTCATTACATTATCTCTGCAGGTTCGTCCATAACGAAGGTCAACTAATGATGAGCAAAATACCTAAAGATATAAGCTCACCCGAACCAAAGCCTTTGCACTGTCGGTACAGGCCAATCTAAAACAATTCCCGGCACAGTTTCAGGAGTCTTTCCAGGGTTCACGCGGGAATATATCCATTCCGATATTTGAACAGTACAAGGGCGATCGATATTCACAGAACTTGTTGAGCCGTCCTCTAAAAAATAAAAACACAAGTACCGTCAAACATCAATGTTTCACAAAATTATTCATTTAACATTGTTAAAATTAGTTTACCTTTGGCTTTTTGTGCCATAAAGCGGTGATGATGCATGTTATACAAAATTGCATACACATTTTGTCTGACAGGTCTAAAGAAATGATGTATAGAAGGTATTTCGCGGTGATTGTCATCCTCCATTAGTACAGGCAGAGTAACTTGACGATGTGTCAAGATCGATAACATTGTAGGATGCATGAGACCGCGAGCGTGGCGCTCGGCACATGTACGTAGTACTTCAGCTGGGGCCGGGGGACAATTGTCTTCATTTGGTAACTGCTTCAAATTCGGGCGGCCCTATAAACATAAAACAACATTTATGTGCGATGTTCCAATTAATTTATTCAATTCAATTAAGGGTGAATTTCTTTATCTAGTTTATGTCTTATCCTGCGAATAATTTGCGAGATTTTTTTTCACACTAAACCTATCAGTCTTCAAAAGTTATTAGCAGAATAAAACATACTCCGTCTTATTACAAAACGAGATCTGATTTTAAACCTAGCCTAAACCTTCGAGCCAGTTACTCTATTTTGAACTTTATTCCGACAAACGTAAAGTTCTTAATGCAAAATTGATAACTTAGACTCAGGTTTAACGTCAGTTTTTGTAATAAGAACTTTAGCTTCGTCGGATTATAGTTCGAAATTTAAAAGTGGCTGGATGGTTTAAACCTGGGTCTAAAGATAAATCTTGTTTTGTAATAAGGCTGTTTAGGTTTAAAAGTTGGTTGAATTAGTTGAAGTAAATAAGTGCCGAGCAGCGTTTATCCTATGTATGGATCCATACACACACACTAAAATCATCTTTGAGGAGCGAAAGGTTCATCCAAAATGTGCGCTAGACAAGCTTAGGGAAACTTTGTAAATCAAATGGGTCACGTGATAAAGTGACTCACCTGACGCAAATGAAAGCTTAATTTATAAACAGTACCACGTTAGTTGTATTTACATTTATCAAACCTAAAAGAGTTCGTCAAGAACACACATAAACATATTTCAGACCTCTTTAGGAGCAGTTTGTGGTTTTTCGTTTTTATCAGCCGGATTGACAGTTTGCTGCTTGGCTGCGCCTGCATCGCCGGAGTCCAGTGATACCGCCGCAAGTCCTTGCTGTATCTCAGTGGGCCTTTCTTCCATGCTAAAGTCCGCGTTAATTGACGCATTTGCTGTTGCCAATTTGTAGTCGTCCAAGCCTTTTTGCTGCAATTTATCGAGTTTGCAGTTTTTCTAACTATCTGAAGTGCTTAGTGTAAATAACAAAGGGGATGTAATATAATACAAAAAGGTGTAGGGAGAATAAAATAAAATGATTAAAAAAATAGGTCACTTGCACTTAGACAATAGTTATTTAAATTTAGAACCAGTGATCATGCAAAAATATCTGACGATATGCCAATGGATGCCAATGTATTGGTGACGATGTAAAAGGCGTGGATGACTATAGCAATTTTATACTTGTTAGAATAAAATATAAACCTCATGCTCAGACGATTCAGTAGCCAGTTTAGATGTGTCTAAGTCTGAAGAAGTTGCCTGTGGGCTAATATCAGCTTTATTTTTTTTGTTATTCTTTGGGCGACGACCTGAAATTAAAAGAAGGTATTTTATTGGGTGCTTTTAAATTTAGTTTAGTTTAAGAAAATGCAACACGACATTAATATTCTCAGGAAAATTTTCTTACCAGATGCAGTTCTGTACTTCAAAAATCCATCTTTTGTACCATTCAAATAATATTGTACAGCTTGTTTCAGTTTGGCAGCTCGGAGATCATTAAGGTCACCAAATACATCAATGCATGCAGCATCTACATCCGATGAAGGCAATTCTCGGACATACTGACAAATGGCTTTTACTAAAGCTTCTGGAGGAACCTGCTGCTGAAAATATTTTACACTCATCATATGCTTCATTTTCGATAATAGTAATGACTACTACGAATAAGTCAATAACTACCTAAAAATAAAAATCCCATTTATTCTAAGCTTCACATATTCTATGGTTTGCGGTATCATGATTCAGAGTTAATAGGAAGAAATATTACAACAAAATCCCGGGAATTCTGACCCAAAGAATAGTGCATGGCGTCGTTTTAGCCTTAGGCTTGGCTTAATAATTTACACTTTTCCATTATACCAAGCATTTTGCCGAAAAATCTAAAATTTTGTTTTCTTTCCACCTAAATCAAGCATCTGCTTGATTTAGGTGGAAAGAAAACAAAATTTTAGGTTTTTCAAAGAGCCATAGTGGCCTTGATGGAGATCCATCAAGGCCACTTTTGGCTCTTAACCTTGTATAAAGTTGGTTAAAATACAAAAATTTGTAACATTCCACGTAAAAGCAAAAATTGCAATAAGAGCTTGTTATTACTGTAGCGGTATGTACAACGCCACATGCGAATTACGCGTTATACTAACGTCACGCAAAATCCTGCATCTCGCAAGCACAGTTTACCGCGTAACTAGCGTAACGTAATATATATACAACGGCCCGACATGAATCATTGGGTAGTTGCCCGCCATGACTCGTCTGGTCGGAGGATCCTCTCTTTTCTATAGAGGATGGGTGAACTTTACACCCTGTTCCTCATACCTCTATATTACTATCAAGAAAAAAAGAGCTTATAATGTGGCAAGGTTTAAAAAGATCACGCACCTTCTTTTGTGTGATACCCAGACGTTTATAGAAATCAACTAGGCTTAGCTCCGAGAGGATGGTCCCACCAAGTAGTGCTGCCATAAGGCATAGCCGGTCCTGAGGCACTTCTAACACTTGTGGTAGCTCATGCACCATGTACTCTTTTGTTTCCAATGATGACTGCAACGAATACACGTACATTAAATAATTTTATTTTTAAATTAAATTTTGACAGTGAAAAAGCTAATGACCAAAATGTATGGAGCAGTTGTTTTTTTTTCTTGGTGACCATTTTTTTTTATAGGTACACTTGAACATTACTCACAAAATAATGTATTATGCCCAGTACAGACTGATGAAACATAACATGATTTAATAAGACACATTGCAACACATTCCCCTATTTATTGTTACATTTCACATTGCATTGCATAAGATTGGACACCTTTCGTGTGACATAACCAATCTGTACAGTACTTTACAATAAATCATAAAAATATGTTCGAGCTGAGTTATATCGGTTTACACAAGGTGATTTTGGAGTTGGCACATCAGGGTTAAATTCGAAACTGGATAGTAGAGCAAAGTGGTCAAAGAAACCAGGACCTGGATTTTGGAGGAAAATAAAACTGCACTTTTTGTTTATTGAAAAAGCTGCTGCCTGAGTCAGGAATCAAGCCTGATTATTTTTTACAAAAACATCAACCTGTATTTTTGCACTTACCGATACTGTAGCTGGTAAGGATCAAATTCGGATTTCGCCCAAGTCCCATCTCAAAAATCACCTGTATAAACTGATAATTATTAACATCACGAAGATCTGTTTTATTTCCACTCACGACTGATTTTTGAGCTTTACCGCCATTCAAAGTTTCGTGTGTTATCCTATTTTGTACTAAATGTATAAAGTTTTGTTATTGGCCGCCGAAAAAAGTAAACGACACCAATTTTGGTCATTGGCATTTAAATAAAAAATTGTGTTTTAAATTGATAGCTTTACATAACACTACTATTGCGCAAAATTCAGCTTAACTAAAAACAAAAGACTACAGTGTACCCTGTCAATTACAGACAGTAAATTATTTTGGTACAGAAAACCCAAATCTTCTCAATCTTACCCTGTATGTAAGCTTCAGTTGTGAAGAGCTAAAGTATCTTGGAGGTTGAAATACTAAGTATTCTCCTGAGCAGCCAACAAGTCCAGCATATGTTTTCTCCCGGCAAAGCCCAACTACTTCTTGACAATGATCATCAGAAGATACCATCTATTGAAAAACAATTTTAAAATTAATATGTATGAAGAGTTAAACAGCAAGTTTAATATCAATTTCTCAAGTTTTCCACTTACTATAGGGATGTTTAGATATCTTAGTGCTGTTCTGAGGCAGGAATGTAGTCCCATTGGCGGTACCCACCATACTTTAGGAGGAGGAGTACCTTTTGTTACAATATGGCGCAGCACCTGCAGATAGATACGACCGGGCTGACCTGCTATACTAGTTTAAGAACACTGCTTAGAATTCTAATAATCAAGAATAGCTTAATAAGCATACTACTTATTCATATAAGTAGTATGCATATTAACCTTTTGACCGCCAGAGTCATGTATAGACGACAAACCAAAATGTGCCCAGCATGCCACGGTTCAACTACATGACAGACTTTAACGCAGAGGGCACGCGTTTTTGATTTTTGACGTGTGGCTGTCAAAAGGTTAAAGGAATAATATGTTTTATTCTGTTAATAGTTAAATTGGCAATAAATAAATCTACTACCTGTTTGATGCATAAATTAAGTGGAAAAAGATTATTCAAATGAATTACAACATGAAAACATTAATATAATCTATTTGTAATGTGAATGTAACAAACACTTTGGGCTGATTTTTCATTCAACAGAAAATAATATTAATATATAATATTATTAAACAGATAATTTTTATTTGTGGAATAAAAATGTCTGACAGATTTTGCATGGAAAAACTGTCAAAAACTCAAAATGATTCCTCGGATAAAATTATCTGGCATTGGAAAAATCAGCCCTTAGAAAAAAAACGCAACAGGAAAATAAAAAAGTCAAGTTAGAATTTCACAAAAAATATTAAAAATCTGTCTAGTACCTAGGCTATAAATAAATTTTTCTGAACTAGCATGGGAGGAAATAATCACTGAATATACATGAAAGTGATTGTGTCAGGAAGCGCTTGGAGAGGCTTCAAAAATGTTTCATTGGACATTGTTTCATGGGCCACCCTATTGTATAGAATAACTTTTTTTGCCCTAATTATTATTTGAAAAATTATCCAAACATGAGTTTTCAAAGTCATCAGATGTAAGGAAAGCCCACAATTAAATCTGAAAGTAGACCTGTCCACAGGGCTGGTTGTGTGAAACATATACACACAACTTATATTTCAGTATTCTCAACCTTTCACCCTGCGTGTGCTTGCTATGATCACTCTGGGGCTCCCTGTCATATAGCTACCCTATCTAATATGTAAATAATCAAAAGTGTCAAAGAATCAAGTAATACATTATCAATTATTTGAAAGCAGATTTTGGTTTTGTATAAAATATTATTAGGGTATTGATGAAATATTAAATTTCTATTGGGAGAAAAAAAAATGCTACAAATTCATTAAATTTAGGTAATTTATTCACAAATAGATCACCTACCCGCCAAAAAATAATTAAATAAGGAATCTTTAGTTTTGTTATTATTATGTTTAATCACTTATTTCTGAGATTGCTGGTAAACCTATAATTGGCGACTGTGTAAGACTGAGATTTTTGTGATCTATAGTACTTAAAATAAATTATACATAGAAGCAACACTAACTTTCCTTTATAATAAAGATTTGTAGCTTATCAGCAAGCCTTTCACTTGCTGCAAAACTACAGACTGATTGGTTTTTGGTTGAGAAATAAGAAATTAATCAGCCTAATCAGGCTGATATATTTTTTTTAATTAAAGATTTTGTTTAGCAAAAACTTTCAGCACACTTCATCAGTGGAAGCTCATCTATCTTCTTATTTCTTACTTTAGTGTTCATCCAAAGTCAGATAGCCCCACTGGGCCAACAAAGCCAATATAGCAGGAAATCTAATATTAAGAAGAATACAATTGACAGATTGAATACTTACAGAATTGACCCTCTGGCGATGTGTAGCTTGAGTTTGAATCCAATGTTGTGGCAATGCAGGTGGAGTAGGATGTGCACCATTAAAACAGACACATAATGCAACTTGATGTTCAGCAAGAGCCTGTGCAAGTGTGGTTAGAAATTGGACACAGCGTGCCCACTGGCCACCACATGCCCAATCTGTAAAGACAGTCTAGTGTTAACATTTATTTTTGCTTTGATTTATGTAGGTACCGTGTTAGACAATTTAGAAATAACTGAGAAGGCTAGTGTAAATATTTATTTTGGTAGTAGATTTTAGGAAACCTTTGGGTGTACAATTTTTATTAAATATTTTCGATACTACGACAATGGGAAACCATATATTTTTAGCATAAATAAACATTTACCTGAGAAGTATCCTCCGTATAGGCGATCTAAACATCCTTCCGCGTCGAGAACCAATCGGAACCCGCCGGCATGGTTTCTAGCTATTCGAAATAAATCAACTCCCACACCCTCGTTTTCTAAAAACGTTTGAAGATCTTGTATACCCATTGCTTCAAATAAACGATGTAATTATTCGGTCGAACACGTTCGTCAGGATGAATTAGTAGCCTGGAAAAGGAAAAATAAATATGACGGTAAGCAGTAGGTCGATAGTTTTCACAAATCAGGTAACTTATCACACTTTATAATTACGATATGATATGACTAAATGTTCATTAATTAAGCACAATCCGGTGAAATTTCCTTCTTTTTAGGTCTTTCAGTGAAGACTATTGAGATACGAAAGTTACCGGCACGTAGTTGGCGAAGGTCAAATTTGTTAAGATCAATTGTAATTCTACCTGAAAACATTTTACACTAATAGAAACTAGAGAAACAATGGAAATAAGAAAAAACTGTCCTACCTTATTATAAAACCATACCAACAGAGGATTACGATAGGCGTAAGTTAAAAACGGAAGCCATTTGTAATTTTTTTTTTACGATACGAATGTCACTTCGGTACAAACGATTTACCAAGTGTAGTGTACGACAAGCCAGAAAACCTGAAAAAACAAAAGTGATTTCTAATAGATTTAATTTTAAGTCGATGGTTTACTTGGTTTATCCGGTTAGACTTGAAGCCGACCCCAACATAGTTGGGAAAAGGCTAGGCAGATTAATGACTAGGCTGGTTTACTTGGTTTAGTAACAATTTTTTGGGAGAAAATATTCTAAGTTCGTATAACTGGTCAGTTTTCATCAGTTTTTAACAATTCGCCCGTTTCATTGATTAGTCAGTTGGGATGTACTCTAATTACACTTAATCGACTAATTGTCATAATTGTAATAATATTTCGATTTATTTTATACATTTTATGCCCTGTATCTTGCATCTGTCAACTTGTCAATTTGTTAGTCTGTGGTCAAGGAGTATATGTGTTCTGTGTCTGTGGTGCTATATGGAATAAATTTGTATTGGATGGTTTGCTTTTTGCACTGGGGCGTTGTAAATCAAAACCAGGAAATTAAAATAATTCTATGAAAAGATGGGAAATTAGCATGGGATGTTTGCTACATGCTGGAGCGAATAAAATTTAACCCGAAAGCAATTGTTGAATCCAAGATGTTTTAGAGTTGTTGTTACAGTACCCTAATCAGTATTCAGTATTTGGCATTTTGAATTGATTTCAAAGAATATTCTATTGCTAAAACTAAGTAATGCCGGAGCAAAGTAATGATTATCGTGTTGTAGTTTTTGGTGCGGGTGGTGTTGGCAAAAGTTCTCTAGTGCTTCGATTTGTAAAGGGAACATTCAGAGAATCTTACATACCTACCATCGAGGATACCTATAGACAGGTAACATTATTATTATGTTTGTTACTTTTACGTATTTAATTTGTATGTACGTTTCCCACGACCATTGAATATGAAACAAGCAGATTGCCTTGTATCTGTGGAAGAATTTCAGGAAGTCTTGCAGTGCTATTGTTATGAAAAGGAGATTTATTTGCAGCATATCTGCATCTTTGCCTTGTTATGGCGATTGTTTGTTAACACATTGAAGAACACTGAACGAGACAATAGAAGTTTTATTGTTATTACATTGAGGGGCTTTAAGTGCAAAGTTGTGAGTACTGGCCACATCACTGTCGCAAATACTCGATGACATGTTTCATGTTCTATATTAGTTGCTGTCACATATATTGTATTGTCAACACGTATTGAATAAATCGCTATTATAAAATATGTCTTTCCACGTGAATTAACTCTAACAAGTGGTAGCAGAGCGTGGTTGGCGAAAAATACGTCGACACTATATAAATACGCAAAAATGGCATCGACGAGTTATCGAAATATAGAACCGCTAACAAAGTCGAACTATGACACATGGTGCCTACAAGCGCAAGCTGTTCTAATTAAAAACGATTATTGGGACATCGTAAGCGGCGAAAAAGTGTTGTCGCCAGATGCGGATGCGGCGGTAAAATCGGCATTTATCAAGGAAGACTTAAAGGCAAGAGCTGAAATATTTCTTCTCCTGTCACCGTCAGAACTGAAACAATTAAAGATTTGCACGTCAGCTAAAGCCGTATGGGACAAACTAAAAACAATTTATCAAAGCACTGGGCCCGCAAGAAAGGCAACTTTATTGAAACAATTAGTTTTAAAGCGAATGTCAAATGACGAAGATATCCGTGACCATATAAATAACTATATGGATATTGTGGATAAGCTCGCCGACATGGATATAAAAATTCCTCCAGAACTGCTAAGTATAATGCTGTTGTATAGTTTGCCAGCAACATTTGAAAATTTTCGGATCGCTATTGAGTCACGAGATACATTACCAAATCCTGACGAGCTAAAAGTAAAAATTGTTGAAGAATACCAGGCCAGAAATGTTAGTGAACAGCCAGGAAGCTCCGAAGCCTATCTCCTCAAGAGAAATAAAATGAAGCCATTCTGCAAAACATGCAAGAAGAAGGGCCACACTACAGAAGCATGTTGGAGCAACAAGAAGAAAAGCACAAATGAAAAAGCAAGCGGACATCTAAACTTCAACGTCTGTCTGAATACCGCAAATCTAAACATCAAAGAAAATGCATGGTGTCTTGATAGCGGATGCTCTTCTCACATGTGCGGAAACAAAGCCAGATTCTCGACACTAAGCTCAGAAAGTGGTACCTTGAAATTAGCGTCAAACAAATATACAACCCAAATAGAAGGCAAGGGAAGAGTTACAGTAACCGCAGAAAACGAAGGTTGCAACTTTAATGATACCTTATACATTCCGGATATTTCGGTGAACCTCCTGTCTGTAAGCAAAATAACAGATAGAGGAAACAAAGTCGTTTTCGAAAAAGATCAAGCATACATCGTAAACAAAAACGGCGAAGCGACTCTGACAGCACAACGGAAAAATGGACTGTACTACCTTGAGTTTGACAAGAAAGAGACTTCAAACTACATACCAAAAGAAGAAAAAGGTAACATCATGGAATGGCATCGTAAACTTGGCCATATAAATGAAAAGGACTTGATCAAGATGGCGAAGAATGACCTAATGTACGGATTAGACCTGAACAACGAAGAATTGAAAACATGCGAAACCTGCATCAAAGGCAAGCTCTCAAGATTACCTTTTATAAAACATGATGAACTCTACACGACGCAAGAGCTGGAGATAATTCACAGCGACGTCTGTGGACCTTTTGAGTGTGAGACACTAGCAGGCTCAAGATACTACGTCATATTTATAGATGATTTCACACGATATTGTCACGTCTATTTCATAAAAAAGAAAAGTGATGTCCTCAACACTTTCAAACAATATAAAAATGAAGTCAAGACGTTCCACAACAAAAGAATAAAACACCTGCAGTCAGACAACGGAACTGAGTATCGTAACAAGGAATTTGACGATTTCCTTAAACTGCATGGCATCCAAAGAAGATTGACCACAATTTACACACCACAACAAAATGGAATCAGTGAGAGAAAGAATAGATCTTTATTAGAAAAAGCCAGATGCCTGTTGATCGAAGCTAACGCCCCTAAAAAGCTCTGGGCGGAAGCAGTAGCTACGGCAAACTATCTCATAAACCGTAGCCCTTCAAAAGCATTAAACGGCGACATTCCATTCACGAAGTGGTTAGGCCGAACCCCATCTGGAAATCACCTCCACGTTTTTGGCAGGAAAACCTTCGTTCTGAAAAAGAAAAGACAAGGAAAAATGACAAATAAAACGAAGGAGGGTGTATTCATGGGTTATTCGATATCTTCAAAGGGCTATAGAGTATACATACCTGAAAAAGATGACGTGGTGACGAGCAGAGACATCAAGGTTATAGACAAGATGTATTTCGGGAAAAAAGACACGAACTATGAAAACCTTGTAAAAGAAGAGGAACCTCGCACGAACATACCTGAAAAAGAAAATTTAAAGAAAGATAAACACAGACAGGAAATAGAAATTGAATACAGAAAACAGAAAAATGATATACCTTTACAAATTCCGGACAGTCCAATTGACGACGCCGATGAAATCGAATCATTTGACGACGCATCTGAGACTGTAGAAGTACCTGAAAATGGGAGGCCTCAAAGAGAACGGCACCCACCAGCATGGACAAAAGATTTTATATTAGGAGATTCTGAAGAGAACCATTTACTCATGGAAATATCTCACCTGTCTGATGAAAATGAAAACGATGAGTATTGGCACGAGGCCATTAAATCTGAAATAAGAGCACACGTTAAAAACGGGACGTGGAAAATAGAAAAGAAAAGCAATAACATGAAGGTTGTAGACTATAAGATGGTTTTACGTAATAAAATTGGACCTGATGATAGCGTCACAAGAAAAGCCAGACTCGTAGCACGGGGCTTCACCCAGCGACCAGGGATTGACTTTAATGAGACTTACGCTCCCGTTGCTAAACTAAGCTCGATCAGATCAGTCGTCGGCATAGCCGTAGAAGAGGGATTACAATTGAACCAAATGGACGTAACAACTGCGTACCTAAACGGCGAATTGGAAGAAAAGATAGTCATGAAATACCCCGACTACTTAGAAGAATACTTGACTGAAATCATGGTCGATGAAAGTACAAAAGAGGACTTAACCATCTACAACAAAACTAAAGAGATGCTAAAAGACATTAAGTGCAACCCAAAAGAAAAGGTTTGCGGTCTTATCAAAGCTCTCTACGGACTCAAGCAGGCAGGGAGGCAATGGTACATCAAACTCGACAAAGAATTGAAACACATAGGGTTTCGAGCATCAGAAGCTGACCCATGTATATACATTCTGGAGAAAAGAGGAGCCAAAATTTTATTAGCGATTTATGTCGACGATTTGTTAATTGCCTACTCGTGTCCGAAAACATTAAAAATAGTTAAAGACCTGCTAAATTCAAAATTCGAATTAAAAGACTTGGGAAAACCGAAACGGCTGATTGGCATAGATGTATCGTACAATGGAGATGATATAAAATTAAATCAACATAAATTCATTGAAGATACGCTAAAGAAGTTCAAAATGGAAGACTGTAAAACAGTTTCAACGCCCATGGAGCCTGGACTAAAATTAGAAAAGAGAGACAAAAATACCAATCAGCATATCCCATACAAGAACCTAATAGGAACACTCATGTATTTGGCCGTAGCAACTCGCCCAGACATCATGTTTGCTATTAGTTACCTATCACAGTTTAATGACTGCTATACGGAAGAGCACTTCAAGTGTGCCAAAAGAGTGCTCCGGTACCTAAAAGCCACCAAAACCATGGGCTTAACATTCACGAAAACAGGGAAAGACCTGTATGGAATGGCAGATGCAGATTGGGGCGCCTGCAAGCTAGACAGAAAGTCTTTTTCGGGCTACTGTTTTAAATATGCTGGAACGACTATAAGTTGGATGTCGAAAAAACAAAAGAGCATCGCTTTATCGACAGCCGAGTCAGAGTACGTAGCTATAACCGAAGCTGCAAAAGAAGCTATCCACTTGAAGAACTTCTTTAACGACTTGGGAGCTAACTACGAACGCATAGTTATCTTGAATGATAATCAAGCAGCTATCAAACTCAGTAAAAATCAAATGGTGACTTCAAAATCGAAACACATTGATTTGAAAATGCACTTCATAAGGAACTGTATCCAAGAAGGAGCATTAGAACTGAAATATCTGCGAACCGAAGATATGGAAGCAGACTTGCTGACCAAGGCTCTAGCTGGTCCGCGAGTGATGAGGTTGCGCAGCAGCCTAGGGCTCTCCTGATAATCGCGATAGTGCCGTGAAGAGGAGTGTGAGTACTGGCCACATCACTGTCGCAAATACTCGATGACATGTTTCATGTTCTATATTAGTTGCTGTCACATATATTGTATTGTCAACACGTATTGAATAAATCGCTATTATAAAATATGTCTTTCCACGTGAATTAACTCTAACAAAAGTGTTAAAAACAAACTGGCTGTAATAGTTTCTTTTTACCGACTTCACTAAAAGGAGGAGGTACTATGTTCGGATGTTTGTATGTTTTTTTTTTTTTTTTTTTTTTTTTGTATGTTTGTTCATCGATTACTCCGCCAATTGTCGACGGATTTTCAAAATTCTTTTTTTGTTCGAAAGTAGATAGTTCTGAGGTGGTCCCATTGTCACTAAGTTAGGATCTGATGATGGGATCTTAGAGAAATCGAGAGCAACCCTCAAATTTTATAGGCTCACTTATTGTTTTTCGCATATTTTATGAAGTATCTTGTGTATTTGCGTACGGTTGTCACCATCTCAGGAAGCTGGGCTGATGATGGAAGGTTCAACTCCTTAACAGTAAGAACTTACTCGAACAGGCAAGGACTGTTTTAGTAAATTGTTTTGACGTTTGATAGGGCATTTGCCACATTTGGTCTCATGATCATCAAGTTATGACCTGATGCTGCAATTAGGATAGTCTGCAGAGTACCTAACTCCTCGACAACTAACAGCAGGTATATCGTGTTTAGGCTCATTGAAAAGGGCTCGATGTGTGGATAAACGTACTGTTCATGACGAACGCCGAAGTACATAGAGACCTGATGCTGAAGCCAGTCGAGCATCAGAAAAAGTACAAACCTTGAAATTACAGCACCGTAGTCGTGTTTGGGCTCATTTTAAACAGCACTAAATTTTAAGTTCAATGCAATGTTGACATAAGTCTGGCCTGATGCTGCAGCCAGGATTATCAGCACCTAGTCTAAAAACTAATAAATACTTCTTAAAGTGAAATACTTTTGCGAGTTTTTCTTCTGTATAATTATCCTAACAAAGGTTGCCGGTAGTGGCTAGATGAGAGAAGCGGAGGATCGCGAACGTTGGCGCAAACTTCGGGAGGTCTACGTCCAGCAGTGAACTGCAATTGGCTGATGATGATTTATAAAAGCCTCAATCGTTGCATTTCACGCAATGCCTTTTCGTCATGTGGTCTATTTAGCAATTTAGTAGGTTCCAAGTCGCATAATACAATGTCATACAGCGTCTTTACACGACTAAGCGTAACATAAACTTGGCCCTTAGCAAAATTTTTCTTGCCTAAGTCTATTATTAAAGTAACTTGAGCATTTGCTCTCGGAAATTATGATTTGGTAAAGTGGAGCTGATGATGAAGACCACAAATGGCACTACTCAATGACAAATATTTCACGGGTTGCGATTCGATTACTTTTATATGGCTGCTAAGCAATTTATGCTCATTACAATGCGTATGGTGAAGTGGAGCTGATGGTGACTTCTCAATCAGCTCCAGTTCTCCTGGTTCTTACTAGGAGAACTCCTCAACAATTAACGTCCATGCATCGGGAAAAGCAATATTTTGTAAAAGGTGATAAGCAGTTGACATTAGGCTATTATAACTTAGATAAATTACAAACTGACCCGCTAAAAAGTGAAAAATAAAAACTTTTTTACAAAAAAAACAACCGACTTCCAAAAACACTATAAATAAAGAGAAAAATAACTTTAATTTCGGAAGTCGGTGGCAAAAACTAAAATACAAATCCAAAGACACCGACTTCCGAAATTAAAGTTATTTTTCTCTTTATTTATAGTGTTTTTGGAAGTCGGTTGTTTTTTTTGTAAAAAAGTTTTTATAATAAATATACTCCATTAATTTTTCTCATCGTTTTCCATTAACACAGCTACTTTTTATAATCACATCAGATTTTAGTACACCTTGACATCAATTTGGAATTGTGCCAGCATCCTGATAAAGTAATTAGGGACTTACTCAATGGCAGCACCATATGATACCCTGTAATATAAAGTACTAGCAGCACCCCGCGGTTTCACCCGCATAAGGGTCTACCCAGTGGAAATATCGGGTTAAAAAGTATCCTATATTATATCCTTTCCCAAAGTATTTCTATACCAAATTTCATCTAAATTGGTTCAGCAGTTTAAGCGCGAAGAGGTAACAGACAGACACACTTTTGCATTTATAATATTAATAAGTATCGATAATTATTCTGCTTATATGGCATTGGAAATAATGATCCGGGTGATACAAAATATATGCCCAAAATAGTGGTTTGAAAATAACAAACCATTGGGATTTTAGCATTGACCCAATGACCTTATTCACTAATAATTATGGGGAACTAATTTTTTGAGCTGTTATTTAAATATTCGAGATGTTATTATGATCAGTTGAAAAACATATTGAGCAGTTATTTAATTTAATGGCGGTTGATTAATTATTGCGACAGTAAAACATGGACAGTAATAAAAGATCAATTAGACTGTTATTTTATCATACAATGTCAATTCTAAAAATAATTGAGCAGTCCAATAACTAAATGAGCGGTAAAAATGATGGAATGGGCGGTTCGCTAAATAGTTCGGCAGATCATAGCGGATGCAAGAGCGAGCGAAGCGAGCTCGGGACTTGGGGCACCCCGACTCGGACAGGTTAGGATCGAAGGGGATGACGGGGGCTCGAGTGAGCGAGCAAAGCGAGCGAACGAGCCCCCGTCATCCTCTTCGTGTTAGGTTCCTTTAAACCCTGTAGACAGAAATAGGGGCCCCGCGAAGCGGGGCTCCGTCGACTACACACCCAAAACTACTTTACCACCTCATTGTTTATAGAATTGCTTAGAATGAGATTTATTACCGACAAATTCCGATTTATTACTGCCCACACGTAACTGCCCATTCATTCATTTTTACCGCCCATTTAATTATTTTCCCACTCAATTATATATTCACTGATCCATTTCATTATTTTTTATTACTCATTTTTGTTTACTTTACTGCTTAGTTTTAACTGCTGAACAAGTTATTAAACGTGCCATTTATAATTTTTAACTTACCAAAACCGCTATTTACAACTGCCTCTTTAAATCAGTGCCATAATTAAGTAACCTTTTTATCCCCTAAAATACACAAATATTATTAAATACATCAGAAAGAATATGCCTCAGAAGTTTTAAACACCCAGCTAACTGAGAAAGTAAGATATTCTTGGATATATGTAAAAAAAAAAAATTTTTTTCAGGTAATAAGCAGCAACAAGACAATATGTACATTACAAATAACTGACACAACTGGATCACATCAATTCCCTGCTATGCAAAGATTGTCAATTAGCAAGGTAAAATGGTTGATTGATGAAAATGAAAATGAAAGTCATGCACTTAGCTAGAATTTTCCTGCTACTTTTGGTGCATGCATTTTAGATATGAACTAAAATTTTTCCTATAAAAAGTTTAATAACCACTGTAGTCCTTATTTAAATGCAATATTTATGTTAATAATAATTGAATTTATATAAAGTAAGGATGTTGTTGTTCTGTAGTTTCTGCCTACCCCCAGCCTTGCCTGGGAAGAAGGAGCGACTGTATGTATGTTAAAGAGTACTTTTTTTTATTTACAGGGACATGCATTTATATTGGTGTACTCTGTGAGCAGTCGACAGTCATTAGAAGAACTGAAGCCAATATGGCAAACAATAAAGGAAATAAAAGGCACAGAGCTTCCAAATATACCAGTGATGCTGGCAGGTAACAAATGTGATGAAAGTCCAGAGATACGGGAAGTGTCCGCATCGGAAGGACAAGCCCAAGCTCAAGAATGGGGCATCTCATTCATGGAGACATCAGCAAAAACAAACCACAATGTTACCCAGCTTTTCCAGGTATATACTTTAATTTATTTTGTTCAGAAACGTCAGCAGACTGTTGCTGTACTACATTTGTTTTAATTTATGTGTTATTACATTTTGTTTTATTTACTAGCTGTGCCCTGCGGTTTCACTCGCATAAGTCTCGATCTTGTGGCAATATCGGGATAAAAAGTATTCTATAGGAGGCCTGTGTCCCAGCAGTGGGAACGTTATAGGATGATTATGTTATGTTATGTCTTAATCCAGGTCATGGTCTACCCATGTGCCAAATTTCATCAAAATCCGTTCTGCCGTTATAGCATGAAAGTATAACAAACAAACGCAAAAAATCAAATCTTTTCTCTTTATAATTTTAAACTAAAACTTATGAATTGTTATATTAATTTTAAACCTTAATTACAGGAACTATTAAATATGGAAAAGAACAGAAATGTGTCACTTCAAGTGGATGGAAAAGGGAAAAAAAAGAAAGATAAAGTAGTAAAAGACGGTGGAGAAGCATCTGCCAGTGGAAGAGAGAAATGTCGGATTATGTAAATATATCAATAACTCCAATAATATCTAATCCCACCAATTGTATAACAAAAATTCCTAGTCATTTTGATCCTAGTCATTAAATCCATGTCCCAGCCAAGTTTTCGAGAATTTAGAATATAAGTATTGGCTGTATCACATTTAAAAGCAAGAAGTAGCATAGTAATTACAATGCCTTTTAAACAATATTAGTTCCGATTGTGATGGAGCTTAGAAGTCATTGAAAACCTACATGTTTTGCTAACTGTTAGTTACTAATAATTTAATAATGACTGACATGAAAAAGAGATGAGAAACATTCCATATATTGTTAGTGTGAAAATACAACGAAATTAAGTCTTTTAGGACTTACTGTTAATGAATTATACATACTGAGCTGTTATATGAAACAATATTGCCTACGAAACACATTCCTAATGTGACAAGCATTACATTGCATAACATTTAAGTATAATAATATGTCTTGTTCTTTTTATTAACATGACATTAATAAAATTTAAGTGACATGGGAAGGTAAGGTCCATAGGATATGTTTCAGTGTTACGTTTATTTTACAAGTTTAAGGACAACTTTGTTATCCTAAAATTCTAATAGGTATCTAATATTATATTTACTAGCATCTGTTCCAACCAATTATTCCGAAATGGTTGTATGTGGTGGTATAAACCTAGAATTGTATATTTGGTATTAAAAAAGATGGGTAATGTCATTAGGGGAAGTTGTTTCAGTGCCAAAAAGTAGCAGCTACTTAAGAATCATGGTTGAGTTAATTCCACTAAACAGTGTTTGTGGTTTTAGAAGCAGGATATGATTGTATTGTTTAAAATATTGTTAGGGCGCTAAAATTCGCGCTCATGTGTACGCGTACACATGAGCGCGAATTTTAGCGCAAAGCGCGCTCGGTGTTGCGCTGAAAAAAAACATGACAGTCTTATGTTGCCCATTGTAACTGCGTCCTCCATAAAGTCAGTAAGTTATGGCTAAACCAATTTTAGTTAGTTATGGGAACTAAAGAATTGCTACCGGAATCTTGTGTCTACTAATCTAAAAAACATTAACATGATTTTTGTTTTTTAGAAAGTGTTCATGTGTGAGGCACAGTTAAAATATGAAGTTCGTTCCATTACAGAATAATTATTAAATATATAGAATAAGCACGGTATTAAAAATATTCGACAATATAATATACTTAGATAGGTACTGTAGTATCCACAAATAATTATCTCGCGATGACATTATCGATTTGAACCACATTTTTTTAGATTTTATAAGTTAAATATTATTTGTTATAGATGGCAATGTTCACGGTTAAATATTTATCTAGACATATATTTAAACGTAGCTGTCGCTAGTTATATAATGCACTTTATTTAATATCACTCACATATCCAGTTATATAGATTTGTCCATGATATATAAGTATCTAGTCGATTATTACTGTACAAATAATATATTTTGAAATATCTGTATGCAATGCGAATGTAAAGTGGCTGAAGGGCTGGTGAAATACGGCTAAAGCCTTAAGCGAAGCTACATCTGGGTCCAATCATCGTTAATTACTCATATCGTGATATCAATCAGGTTAACTACACCAGAGACATATTTGTCATATAATAATGCTTGGTAATTCCACCCGATTAAATGAATATGTAGCCGCGCTTCGGCTTGTAGCCGTATCGTATCGTTTGCAAACTGATCTTAGGACATTAAGTTCATTTATAGTCTGTGATGTAACTGCTATGTTTTTTCATTCAATACTTAATAATTTAAGTACCTACTAAACGCTCAGTCACATTAATCATTTAGGTACAATTTAACTTAACAATATAATAAACTGTACTGTAAGTTCACAAAATAACTAAACCAGGAAATAAAAAAATCTGCGGATGTGATTATTTCAATATCAGTACTATTTAGGATTATTATTAATATTTTATTCTGTTTGAATGTTAAGAGACATTTCAATATTATGCACATAAGTTGATAATGTATTTGCACGTTTTAATTACGAATATTTGCTTATTGGCAGAATCTATAAAATATTGTATTTATAGAGATAAAAAATTGTTAAACACTGAATTGTTATAGCTGGACCAAAGTTGTTTCGTGTTGATTGACGTAAGTTAACAGTGTAGTAGGTGTATCTATTTTTTGTACTCTTAGTATTTTCTTCTTTCCTAATTTCCTTACTTAACACTTGATTACCTAAAATGAGTGTTGTAATACTGTCAAAATAAAAATGTCCGTAACTAATATGTAAATCTCATAAGTTGCATATAAATAGCACTTCTGAACATACACTCTGTTCTTTGAGGTTTTTTTAGATTTTGGTTTTGCTAATATCATGGATGAATAATAATTTATTCGTCTATGGCTAATACAAATTCTTACTTTTATAATTGGTAAAATGTTACACTTTCACAAAAGATGGGTATTTTTGTTTGAAATACATCTAAACCTACCAACAGGGTGATAGTATTATTATATCTTGACACACATAAGTATGTGTTACTCCGACTGGTTTCCACCTGTTACGAAGTTATTAGTCGTGAGCTCAACACTCGGCGAAGTCGCGAGTCTCGAAGTCCGCTTGCCGCTTGAGTGCAAAACTAGTCGGGCAAACCCGAAACAAATAATAGGTGCATAACTAAAACCGCCTATCTATACGAATATGTCCCACAGAGTGTTGGTAGTTTTTTTAAATTAGATTGGACCATTCCAAACTCATCGTCTTTACTACTTATTTTCTTCTGTTACCCATGTGCCATAGACTCTTATATTATCCTTTTCATATGAATAGACAAGAAACTAATACAATTGTAATGCATGTAGCGCTAACTACATCTCTTTAAATTATGTGAAGATGTGAATTTTTCATCGCATGTAATATTTTATTTGGACAGCTTGCTGATCACAATCTCAGATTGGTCTAGATTAGAGTGAGTCGTTAGTTGGAGTTTTGCCGACTGCCGTAAGTTGTATCATTAGCTTGTTTGTGAAACCTCTCAAAATAACTGTACAGTCACGAGCAAAAGTATGTATACACTTGGCTTTATTCAAAGGTCATTTTCTCCTTTAGTTTTTAATGAAATTTTATGTTATTATGAACATAGTATTTTCAAACCCATTGTTGCATTCGTCATTTCAAGAAAAAATCGCAATTGAAAGTTGCCAAGTGTTGACATACTCGTGACTGTACTACTCGGCCGCGGGACCTTTGTCCTGTGTGAAGGAGCGCACTCACCGCGAGCATTCGATTCACGAATTTGTTTTTCAAACATTCGTCGTGCGAACTTTTGTTATGCGACGATGTTGTAGATCAGATATCGAAGTTTGGTGAGTACCTACGTACTTACGTATATCCAACACAAAAAAAAAAGTGTAACAGCTCGCAATGAATGTTTGTTGCGTAACAAAAGGTCGCGAAACGAATATTTGTAAAACATTCGTGAATACCGTCCATAGAGCTGTACTTATAATGTCCATTCGAAATACCACGTTTAATTTTGACAAATAATATTCTGTATTTATCTACAGGCTGTCCAATTGATAATTTAAATTCCCTTGTCCTCTCGTTTCTAATAAATCGAACTTAACATTATTTTTAACTAGTAGGTACGGATTTAGGAATCGTAGTTCTGGTAGCTAGATTTTAGTGAAAATCTGTAATCAACGAAGGATCAACGTAGCTTATACCTAATAATCAAAAATAGTGATTTATATTATAAAGGTACATTGAGTGAATATTCAAACTTGAGGTAATCAATTCGTCATTATTGTTTAGAAGACTCTGCGGTACCTACATTAATTAAAGCTCAGAGTTGCATTATAATTATCGTAGATATAGCACATGCTTTTAATTAGGATGACGTAAAACATATTATAGATTTTTTGATACAAATTTCTACATTATATTGACTGCATTTAAACATAAACGTTACGTTTCTTCCGACATTGCTATCTTTGTCTGCTCTTCTCCTTATAATCTTCGAAAATGGTGCCCAATGTATGACACGGCAATAATAATATAGGAAGTAGGTAATAGGATATTATCAGCATCCCTTTTTCAATCTAACCGATTATATCTAGAAAGCATAGAAATCCAAAAAAAATACTAGACATATTAATGACTTGTGTACCTAGTTAAAGTATTGCTTACGTTTTCTGATATTTATTATACTTTCAATCTCAAACAACAAACATTTGACGATTTCCAAGCAACATATTTTAGTGCTTTTTCTATTCGTCCATCTATCGATACTTGCTTTGGGTACTTTAAGTATTAGGGTAGTCGGATAGGAGCGCCTCGTTGGATCACGATTACAGTTTGCTCAGGGTAGCTCAGAGTGTATTGATAATATAGTCAGTGCATTCTCTGATCACCTTGTTGGGAGTCGTATGTTCTAGTCGTATTGTAAATAATTATATTGTTTCTTTTCTAATGTTATTTATACTGAGGTTGCGAATGTTTGTTGACCAATAGCAGTATAGGTGTAAGCGTCTATTTAAAATCAAGACTAGAATTTGCTTAATATCTTCTTATTACCGTAAATAATTATTTATGCCTATATGTTTCCAATTACTTATGTATTAAAATATTTTAAATTGATCTTGTTTGTGACACTTCTCACTAAGGCATCACGAAAATAAAATACTTATAAAATATTATTAACTGGTTTTATTTTTTAAAGCGACAAAAGGTACATATTATTTATAAAAAAATGCATTAAGTAATTGTAGGTAATAAAATATTAAAACCGTATCATAATCTTATTGTGAACTCATTTTAGTTTAACACTCCAGTAACATTTAGTCTTACATAATTTAAGTAATTGTGCATACTTACACATATTTAATTATTTAAAACAAAACATTTTGGCTGGGCTTAGAGCACATAATAACTTAATATTAAGCTTAAAATTATCACAGTGGAGTATTAATTGTAAAGTATTACTTACATTAAAAATCTTAAGTTACATGATAATGGTGTAGGTAATATCAATGATATTATATTAAAGAGGTAGATATGGCACTAGCGCGCGCAAATTGTTGCAGACAAATTCAGACAATTGTTGTAGTTTCATTTAGTCCGCTAACAGCAGCGAGCAACACACTACAGACAGTTATCTTTCTGTGTCATACGTTCCGTATTATCTATCGCAGTAAGTACTTTGTAATAACAACGCAACAATACAGAACGCCGCTCAGTATGAACGTAGCATATCTTTCCTTTATAATATCATTGGGTAATATCAGTTACCTGTACCCTAATTGCGTAACACACTCAATCTCAATCTTAATCATTTTGAGGGATATTGCTAATCCATTGCTTCATTCGAAAAATTTGCTCAACAACGTAATTGTTGAACTGCCAAAATGAAACTTATTGCTACTGATTGGATCATAGCAATTTAAAAAACAGGAGTAAAGTTCATTTCAAATAAACTTGCGATAAAGTTTGTTCACCTCCTTCTACTAATGTATCCCAATATTTCCAAACCATACGAAAAAAATGGCAGTGTCGGTAACACGATCAAAACATTGACTTACCTACTCCGTGTTTGGTATTATGAAACTCAACCGATGCAATGTTAGCGACAGTTTTGTATGACGAACGATATCTATCGTAAGTTATTTGGACTTTTTGGTACAGGGTGGTTGAATGACATTTATCGCAAGTTTATTTGAAATACACTTTAGTGGCATGGGGGCGTGTCTTGTGTCCACGCGCCATGAGCAACACGGGCCTGTACCCTGTACTAGGCAAATGGCCGTCTCCGCGAACTAGTGCGTATTCGACCGTGATCGTGATAAAATAATACTTTATTTTTGCGGAGCGTCGCGTAGTACAGCCGCTGTGTCTTGCGGCGAGATAGTGATATAGTTGAGAAGATTCACTAACGATAAAATCGACATTTTAGATAATTTTTCAATTTATCAACCGTTTTAACCCGGTTTATAGAAGACCTGAAGATGACGTTTAAATCCGGTTGGTAGACCCTTGAGATGATGTAAAATAATGTATTTTTTTTTTATTTACTTCAATTATTTTTTTAGTTACATTTTATTGATTTATAATATAATATGTTCTGGACATATCGTTTTTTATTTACTTTATTTTCATGACCCTAATTTTTTTTAAATACATTAATGAAATTTAGTCAATCACTAGCGTATCTATATGTAAAATAAATGGCTTTTGCACAGCACAACGATAGCGATTAGATGTTTTGTGTAAGTTGTACGGTGCATGGTAAATGCACGCTACGCTGTGTTTGATGAGTTAAGGTTTATAATTGATTGTGTAGTGCGTTCTGATTTATAAATTGCAAGTGTGTGCGTGACTTTGTATCTTTTGCTTTTACTGAACTACATGTGTAGAAGTGGCGCGGCGGTGGGGCCAACCTAGCGACATCGGGTTCTGGTACATTTTCAACTTTCGGGCATATCTCCTTCTTTCATATATCTATGAATAGGATAGTGCACTAGTAGTAGCAATGAGTTTCATTTTGGCAGTTCAACAATTACGTTGTTGAGCAAATGTTACGCAATTACCCCGCTGTTCGACTTGAGCGTTGTCGCTTAGCGAACTCCGCATCACAAGTGGTCAACATACCCACAGAATAAATCCCACCCCACCCACACCTTTGTATTAAAACGACGCGTTGCCTGCGAGTCGACCACTTCAGCTTAGGTACTTCAACTATGACCCACATGCCACTCGTTAAGCCGTTATCAGACGCTTCAGTTTTGTCCATTCTTGCTTTTCATTGGGCATCTTTGCCTAGATGCGCTTTGGCTAATGGCCCAGTGGTTAAGACCTCGCCTGTCATGCACGAGGTTGTGGGTTCAAATCGAGGTAGAACTACCAATGTGACCTTTTCAATTTATATGTCAAACTCAAAGCATTTATTTCAATTAAACCATTAACAGGCACTTTTAAAATGTCAAGAAGTCGGTCAGTCAAATTAAATAAAGCCTATCCTCATATTTATAGCTCACTGATTTGACCGTCATGCGCTATAACATTACTAGGACACTATCCACTAGTTTATAGCTTACGATCCGATCGCGCCATTCAGTTATCCTTTGCAGCAATTATTCTATTACTTAAAAATGAAGCATAAAAATAACTGGAAGTGATTCGATTTCTTCTCTCTTAATTGATAATGATAAATTACTCTCAGTGGCTATAACGATCGATAAAGTTCATAAATAAAAGTATTTTTTTATCGAAGGACTTATGTCCCATCTCTAATATTAGTTCCACGGACCCTCTGCACGATGCTATCAGCGCCAAAATGGCGAAAATCAAATTTCTTCATTTTGCCATCGATAATATTATGAAGTCCATCGTACTTGTATACTTAATACAGGGTGACCTAAGCATTATGTTTACCAGTGGCGTAGCGAGGGGGTTCAGAGGGGGCCATGGCCCCGGGCGGCATACGATTCATACGAAAAGGGGCAGCGGCAAGCACCGCGATTTTTTAAATAAAAAAATCAAATTTCTAATTCAAAATCGCGCCCGCGCTAGCAACCGATACCTACTGCGTGAAGTCAATGATGCACAAAATTTTATGCAAACAGAGGGACTAAATATACGTCAATGTGCTCAGAAAATAAGTGCTTTACAGACCGTATTAGAACAAAAAGAGAGGAATTCGTGGATGACGCTTTAAGATATTTTTTTGTTATTCAGAATAAGCTGAAAGTTTATGTGAAGAGCTTGACATTTCTTTTGAATCTCCAAGTCGAATCAGGAGGAAGCATTTAGTTGGCGACGAAAGTAAAGATGTTGGAGTGATCGTTCGAAGATAACGTGAGGCGAAAAATGTTTCAAAAGACAGAGTAATTGCTGAAATTAGAGAGATTCCAACAACTGCAGAATCTAGCGCAAAAATATGCTTATTTTAAGGCAATGATATTGAGCGTGGACGAACATAACTTAGATGAAGCTCTTTAAGACATTAATAAAGAAGAATTCCAACTTGAAAGCGTACGTTTACGAGTTTTCGTAGATGCAACAGACCCAGACTGTAAAAAAGAGCTCATTATAATAAGTCTGTCCTCTGGGTTTATTAAAATATATTATCGAGTCCAAACTTGAAGATGGTCCATGTTGAGGCTATCAAATTTAACTATTCTGGCAATTGAACATGACATTCTTAATGATATTAAATGTATATAAAAGATTTACCTATGCAAAAACACGAAAAGTACATTTTTAAATAATTTAAAAAAATATAGCTGCTTTGACTTTTAAGTACCTACCAACTAATTTTCTTGACTAGTAATTAAAATTGTGGGGCCTCGAATTTCTGGTCGGCCTCAGGCGGCGCCGGCGAAAGCCTACGCTACGCCACTGATGTTTACGGCGATGGATTCATCAATTGGGTTTCAAGGACATTTACATAATGCCTAGGCGTTATACTTTTTGCCTTAGGCATTATACATAACGGCGACAGTACGCAAACGTAGTGTGCCGTATGTATAATGACGAATTATGCGACCTGCCTTCGAAATATAGACTACTTTCACTTAGTTTTTGAAAATTCAACCGTATGTGCCATGACATAAAGCTCATATTTGAACTTTTACTTCGAGCAACATGTTATTGTATTGAGAAATACCGAAATAAATACTTGTGGCCTCTCCGACGAACTGAAATTTATTAATATTGAACTAACGCAAAGTTGATATTTGTTTGCCAATGAAAATCGTGCTGCGCTTCGCTGGGTCTGTGCTCACAAAATACAGAGAGTACAGAAGGCAATCACATGTATGTATGTACTTCACTTTTCATACCTACGCTCGGCGGTCGCGCTAGGATTGTCAACTTTGGCTTATGCACAAAAAACTATCGTGGTAGTGTTTGATTTATTGTTGAGCTTATTCTACAATATTAAAACAAAACAATAAACATAGTATTACAATACAAAAAGTTTACATAACAAAAACATATAAAATTTTACATTTGTCAATTTTCACAATCGAAAATCCCTAATAACTTCAAAACGGATTACCCTATTTACACGATTTATTTTGCCCTATCCGTTTTAGACGTAAACCTATCCTATGACACTAAAAACAACACAATGTCTACATAAACAAAAAATCATCAGTTTTCAACTTACATAATATTTGGTGGCGTGAATTTACCTTACAAAAAAGTTACTTCGTTTAGACTGATTCAAAATAGGAAACTATTATAAAATCGAGCTTAGATAGCCATTTTTTTGTTGCTCCATTTTTGCACTACACAGACGCGTGTCTCAAGCAGATGGCACTCGCGCTCGCACTGGTCCCAACCAGTCCGAGATAACGTGTCCGTGAGCGGTGTCTATGTGTGCGTTGCTCGAGCGCACTTTGTATGTAGATTGCCTTCTGTACTCTTTGTATTTTGTGCTGTGGTCCTAACATACTCCAACTTTAGTTATTCATGTTATTATCTATATTATGCAGTTCAGTAATACTCTTTCATTCTCAATGATCACCACTTGCAAGATTTTGCCTTCTTCTAATGTTGCTCTTAATAGCCAGCCTATCACTGTTATTGTCTGACAAACAGTTAGGTAACCGCCCAGTGCTAGCTGATCTTTGTAACGTTGGACGACTGTCATTATTTGTCAATTGCAAATTAGGTCTATTTTGAACATTAGTAACATTTGATAAAGCTAGTGAACAAACATTCAAAAGTCTGTCCAATCTGTCACCACTTATTCTATCCGTATCAGCTCTTGATTGTGCTGGTTGCTCATTTGTGTTTGCAGAAAACATTGATCTTCTACTTTGTCGAACTCCAACAGTCACGACGCCAAGGAAATTTAAATTGAATGGAATATTAAATATAAAATTGAAAACAACCATAACCAGGAGATATATCAACGAAATATTTACAACTACGATGGAAAACCCATATACTATCTTATCGAACGGGAACCATAATCCATCTGGAAAAGACAATTAAATGGATTAGCAATTAGTAGAGGGAGACAATGTTTTCGTCGTCGTCGTCGTTTCAGCCGACAGACGTCCACTGCTGGACATAGGCCTCCCCCAATTTTGGGGGGGGGTTTGCCATAATCGCCACGCTTGGCAGGCGGGTTGGCGATCGCAGTATGGTATGATGGTGGAATAAATAGAGAACGCTGCTGCCCATTCTCCGGTAAGACCCTTAGTCGCCTTTTACGACACCCACGGGAAGTAAGGGGTGGTGCAATTCTTTAAGTCCGGCACCACACAGACAATGTTTTAATTTAAAAATAATAATATAGATACTTATTTTCATCCTGTGATAACAGATAATTAAAAAAATAAACCATGGAGGATAGCTTGGAAGCTAAGTACCAACCAAGATTTTAGTCAAAATTGAGTTATGTGCATTTTGGCTTTTAAAAGAAACCACTATAAAAGCTAAAATGTACATAACTCAATTTTGGCTAAAATGTTAGTCAGATATTTGTTCTACTTCATTAATAAAAACTTCATTCTATGTTACACTTTCATGGCAGTATAGAATTAGTAGTGTGCTGAAAAAATAATTTCTCTTACCAGTGACACCTTGAAGAATTATCTTTATAGTGGAGTTGATAGCAATGACTGGTTCAGATATCAAAGATGTAAACATCCTGATGGCAATTTTTAATGGATTCATATGCTTCATAAACAAAATTGGATCTGGTGGTGGTACTGTGCAGTCTGATGTCCAGAAATACCATTTGCAGGTATTGATGGCCGAAACAAATTTGTTATACTCCTGTTGTTCAGCTTCCTGAAATAAATTTGTTTTATTATTTAAAAAAAAAAAATGCATTCATATTATTATTATACTATGTATTATCCATACAGCTATAGGTTTATTATAAAAAAACAGCATGTTGTGAAAAAGTTTCATAATTATTATTGGTATTTCAGATAGCAACGCAAAATTTGAAAAAAAGGTGTAAGAATTCCTGCTCGTTACTCATAATATAAATGTAAAAGTCTGTATGTTTGGATTTTTGTTAATCAATCATGTCATAACAGCTGAATGGTGTTGGATGAAATATGACAAGGGTAGACCATGTCCTGGATTATGAGATGTCGGATACTTTTACCCAAGTAGTATGTTTTTTTTTACAATTGATTAATTGCAAGTAATTTTCTTTAACATAGGCTAAACTACTTGCAAAAGCTCCCATCCACCCATGACCTTAATTAAGAAAATTAAATGGGTTGATAAGTTTTTAAAAAATCAACTGCTTCAGCCAATTATTGTCTAGGACTATTTCTAACATTGCAAAAATTGTATTTCTAACACAGTTACTTTCTTTGCCAGAGTAATTCCTGTACAGAATGATTAACAATCAGGCTGTGGAATAAAACTGTTCTTTTTTCAGAGATTAGTACTTACTTTGTAAGATATAAAACCTTCATAAATGTATAACAAGCTAAATATAATTATGATGACATGTTTGTGAGAGATGTGCCTCCATAGCCAAATTACTACTCCAACTGCTCCAAGTAAACCAAGTAGTAGAGTGATGTATGTCTGGAAAATATATAATATACATAGCATTAGTATACGGATTGTGACTTAGCCAAATATACTTAGATTTTTTGAATTCAACATAGGTATAAAATGTTCAGTATAGTAATGGACGCTATTGAAGGTGCCAAGCTCGTAGCCAAATTCTTACTATACAGTAAGCCCTGAATTTGGCCAGAATATATATGTATAATATTTATGTAGATAGCCATCAATGCATTAAGAAGAAGTATATACAATGTATGTGAATATTTATTTTACTTTTTAAATCTTTGGCTACAAGACAATTAGAAGATAGTTAATCACCAAGCTAATTTTTTTATTGTAACAGGTGTTTATTACCTTATATTCCATTAGATATAATTGAATGTAATCACTCCATGCTATTGCAATTTGGTCAGTAATAGTTGGTTTGTAAATGGCATCTTCAACATATCCCACAGTACGTCTGAACTTATCATCAGTCAATGTAGACTCAGATTTTAAACAATTGTCTACAACATTCCATCTGTCAGCATCAAACCTCATTTGTAGAGATATATCAACACTGCCATCTTCACTTTTCTGTAATTTAATACAAATAAATGTATTTTTCTAAAGCTTAATAACAAAATTTGAGAAAATTAAAATCTTTGGTAAATGTAGCAAATATGTTTCCAACGTTATTTGGGTAATAATAAATATAATGTTATATTAGAATGTATATATTCAAATTTAACAGTTTAGACCGGTAACTGAAAGCTTGTATGGAAATCGGTTGTTGTTGGCATGTGTTACGGAGAAATGAGGAAAATGTCGTGAGGAGAGTTTTGGGTATGGATGTCGATGGCTATAAGAGTAGGGGAAGACCAAAGAACGATGGATGGAATGTGTGAATGATGATATTGTTAGAAAGGGGGTGACTACTGAGATGACGACTAATAGAGAAGTATGGAAGAAAAAGATTATGTTGTCCCAAATAAATCGGGATAAGGGCAGGAGAATGATGATGAGCAATGTTTTACATATTAAAATGGAGTGTATTAACCTTCAACTGACCGCTTTTTAGCATTATGGCAAGTAATCTTTTGAACCACCATTCTCCAAAGCCGAATTTATTATCTGTTTGTCTTTCTTTCTTAATAGGTGATCTAAGATCTGATGGTAAATCTCTTTCATGTGATTTATCTGGTACTTGCACACTTTCGTAGTTCCAAGGGTCTGGTCCAGCTTGTATATCGCTTTGACAGAAGCTGCAAAACCCTAACAAAACGAAGACTATTGACTGGTAATTCATTTCTTCGAACCGACAGAATTATTCTCAATACATTAAAACAAAGACAATTTAAAATTCTAGTCGAAAAATACCACAATTTGAAAATGTTGGTTGTGGTTGACACTTGACAGACAGTTTTGACATTGACAATAATTGAAATTTGACATAACCATAGATAACACAATAGAAACAGTAGTGATGTGCGTTTAGAGCTGAATCAGTTTTAGTCGAATCTTAGAGCGGGACTAGACTGTGAACTATTTCGTATTGAAAAGCAAAATAGTTCCTATTTTAGCCAAGCGCCAAAAGATCTCTATGTATGTAAAAGGAGATAAAAGAAATATAAACATTTTTTTTTAATTGCGAACCTTTTTGAAATCGGTTTAAAGAGAGTGTCAATTGAGTGTCAAACTGTCAATGTTATGTCAATTATGACTTGTATTGTATCTTTGTTTGTATCACAAAGAGAGTACTTTTTGCTAGACTGAAAACTTGTATTGACGAATGTGTTTTGAATTTTGTAACTTGTGTACATAATTGTTCTTTCTAGCGTTAAGCTCAGCTTTCCGCATAACAAAGTTACATGCTCTGTGCGCATAACCTGAAACAATCGTGCAATGTCGTCTATAGATTTTGATCCTTCAATAAAGCTGTGCCTGAAATTTTTACATTCAAGCGCTTCCGATTCTACTGAACAACTACGAATTACTTTAGACGATCACATTCGTCAAAGCGGTTTTGGAAGTGCTAAAACCCTTGGCAACGTTTTGCCGAAGAAGTACTTGGCTGAGGAAAAGTTGGAATCTCCTAGATCTAAACACAAGACAGATAAATTATCAAGTAAGACCACCACTGTAGCGTTGCCTCAACAAAGTCCGCAGCAACTACAAATACCAGAGCGTGAAAACGATGATGGCTCTGTTATGGATGGAGACTTGTCTCTTGATCTGCTGGAAGAAGATTTGACTTGTGCTGTGTGCAGACAGATTTCAGTGCAAGCTGGCAACCGTTTAGTGGAATGTGATGCCTGCCGTGCACTGTATCATCAGGTAAAATATGTGTTTCTTTTTTCTCTTCACATTTGTAACTTTAGATTATACATTATGGAAATATTGGCATTCTAGGACAGTTGTCTAAAATGCTAAATCTTTCTTACCTTCATACAGTTTTTTTATGACCTATGGCCAGCTTCAGACCTCTTATCTCATTCTAGATAATTACAATGATTTTTTGCATACTGAAAGAATGAACAACAGGACACAAAAATACTAAAACGGCACTAACTATGATCCATTTCTTTTCTTCATGTGTAACCTGACCCATACAGCAATGTGCCTACATAGGCAAGAGTACATACTCATGCTGTGTTAAATTCTCAAGGATACCTTATTATTAACTTGTTTAAAATTATTTTCAGGATTGCCATAAACCTGTTATCAGTGACAATGACATAACTCCAGGATGGCAGTGTGCCTCTTGTTTGGCATCACAAGGTATTACTGGTAATTACATCAAGACTTCAGCTGCTCCCAAGTCACCATCCAATATATCTGGTTCCACAACACCAGTGAAGATATCCTCAAGCAGTTCATCATCATCATCACCCTCAAAAGTAGTGACACCAAGCATCAATATTATTTCTGCTGATAAGAGACTGCAAATAATGAAAAAGAAAGCAGCAAAACAGCATGAAAAGAAGAAGAGCTCCAAATGATAGTGACTCTTTGTTTCATTAACATTATGAAATGAAACAAAGTAATACAATAAACAAAATAATGGCATTTGTTAAATAATAAGTTTTGGACTAGCATATTTTATATACTTCTTCAACATGTTTAGAAAAGGACTCATCATAACAGCTGTAAAAGAGTATTTGAGTGTTCAGAAAAAAAATCTATTGTGCTGTTAGCAAGTATTTTCCACAAAATGCATTTCACTGTTAATAAGTGTAAATGTTTAAGATACTTTAATATAGATAATAAGTACTTAGTACCTCCACACATGTTTTAACTAAATTGTAAATAAATGTAAAAAAAATAAATGTTTTATTGTTCTAAATCTCCCTGAAATAACACAAGCAACAGATACAAAATACTGCGCAGCTACTCGCCCCATGTTGCATTCGACTGTACACAACCGTAAAAAACCGGGCAAGAGCGAGTCGGACTCGCGCACCGAGGGTTCCGTACCATCATGTTTTTAAATTTTCATCGGCGAGGCTTATATTCGTTAGAGAATTTTAACACTGCGCATTGCGGTGTAGAATATTGCAGTTTTAGGTCAGCGCCATCTCTTGACCTATAGTGGAACTAGTGTAACTTTTGTTGATGATTTCTGAATAAGTGTGCTATTTAGACTTTGTTTTATTTTTCCTGTAATCTTTACATAAACTTATATCACATAGAATTTTTTCAGATTTTTCTCTTTGCGAACTTCGGAGATAACGGGTGAACGGTATTTTTTTTTTTACATTTTTCACCAAAAGTCGAAAACTACGCGGACTAAAAAAAAAAAAAAAAATGTTTGAGAATGTGCAAACTGCGTTTTTTCATATGATACCCCACATGCCCTAGTAGCCCCACTTCGAATTTTCAGAACCCCTTTCAGTCCCTGTTGCAAAAAAAAATATACATATTTTTATTTGTTTCTTATTTGCAAAATAGTTGGGCAAACGTCATCTAAATCTATTCCAAATTTCAAATTGATAGCATTAGTAGTTCTTGAGATATCCAGCTGTGACAGACGGACTGAGTCTCACCATAAGGGTTCCGTTTTACTATTTTGATACGGAACCCTAAGAAGGATCCACTCCTAATAAAACAAAAACTGGTCAAGTGTGTGTCGGTCGACCATGAATAGTGAAGGGTTTCGTAGTATTATTGATTTTATTTTAAACTAGCTTTTGCCCGCGACTTCGCTCGCGTTAAGTATTATTAAAAAAAACTAATACTTTTACATCCTCCATCATCCATATTTTATCCGCTTGGGGGTAGAATTTATCAAAATCCTTTCTTAGCGGAAACCTACGTCATAACATCTACCTGCATGCCTAATTTCAGCCCGATCACTCCAGTGGTTTGGGCTGTGCGTTGATAGATCACTATGTCAGTCAGTCACCTTTGAGTTTTATATATTTAGAAGATAAGAATAAAATACTTAATATAATAATAGGTACCAGCCTATTAATGTCCCGCGGCAGGGCAAAGGCCTCTCATACAGAGAAGGCACGCGCATTGATCACCACGCTTGCTCAAGACGGGTCGGTGATTACAGACTATCAACTAAGAGTCCCGGGATCACGATCTTTTTCCATCACTGATGTCAGTAATATCCAAGTTAAACTTAGAAAGTACCTAAGAATTGAAGTAGTGTGGTGCTCGTGCATGAGCCGCGAGGCTTCAATCACTGGGACATCACGATATTTAAAAATAATTTAAGTTTGCATTTCATAGTCTTTTTGAAAGAAACTGAAACTTATTTCTGCAAATGCAACTAAAAATATCCTACTATCTCACAAATTAGGTAGGTACCTACACAATAATTTCTTCAAAATAATTTTCGTTGAAAGTGTTTTAATAAACGTTCCACCAGTCAATTTTTTTTAGAAGTTTCCAATTTTCCATCGTGTAGTTGAATAGAGGGCGCGACATATTTTTGCGCGGTCACTGTCTGACTGTAGGTATAGAAAAAGAAAGAGAAGCGCGATGACACACCGCTGGTAATTTACTTATTGCAAAATTTATTTATTTATTTATTTATTTGATATAGGCACACCAACAACTTATTTACAAATAAAATATATACAGACATTTACGATGGGATTCTGTGTAAATAAGTTACTTAAAGGCATGCACATCATTCACAAAAAAAAGGACGAATCTGAATTACAATTGAAATAATTATCGATAATAAAGAACATAAGGAAAAGTTGAATTAAAAATATAAACATAACTTAACTACATTGACATTGTACATTAAATTTAAATTAAATTAAGTATTAATAACGAAGAAAGAAATTACATTAAAAAAAATAAAATAAAACATTACTAATAAAGTGAACAATTGAACATCAGTTACAATACAATGGGATATGATTATTCTGAAGTAGATTGATAAAAATAATTATATAAAAAAAATTATTAAATTTGAAAAAAAAAAAATTATTATTGAATTAAAACAGTAGAAGTGAGCCGAATCACAGGTCGATTTTAATGATTTTAGTTTTTAATTTTGGCAGACTGTCAGCGAATATGTCAATGCTACTGTCAATGGAATAAGCTTTGTTGTAGGAGGTCAACATTCTGTTTAGGGGAGCATGGCGGCCCAGGTTTGTGCGACACGGTTTAGTTGCAAACGTTCTAATAGTACGCTTCGACCGGAGGTGAGAGTGACGAGGTACGTCTAGACTGATTTTGTTAAGCAAATCTGGGGTTGAAGTCATCCCTTTAACAATTTTATATAATGTTGTCACATCATTTAGGACCCTTCGTCGCTTCAATGAGTCTAACTCAAAATAATTTAGCCGTTCTGCGTAATCGGCTCTGTAAGGGCATTTGTGGTCTTTAAACCGCAAGCACCTGGTAAACTTCCTTTGAACGCGCTCAAGACGATCCTTATGGACATTGTAAGTCGGATTCCAGACTGGAGATGCATACTCTATGAGACTGCGCACAAAGGAGTTATAGAGCACTTTCAAGGCCAAGATTCCCTGAAACTCCTTGCTAACTCTATTGATGAACCCAACCATTTTCATTGCTTTTTTTATAACGTTATTGATATGTGTGGCAAATGAAAGATCGCTGCTAAGCACTACACCTAGATCCCGTATGTTTTTAACTTGTTGCAGGGATGTTCCGTTGAGGGAGTAAGTTGATAGCAGGGGGTGCTTTTTCCGCGTAAATGTTATGTGATAACATTTGCTGGCATTTAGAGCCATCCTATTTACCACACACCAATTCTGTATTGAGTTCAGATCGGACTGGAGCAGGGCTATGTCTTCTTGGGTTTTTATTTTGCGGTATATTTTAAGGTCATCGGCGAACAACGAGCATTGGCTATGTTTGATGCAATTCACTATGTCATTGATGAACACAATGAAGAGGATAGGCCCAGTATGAGATCCCTGGGGCACACCAGAGGTTGCAACGTATTCGCGGGATTGATAACCATTTACCACCACTCTTTGTGTTCGCTTACACAAATATGATCTGAACCACTCCAGTAAAGGTCCGTGTACACCATGATCACGTAGTTTCAGCAGAAGAATTTCATGGTCGACCTTATCGAAAGCGCTACTGAAATCAGATAAAGGGCGTCGATCTGTTGGCCAGAGTCAATGCTCATACAGATCTCGTCAACATATGAAACCAAATTGGTGACAGTAGATTTGTTGGTGCAGAAGCCATGCTGTTTCGAGGATAGTTGTGGTTTTACATGGGATGTTAATATTGGGCAAATCATTGATTCAAAGATTTTTGAGAAGATAGACAAGATAGAAATTGGTCTGTAGTTTTTAGCATCTGCACAGTCACCTTTTTTGAATATTGGCACTACGTTTGCCTTTTTCCATTCCATAGGAAATGTAGATGATTCGAGCGATTTATTAATAATTAGGGTGAGGGGATATGCTAAATTACGCGAACATTTTTTTATGAAAAGTGGAGGCAACCCATCCGGCCCAGCTCCTTTGGTAACATCGATTCTGTTTATTGCTTTAAGCACTTCCCTCTCAGTAAAAGCAATTTTACTGAGAATAAACTGAGGGAATATTTGGGAATTTTTTGGAGCTCGGGACATTCTGCTAGTGACAGAAAACGTAGACGAGAATTGAGTAGCAAAGAGTTGGCAAATATCGTCACCTGTCGTAGCTATTGAATCGTTTAGTGTCATTTCGGACGGAATAGAGCTGGATTTGGAGTTTTTGGTTTTAACGAAGGACCAGATAGCTTTAGGGTTTGTATGGATGCTATTCTCCACAGAGTGAACATATTTCCTATAGCAGTTTTTCGTAATCAACCGTGCTCTCTCATCGAGCAGTCTGTACTCAATCTCGTCACGTGGGTTTCCGTATTTTTTAAAACGTTTTCTATGCTTTTCTTTTTCGTTGAGAACTCTCACTAAGGTTTTAGAGTACCATGGGGGAAAGTTTTGGCTTACATGCTTAATTTTAGGGACGTTGTCTTCAATTATAGCTTGAACGGATTCATAAAATACCCTCAACATAACGTTAACATCCACACAAGGTTCCAGTAGCTCTTTCCAACATACTTCTCTTAATTTTAAATTGATTAATTCATAGTTAGCTGCTTTGAAATTAAATGACGGTAATTTTACACGTTTTAATGGCGCATGTGCCTTTACAATGAAATTAATTTCTAAAGGGGGATGGTGACAGTCTTCTTTACAAATAGGTAAAACAGACCTCCTGACAACTGCACCTTGCATATTTGATAACACCAAGTCCAATGTTCTATTGTTAGTATTTTTAATAACATTATATTGCAACAGACTGTTTAAGGACATAAAATCAATAAGAGAGTATCCTAGGTTGTTAGTATAGTTTGACGGAATAGTAGAGGTTACATACAAGTTACTCGTAGCAAATATGAAGCATTTACCTATTTACAAAAAATCTCCTGAAGAATATCATAATTATATTTTTCTGATTTTATTTAGATACCTACTGTAGTCGATCAAAGTCAAAAGTCATTTATTTGCTTATAAGGTACAGAAGGTTGGTAAAATATACAGAATTGTTCTCTTATTCTGCCTTTAATTTCGGCGTGCAAATATATATAAATAAGGCTACATATTTTATTGAAATTAATTATTGATCATAATCATGCAGTCAGTAAACAGATAATCCCATTAAATTTGTGTCATTGAATTAAATAAATGTCACTTAAAATTAAAATAATAATAATAAAAAGAATAATCATAAATGTCAATAATAATCATGTCAATAATGGGAGGGATTCGGCACACAATAATAATAACCATAATAAATTAAAATGTCCGTGCAATTTACAAAACTTACAATTTATAATCCAAAAATTCATGTACACTATAAAAGCATTTTTCAATTAAAAACCTCGTCAAATTATTTTTAAATCTAGAAAATGGTAGCCTATTTTATAGAATTTGGTATTTTGTTATACAACTTTATGCACATAATATAGCTGTTGTTGCCTGTAAATGTGAGATTCGTCCTCGGTTGAAATAACTTATTAGTTAGTATACATACATAGATCGTGGGGCATAGTAGCTTGTAGCTTGCTGAAAAAGTCTCTTATGTTTGAAAACAAATATACAGGATTCTAATATATATATATACTTTTAGGCATTATAAAACTTGCGTTTTTTGCGTTTAGGTCCTGTAATCCCCTTAAATAAATAGTCACATAAAAACAACTTAGAAACAACATAATCGTCACCGAAATCACAAGATTACATAAGGGCACTGAGGTTTTTTAGGGCGACCTTCGTAGTGCAAGTTTTAACAGAGCCGACTATGCATCCATCAAGCGTCCGAGGTGGATCCGTGGAGGCCACCATGAAGATATCACAATCATTTTGCTCTAGGTACGTACACTACGGCGTAGAGCAAAACCTACCAATAGTTACTGCAAAGGCTATTGAAGAGGAACCATATTTTTATTTCCTCCAGGACGTGCTAAAAGTGAAGCCTAGGTGCGTTGCACTGCAGATGATGTTTTTTTGTTGAAATGAAACTTCCTAGGTGGCGGCGGCGGCGGCGATTCGATAAATTGAGAAAAAAGACGGGTCAGTCGGTCGTCTTAGGGCCAGGATGAATTTAAAAGACGGGATAAACTGACCACCGGTGTGTGGCTTCTTCACGACGCCCCGGTCCACACGGCGCGTGTTTCTAAGGCTGCTGTGTAAGATTGTGGTTTCGAAGAAATTGACCACCCACCCTATAGCCCGGACCTAGCTCCGAGTGATTATTATTTATTTATTTATTAAAAAGACATTCGTGGGAAACGATTTTTCATCTCTCATACTCGGAAAGTAGTGTTTGTTTGATGCGAATAGCGGGTGGAAAACGCTGCTTCCCACTCTTGGGCGGGAAAGTCTCACAGTAAATGCTTCCCTCCCTAGGGCGGGAATGAAATTTAAAAATAGAACTAAATTTATTTAGGTAGTCAGCTTAGTCAGACATACGACACCCTTAATTGATTATGTAAATATTTGTTATGCTACCCATCAAATCTTATGAATGTGCGTTAATTAGGAGAGTTGGATAAAAAGCTCATAATTATGTTAACGCCATTAAATCTTTCAGATTTAGCGCACAAGTTAATAATTTACCTAGGTACAATAATCACCATTTTGATGTCAGTTGTGGTCGAGGCTAAAAAACATAAAATTTGGGGATTTCGAACATCCTGACTTTACCCTCAGACCAACAAAAAAATATAGACAGCGCCCCACGAACATTAAAACTGAAGCCACCTTTTTATCTATGTGTGAATCGAAGGCTTGCCATTTGTTAAATGTTTTCCCTATAATTTGGGGATATTTGTGCGAGTAGGAACTAGTATAATATTGTACGAGTAAGATATCGGTGAGTATGGTATTGGTATTAATTGGAAACCCAAAATATTCAATACATAAAAAAGAAAATAGGAATATAACTCGAAGTAACCAATCATATTTATATGTATGTATTAATCGAATGGGGAAAATTAAAATCGTATTATGGCAACCCCCGCACCTTATGTCACTACTTTCGTTCGTTGAGGTTTTTTGTTCCAAGTAATCTAAAATTTAATATTATATGTAAAAACCGGCCAAGTGCGTGTCGGGCCACGCACAGTGTAGGGTTCCGTAGTAGCCCGTTATCACAATGTAGTACGATTCTGTTGTTCTTTATTCTGAATAGGTAAAAAAAAAAACATATTTTGGTTTTCAATGCGTCTTTACCCATTATAAACAAGCAACTACTTCATCTTAGTCACTTTAAAGGATTAATGCTAAGGATTATGTATTTGGTACAAAATTATCCAACACTCAAGTTCAACGACTATTACTGTTAAACTAATAAAGTTATCTTAACCGCTATACTTTTCCTTTAAAGTTCATGAAATGCACTATCATGGAGAATTTTTCCAGATTTTTCAAGCCAGCAGTTTAGCTTTTAGAGGGGGGGGGGACGCCCTACTGGAACAATAATTTGCACTTTAAACTTTAATATTTCGTAAATGGAGCATTAAATCGAAAAATAATTTTAGCAACCCCTAAGCCATTTTAGAAGACCTATTCAACGATACCCCACACGATGGGGTAGATGATGAAAAAAATATTCATCCCCACTTCACATGTAGGGGAGCTACCCTAAAAAAAATATTTTCCAAAATTTTATTTTACCACTTTGACGGCGTAATTGATATACGTACTCCTACAAAATTTCAGCTTTCTAGTGCTAACGGTCACAGAGATTAAGCGAGGACGGACAGACAGACGGACGGACAGACAGACATGGCGAAACTATAAGGGTTCCTAGTTGACTACGGAACCCTAAAAACGATATTATTTCAAGTAAGTTTCACTTACTTACAAGTAAAAAGTGATTCCGTGAGACTTTTTATGTGATTTGCTGTTGTTTTTGCAACTTTTCACTGCACAAGAAGACGACTCGTGACGTACTAAGAGCGATGAGCATGGTTTTAGTGTAGGTGTGTGCGTGAACGTGTATGTTTACTTGCAGGAGCACGGTTTTATGGCTTCACTTTTGATGTTCGCGGCGCGCCGTCTTTCTTTTTTTGTTGGTCTGAGACTTTACCACAATGGGGCTGTGAATACACATCATTTAATTATTTGACGAATTTATCCATAGTTTAAGGTAAATAAGTAGTGGTAATGAACTTTTTTTGATATCTAATGTCGAAGTTTCGCGCCAATCGTATGTGTTTACATTTTTACTTTTCACAAATTTCACACACACAGATGTAGATAAGATTTAAAATGTGACAAATGTTATTGATAATATTATAAACAACACGAAAGTGCCCAGGTTTTAACGTAATATTCACACACAGGTTCAATAATACGTATTAATCATTACCACTACTTAATTTGTGTTCAAAATCGCTGACCATTATTGTTTTTTTTTATTGCAGTGATGCAATGATATTTTTATCATTGCAGTGATGTGTGAAAGCGATTATTCCAAACAATTTTTTTTTTAAATTTCGATTGACTCGAGTAATTAATATGACGAATGTAATCGATATTTGAAAATAAAATAAATTAATTTTAAGCAATAAATACAATATGCATTGTTTATAATAATGATTTATGCTTTTCTAATATCATTTCAATCTCTTCTAATATCATGTCAATAACAGACAGGCCAATAGGTACCTCATTTACTGAATTTCGCGCCGAAATGCTTCTATAATTGAATTTATATTCGGAATGCGATACTGTTTAAAATTATTTTAATTTATTGGACAATTATTTATTGTGGGTTTTATTTTTGATACTTTCTAATAGTTTACTACAGAATTCCCAGTAAACATTTTTTAGGTAGGCTTACCAGAAGTTTTTTTGGGTCCGTGGCTTAGGCCCCCAGTGGTCGACGCACCTGTGGCTGACGCCCCCGATTCGATTAATTTAATTTAAAGTAATTTTTGATCAAATGTACTGTCAGGCACAAAAATTGTTTTACAAAAATATTAAATGTACTTAATATTGGTTGTTGGCGATCTATTCTCTCTGCTATTTGATAGATAACTTTTGTTTAGCAAGGAAAAATACTTTATTAATAGGGTGAAACACTTTTCTCGTTTACTGTACTAAGTGAAAAAGCACAAAAAAAAAAGATATTAAATTAATCGTATCGGGGGCGTCGGCCACAGGTGCGTCGACCACTGGGGGCCTAAGCCACGGACCCGTTTTTTTGAGAATGATGATAATTAATTAATTCTATAGATTGGTTGTTCTGCAAACACTTTACATTTCAATACATTTTGTTAGTTTAAAGAGTTTTTATTCAGTTTATACAATTTTTTTTATTGCGAATATCGATTAGGCTGTATGCGAGTTTTGAATCGAAATAAGAAAATTGGGGCAGCACTAAAAAGTGTCACGTCGCAACACAATTTTTAGTAATTTTTGTCAAGATTATCGTGTTTTCTAAGTAATTTATGAAAAATGGTAAAAGTAAGAATGCAGACAGAATGATAATAATAGGTACGGGCCCTACTAGTAAGCGAAACGGCCTGCGGTGGTGACACAGAATCTACTCATGTGGCGGTGACGTGGTGTGTTCCATACTTCAAATTTAAAAAAGACTAATGAATAGGTACCTATTCTGCCGTGCTAAGCTCAGAAGCGGTATATCAAAAAAAATCGTAAAGTTGATTTTTGTGGCATCGGATAGCTTAAAGAAATATGCATCCAATGAGCTAAGCCAAATAGCGGTATCTTAATAAAAAAGCCCTTAGAAAAGTGTTCAATATCTCAGCTTTACCTCAAATCACTAAGAGAATAAAAGCAAAACTTCAATTTTCTCGAAACTAGCTTTTCCTGAGATACCGCTTTTGCGTTTAGCACGGCAGTATTATTCATGTAATTATTATCAATAAATATTTTAGAAAAACTACTATTTTTTACTTTCCTTAAGAGGCCTCTTACAGTCCACTAGCGCCGCCAATCGAAAAAATGTCATAACTCGTAAATAGAATCAAAAATACAAAATATGTTCTATTATTACTGTGGAAAAGGCAATAACGTAATTGTATAACACCTTATGAACACTTGAAATATAGCTGTTTAGCTAAATCGTGCATTCAAAACAAAAACGGCCGTTTTTGTTACAAATGCACGATTTAGCTAAACAGCTATATTTCAAGTGTTGACAATGTGTTATAAAATTACGTTATTGCCTTTTCTACAGTAATAATAGACCACATTTTGTATTTTTGATTCTATTTACGAGTTATGACATTTTTTCGATTGGCGGCGCTAGTGGACTGTAAAACGACTCTTAACTTCGAAATGAAAAGTAGAGTGTTTAACGCGGGTGAAGTCATCAATTCCCACTCGGACTATAGCCGCCCTCGCTGCGCTCGGGCGTCTAAATGCCTCGTATGGGAATTGATTCCTTCCGACCCTTGTATAACAATCTACTATTCCAACGATGAAGAGCTCAAGGCGGCAATAGGTAAATACGCATTGTTCAGAGAAAGAGGAAAGTTATTTTTTACAGGGTAGGTACCTATTGAAAAGTTAATTTCGAGATGTAATAAATGCATTAGGGTAATGGGGGTTACATTGAAAATTAAAATTATTTTAATTGAATTAACGTCTTTTTAGGGTTCCGTACCCAAAGGGTAAAAACGGGACCCTATTACTAATACTCCACTGTCCGTCTGTCTGTCACGGCTATAATCTCATGAACCGTGATAGCTAGACAGTTGAAATTTTCACAAATGATGTATTTCTGTGGCCGCTATAAGATCAATACCAAAAACAGAATAAAATAAATATTTAAAGGGGGAGGCCCTTGGAATAACGTGTTTTTTTCGGCATTTTTGCCTTGTGGTACGGAACCCTTCGTGTGCGAGTCCGACTCGCACTTGGACAGTTTTTTCATGCCAATATCGAGAATACATTGAACGCCCCTAGTAGTTACTGAGAAACAAGTCATGACATTCCAACCATGTAAAATATAACTAAGTAGGTAGTTGAATTGACTAAGAAGAAGCTACCCAGGTCGGTTACTTACCTAATCACAGCTTGAAATGTTATGTACGTTTGCCCCGCACGGCCCCCCAGAATTTGCGATTTAGGTGTGCACCAATGCAATGTACTCGCCTCTAAGAGTATATGTACCGGTTTCTTTTTCAATGTACCTCTGTACTTTTGAAGAAATATGCAAAAAAAGGGGGCCGTGCCAGCCAAACGTTTTCAGCACGGCCCCCGTGTAACTTGAAAAATATATAGTATATTAAAAAGCTTCATAAACTCAAGGAATGTACTTTAATAGCACGTTCTATGTACCGTAACAGATATTGTGAATTCGTAATAACAAATAATATATAGATGTGGATAGGGGGCCGTGCTGAAAAAAAAAGAAATAAGAAAATATCTAAAAAAGACAAAACAACCTTAGCCAAAAACTATTAAAAAGTAATTCATGTTTGGCAAGTAACATATGTACCGCATTGGTTTCTCATACAACTTGCTAAATTAAAAAAATAAACGATTTTTAGTTTATTCAGCACGGCCCTCTATAGTTGCCTATATCTTTTTAAATATGACATGTTTGTTTACAAAATTCAACTTCCAGAATTATGTATAGGAGTACATTCGTTCCAAATAAATTGCGATTATGGTGTATTAGTACTCTAAAAGTTAAATTGGATCAAAAATATCCTAACATACAACTGATGGGGTGACCATGTTTCCACGTGAGAATGGATAAAAAAACTTCTGCATAAATTGAGTAAATGTTTAATGAAATAAACGTTATTTTATTAAAGATTTACTCAATTTATGCAGAAGCTTTTTTAACCATTCAATTAATCGAAATAAAAAAAAGTCGTTTAGCATAATCGCTTTCGCACATCTTTACTATAAAAAAAAACAATAATGGACGGCGATTTTGAACACAAATTGAGTAGTGGTAGTGAATAATACGTGTTATTGGACCTGTGTTTCAATATTACGTTAACATTTGGGCATTTTCGTGTTGTTTATAATATTTTCAATAATAATTTTCACATTTTAAATCTTACCTACATGTGTATGCGTGACATTTGTGAAAAAAAAAATGGAAACACGCACGATTGGCGCGATACTTCGACATTACATATCAAAAAACTTCATTACCACTATTTGTTTAACTTGAATAATGGATGAATTCATCAAATAATTAAATAAAGTATTATTCACTGCCCCTGTATGAAAAGAAAAATGGAAACACGCACGATTGGCGTGAAACTTCGACATAACATATCAAAAAACTTAATTACCACTATTTGTTTAACTTGAATAATGGATGAATTCATTAAATAATGAAATGACGTATTATTCACTGCCCCTGTAGTGGAGTTTGAATGTTCGAAATTCCCAATTTTTATGTTTTTTAGCCTCGACCACCACTGTCAACAAAATGGTGGTTATCGCATTTACAGACTTGAATTTAATAAAGGTAAATTAATAAGCTTGCGCGCTAAATTTTAAATATTTAATGGCGTTAACATATGGCTTTTTTATCTAACTCTCTTAGTTAAGGCACATTCATAAGATTGGATGGGTAGCATAACAAACATTTGCATAATCAATGTAGTGTGTCGTATGTCGTAATTCCTGGGTCCAATGAGACCCAGTACCGAGCCGGCGGAGGTTCGTGTGTTCGGGACGGGTCCATTTGGGGGCGCTCCCGAACTATACGGTTAAACTTACATGTTTATTAACAATCCGTTTTCGTGCTTGAAATAGAACTCACTGCACAACCACACGTAGAAAACACGTGAATACTGAAATTATCGGAGCAGTCTTTACATTTACTGCTGTATATTGTGCGCGTAAAGATGTGACTGATCAATAAACACTCGAGCGCAACTGCGCAACATGAAGTAACCGCGACACCAGCGCCACTTCAAAAATCACGGTAGCGTCAGTGAACTAATAGCGACCGCACACAACAAGTTTTAACTGATTTAATTCCCTTAAAAGATGTCATCGCTAATATTAATTTTGAAGAAAAAAAAAAACAAATTGTAAAAAAAGAATGTTTATTTCAATGTAGTCACATAATTTCATTAATATAGGTATATTTATGGAACCATGGTCACCCCATCAGTTGTATGTTAGGATATTTTTGATCCAATTTATCTTTTACAGTACTAATACACCATAATCGCAATTTATTTGGAACGAATGTACTCCTATACATAATTCAGGAAGTCGAATTTTGTAAACAAACATGTCATATTTAAAAAGATATAGGCAACTATACAGGGCCGTGCTGAATAAACTAAAATTCGTTTATTTTTTTATTTAGCAAGTTGTATGAGAAACCAATGCGGTACATATGTTACTTGCCAAACATGAATTACTTTTTAATAGTTTTTGGCTAAGGTTGTTTTGTCTTTTTTAGATGTTTTCTTATTTCTTTTTTTTCAGCACGGCCCCCTATCCACATCTATATATTATTTGTTATTACGAATTCACAATATCTGTTACGGTACATAGAACGTGCTATTAAAGTACATTCCTTGAGTTTATGAAACTTTTTAATACTCTATATATTTTTCAAGTTACACGGGGGCCGTGCTGAAAACGTTTGGCTGGCACGGCCCCCTTTTTTTGCATATTTCTTCAAAACAACAGAGGTACATTGAAAAAGAAACCGGTACATATACTCTTAGAGGCGAGTACATTGCATTGGTGCACACCTAAATCGCAAATTCTGGGGGGCCGTGCGGGGCAAACGTACATGAAATGTTAGGCACTAGGTAGGTAAGTAGGTAGTTTACCTAGATTTCTATTTAGGTACTTAGGTAGATACCCACATCACAATAATTATACAGGGTTATTGGTAAAACATTAACAACCTCTTAAGAGGTCACTGTACTCATCATTAAACTTTTACTATGGGACCAAACCTGAAATCGTGAAAAAAAAATCTCCATACATTTTGACGAGTTATAGGTACGAACATAAATGTAGGGAACAGCTGATTTTTTTTCGCGATTTCAGGTTTGGTCATATAGTAAAAGTTGTTCATAATGACGAATACAATGACCTCTTGTCATCATTTCAGCCGAAAGACGTCCACTGCTGGACATAGGCCTCCCCCAAGCACCTCCACTTCGACCGGTCCGTGCTTCCCGCATCCAACGGGTTCCTGCGGCCTTCACAAGGTCGTCGGTTCACCTTAATTAATGACCTCTTAAGAAATTGTTAATGTTTTACCAATAACCCTGTTTATTAGTAGGTTGGTATCTAACTATCTACCAATAAATAGTCTACAGGTACTACAAAGAACCTACCTACATAGCTATGACTGGTAACATAGCACTTCTATTTTTCTTGTAACGCTGAAGAAAAACTGAAAGTTCGTAATACTGTTGCTTGTTTAAATGAAACACAATCATAAAGGATCAGCTTCCGATGTTTTTCTAAGTTTGTAACCAATCCTAACTGGAGCACGTTCTCATTGGCCGATCTGTGCAGGAGGGCGGGTCGGGAAGAGCGGGATGTTGCCACGTCGATACACAGGGAATCACCAACTTGACATTTGTTCCTAAGATGATGGAGTTTATGTTCCCGTGTGCCTCATCTCGGATACAGGCAGTTGTTACTCCTCCCAATTTCACATTCGTCTATCATCTCGAACGTCTAGTTTTTATATCGATATTAGTTTCAGGGCGGAGTGAAATATGGGCGGGCGGCTTTACTCTGCGGGATTGTGTTCAGTTAATTTTGTGAAACAGTGCTTAATGTTACCTTGGTGTTGAGGAACTAAGATATTAATACACTTGGATACGTAAAGATTGCCTTTACTCGATATTGTTTCAATTTGTTACATTTTTCCATCGCGAAGTAGGTACCTAAGTAGTAGGTATCAACTGAAAAAAATTGTGCGCTACAAACTGCTGGAGTACTTATCTACTGTATTTATAAAAGCGACGTTTCGACGTCATACGGAAAATTATTTTGATAGACACAATTATTGAGTGATTCTGATGATGAATGGTGGGCGTGCCCGGGTCCCAAAGTGTGCACGGTGTCGAAACCATGGCCTGATTTCAAGTCTACGAGGCCACAAGAAAGCTTGTGCCTACCGACTCTGCCAGTGCCCTAAGTGTGGCCTGATCAAGGAGAGGCAACGGATTATGGCCGCTCAGGTATGTATAAAGGTACCTATACACAGATTATAAACTTATTAAACCTTTACGTAAGTTACTCGTTACAGGATAGGATAGGTACTTTCTTTAAAGTCGTATTTTTCATAACGCTGTAAAAATGTTTCGTGCTTTTGCAGTACCTTCAGAAAATCTCTATTGTAGAATACCTAAATGCTAAGTAAGTACCTTTGTTTACTGAAACATCCCTGAGCTAGCCACAGGCATGTTATAAGTACCTAGTAGGTATTAGGTACGTTACTGTATCCAGTGTTCCAAGAATAACTGGGCTAACAGATTAGCATTCTCCAACTGTTGACTGATGCTTATGACCCAAATTGCGGGCTGGTTATATAAAGTGCCACCGGTCTAAAAACTGCATAGGTATTTAGTTAGGAATGGAATATATGTTGGTACCTACATAATTATAGATTAAGTACCTATATGTAACTAAAAGCAAACACAAAAATATATAATAATCAAGAATAGGACAGAATATAGTGCATTTTAGGTAAAACATGTATAACCGACTTCAAAGAAACTTTTTAACAAAAAAAAAGCCGGCTTCCAAAAAAAAAACACTACAAAGTGAAAAATATAACTTTAATTTCGGAAGTCGGTGTCTTTGGATATGTATTTTAGTTTTTGCCACCGACTTCCGAAATTAAAGTTATTTTTCACTTTGTAGTTTTTTTTGAAAGTCGGTTTTTTTTGGAAGTCGGTTTTTTTTTGTTAAAAAGTTTTTTTTCTTGCTTTTTAGTGGGTTTGTTTATCATGTATCTAAGTTACCATAGCCTAATGTCAACTTGCCCATCGCCTTTTACAAAATATTGCTTTTCCCGATGCAGGGACTTTAATTGTTGAGGAGTTCTCCTGGTATTCCACCATCAGCTCGATTTCACCATTCGCATTGTGACGAGCATAAAGTGCTTAGCAACCATATTAAAGTAATTGAATCGCAATTAATAATTATTTCACGGGTTGCGATTCAATTCGTGGTTCCGGTGGCCATCTGTGGTCTTCTTCATCAGTTCCACTTCACCAAATGGTGGTTTCCGAGAGCAAATGCACGAGTTACTATAAAAAATACCCAAATCGCTATAGATGTGCCTATAATATTTGAGGAGTTCCCTCAATTCCTCATAGATCCCATCATCAGACCTGAATTTTGAAAAAAATGGGACCAATCTGGAAGTATATCCTATTGAATAAAAAAAGAATTTCCCAAATCGGCTTATAAATGACGGTGTACTGAGGTAACAAACATAAAAAAAAAACACAACCGAATTGAGAACCTCCTCCTTTTTTTGAAGTCGGTTAAAAAGAAGGAGGTTCTGCGATCGTCGGAATCTTTTTTTAAATGTAGGTATGTTCCCCGATTATTCGAAGACGGCTGGACCAATTTGGAAAATTCTTTTTTTGTTTGAAAGCGAGCAGTGGTGGCCCAGTGCCCAGTGGTAACGGCCGCGACTTCATCGTGAGGAAACCGGCATGTCCTAGAACCAAAAATTCGAAGACATGTGACATCTACCAACCCGCACTGGGCCCGCGTGGTGGATTACGGCCCACTCCTTCTCACAGAGAGGAGGCCTGTGTCCCAGCAGTGGGAACGTTGTAGGCTGATTATGTTAGTTTGAAAGGATAGGTATAGGTACTTCCCAGGTGGTCCCATTGTTGTCAGATCAAGATCTGATGATGAAATCCTGGATAAATCGAGGGAGACCTTTAAATAATAAAGGCACACCGCGATTTGGGTATTTTGTGGGTGTCCATAGCATGTAGTGAATTGGTAGGGGGTAGGTACCATAAATAACACCATAAGGGTTCCGTTTTACCATTTTGGTACGGAACCCTAAAAACTACCTACAAAAAAGTGAAAAATAAAAAGATTTGCACCTATCCTAAATAGGGTTTCTAAATAAATAAGTATTAGTACCTATTTGGATTTATTTGAATTTCCACTGAAGACTTGTTTGCAATCTGTGTCTCACCCTCCAGATTCCGAGCAAATGTGATTTTACAGTAAACCATGCCATATTAACCAACTAGGTACAAAATGTAAAATGATTGATGAGAAGTATCATAGAATACACAAAAGCTACTATACTTGCCTATAAATCTAATTCCAAAACTGATATATATACCTTTTAGTACTTTTAGTCTTTTAGTAGGTGTGCGTGTATGACCATACAGTATGAACGTAAACGAGGCAAATATGTGTAAGGATCGCATCAGGTGGCGTTCTGTAGTTTCTGCTTACCGCCATGGGAAAAAGCCGTGAGTTTATCTTTGTATGTATAAACCACAGATATAGATAGACCTAGATAACGCAAGTATCACGATCTGTATGAAAACCAAGCGTTGGAGCGTGCCATATTTTGACTACCTACTATGACGTCACGTAAGCACTATTTTAGCGATGGGAAAATCAAATCGATTTAAAGGCGCCGCCGCATGCGGCACCCCGTCTCGCAAAACCCTCGGGACCTATAGCGCCAGCGCTCACGCTCACCCAGCCAGCAGTACTACAGGACTGAGCGCGAAAGTAGCGGCTTACCATTTTTGTACGTAAGCTGGGCACGCGAAGTAGTTGCTCTTGCGTTATCTAGGTGTATCTATATCTGTGGTATAAACCTTTTAGATATCTAATAGTTAAAATTGTTTGACTACGTTACGTTTTAATATTCTTGTGCTAAGAGGGCTAGACGCTGGATTCAATATCTGAAACTGTCTATATAGATTCCGATTACAGCATTTATTATTATTTCCAGTGTAGCATTTACACTTTTGTATTATTTCCAATGTATTTACACTGGAAATAATACAAAAGGTCTGTCACGCACAGTGGGTTACAGAGCATAGAGCGGGCCAACTTTCCTACTGGACCTAGTGTAGCTACCGTGGTGCGTTCTGGAAAGTTCAGTTCAGCAGCCATAGTATACCTAAACCATAGGTTCTCAACGTGGGTGATAAAGCCTTCTTTCGTTTGAGACTTTCAGGGGGGCAGTAGAAGACCCAGAGAAAATTATACATCCTATCTTACGATTATTGTACTAGCTGTTTCAGATTCGCGACAGAAGGTAAGTAAAACAAATTGGGGGGGTTTTAAAAAAAAAATTTTCTTCCCTTATAAATGTAATTATACCTCATTTTACTGTGGGCAAAATAAGGTTCACAACCTATGGTACAAACCTATAGTTGAATTACCGACATCTTTAAATATGATACACATTGCACACTATTCTATGTGCCTATCTTATTAATTAGCTATTAGGTACACGTGTTAAATTTCCCTCATTTTCAGTTTGAAGTGGTGTAAAAGTTGGCAGTAGGTACAAGTTTCAAAGCTTCACGGTGGCACTTCTGATTTTAATAAATTGTTGCAATACTTGCAAAATTCATGCTTCTCAGTAGATATCTTAGCCTGACCTTTCCTTATACAACCCCTTCGCGCAAAGGCTTTTTTTCTTCCACCATTTTGCATTCCCATCATTGACAGTTCCTATGATGGAAAGATGCCGACGGATCCGCGCGACGTGATAAATAGTATACCTATTTAAATAGTAAATATAGAGCGTTATAGGAACCATCGTCATTATTAGCAGCACCGGGTAGTAACGGGTGCTGCTTGTTCTGACAGGTCGTTTTATTTAACTAACCGTTTATTTATTTTACTTCGAAGGTCCTATAGTTTCTCTTTTGTGACTTCAAGTTAGGTACAGCTTTATGAACATAATTCAGCATTGCATAGGTATGTAAGCGGGCACGCCCTTTTGCCTGGAGGCTTTCTTTTTCTGGATTTACTGTTTACGTTTTTATTATTTATTTTTGCTTTCAGTGTTTTTATTGGTAACTTTATTGGCGTGTGCTAGCTGACATATTATGGCAAATAATGTTTTGTGTTTCGGAATGTTAACTACTTACTAGGTATTTATTGTATTGAATCAGAACAGACAGCTGTGCTGGTGGGGAGTTTGTTGCGCCACTTTTTCTTCCCAGATAAAACACTTAGGAAGGGCGGGCATTTTGGGGGACTGTCTCATGGAATTTTGACGTACAAAAAATTTCGATTCTCAGTCTAGTTTGAACAAATGACTTTTAGTTTTGATTTTTTGGGTATTATTTTTGATTTCATAAGGAAACGTAAATGTCAATTTATTTTGCCTTCGGGGCTTCGAGCTTTGGAAGCTCTAAAATCGTTCCCGGTCGACAGACATAGTAGGACCTATGCCAGACTCCTAGTCCATAAGCTAAAAAGTTTCAACTAGGTACCAGTTTAAGATATTATGTTAGGGGAAGGAAAAGTAAGACGGACCCTGGATTCAAGGTAGGTACAAAGGTCTACCTTAATAATTTTGAAAGAAATAACGCCATCTTTGAATGAGTTGTATCATAAGGCAGCTCCCTCTTTTGGTCAGCTTTACCCATCATTCGCCATCATCACCCAGAATCATAGATACCTATATGTTTTTTTACATTTCTATGCCCAGAATGCTGATAACACCTTACACTGGTAGAAGTTAGCATCAATGTCCCAACCAATGTAAAGAAAAAGGCCCATAGAGCCAGACAAGTAGGTAATGAAATAAAAGTGTAATTAAAAAAAATTAATTCGACTTCACAAATACATTAATTCAAAATTATGAAATAACTCTTGGGATAGAAGGAATAGGTCTTGGGATCTGTATTTTAGTTTTAGTTTTTTGCCACCGACTTCCGAAATTAAAGTTATTTCATAATTTTGAGTTCATTTCTTTTTGAAGTCGGTTTAATTTTTTTAAATTACATTTTATTTTGTAATTTTTAGTTTTAAATAAAATCTGGAAAATTTGTTTGGAATAAGTAGGTAATAGTTTTGTTGTAAATATTGTATGTACTAGAATTTGACCAAGGTTTTGAGATGTTTTCCCTTTGACACTAGGTAGGTACACCGGTCGGGCCGTAGTAGCTCGTATCAATAAGCCAGGCCGTCACACTTACATGTATCATGAAAATTACTGAATCGATTTTGATGAAACTTGCACTGTTCCCTAAGTTGAAGAAAATCTAAGCCAATAAAAAAAATGGTCACGATCCGATTAATAGTTGCGGAGAAATGCGTGGACAAACATACATACATACGTCTATAAAATTTTGTATATTTGTTTGGAAGCCCTAATAGATTGTCATAATTATGTGAATATAATGCAATTCCAATAATATCCTCCTTTTTTCGAATTCGGTAAAAAATACTATTATAGATTCTGTTGATAACAAACAAAATATGAATCGATCCAAAGCAACAAGGAAATTCCCCACTAATACCTTATTTAGTACAGAAATAACACGAAATTTAGAGGAGTTAATGTGTTTTAATGTAGTGAAATCGAGACCAGCTAATGCAGCGTCTCGGTTTATTTAAACAAGTGGCACGTGTTTACTGTAGACGCCGGATGAACCATCGATCGGTTTACACAGTAATGCATCGCTGTCGATGTCCCACCACTTGCATCTCAAATCTGGGATAAACGCGTTTCGATTAATCATACTCGAATGCTGCAGCTGCAATTTGTGTTAGATTCGCATTAATGAACTTTATTTATGGTTTGTTTTAGACTTTAGGTACCTACTAAATCTAACCATTAGAATACCAAGAGAATACCATTCAAACCCTATTCCACTTTTTCAATGTAGAAAAAGCGGAATGAGATTTGAATAGCACTTTCTGCCAGAAATTTCGACGGGAATTTATCTGGAGGTGGTGTGGTGAAATAGGTTGTATTGTATTGTCTTCTGAACATTTTGTTATGGCTCATATAAATTCCAGTCAGCGTTTTATTTGATTTGCTAGAGATTGAGTTCTGTTTACGTTAGCAATGAAGCCGAGATCGGCCCCGGGTTCTGGCGCCCTGCTCGCCATTCGTCCGGCGGGTCCCCAGGGTGGTCGCACACCACAAATATAAACACCAAGTGTTTGTCATTGATTTTCCGCTAAATTAATTTGACGGTATTACATTTCCTGGTGAAGTTGCTGTGATATAATAATGTTAACCTATTTATCATTCCTCCCTTCAACTTCTATTATTGTATTTTTTTAGTCCACGTTTATTCCGTCAGTTATATTAGCAGGTACCTACCCAGGTGTTTCATGTACATATAAAAACTGGCCAAGTGCGAGTCGGACTCGCACACGAAGGGTTCCGTACCACAAGGCAAAAACGCCGAAAAAAACATGTTTGTTGTATGGGAGCCCCCCTTAAATATTTATTTTATTTTAATTTTATTATTTATTATTAAAGTTAAAATACAACTGAGTATTTTGTGAATATTTCAAGTGCCTACCTGTTGCCATTTTTGATATCGAGCAAAAAATGGCAAAAAAATCGCGTTTGTTGTATGGGAGCCCCCCTTAAATATTTATTTTATTTCGTTTTTAGTATTTGTTGTTATAGCGGCAACAGAAATACATCATGTGTGAAAATTTCAACTGTCTAGCTATCGCGGTTCTTGAGATACAGCCTGGTGACAGACAGATAGACAGACGGACAGACGGACAGACAGCGAAGTCTTAGTAATAGGGTCCCGTTTATACCCTTTGGGTACGGAACCCTAAAAACAAACATACATCGGTATATAATAGCCATTAATTAGATTAAAACGAAAAGCACTGGATAGGAAGCTACAATGAATTAATATGACGAAGTGTCTGAAACCATTCCTTTATTTTGTTACCAGGTGGCATTAAAACGTCAGCAAGCCGCAGAGGATAAGATAGCCTTACACTTGGCTTCTGTAGAAAGCGGGACGGCACTAGACACTCTTCCTCCAGGCAGGATTTATGGAATGCGAGTCACCGGCCCTTGCCCAAGTCCTGGACCGGAGCCGGATTCTGTCCATGATGACCATACTGTAAGGAATTTACCACAAATTGTACCTATTTAGAAACAAGTGAACTGGTGGTGGTGTGGTGTGTGAAGTTTTCGTTCCTTTCAAGCTAACTAGCTATTTTTTAGGAGTTATTCAAGCTCTTTTAGTGTCTACCTATTTATCTTTTCTGTCTTGTTTGTACCAATATTTCTGTCCAACAGCCAATCCACATCGACAGCGAGACGAGTGATTCTATGCCCGACTGTTGCACTGTTTCACCCGATTCTGCTGGAAACTCGTCAGCCTCTGCTTCATTACGGTGAGTTTTACTTCGACTTGGACCAGGTGAATGGTGGTTGCTGTTATCATTTTAAGTTCCCTTTATGATATTGCCATACAAACTCAAACTCAAAGCATTTATTTCAATTAAATGCTTTGAGTTTGAGTTTGTACAATATACACTTCTGGACACATCTATTGGCCCACCTTGTATTTTCAGTTTCGTTTGGTCCTAGCTAAAATTTTATATTAGGTCGAGCAAAAAGTTTTTATGCAGTTTTGAACCTGGCACATTCACAATTTCATTCAATAGTCTTTTTTTGAATTTCGAACACAGAATTTAAAGAAACAAAAGACAATTTGGAGCCTGTTTGTTGATATCAAACAATCGAATACTAAGAAAACTTGGTTTTATTGGTTTACTTGGATTTAATTCTTGAAAAAGTGATTGATATCTTTGGTTTTGCAACAAACATTACTTATTCTTAACATTAAGGTGAGGTTCTATCAATAATCTATGGATACTTCACCTGAAGTCGCCGCCCAAGCTGTGGCACTTATTCAGGCCGGACACAGCCAAAGAAACGTGAGTGCTCAACTTAATTTAAGTCGATCTGCGGTCCGAAATGTTTATCGGAGGTACCTAGAGACTGGCGGCTTTGTTCGTCGCCAAGGAAGGCCACGATCTCGGGTCACAACTCAAAGGCAGGATCGATTCATCGTGACGACCAGCTTGAGAAATCATCACCTTACCTCCATTGAGATACAAAACCAACTTCGCGACTTCCACGGAGTATCTGTGAGCGCTCGAACTGTTCGGAGAAGGTTAAAAGAACGCGATATGGTACCACACAAGCCAGCTAATGGGCCCAAACTAACGCAAACCCACCGAACAGCGCGCCTTCATTTCGCACGCAGTCATTTAAATTGGACACAGCAAGATTGGAGCCGTGTACTCTTTTCTGATGAGTCTAAAATTGTGTTACATGGCAATGATGGAAGGAAGAAGGTCTACCGACGTAAGGGAGAGCGTTTCGCACAATGCTGCTTTGAAGAGAGGGTTGCTTATGGCGGTGGCTCATGGACTGTCTGGGGCGGTATATCCGCGAGCGGCAAAACTCAACTTGAGGTTGTTACAGGACCACGGCTGCCAACATTAAATGCTGAAAGGTACATTCGTGAGTGCTTAGAACGTCACGTGATACCATACGCGGACTATGTGGGCCCAAATTTCCTTTTTATGCATGATAATGCAAGAGCCCATGCGGCCGGCATCGTCAGGGAATATCTTCGGGATGTGAACATCACAGTTATGGACTGGCCAGCCAGAAGCCCAGACATGAACCCCATTGAGCACATGTGGGACGAGCTAAAAAGACGTGTTAGGGCTCGTCAGCCAGTTGCCCAGACGATGCAGGAGTTGAAAACTGCCATAGAAGAGGAATGGGAGATGATCCCTCAAAATTTCATAGAGCTGTTGATAAACTCTATGCCTAATCATATGAGAGTTGTGGTAGATGCCCATGGAGGCAACACGCGTTATTAAATTAAACCTTTATTTGATAAAACATGTTTTTTATTCAAAAATCAATTGCCTTTAACAAGGCGCATATCCGACTTGTTAGGCGTAGCTCCATGTCGTATGGTATTCTGAATTCAAATTTAAAACAATACGATCGATAAAGATGGTAAAATGTATCAGGTTTAAAACTGCATCAACAGTTTTTGTTCAATCTAGCAATCATATTTCGGTAGGGGCCATCGAAACCTAAACTCTAATTTGGGCCAATAGATGTGTCCAGAAGTGTATAACAAAAACGATAATATTTTTTGGTCAAGTCGGAATGGTTTAGTATCTTCCTCGTCTGCATTATCAAAACCAGTTGCCATAGCGAAAAAGAGAATAACTATAGGTAGGTTTCTAGGTTTGCAAAGAACAGTTTAAGTGTCTTGCACGTTAAACCGTTGGTCTTGGCTGTGATCTTTGACAGTCGTTACGGGTCGTCAGAATCCCGAAAGTCTGACATCCAGTCTTACCAAGGGGTATCGCAATACCCAGTAACTGGACCTGGCTGTAAGGACTGGCTTCTGGGTTTTGGAGGTCAAATGGGCAGTTGCGCCATGTAAAATACTGGTGCTCAGCTGCATCCGGTTAGACTGGAAGCCGACCCCAACATAGTTGGGAAAAGGCTAGGCAGATAATGATTCAACCAGTAATCCCGATCTAACATTTCAGAGTGGGCGAAGAGGGTTCAGAAAGCGAGAATGCAGTGAGCACGGCTGGTCTGGAGATGCTGCGCAAGTTGTTCCCCGGGAAGAAGCGCTCCGTGCTCGAGCTGGTGCTGCGGCGCTGCAACCACGACCTGCTGCGAGCTGTTGAACACTTCAATGCCACACGTGTACGTAGATAATGTTTACATTGACTAACGCATTATCGTCACTATGGTCTTCTATTATAAATGTAGATAGTTGATGTTCTCTTCCAGTCCAAACTGTGAATAACAATCAATATTTTACTCCTTTACCGATTTTGAGGGAGAATATTTTAAAGTTGAAATACGTTGAATTGTACGATTTCCCTTGCTTTTGTAGGTATTATTTACAGTAGACGAACGTTTACAGGATCAACGAGACAAAATACCAGGACTCAGCTCGAGCAGTGGTTACGAAGCCTCCGTGTCTAGTTCTGAAGAAATAGAGTCGAGGTGGTCAGCATTTCGTCCGGTAGGACCGCGAGCTCCAATGCTGCCGGCGTTGGTCATGGGAAGGGTGTGTGGCTCTGATTGGCTCATACCGATGCCAGCACTGCCCACGCTATCAGGCCCACTACTTCTACCACTGCAGCATCCACACGCACCACCCCCGTCGTGCAACCCTTGCTCTCCCGACTGTAGGCAGTGCAATCATCATTAGAATATCACACTATCAATGTTTTTATCTGTAGCGTAGCCTATATTTATTATTTTATCGAATGTGCTACCAAAACAATATTTAACGCCAAAGAATTTATTTGTATTTAAGCTTTATATTAACTAATTTTGTTTAAAGGGCTGTTGTTATTATTAAATTGTACAGTTAAAATATTTTTGTTTTTCTATTGCCCCTTATAGTTTCCTAGAGGTACAATGGGAGGAACAGCAGTTAGTTGTACTTCATAAATCAAACAGACATTAAATATCCAGCGTGCTAGACAAGTGGTTGTAACTTCGTAAGTGAGTAAATCAAATAAAGCGGTGGCAGAATCCCTCTAGCCAGCGGCAATTATTGCTGTCAGATACAAATGCGTGACAATCTTACAAATAAAGATTGAAGAGACCACAAAATAATTGGTATAACAGTGCAACACTAATAAATGAGAGGGATAGGAAATGTAATTTATCGTGTCTAAAAAATGATGAAACGTTGAATAGACCAGTCCTATACCTTTCTATATTATGTAGTATCATTTAACATAAGAAGGAAGTAGGTACTCCTGAAAATCTTACTATCCTACTTCCTATAGGGTTATTGGTAAAACATTAACAACCTCTTAAGAGGTCATTGTACTTATCATTATGAACAAGTTTTACTATGGGACCAAACCTGAAAAAGCGAAAAAAAAATCTGCTGTTCCCTACATTTTCCCTACATTTATGTTCGTATAACTCGTCAAAATGTAGGGAACAGCTGATTTTTTTTCGCTAATTCAGGTACTTTTTATCCCGATATTCCCACGGGATCGAAACGTATGCGGGTGAAACCGCTCGGCGCAGACATAAAACCAAACGTTTACAGGAAGTTGCATGGAAGATGGGATGTAAGAGTATAGTACGTAGCGTAATGCCAATGAACTGAGGTACATAGTGATCGCGTCGAGCGAGTCCTCAATATCTGCCTGCTGATGTTCAATTGTTTAAGGTCATTAACGTGATCAGGGTCGCGGGTTGTTCGAAAGAGATACCGTGGCCGCTGGCACAGGCAACTGAAGGAACACGGGTGGGTTTTAGTCAATAAAAGTCTGACACGCCCTCCCGCTCCGCCCAGAGCGGGAGAAATTATTTGTTAATTTAACCACCCAAAAAAAAAAGTATGTAAGTACCGAACTTATTCACGCATAATCGATAGGTGTATAAGTATAGGTATAATTATTACAAAATATATGAACTTGAGACACCGACATGCATTGCTATGAGAGTACGAGCAATGCATGGCAGCTAAAGTGGACTGGCAACATTAGCTTGATATTCGCTACATCATCGGTCCTTCGACAGAAAAGGCCCGTGCTGTCGAAGGACTTATGATTCTTGGAGTCATCATCATCCACAGTTCGACCCACTGCTGAGCATATAGGCCTCTCTTTTTATGTGCCAGCCTTATCCAGAATCTACCCGCGATGGCACTCCATCTTCCATTACTGCGCATTCCATCTGAGTTCCATAACTCGTTTTCAGATATCGAAAACCTTCATACGTCTTCGGATCCCGACGTTTGGAACTTGGTCTATAAGCCTTATACCTTGGTACGGAACGGTCCATGGCTCTCTGTGCAATGCTCATGCTGTACACAGCCACCTGCGTGAGCGTCCACGACCTATTAGCACTGTACGTCATGGTGGGCAGGGCAGAACAGATCAGATTAGTCGTAATCGATGAAGCCATACTCTGGGGTCGCTTATAAATACTCTTGGCACTTCTCCATCACCGTGTGGTCATTGTTCGAATATCCTCTGCGGAAGCCGGCTTATACGGTGGGCTGGACTTCATCAGGCTCACGGGCACGTCGATTAGTGAGGATTTTAGCAAATAGCTTATCTGAGAGAGGAGGCTAATGGGACGGTAGTCACCTTTTTAGGGTTCCGTAGTCAACTAGGAACCCTTATAGTTTCGCCATGTCTGTCTGTCAGTCCGTCTGTCTGTCCGTCCTCGCTTAATCTCTGTGACCGTTAGCACTAGAAAGCTGAAATTTGTAGGAGTACGTATATCAGTTACGCCGACAAAGTGGTAAAATAAAATTTTGGAAAATATTTTTTTTTAGGGTAGCTCCCGTACATGTGAAGTGGGGATGAATATTTATTTCATCATCTACCCCACCGTGTGGGGTATCGTTGAATAGGTCTTCTAAAATGGCTTTGGGATTGCTAAAATTATTTTTCGATTTAATGCTCCATTTACGAAATATTAAAGTTTAAAGTGCAAATTTTTGTTCCAGTAGGGCGTCCCCCCCCTCTAAAAGCTAAACTACGGGTTTGAAAAATCTGGAAAAATTCTCGATGATAGTGCATTTCATGAACTTTAAAGGAAAAGTATAGCGTTTAAGATAACTTTATTAGTTTAGCAGTAATAGTCGTTGAACTTGGGTGTTGGATAATTTTGTACCAAATACAAAGATGAAGTAGTTGCTTGTTTATAATGGGTAAAGACTTGCATTGAAAACCAAAATAGGTTTTTTTTTTAACTATTCAGAATAAAGAACAACAGAATCGTACTACATTGTGATAACGGGCTACTACGGAACCCTACACTGTGCGTGGCCCGACACGCACTTGGCCGGTTTTTTGTGAATGATGATGACTATATGGCGTTCTTCTACAGCCCTATTAAAAAAATCCACGCGGACCTATTGAACTGGATCGCCACCTGCTCGCAGTAGTTCGACAATCTTCACCAGGAGACTTTTCTGTCTTCATGTAGGGCTTTTATGACCTCACATGACAAAATAGATGATAAGATTTCTGAGTACCTACCTATCCTTAAGTCGAGACCACGTTGGCGGCTAGAACAAATTGGATATGGAAGGCCAGGACCAGACCAGGTGTTGTAGTGCCACTTGGGAGAATCTTATATGCAGTAGTGGAATGCAGTTGAATGATTGATGGAAGACTTAATTTCGATGATCTATGACTTCCACTTGTTTTGTGATTTAAAAGAGACGAAGTGCCTTCAAAGTGAACTTGTATCTGTAATAAACAGTCAAATTCTATTATATTGTAGTCTGTGTTACTGATTGTATTCCAAAGGTCAAGACGAGGTAAACGTCAGCTATTAACATACAATGACTTCATTGCTCCACACTCCACAGCTAAAAAAAGCAACCAAGCAGTTACAAATAAAAATTAAAGGCGTATTTTGTTACCAATATGTTTGTATACGTTGTATTACTCTTTATATTTTTAAACGTAGTCTGTGATATTAATTACCTGACGAGAACGCTCATTTCTGTTCTCACTGGTCGGTTGTATCAACGAAAATATTCTTTGGACGAAACTACTACGATATACGGTGAGTTGAAGAACGTTACTAATTATTTATATGTATAAAGTCTGTAATCAAATAGATTTGTTAAAGGAATTTATAATAAAGTACTGTGTATTGAATTTATTATGTACTGCTAAGTTCTTAGCCTGGTACAATAATAATACAGATTTTCATCGACACACTAAGGTGTTCATGTTGGTCGTTGTGGACATGCTTGGGGAAGGTTAGAGATCCAGGGTGGCCAGTAGTGGACGTATTTTGTCTGATATGCTAATGATGTTATTGATGATGAGGTGGTAATTTTATATGATAAGAAAAGATATAATGCTTTCTACCCAGATCAACAGACTGATTCAAAATGTAAAATAAAACTCAATAATTATAATTTCTCAGGTATTTGTACTTTTCAAGACTGCGACATAAGCTTCAGACATATTAGAATAGCCAGGCTACTTCGGGATCTAGATTTCGCGAGATATCATTTTTATGAGAGAACCGGTATCTATTGCAGAAGTGAAAAGCTTGGCATTAAATCTTTACAAGGGTGCACTCTCACAATAACTGATGTCCCGGTGCCATTGTTTGGACTTTATAAAATTAATACCAAGGTAAATATTTACGTAGGTAGGTATACCTACAGTAACTAATATTAATATTCATTTCATGTTCCATCCAGTGAATATTGTGAAGGATAAAAAAAAATGTTTTTGTTGAAGCCAAAAGCTTGTTTTAAATATAATGAAGTAAAGAGTAGGAAAAATACGCGCTATACAATATCGCTAATCGAGTTCTAGTCATTAAACTTCACTCGACACTATAATAACCTCCTCCTTTTTTTGAAGTCGGTTAAAAACAAATGACAGTTAATTTTGTTTTCAGCTTGTTTACTGGGATGATCGTTCACTATTTTTGGAACATGAAGTAATTACTATACATGACGGTAAAGTTCGGTCTATACTATTATCCCGCCAGCACGCCATAGGCCGAAATGGAGACTCGACAGAAGCCCTACTATCAGGGCTGCCTGGATCACAAGTTCAGCTTACTTGCCCCGAGTACATCGAACACTGGCTACGAAGCATGGAAATAAGCAGTTTGAAGTTAAAGAAGGATGTAAAATCTAGCAAATAAAGACCGTTTTTCAATTGATGCATTTGGTTTTGATTTAGACAAGACCAAGTTTAGAGCCTTGTGGTGCACCTGATTTATTTTTTTATTTGGGAAATTAATGTTCCATATTTTATTAAGACGTAAGACTTTGACCTGTGCGTTTTGCCAGTGATGACTTATGGCGTGGTCGCTCACAATGGGCCTTATAAGAAGGCTATAAAAGTCACCCAAACGGCAATGGAGAGGGTTATATGCTTGGAGTTTCCCTGCGTGATCGAATCAGGAATTCAGGAATGAGGAGATCCGCAGGAGAACCAAGGTAACCGACATAGCCCGAAGAATTGCCAAACTTAAGTGCCAGTTGGCAGGGCATATTGCTCGCACATTGCTCGCTCGCCGATGGGCCCGAAAGGTTCTGGAGTTGTGACCGAGTACCGGAAAACGTAGCGTTGGAAGGCCTCCCACAAGGTGGTCCAACGACCTTGTGAAGGCCGCAGGTACCCGTTGGATGCGAGAAGCACAGAACCGGTCGAAGTGGAGGTGCTTGGGGGAGGCCTAAGTCCAGCAGTGGATGTCTTTCGGCTGAAATGATGATGATGATATTTTATTGTAATTGTAGCAGTTTGTCGTCAATCATTAGGTATTTACTATAGGATTATTAAACTGGTTACACTGTGCACTGTTATAATTAACTAGAATGGAAATGGAGAATTAATGGTATTACAGCTGGTTGACACTATAGTTAGCATTTTCTGAGTCCACAATTTTTACCGACTTCACAAAAAGGAGGAGGTACTATGTTCGGGTGTTTGTATGTTTTTTTTTTTTTTTTTGTATGTTTGTTCATCGATTACTCCGCCAATTATCGACGGATTTTCAAAATTCTTTTTTCGTTCGAAAGTAGATAGTTCTGAGGTGGTCCCACTGTCACCAAGTTAGGATCTGATGATGGGATCTTAGAGAAATCGAGAGCAACCCTCAAATTTTATAGGCTCACTTATTGTTTTTGGCATATTTTATGAAGTATCTTGTGTATTTGCGTACGGTTGTCACCATCTCAGGTAGCTGGGCTGATGATGGAAGGTTCAACTCCTTAACAGTAAGAAGTTACTCGAACAGGCAAGGACTGTTTTAGTTAATTGTTTTGATGTTTGATAGGGCATTTGCCACATTTGGTCTCATGATCATCAAGTTATGACCTGATGCTGCAGTCAGGATAGTCTGCAGAGTACCTAACTCCTCGACAACTAACAGCAGATATATCGTGTTTAGGCTCATTGAAAAGGGCTCGATGTGTGGATAAACGTACTGTTAATGAGGAACACCGAAGTACATAGAGACCTGATGCTGAAGCCAGTCGAGCATCAGAAAAAGTACAAACCTTGAAATTACAGCACCGTAGTCGTGTTTGGGCTCATTTTAAACAGGACTAAATTTTAAGTTCAATGCAATGTTGACATAAGTCTGGCCTGATGCTAAAGCCAGGATTATCAGCATCTAGTCTAAAAACTAATAAATACTTCTTAAAGTGAAATACTTTTGCGAGTTTTTCTTCTGTATTATTATCCTAACAAAGGTTGTCGGTAGTGGCTAGATGAGAGAAGCGGAGGATCGTGAACGTTGGCGCAAACTTCGGGAGGTCTACATCCAGCAGTGAACTGCAATTGGCTGATGATGATTTATAAAAGCCTCAATCGTTGCATTTCACGCAATGCCTTTTCGTCATGTGGTCTATTTAGCAATTTGGTAGGTTCCAAGTCGCATAATACAATCTCATACAGCGTCTTTACACGACTAAGCGTAACATAAACTTGGCCCTTAGCAAAATTTTTCTTGCCTAAGTCTATTATTAAAGTAACTTGAGCATTTGCTCTCGGAAATTATGATTTGGTAAAGTGGAGCTGATGATGAAGACCACAAATGGCACTACTCAATGACAAATATTTCACGGGTTGCGATTCGATTACTTTAATATGGCTGCTAAGCAATTTATGCTCATTACAATGCGTATGGTGAAGTGAAGCTGATGGTGACTTCTCAATCATCTCCAGTTCTCCTGGTTCTTACTAGGAGAACTCCTCAACAATTAACGTCCATGCATCGGGAAAAGCAATATTTTATAAAAGGTGATAAGCAATTGACATTAGGCTATTATAACTTAGATAAATTACAAACTGACCCGCTAAAAAGTGAAAAATAAAAACTTTTTTACAAAAAAAAAACAACCGACTTCCAAAAACACTATAAATAAAGAGAAAAATAACTTTAATTTCGGAAGTCGGTGGCAAAAAACTAAAATACAAATCCAAAGACACCGACTTCCGAAATTAAAGTTATTTTTCTCTTTATTTATAGTGTTTTTGGAAGTCGGTTGTTTTTTTTTGTAAAAAAGTTTTTATAATAGCATAACATCTCATATAACGTAGGTAAAGATACACTAGGCGGTTTATTATATAGTCTAGTCTAACAAGAAAGCATAAAAGTTCTTTGGTTCCATTTTATAGGTACACTTATTGTCACATTCTTCCATAGTTTGTTATTATGAGTTGTTTTCTGGGACAGTAGCAGAATGGTAGGTCCACCAAATGCAGCCAGCTTCACTTCGCTGTCGCAATGGTCAGTGACTCGGAGATAACCACATTCGTTCCTGAACTTGTATAGTCACTACTTTACAAACGGTGTTCAAGTTGCTCAACAATCATTCAGCATAAATTGATGTGCTACGCTATCTCCCTTTATCATAACAACAAGCAATAAGTAAAACAAGGAAGGCGTTATTTTATTAAACAGGTACATTTATTGCTGTCTTTGTCATACTAACGTTATGTTTGGCCAAGAATGGTTCTTTAGGAATACTTAATACTTTAAAAATTATATTGAAGTCAGTGTGGGTCAGTGTAGTTTGAGTATTTAGAGTGACCCTACGCTCATTTTGGTTAGAAATAATATCAGTTGTTAGTTTTAATTGCCAATTACAAACGATGTATTGTATTATAGTGTCATTGATAGCTCTTGCTTACGTTTTCTGGGACGTGAATTACTTCCTAAGGATAGCTTTCACTATAGGAATTGGCAGATTGTTCCAAAAGAAATGCGGTGTTAATGATACGACCACTATTTACGGTAAGTTAGTGATTTTATTATGCGTATATTAATGAGTGTAATTACTACCTAAGTGATTAAATTTTTGATAATTATTTCATGTAGTTTAAAGGGTTTAGCTAGGTATCCACGTCTACGTCTAAGTCTACAAACTAAGATGAACATAACATAGCGAGAAATTTAGTTTTATTACTTAATGAATAAAATAAATACATTAAAGTAATAATACAATATTATTAATTTTTTGTATGAGTTCTCTGATCTCTGAGTTTCTAAGCGGTAAGCCATGGAAACATACAGAAAAGTTTCCACGGAAAACATTATCGTTTTTATCAGAAAACAAGTTCATATCGAGGAACTACGGTTTTTTCCAAATGAGCATAACATTCCATCAAAACACGATTTTCATATTTCTGTGTGCACCTACATCATAATTAAAGGCGGCAGCGTTGAAGTGGTTTTTTTGTTGAGTTATTTATTTATTTAACACTTCAAGCACATAAATGTACAGAGGCGGACTTAATTTAATGCCATAGGCATTTTCTACCAGTCAACCTTTGGGTGATGCAGAGACAAACAGTGGTAGGTGCAATCAAGAACATTGAGGAATAAATATTTTAAATACCTATAAAGATAACCATAAACTGAATATAATAATACCTAATTATATATAAATATAAGCACAAATAAATATACATAAATACATAAAAAGAAATAAGACACGCTATGAGAAAATATTACCGTTGTGACGATACTGCCAGCTTCTAGTAAATATGAACTAACTAATAACTACTACTATGAGTTAAGTATATGAACTTCATCAAGTCAGTTTAGGTGTTTAAGATAACTTTTTCGAAATAATTGCTCGTCTTCGACGCTTATCTAAATAATCCAAACCAAGAACCGAAATTAGATACAAACAATAGGTAGGTAGGTACATTGGGTTTAGGTACAACAATATTTGATAGTTTTACATATTAAATTACTGTTTTTCATTCCAGGCTTCTGCACGACGCAAGATGTGGATATTTTCCTAAGGCATATGAACAATGCTCGTTATGTTCGAGAGTTGGATTTCGCTAGATTCCATTTCTACGACCGCACCGGTATCTACGAGAATATCAAGGCGGTCGATGGCCACGCTCTGCAGGGCGCTTCCAGCATTCGTTACAGGAGAACCATCCCCATATTTTCTGCCTATAAGGTCGAAACTAAGGTGAGTTTCTTTGGATTATGGTTCTTACTGTATAGATAGTATTAATTAAGTAATTACATGCTAATTATATGAGGTATGACGCGCGTTGCCAATACCTTTCAAGTTAATTCACTGGGATGGGCATAATTGTGACGTATTTCACGTATTATGTACCTAATGACCAGTCGCATTATTATAAATTTATAATATATTAGTATGATAACTTCTTTGCTACCTAAATCTTCAGTCAACGGAAATGGTCTTGCTTTTAAATGCGCAATAAATCAAAATATACTGCGACGCTCATCTGGTTTAACTAATTTGTCAGTTTAGAATTAGAGTTTAGCACAGAAATTTGTCTGTGTGGTGCCGGACTTAAAGAATTGCACCACCCCTTACTTCCCGTGGGTGTCGTAAAGGCGACTAAGGGTCTTACCGGAGAATGGGCAGCAGCGTTCTCTATTTAAGCCACCATCATACCATACTGCGATCGCCAACCCGCCTGCCAAGCGTGGCGATTATGGCAAACCCCCGCCCAAAATTGGGGGAGGCCTATGTCCAGCAGTGGACGTCTATCGGCTGAAACGACGACAACGACGACAGAAATTTGCAAAGCTTTATATAAGTAACTCAATACTTAGATATGTTCCTAAACTTTATGTTCCTATTATTACAGCTGGCCTACTGGGAAGACAAAACACTGTTCATTGAACAGAAGTTCATCACACTAAACGATGGATTCGTGCGTGCCGTAGTCATGTCGCGACAGAACCTAATTAATGTGGAAGCGGACAGGCTGTTCCAAGGTATCCCTGGAGCTGATCAGAAGCCCGAGTGCCCTGAAGAAATCAAACATTGGCTGCAGGCCATCGAAATCTCTAGCGCTAAGCTTAGGAAGAAGGAATAATTTATACTTAATAATTTATAATTACTACTATTATACTTTTTAATTTATAATCTGTTACTATCTAGAATGTGTGTTCTACTTAAATGTGTTTAAGCAAAAATAAAGGTTGCGGTTACTTACTGACTCTTTTTACAAGCTTTTTTAATTTCACTAAAAACTTTTAGATAAAACATGGCAGATGTTAAAAAAACTCAAGCAAAATAACACACAGATGTATCGTATTACGCATCAGTGCAGCACTCTGGCGCTTGTCACCGCACCGGCTAATGTTACTGTTTATACAACCTGCACACTATGGACACGAATTTACGGATTTGTGATATACATCTAAATTTACTACACTGCATTTGAGATCTTTCACCCCTGAAATTAAGCTTCAAAATATTTTAGCTAGCATTGATACGTCCACCCCGGTCGAGAGCTCATATTGAATTAGTTATTTTGTGGAAAAAGGTACAAACATTGTATATGTTCAAGCCAATTTAAGCAGTGCCCTGTCATAATAAGAGCGAAAATGTTTTTGTTTTAAAAGCACACAAATTTTATAATCAATTGAGATAATTTATTGGGTATCCTGTAACGCTAGCTATAGCTAGTAAAATGGCTTAAAACTGTATACTTTTTCATTAGAGAAAATGATTCGGCTCTATTTTAAGTAAGTACTTAGATTTTCTTGATGCACAACAAGATTTGTAGTATAATCTTGTTATAATTAATAATGTGTTAAATCATCATGAAAGGACAATCTAACATTGTTCAAACCGCATAGGTACCTACCTACGTATTATGACGACTGCTATAGATGTTATGGATCTCTAGATTCAATTGCGAATCACTGTTTACTCACTTACCGCTAACTTCTGAAACTAGAGAAAGAAAAATGATGATGAGTAAACAAATAGAAATTCTTATAAAATAAGACTGGATAAATTCGGCCGTACAATAATTCAGAATAGAAGTGGTGCTACGCCGTAGTAGATACCGTAGCACCGTAGCACTTTTTATTATGACGATACATTCAGAAAACCAAAATTAGCCAAATCGGTCCAGCCGTTCTCGAGTTTTAGTGAGACTAACAAACGTCATTTCATTTTTATATGTATAGGAAATAGGAATAACTGATCGGGTGGTACTGATCAATATTATCGACCGCCGAGAGTAGAAAATTATTAAAGTACTAATATCGCTATTAAAAAATGGGGGTTGGTGGTAGAAGGGTGAAAATTTAGGATTGCATGTATTTTTTAATGACGAACCTTAAAAAACTGTCAAAAAAAAAATTAAAGCTTTGGGGGGGACCACCCCTATTAGTTAGGGGTATGAAAAATAGTTTACGTCCTATTATCAGACCTACTGAATATACACACAAAATTTCATAAGAATCGGTCAAGCTGTTTAGAAGGAGTTTTGTTACAAACACTGTGACACGAGAATTTTATCTATTAGATGAGCGAGTCTACCTACTAAGTATGTATTTTATTTAATTATAACTCACTGAGGCACTTCTTGACTACAATTACAAACGTAGAAAATAGTCAGATGAAGTTGCGGTGTGAATGTGTGATTCATATAGCTATATGTGTAACCGCAGTCGGTGCGTGTGAAGTAGTGAGTTTTTTCGGGAGTTCCTTAATTAGCCGACGGCGGCAAGGAAGCACCCGACCACACACACTTTGTACAGCGATAGAACAGTCTTCATTTTGCATTCTTTTATTTTCACTTCTTAATTTGAAAATTAAGAAATACTACCATTCCAGATTTCTACGAAAACGTCTCTACAATGAACTTTGAGGCCAAACTACAGTGAAAGTAAAAAACTAATAAGGCCATATAAATCTTGTTTTTGATAATATTGTACGATGAATAGAGGAAAGAAAATTACCTTGAAATATCAGTCAATATTTTGATTATTTTATGTTACGTTTGCCGACGTATGTGTTTAAATAATAAATAACACACACGGTGTTGTCTAACAGTAAACAAAACTGCAGTTCCGTTATTTGCTGTTCTTGGAAATAGTTAGCTGTACCCCCGGTAGTACTTGCATATGTTAAGTAATTTTAGTTTAACTTAGACTTATCTGTTATTTATTTGACTCTTGACCTCATCTACCAAATCTGTTGCAAGTTTTAGTCAAATATGTCTTTCGATGACGGTGTGGTTCAAGACCATAAGCATCCATTAAAACTTTATTCTAAACTCTAGAATTTTTCAATAGGATGCAAATTTATTTTTATTTACAGTGAAATATAGTTAAATATAATATATACAAGCTAACACAAAAATATATAATATTATCTACAAGTTTATAAAAAACGAGGAAGAGCATATTGGGCATCAAAAAATTTTAAGGCGAAAAGATGCAAGTATCAAGACAGCTCACATATTCTAAAATCAAAGGTGGCGCTAACCGCGTGTGTCTTGTCGCACAACAATAACAAAATATCCATTAGCTTTAGTGGTTTCTGTTCCAGCCGACATAAAACAAAGTCATCTTACATATTATATTATTTTGTTTTTTAATCTGAAGATTATAAAACAAAATAATACTTATAGTATGTAGATCCATTTATCAACCTACATTTTGCTCCACCTCTATGTTGACACTATAGGAGCTTTAAGTATAGGTATCATAATGAAACCTCTTTGTTACGACTCCAATTATCATTTATTTTCCTTGAAACTGTTTGTGATGGGTTATGGTAGTAAATAAAACTGATGATGGTAAATAGCAGTTGTATAACAAATTGCTCTTTCAGAATATTTAAGTGACCGGTAAACAGCTTTCAAGTGTTTATTTAATGTTTGCGACTTTTTTCAATCAAAACTATGGGTTCTGCGTAAAATTTAGTTAAGTTTTAATCAGCCTTTGCCGTGGGTGTAGCTAGCCTATAAAAATGTCCCCACTGCTAGGACACAGGTCTCTCTGTGAGAGTCCTGAGGCCTGTTAGGGAGTGGTCCATAATCCACCACACGCGGGTAGGTAGACGTCACAATATGTCATCGAATTTTTGGTTCTAGGACATGCCTGTTTCCTGAAGCTGTTTTCCTTTACCGTTTTGAGAGTAGCTATAGAGGTGTAATTGTAACTTATTACTATATAATAATAGTTGTAAAACAAAAAGTAGTTGCCAGAGAGAGCTAGTGTACTTAACCATTAGGTTATACCTCTAGGTTTTTTCTCTACGAACTAGTTTATATGTTTAAAAACATGCATCAAAAGAAAAAACAATAAAAAAAAACAGTGAAATAAAGTTTAAATAAAATTCTGATGCCTACACAGCTAGCTGCAATAAAATGTCAATGTCATGTGGGTACTTATAACATAGCCCGGAGTTGAACGCAAAATGCACGCATATAGCGAAGGCCGAGAGAAAAGCTTGAAAATAATAACACTTTTAATATTTAATAACCTTAGTGATCGTATTAAGCAATATAATTAAAATTATAAATTTTAACATTTTCTATTTCCGCTCTAGCAAAATCTATAATTTCACGGAATCGATTTCGTATTTCGCTTTATTATTCATGGAATCCTAAAACATTTAAGTGAGCCAGAATTATAGGCTCAAGTCCGATTAGCAATCCATTTTATCGTCATTCCTTACCTGGTCTGGGTCAAAGATGTTATTCCCGACATCGTCGACTTTATTGCCCTTAGAACTACTTGTCAATACAATTATCAAACAGTACTTAGAGTCGGCATACTGCGTAACGTTTATTTCGGATGCACCATTAACGTTCTCCTTGCCAACAAGTTTCATTTCTTTAACCCCAAATGACGAAAATCTGGTGGGACGGATACTGAATGTATCTGAAATGGGATGTTCCGATTACATAGTGCATATGCAAGAACCGCAAAATTTTATGACAGCTTTTGAATCAGTTGTTCATAAAGCAATCGTACGAAGAAGTGATAGGAAGATTGTATTCTTGCCATTCGATGAGGAATACAACGAAGATACAGACCTGCCTTCATTGGTGTTTTCGATGAAAGGAAGCATTTTTGTTCCAAACATGTTGATGATTGAAAATGTTGCAAGTAATAATTCAGACTGCAAAACATTTGATTTGATTACACATCAGTTTGTTGGTCCAGATGAAAAAACTCATCTGCCTAAATACTTGGATCGTTGGGATTCTTGTTCACAAGAGTTTGAAACCCAAGCAAATCTATTTCCTCATGATATGACTAATTTATACGGGAAAACGGTAAAGGTGGCTTGTTTTACTTACAAACCTTACTCGTTGTTGGATTTAGACACTACTACTGAACCTTCAGGCAGAGATGGTGTGGAGATACGGATAGTAGATGAATTTTGCAGGTAAGATACCAAGCTAAAGAAAGTGGATCTACCTTCTTGTTAATAAAAGTTTTTAAATTTTAAATACAGATGGATAAACTGCACCGTTGAAATCGTTAGAGAAGATGTTGACCAGTGGGGAGAAATCTATCCAAACGAAACGGGTGGCATTGGAGTTATTGGAAGTGTCGTGGAGGATCGGGCAGACATGGGAATATGTGAGTATAAATTACATAAAATAGAGGAAATGTACTTAATCACATGTCTCATACATAACAAATTGATTTTCAGCTGCCCTTTATTCTTGGTATGAAGAATGGCGTGTGTTGGATTTTTCGGCAGCTGGTGTAAGGACTGGTATTACTTGCATCGCTCCGGCACCTAGGTGAGATGGACATCATACCTAAAGAAGGATCACGCACGGTTCATGTACAAAATTAACCCACGTCCTACAGCAAAGAGAAATATCCGAAAAAAAAAGATATAAGTATAAAAGATGGCATAACTACTTCCGAACGCCATCCAGTCTAACATATTAAAAAATTGCTATGAAAATTTGTTCTGGACCAGGAATGTCGAGCTACAATATTGAGAAATACTAGACAATCTTGACTTTTCGGTTCGGAAGTATCCCATATTTTTATACTCATTTTTTACCCCCGACGCAAAAACGACGGGGTGTTATAAGTTTGACGTGTCTGTGTGTGTGTGTGTGTGTGTGTGTGTGTGTGTGTGTGTGTGTGTGTGTCTGTCTATAGCTCCCGAACGGATGAACCGATTTTGATTTTGTTTTTTTTTTTGTTTGAAAGGTGAATTAGTCGAGAGTTTCTTAGCTATGTTTGATGAAAATCGGTCCAAGATGGTCGCCGCCACAAAATGGCGGATTACATATTTTTTCACAACTCCCTCAATATGGGTATCAAATGAAAGGGTTTGAATAGTAAATTACGATACACTATGATAAATTTCAAATCCAAGATGGCCGCCACCACAAAGTGGCGAATTATATATTTTTTTTCCACAACTCCCTCAATATGGGTATCAAATGAAAGACCTTGACTAGTAGAATAATGTACACTATATTGAAAGCCCCTGAGGAATATTAACTAACGAAATGAAAACTAAAAACTTGAACATTATTTTTTGTCTGATCAATGCCCTAGATTGATGAGGAAAGTGGAGTGATGACTGGTACCTACGAGAACTGAGTTTGACCATTTTTAGGGTTCCGTAGTCAACTAGGAACCCTTATAGTTTCGCCATGTCTGTCTGTCCGTCTGTCTGTCCGTCCTCGCTTAATCTCTGTGACCGTTAGCACTAGAAAGCTGAAATTTTGCAGGAGTACGTATATCCGTTACGCCGACAAAGTGGTAAAATAAAATTTTGGAAAATATTTTTTTTTAGGGTAGCTCCCCTACATGTGAAGTGAAGATGAATATTTTTTTCATCATCTACCCCATCGTGTGGGGTATCGTTGAATAGGCCTTCTAAAATGGCTTAGGGGTTGCTAAAATTATTTTTCGATTTAATGCTCCATTTACGAAATATTAAAGTTTAAAGTGCAAATTTTTGTTCCAGTAGGGCGTCCCCCCCCCTCTAAAAGCTAAACTACGGGCTTGAAAAATCTGGAAAAATTCTCGATGATAGTGCATTTTATGAACTTTAAAGGAAAAGTATAGCGGTTAATATAACTTTATTAGTTTAGCAGTAATAGTCGTAGAACTTGGGTGTTGAATAATTTTGTACCAAATACAAAATCCTTAGCATTAATCCTTTAAAGTGACTAAGATGAAGTAGTTGCTTGTTTATAATGGGTAAAGACTTGCATTGAAAAACAAAATATGTTTTTTTTTTTACCTATTCAGAATAGAGAACAACAGAATCGTACTACATTGTGATAACGAGCTACTACGGAACCCTACACTGTGCGTGGCCCGACACGCACTTGGCCGGTTTTACGAATGGAATTATCCTACCTAAGAGTAAACTAGTCGCGAGCTCGAACTCACTGGTGGCCATGGCTATAAAGCACGCTGTCTCACCTGGCTTCGTGTCCGACAGAGCTAGTATCAGTGATAAGCAGTTAGACTCTAGTCTACGCACACAAAGTCTAGTTCTCACGCACAGAAACACCGTTTCAAAGTGATAGGCGCGTAAAAAAATTCGAAAAGTCCTATGGAAAATCAAGTTTTATGAAAAACCACTGCATAAATCAATTACAAATAAAGTTTATTGAACTCTTCGATAACTGAGGTTTGTCGGTACGGACTTGATTTTGAAGATTTTACAGACCTTTTATTACTTATTTACACCCAAAGTTATGTTAAAAATAGCAAGAAATACGAATCTTTGTTGGCTTTATAACTTTTTAATGGCTTTATATTTTACTATTCTGTTTCCGTATCGACAAAATTATTAAAAAGTCAAAACGGTACCATGTATAACTTCGGATGCACAATGTCCAACAGTGGAGTAATACTCTCCCGAAGCTTGTATGGAAAAAATATCGACTAGTGGCATCTTAACCAACGTATTTCTACATCAGATAGTGTCGCAGTCCCATTTTATAAACTAGATCTGAAATACCTAAGATATCTAATAGCTATGAAATATCTACTTGTACGAAAGTTGAATTACTAAAGGAAGAACTAGAAAAAGAATATAATAAAACAAAAAATCTGTTTAGTCTTAAAAACGATTCTTCAACTAGGTATAAATTAATAATTATTTTTTGACGGATAAAAAACCTGGGGGCCTAAAAATGCCACTTTGTTGACGGATAAAAAACCTGGGGGCCTAAAAAGGCCACTTTGGCAGAATCATAAAAGGATAACATAAGGGACAGTTAACCGTTAAGTTAATCGTATCAAATCCCATTGGTGAAGCATTTTTCAGTTATTTTTTTTTTGTCTGTGCTAAAATACCAATCAATCCGTTCCAAATCCAATCCCAATCTCTTTGATTCTACCTACGTAGTGCAGCGAAAAAAGAAAAACACGGACTGTCTTCGCCATATTACGATTCACAATGTTGTCCTTTTATGATTCTCCAAAGTGGCCTTTTTAGGCCCCCTGATTAACACCAAATCACCTGAATCTTAAAACGCAAGAAAATAAATGAAATTAAATACTTACAAAAATTAAGGAGTCCCTACAAAAATCAGGAAATAAAAAATTTAATAAAAAAATTAAAAGCACCCGATACAAAATAATAATAAAATTAAATGTAATTGGAAAAGGATAATAGTAGATTATGCACCGAGGGGCTAAAGTTGTGTCTTATGTCACGGGCGTCATATTGAATCTCGAGCGCAATGAAGGATTCGGGACTTAACTCCCGAGCGCAGCGAGGGAGTTAAGCGTTTAACTCACGAGCGAAGCGAGGGAGTTAATACAAGAATCCTGAATGCAGCGAGGGATTCAAGCTAGCCCAAGGCAAAGACACCTTTAGCCCAGAGGAGGATACTCTACTTTTTACACCTACTGTGAGAAAATAATAGCCATAGTACGAAAATTCGCGCCTTTATTGCGTTTACCAATAAGTAGCCAAGACACGATCAATTCGATTTTCAAAAAAAAAAGTCTCTTCTACGATTTTGTCGTGTGTGTCTATTGATATCACTCTCATGGAAGTGGCGTTTGTGTAAACTAAGCTTTATACAGAGCTGGTAGAATGGTTTTGGATGATTGGCTGTATGCATTTTGAATTTAGAACGTCATTGGAGACGCTCGTGAAAATAGAGTATTTTTGATAAAATGTGATAAATCGACTGTAGTATGGATAGGTTTTATTATTTATTTATTTATTCACAAAATCCACAGCAATCTTAGCGCAGTTTACTTAACTTAACTAATTTTACAGCCAATTACTATTACGGTATTACAGCGCGGTACGGTATTTGTTATTATTAATGCCAGTTTTAATGTTATTCCATTCTTTTTAAAAAATGGTTCGTAGTTATCTAATTATTCTTACAATATTATGTCTTCGAAAACATGGCAACGATATGAAGAAGCAGTCGTTATGATTTTGTAGGAAATCGAGAATATCATCCACGCGTAGTACCTAAGGGTTTCGAGAATAGCTTTCCTCTTTCTGGCACCAAAGGGTGTTTGTTAGTACTATACTGCCAATTTAGCTGAGCATGTGAGATTCCAAATTCAAATCACATTATTGACCAGCGGGTCATAATGAAATCCAGTACAACATTATTGACCGGCTGTGCCCCCGGCCACTAATGACTCACTTTAGGTTAAGGTTGCTTGACATATAATTTGACATTTTCGAGCAGGTGGTGTGAAAAATAATTTAAAAACCCCCGACTTAAAGAATTTTTGTAACGAGACTAAAAGAAATAAATTCATATGGAAGTCGGGGGACCGTTCTGTGAAACACCTCTATTCTACGAGGTCCCCCGACTGCCATATGAATTTATCTGTTTTAGTCTCGTTTAAATTTCGTCTAAGTGTGTTTAAGTCTCGTTTATCCTTTTCCAATTAAATTTAATTTTATTATTATTTTGTGTCGGGAGTTTTTTAAATTTTTATCATGTTATTGAAAAACTTTTCGTTGCTGTAAGACGTGGGTTCATTTTGATCCATCTTCTTTGTCCAATTCAACACTAGGAGTGAACTAGTTCTGATGCTTTTTCCCCGATTGGTTTCCAGGTTATTATCAAGTTTGGAGATGCCTTTGATGCCCTTCACTTGGTATATGTGGCTTGCGGTAGCCGTCACTTATTTCTATGCATCAATTGGAATGATAACTGTACTAGGATATGCCACCACCTCATACCCTTTTCTTAACGCCTTTGGAATGATGCTTGGACAAGTAGGTAACATGTTAGGTTACGACATGAATATAGCAACTACATGCTGAATGAAGCAGAGAGATCACCTGCTTAGGTGGGCTTCAACCTCCCCAGGCGTACCTACCTCCCTAATAAGTAGTTATTTGGTTCTGAAATGTTTATAGTTTCGCAAATACAAACAGCTGACTGCTTAAGGTGTTTCCGAGGTATAAATAACAAAAACATAATCTTTTTTTGTGCAACTGTATATCAATAATGATAAGTTAAGCTAAATTACTAGTACTAGTAGGTACCTACTACTTGGCGCGTCCACACATATATTTTGTTATGTGTAGCTAGCTACCTATATTCAAACATTTTATGAGGTACAGTAAGTACAACTGCAAGTTGATGACCACGCATTTGTTTGCGATGCAAATGTTGAGCGTAGCGTATATCAGTCAACATTTCAAACAAAAGTACACAGTTTTTTGAATATCGTCGATCACAATTCACAATCTATTCGATTTTGCATTCTAGCGATACAAAAATTTTTAGAAAATATCTAAATGCCTATTTTGGGGAGGATAATAGGTACGTATAATTTAAAACGACATTGGAAATCTTTCAGTCCCAATACGAAAACACTTCAAGTCTTTCATGGAAAATGAGAAGTATAACTGGCTGGTTGCTGATAGCAGGGCTAATTCTGAGCAGTGCTTATGGAGCTGGTCTTGCTTCCACGTTCACTGTGCCCAAATACGAGCCATCTATAGATACAGTGCAAGACATTGTGGATAGAGAACTGGAATGGGGCGCTACACATGATGCATGGATATTTTCTCTAACTTTGTCCACTGAAGTAAGGATAATGCAAAATAAAGCGATTGATTGAAAAACCTTTGTAAGTAGGTACCTACCTAATCCGCATATTTGATTCCAGCCTCTGGTAAAACAGCTTGTGAGCCAATTTCGCATTTATTCTTTCGATAAATTGAAAGAAAAAAGTTTTACACGAACTATGGCATACAGTATTGAAAAGTTACCTGCAGGTAAATATTTTATTGAAGTTCACCACACTGATACTTAATATTTGTGATGCCTTCTTACAGAATACACTTGGCTAACAAATGACAATCTATACATATAATAAAACAGTAACGAAAGAAAAACTGTACATTGTGAATTTTCGAGAAAAAATAAGTGGCTTTTGTTAGAAAAACGTAACTGATGACAAAAAGTGACTTTTTAGAATTTTTGTCTGTTTGTCTGTTTGTCTGTGTGTATGGTACGGCTTCACACCAAAACTACTGGATAGATTGAATTGAAATTCAGCAAAAATGTTCTTAGTAAACCAAGGAAGGCTTTAGGCTACATATTATCACGCCGTATGTTATGGGAGGTAAGCAATATTGATTTTAAAATGTGTTTGTTCGTAATTGAATGCACAAAATAATTGAATGCACAAAATGACATGTTTATTTATTTATTTAGCTAAAAATAAAACATTATCTCTGGGAACATAATAATCATCACGCTATTTTTAATAAAGGAGCGGGGCAGTAATATTATAAATTGCAAGGGAACAGCTATTTCAACAATACGTCAACGGCGAATTTAGCGGTAAGGTCAGGCGACCGTTTACCGCACTAAATGGTGCGAGTTCAAACCCCATAATATTGTTTTAAAAAATCGTAAAATTCTTTTTTTTTTTGTTTTTGCATTTTTTATGTGCATTAGGAACGATACTGTTATGAAATCTGAGAACTTCACATGTCCTATCTAATTGTATGGAGAGTTTCACATCAATATTCCTAAACAGATTGATTGGCGGTACAACAAGCTACACTATCATGAAGTCAAGTCAAACTTTTGGTTCTAAGCTATATCTTACCAAGCACACACAGGTCGATCGATCAGGTTAAGCTACGCTTGCCGCGGTTGGTCTGTGGATGGGTGACCATCTTTACATACCGAGACCCCTCCGTGCCTCGGAAAGCACGTTAAGCCGTTGGTCCCGGCTGTCATTTGTGGATCTTTGACAGTCGTTACGGGTAGTCAGAAGCCCGAAAGTCTGACAACCAGTCTTACCAAGGGGTATCGTATTACCCAGTAACTGGGTTGTGGAGGTCAGATAGGCAGTCGCTCCATGTAAAATACTGGTATTCAGCTGCATCCGGTTAGACTGGAAGCCGACCCCAACATAGTTGGGAAAAGGCTACGCAGATGATGATGTAATTCTTAGTTTTGATCCTTGCTGCTGTTACCATTTTTTTTTATGCAAAACTAATGTAGTTGTCTGTTAAATTAACGACAATTTAGTTTTATTCATAATTTAATTAATTTGGGTAAATAATATGTAGTTTTCGTTTTCTAACTAGATGGCGTTGGCGTCGGGTTAGATCGCGCTATGGTTTTGTTCCCAAAATGTGATGTTATAGGTGCCGATGTGCCGCTCTCATCCTATAGAAAGGGGGGTTACCTTTGTTCTCTGTGTTGGTTGATGTGTTTAATTTTCCTGTTGGCCTTCACAGAGTACTTTTTGATAGACTGAAATTGGCCTTTTTCAGCCTCTGTGAAGGGCACAACTTTGCTAGATCACTCACCTATGATGAGGTGCCGTCGTACTACACGTACGACAAGCAAAGAGGTGTATTTAATCGACGTCGATGCGGGCACGCCGTGGACGGGTTTCCGGGAATTTTTAAGGACACCGCATTGGGACGGGTTTACACTGTGCACCCAAATAATGGCGAGTGCTATTATTTGCGAATGTTACTGCACACAGTGCGGGGCCCAACATCATTTGCGTTTCTAAGGACAGTCGATGACATTGAGTATCCCACATACCGCGCTGCTTGCGTAGCACGCCACCTTCTCGACGGTGATCAGCACTTGGACAACGCACTTGAGGAGGCCAGCATTAGTGACAATCTCAGTCGTTTGCGACATCTGTTTGTCGTCATGTTGGTGGTCTGCGGTATTGTAAATCGCCTTCTGTTGTGGGAGAAATATCGGCATCTTCTGTCCGAAGACTTCCTAAGAGGTCTGAGACGCACTACTGAAGATAATACTGAGGCATCTGATGAGCGCGTTCTAAACAGTTGCCTTAGTTCACTTCAAGATATGGTAATTTCGATCTGCGGCAGTTCTCTGGTGGATTTTATGCTACCGACTCAACAACACCTGGATGTACAAGAGCTTGGAAACAGAGAGTACAACTCTGAAATAAATTATGATCCAAGAGCTATGACTACCGTCGTCAATGACCATGTCTCTAAGTTTACCTCAGAGCAAAAGCAAATTTTCGACACCATCCTTGAATCGGCTCGGCCAAGGTAAAATGTTTTTCTTGGATGCTCCTGGTGGAACAGGGAGAATATTTGTCACCGCTGGCGAATATTTGTCATTCTCGCAGAGTTCAGGAGTCAAGACAAGATTGCCATTGCAGTAGCATCGTCAGGAATCGCCGCAACACTGCTTCCTGGTGGCAAAACAGCGCACGCAATGTTTAAGATTCCCATAGATTTAGAGAGTAATGAAACACCTGTTTGTGGAGTGTCACGCAACAGTGACAAAGGGCGCGTGCTTAAAGATTGCTGTTTAATCGTGTGGGATGAATGCATTATGGCGAACAGAAAAGCAGTAGCGGCGGTAAACAGGACTTTGCAGGACATCCGCAGGAACCAGCAAATGATGGGTGGCGTTACAGTTCTGTTTAGCGGCGATTTCCGACAAACGCTGCCTGTGGTGACGCGAGGAACTAGGGCTGATGAGGTAAATGCTTTGTTGAAATACTCTTTCTTATGGCCACATATTCATAGGTTGCGCTTAACGATGAATATGAGAGCACATCTTGGCGGGAATGTACACGCCCAAGAATTTTCTGATGTTCTCTTAAAATTGGGTGAGGGAACGCTACCAGTAGACGATGGCCAGGTGGTTCTACCTGAGATACTTGGGAGAGTGGTGTCTACCTTAGAAGATTTGATTCGCCTGGTGTACGGGGACATCAATAGGATACCGCACCAACATAATTCTTGGGTGTGTGAACGAGCCATTTTAACACCCAGAAACGCGACCAAGCTTCAGCGATCTATGAATGCATTCTCGCGGAAATTGAGGGAAATGAAATGATCTACCCTTCAATAAACACTGTTGTCGACCAAGATGACGCCACACATTACCCCGTAGAATTTCTCAATTCCCTCAGTGCAAGTGGACTACCAGCGCACACCATTAAGTTAAAGGTCGGTTTCCCAATTATGCTTCTTCGGAAACTCACTCCGCCGAAACTATGCAATGGGACCCGGCTCAACGTCGTCTCGCTGCAGAGAAATATCATTGAGGCGGAAATTCTAACGGATTGTGGTGTCGGCGAGACACCACAACCCGTCCCGTCCCCGGGCTCTTAGAATTCGACATCAGACGTTTCAGATCTTCGATTTTGACGACCCCGTTGTCGTTGGCATAAGCAACAAGATCTGCGTACGAAGTCGCGGGCAGAAGCTAGTTTATAATAAGTTCAACATACAGATCAATGCTTGCTTGGTCCTAGTCCTTACCTACATTTCTTATAGTTAACTTTTGTTTATAGAATGACCGAGGGAGAAACGCGAAAATTAAAATCACTCTCTCTCTTTTTGGTAGAAATGACGCTAAGGGCGTTTGTCAACCGCAGCCGTCACCGAGAAACGAGATTAGTCGAAACGAATTAATAATCTCCTTTCTCGGTGATGTCCCGGTGACGGCGGCGGTCATTTGTTCACCGCGACCGTACTCGGAGGTTCAGTACCTATGTTATGATAGACTAAAGCCCGACGAACGGCGCCGGTGAGTGAGACGGCAGTGTATGGACAAGATCAAATGTGCTTCGTATTGCTGGCACTTCGGCCCGTCACAATCTCGGACCGAGTTGGGATGGGATGGGATGGGATGATGGCTCTCGGGTCACTCGGGTGACGGGTGTGTGGTGATATCTATCGCTATTTCGACGCCGTCATCTCGTTTTGGGTGACGGCTACGGTGGACCAACGTACTAAGAGAATGTTTGTGACTTGCATAGACGTTTTCTAATTTGTTTTCTGTTTTTCATTGAATTACACTTATGTATCTAATATAGTTAAATAATAGCATAAACATGTTATAGGTAGGTCTTGACGATTTTCTATTTAGGGGTGTCAAAATAAATTATTGTACGTAGTTATAACTTACAAACCTATTGTTATAGGTAACTTCGCTATAGGCGAGTACGTAACGCAAGAAGCCATCTTGGACATGATGCTGATGGTTGAAGACTTCTACTACGAGCAGTGTGTGGTGATGATGAGGAAGAGCTCTCCGTACACGGAGAAAGTCAACCAACTGGTGGGACGCCTCCACCAGTCCGGACTATTGTTAGCTTGGGAAACTCAGGTTCAGAATTTTTATTTTTTATTTTGCTATCCTTCTTTGGACGGTCGGAGTCCGGATGAAGACAGATTCCAGGACTGATTTGAAAGCACGAGGGCTCCGAACGATGGATGAAGTGGAGGGGGTCTTTGTCCAGGAGTAGGACAGTGCAGGCTAGGAGTTTTTTTTTTCGGGGGCTTTAATTATTTTCGATAGAGTTACCAACATTCTAACGGACAACCATAAAGAGTGCCATATTTTTGAGTTTCGCGTTTTATTTGTGCGTGGAGTGCCATATTTTTGAGTTTCGCGTTTTATTTGTGCGTGGACTGCCATATTTTTGAGTTTCTTCCTGCCTTCTATTACTTACCTCTCCTTTTTTATGGCACTAGCAGTGCCCCGCGGTTTCACTCGCATAAGTGTCGATCCCGCGGGAATATCGGGATAAAGACTATCCTATATCCTTTCCCGGGACTCAAACTATCTCTATACCAAAGGACAATGGGTATTTCTGTATGGGCCCCGTACCCAAAAAAAATTTCACTGTAGCAATATGAACCATGTCCATATGATACGCCCTCAGGGAGTAGTTTAATTAATCCTAAGAAAGCATGTCTGAATTCACTTGGAGAAAACAGATATTTGAGGAAGTAAAATTGATTTTATAAAGAGAAATATTTAACTTATCCTCTGAAAACTTATTGACCTGCAGCTGATGACCCGTTTTAGTAATTAAAAATTAGTATTTACCTCCAAAAACTTTTTGCGCTTCTAATAATGCAATGAGTCTCTTTTTAACTTTGCCTTTTGTCACAGTTGGTGGAAGTAACTAAGCTAGGGTCAATCAATAAATTCAGCCTATCGCAGTCCACTGCTGGACATAGGCCTCTTCCTACACAACACCCTATCCTTCGACTTCCGCATTCAGACTGTTCCAGCCAACTTTTTGTTGTCGTCTGTCCATCTAGCTGGGGGGCAGTGCCGTAACTATAGGGTGGTATTGGGGCAAAATGCCTCGGGCCCCCAGCCAGAGCGGGCCCCAGCCCGTGAGGGCTATGAGCACAGGAGGATCCTAACATAAGTTTATAAATGCAAACTTTTTTTGAAAATGTGCAACAAAGGACATCATTCAGGTTTCGAACATTTTGTACCTTTTTCCGCATTGTTTGTCTAATTTTATGGACAGCACCTCATGCTCAGCAGTAGCGTTTGCGACCACTAGACCAACGAAGCAGTCAGGTGTTAAATGTTGTAGGGGAAAATATGAAATCTACGCGAAAGAAGTCGCAGAAAAGTGCTAATAAAAAATAGTAATTTAAAACGACTTCAGAAAGAAATTAACTCAAAATTATGAAATAACTTTAATTTCGGAAGTCGGTGTCTTGGGATCTGTATTTTAGTTTTTTGCCACCGACTTCCGAAAATAATTTTTTTAAATTACTTTTTTATTTCGTAATTTTTAATTTTAAGTAAAAACTGGAATATTTGTTTGTAATAAGTAGGTAATAGTTTTGTTGTAAATATAGCACTAGAATCAGACCAAGGTTTTGAGATGTTTTCCCTTTGACACCTTAGCTCGTATCAATAACGGCGCCGTCACACGTAGGTATACGTATTCGTCCATATCTTGAAAATTACTGAATCGATTTTTGCACTGTTCCAAGTTGAAGTAATTGTAAGCCTATAAAAAAATTGTCACGATCCGATTAATAGTTGCGGAGAAATGCGTGGACAAACATACATACCTAGGTACATAAATACATAATACGTCTATAAAATGTTGTATATTTGTTTGGAAGCTTGTTCTGGTGGCTGAAACCAGACAAGTCTCCTGACGAGACGGTTCGTAACCAGCTTGTATACGTGGCTCAGAAATGAGATGGGTCTCTAGTTCTTCAGCAAGGTTTTGTTACCTTTTTGTTGGGTACCCCGACGAAACCGAAACGGGTTAATTGAGGTTGGAACTGTGACCAACCGCGCAAGCCGAGCGAGCGCTGCATCCATGTTGGTCGCAGTTACTGGGTGCTATTCAGTATTTTTTGGACCCCAAACTAGGAAATATTTGAGTTTTTTTTAGTGTATCTAATCATATTTTTAGCAGCGCAAAATGAGAATTATTAAAGGTTTGATTCAATCAACTCAGCCTATCGCAGTCCACTGCTGGACATAGGCCTCTCCCAGACTGCGCCACAGCACCCTGTCCTCCGCCTTCCGCATCCAGTATACCCCAGCCACCTTCTTTAGGTCGTCCGTCCATCTAGCTGGGGGGCGTCCCACACTACGCTTGCCGATACGCGGTCTCCACTCCAGGACTCGTCTGCTCCACCGGCCATCGGTCCTTCGACAGACATGGCCAGCCCACTGCCACTTCAGTTTGCTTACTCTGCAAGCTATGTCGGTAACTCCGGTTCTTTTCCGGATAATTTCATTCCTGATTTTATCCTTTAAAGAGACTCCGAGCATAGCTCGCTCCATAGCGCGCTGAGCGACCTTGAATTTGTGTACCAGCCCGACCGTCAGTGTCCACGTTTCAGCACCGTATGTCATGACGGGCAGGACGCACTGGTTGAAGACCTTAGTCTTCAAACACTGCGGGATAGGCGACGAGAAGACTTGACGGAGTTTTCCAAATGCTGCCCAACCCAACTGGATCCTTCTGTCGGCCTCTTTCTCAAAGTTGTGTCTACCGAGCTGGATGACTTGCCCTAAGTAGACGTAATCCTTCACAACTTCGAGAAGCGACCCTTCGATGTGGATTGGACTCGGCAAGACGTGCGAATTGTACATGACTTATTTGTCTTGTCCAAATTCATGCCGAGGCCAACCCACCGGGAGGCTCCATTTAGGCTGTGCAACATTTGGTCTAGCTGTTCCAGCGACTCTGCCATTATGACGATGTCATCGGCAAACCGAAGATGTGAGATATACTCGCCGTTCACGTTAATACCCTGTCCAGTCCAGTCCAGCGTCTTGAAGACGTCTTCCAAAGCGTTGGTGAACAATTTAGGGGATATTACATCCCCCTGTCTCACCCCCCTGAGCAGTTGGATGGGTCTGGTTTTTTGATCCTGGATCTGGACAGTCATCGTTGCAGCGTCATACAAACATCTCAACACTTCGATGTAGCGCCAGTCAATTCGACATCGTTGCAGAGAGGCCAGAACTGCCCATATTTCGATGGAGTCGAAGGCTTTCTCGTAGTCCACAAATGCCATACACAGCGGCTGATTGTACTCCTCGGTCTTCTGTACAATTTGTCGAACAGTATGAATGTGGTCTACGGTACTGAAGCCTTTTCGAAAACCGGCTTGTTCTGGCGGCTGGAACTCGTCAAGTCTCCTAGCGAGACGGTTCGTGACGACCCTCGAGAACAGCTTGTATACGTGGCTCAGAAGTGAGATGGGTCTATAGTTCTTCAGCAAGGATTTATCACCTTTTTTGAAGAACAGAACCACCGCACCACTGCTCCACGCCTTGGGCGTTGTACCCTCTTGGATGACGGAATTAAAGAGACTCGCTAGCTCTTTCAGGACTGGAGCCCCGCCTGCTTTAAGGAGCTCTGTCGTTATTCCGTCATCCCCAGGTGCCTTGTTGTTCTTTAGCTGCTCGAGAGCCGCCCTAATCTCGCATTGGTCGATATCCGGGATATCCTCCGTGTAGTGGCGTGTTAATTCGGCTCGATGGTCGTCTGCACTATGCCCCGCTGGTTTCCTCGTCCGTGTTGAGTACAGGTGTCCATAAAAATCCTCGACTTCCTCGAGAATCTCGGACTTCGAAGTCACTATTCTGCCATCCGCAGTTTTTAATTTCGTCAGATGGGACCTCCCTAATTGCTGAGCAAACACTTTCGACCCTCGGTTTTGCTCAATCGCGTCTTTAATGTCGCGGGTGTTGGAGCACCGAAGGTCGCGTCGCATCAGCTTCCTAATTTTTAGGTTTAAGGCCCTCTTATCTGACGAAGACGGCTGCATAGATGGCAACTCTCGCCTTCCCTCATAAGTCCGAGAGTTTCCGAGGAAAGTTTGGACACCTTACTTTTTCGCCGTGACGGGAAAAGTCTGCGGGACACGTCGCGTAGTGCTTTGACTACCTCGTCAGCTTTCTCGTCAATATTACCTATGGTTTCCAACAGGGTGAATCGATTATGAAGTTCCAGTTGGAACTTTTCGGATCCTAGAGCGGCTTGGAGCTGCGTAGGTCGGAGTGTAGGCCTCATCATGCGGAGTCTCTCAGCTCTGAAATTGATATTTAAAGTGCCTCGGACAAGTCTGTGATCGCTTCCGGTATTAAACCTACTAATCACGGAGACATCTCTAAATATATGCTTCCTATCCGTCATGATGAAGTCTATCTCGTTCCTTGTCACGTTATCGGGGCTTTGCCAGGTCCACTTCCTTTGGGGTTTCTTTTCGAAAAACGAATTCATTAAGAAGAGCCCCTGCGACTCCAAAAAGTTGACCAGCATTTGCCCCCTGTGATTCCTGCGCCCCGAACCGAACGGTCCGACTTTCGATTCACCGCGTTCTTGTAATCCCACTTTGGCATTGAAGTCCCCCATAACAACGTTGTAGTGGGCCTTTGTCGTACTGTGCATTGCCTTGGCAATATCCTCGTACATGGCCTCGGCTGTCTCGTCAGAGCATGTCGAAGTCGGCGCATATACCTGTATCACTTTCAGGTAGTACCTGTCAGTGAGTTTCAGTACAAGGTACGCTACCCGTGTCGACACACTGCTGATTTCTACAACGTTGCTAGTGAGTTCCTTGTTGACTAGAAAGCCGACCCCGCCTTGGGACAGGCGATTTGATGAAAGGTTTGATTAAATACATGCTTTCTTTTGTAAACCTCAAATAATTACAGAAAATCAATTATTTAAAAAAAGTGCATCATTAGAAGCGCAAAAAGTTTTTAGAGGTTCATTAATTTCAAAAACTGTCCATCAGTAGCAGCAGGGCTAGCATGGCCGGAGACATTTTATCCACGGGGAGAGGAGAAAATACTATTCCCCTCTGTCAATTTTGTCCACCCTCCGAGCATGGCGACATGGGTGGATAAACAATTCACGGTGGCAGTAAGCACGAGACATGTTTATTAATAATAATTAATAATATTTTCTCCAAGAGATATACTTAAACCCACCATCTAAAGACGAGGACAAATTTCTCCCTTTGTTATGTCAAAATATCTGTAATTCCATGCTATAGACGGGGGGTGAGTATCCACGTCTAATGTCAAAAAGTGATATAATTCTCTTTCCCCCAGTTGCCGTGCTTTGGCAGGTGGATAATAGTAGATTATGCACCGAGGGGCTAAAGTTGTGTCTTATGTCACGGGCGTCATATTGAATCTCGAGCGCAATGAAGGATTCGGGATTTAACTCCCGAGCGAAGCGAGGGAGTTAATACAAGAATCCTGAATGTAGCGAGGGATTCAAGCTAGCCCAAGGCAAAGACACCTTTAGCCCAGAGGAGGATACTCTACTTTTTACACCTACTGTGAGAAAATAATAGCCATAGTACGAAAATTCGCGCCTTTATTGCGTCTACCAATAAGTAGCCAAGACACGATCAATTCGATTTTCAAAAAAAAAGTCTCTTCTACGGTTTTGTCGTGTGTGTCTATTGATATCACTCTCATGGACGTGGCGTTTGTGTAAACTAAGCTTTATACAGGGCTGGTAGAATGGTTTTGGATGATTGGCTGTATGCATTTTGAATTTAGAACGTCATTGGAGACGCTCGAGAAAATAGAGTATTTTTGATAAAATGTGATAAATCGACTGTAAGTATAGAGATAGGTTTTATTATTTATTTATTTATTTACAAAATCCACAGCAATCTTAGCGCAGTTTACTTAAAATAAATTAACTAATGTTACAGCCAATTACTATTACGGTATTACGGCGCGGTATTTGTTATTATTAATGCCAGTTTTAATGTTATTCCATTCCTTTTAAAAAATGGTTCGTAGTTATCTAATTATTCTTACAATATTATGTCTTCGAAACATGGCAACGATATGAAGAAGCAGTCGTTATGATTTTGTAGGAAATCGAGAATATCATCCACGCGTAGTAAGGGTTTCGAGAATAGCTTTCCTCTTTCTGGCACCAAAGGGTGTTTGTTAGTACTATACTGCCAATTTAGCTGAGCATGTGAGATTCCAAATTCATATCACATTATTGACCAGCGGGTCATAATGAAATCCAGTACAACATTATTAACCGGCTGTGCCCCCGGCCACTAATGACTCACTTTAGGTTAAGGTTGCTTGACATATAATTTGACATTTTCGAGCAGATGGTGTGAAAAATAATTTTATCCCTTGTCAGTGGAAATAACCGGTGGAGAAAAGTTTTATCCCCAGCCCATGCTAGCCCTGAGGTCAATAAGTTTTGAAAGGATAAATTAAATATTTCCTTTTACTAAATAATTTAATTTCCTCACATAACTTTTTTCTCCAAGTGAATTCAGACATGCTATCTTAGGATTAATTAAACTATCTCCATGAGGGCCACAAAGATCAACACAGTTCATAATGCTACAATTAACTTTGTGTCTGGGTACGGTTTTACCCATTCTCCTTTCATCTAAATCGGTTCAGCAGTTCAAGCATGAAGAAGAGGTAACATACAGACAGACAGACAGACACGCTTTCGCGTTTATAATATTATTATGGATTAAAATTATGGATTTATTATGGATTAATCCATAATAAAGTGGAGTCGCCTTTGCAATGTGGTCCTTTCACATCATTTATCGATTGTACTATGGGTGTACTGTATAATTACCCACTTAACATAATTCCTACCCAATTGCAGTATTTAATTGCAGGTAGCGCTAAAGCACTTGAATTACAAAGTTCAAGTAGAAGTGAGACTGTCGAGAACCAAGAATGATGTCGGAAAGGATGTGGAGCCTTTGAATCTTGACAATGTTGTGGTATGTAATAAATATCTATCTACATTACAAGGTCAAATTAAATTAGCTAGCAAAACTCCAGAGACGTGATGGGTCGCACGTTGGTGGTCGTGGGATCGTTAATTAAACATGATAAAACAAATGATTTGATGATTTTTTTTAGTATGTTACTTTAAGTACATAATGTTTTTTTTTTTGTTTTATCGATATCCAACACGTCTGTGAAGTTTCGCTACCTTCTTACTTGAGTCAAATTACCTAGTACCTAATGAAATGTAGGTATTTGTAGTCTAGATGACTTTTTCTTTCTAACGTTTACCTATAAGTTCTATTATTAAAAACTAAATCGGTACGGCAGAAAATAGGGTGTTGTACTTGTACCAAAACCAAACTGACCACTTTGGGGCTGCCTAACGTTTGTTTTGTTTCAGGGCATTTTTATCGTGTACGCAATTGGGCTAGTGGTCTCCACAGTGGTTTTTGTGGGAGAATTGTGTGTGCACCATCGTAGAACAAAGAAGGAGCTGGCGCACTTTGAATAAATTGTTGAGCATTATAGTGTAGTGAAACAAGTTAGCTTGTTATTTGCTTATTAGCACAGAGTAGTTATATAATCAATAAGATATCTTAGATTACTTACATCATTTTGTACGTATATTCCAACCTAGTAGGTACTTAATAAAAAATAGAACATACTGACCAATTTTGCATTGAATGTAAGTATTTCGTTCTCACCTACCTTCCTACTACTGAAAACCTTCATCAACAAATCATAGGTGTAGGTTATTTTTTGACTGAAACGGTTTCAGCCGTTTTTTAAATCAAGGCTACGCCGACCGCCTAGTGGCGCCCTCATCGTTTGTTACGGATAATAGTGGCCACTATTTTCCGTTTTAGTGATTATAATAAAACTAAACAATGTAAAACCACCGTTTATAAAAATATTAACGTATAATCTTATGGAGCACAACTTAACGTGCTTATTTTCTTCATTTTCATTCTAAAATAAGAGAAATAACCAAACAAACTATGAGGGCGGCACTGCGCAGTCGGCGTTTGGTCGGCGCCCTCTTAAGATTTACAACTTCAATAGGTATTTCAATATCTTCAGACCAGACACTTCAAACCCTTACAAATTTAAAAAATCTCCCCTGTTTTAAAAAGAGTTCCCCGCGTCGTGAGGCGGTCTGTTCTGTTGCTCTAAAGACGCGATGTCTCCGCCTTGCGACTCTGAAGAATTATTATAGCGCAGTAGCTGCTCTACTCACCTTCCCTTATAGGAATCTGCATGTCCAAAACAATTTGGTGACATTAAAAAAAGACAAACCAAATTAAAGATAACTAATTCGACACAATTTTTTTCCAAAATTACCTGTTTTCATTAACCTTTCACTAAGAGGCTTATGTTCAAATGTAGAATCCAAACTAAGGGAAGGTGGCATCAGGGGAGCGGACAGGCTACTGTACAGTAGCGATGTAGTGGCGCCCTACTCTCCAGAATCTTTTTCAGGCCTGGAGAGTCAACATTCAACGCCTGCGGATGGTCAGCTGATTGTGGCCGTGAACTCCTTCTGAAGTGGATTCGCCGACGGCCTCAACGGCCTGACTTCTCAGCATTTAAATATTGACTTCCGTTAGGTACCGGGGAAGCTGGTGAGTCGCTTCTTGCGGCTCTAAATAACCTGATGATCAACGGCGGTGTGAATGATGCCGTCATCTGTCTCGTACGGCGCTAACTTATGTGGCTTGCACGAGAGGGACGGCGGCATTCGTCCCCCTGCCCTTTGGTGCATCTACAGGCATACGGCAGCCAAAACAGTTAACTGTTAAATTGTATATTGTATTTAAGATTTATCAAATTAAAGAAACTTTGTATATTACCTAAGATTTATAAAATTGCTGACTACAGGTACCTATTCAGAAGATGATTTTCTATCTTGCAAATGAATAAAAATCGAAATATTGATACCTACTTATATTGTAAAATTAAAACAGCTTAAGTTAGGTACATACGATAGTGTACCTACTTAATAGTAGTATAGCCCATTGCACAACTATTCAAACGTGAAAAATACCGATAACGTCCTTAGTCACTCAATAATAAACTTATAGCAAAAAAAAAAATAGCGGCCAGCAATTTTATTTTTATGACATACATTTTTTAATAAGCTGATCTCAAAAGACTTGTTATCAAATTCCATTATACCATAGACTACAAACACCTGCGCATGGTTAAAAGAGCATTTATAGTGTGCCCTGTATATTTTTTGCGAGGCGAGTCCGGCCGCTAGGCGCCTCACACAGCAAAAAGAATAAGCATTTATTAATTTTACTATAATTATAATATTAATGAAAGAGGATGAGTAATATTATTACAAAGTGACTTTCATGCCTTATTGTTCGAATGTCATTGACGAATTAATCGTATGTCTATTCTTTTAGTAATAATTTTCACGATTTAGTCGATTTTTATTGCACCTCTCTAAAGAGTGTTGTGGATTTGCGTCATGAATTTTGATGGTTGTGTGCGTGCTGGCGGGAAAATCGATCGATAACTTGTTTAGTTGTTTCGGCGGCTGGACGTGTTGTCGTGTGTACATTCATTTACTTTTACGAAAATAATGTTCAGATAATCTTGTGTATAATTTCTATTTACAAAGGAAATATGGCTTCTTATCTATTTTTGTGCCTCGCTTTCTTAATTACGACGTCAGCTGAGTTTGTTTGGAGACACCATAATAATGAGCAACTACCAGTGATCCTAGAAGAAGTTCACGCAAAATGTCCTAATATCACGAGAGTCTATGCTTTGTCTGAACCATCAGTTTGTGGTGTTCCATTATACGTTATAGAGTTTTCAGACACACCTGGATTTCATCAGCCTTGTAAGTAAAGTATTTTTGCGACTTCTTAAAATGTTACTCCTTACATCAAATCATTTTATTAATACCTTCATTTATTTAATTAGATAAACCCGAAGTAAAATATGTTGGTAACATCCATGGAAACGAGGTTTTGGGACGCGAATTACTTTTGGGCCTAGCCCATTACCTTTGTGACCAGTATAACAATCACGACCGTCGAATCCGCGCTCTTATTCATTCTACACGGATCCATTTACTTCCATCTATGAATCCAGATGGATGGGCACTATCCACAGATACAGTAAGTGGCCTGGACATCTTATTAAAACCATAATGGAATATTATTTATTGGTGTTTTTATCAGAAAATAATGTACCTGTCATGACTATAAATTATATTCTACTCTAATGTATTAATATTTACAGGGTACCCTAGATTACCTCCTTGGCCGCACAAATAACCATTCAGTGGATTTAAATAGAAACTTCCCAGACTTGGATGCCATAACATTTGAATATGAACGCCAGGGCATCAACCACAACAACCATTTGTTGAAAGACTTGACCCGTCTCGCTGCACCGGTGAGATTTTCGTATTTTTTATATTTTATTATTGTACAGAGAAACGCTGGTTAAGACTAAATGGTGACTGCTGCACTTTTATTATGTAAAGGCAGACTGTTTTAAATTATACAACAAGTTTTATTTCAGTCCCCAATATACCAGATTGTATAAATTATCAGTTTATTTTAGCTGGAGCCTGAGACCAGGGCTGTTATGCGCTGGGTAATGTCGGTGCCATTTGTGTTGAGTGCTGCCATGCATGGAGGTGACCTTGTGGCCAACTATCCGTATGATGAAAGCCGGAGTGGTGCACCGGTTTCTGAATATTCTGCTAGTCCTGATGATGATACATTCAGGTAACAAGCTATACAATCTACAGAGAATGTTTTCAAATTCTATTAATATTCATAGTCTGGGCTAAAAAATAATACTCATTAAAAAATACTGGGTTTTAAGTAAGTACCTACTTAATGGATTTCATATTTTATTACACAAAATGTAAGGTGGTAATTAGAAGGTATCTGAATCATAGGTACTCTACATCAAAACTTTAAAAGAAAAAGTAAACATCTTCTTGTTAACTCAAATGATTGCAAACAGGAAAGTCTATCTAAAGCCCTGTTATGTATTTGTAGGGACTTAGCTATGACGTACGCGTCCGCCCACGCAGACATGGCTTCGGCTACCCGTCGCGGTTGCCATACGACCAGCTCTGATGACTCTGCTACATTCAACTTTGGCAAGCAAGGAGGAGTCACTAATGGAGCTGCTTGGTATAGTCTGAAAGGAGGTGAGGAGAAAAAAATTGTTGCTAGTAATTTACTTGACCTGCTCTAAGTTCTTGTCCATGTTCTTAAATTGTCCAATAAATAATAAAATTATCGTAACATAGGTTAGACACGTCGTTGATATTCTCGGTTTTGTTATGTACTTACCTACCTAATTAAAAAAAAAACGTAAAAAAACAAATGATATTTAATTAGAATACAACAGAGGCTGAAAAAAGTTTGGTTAATATTTTATTAAAGAAAACTGTGTTAAATTCATAGTCAGTCATATCAGTTACTGGCCGCATTGATGAGAAAAATGTAAACGATGCCATATTAAAAAGAAATGTATTTTTTCTTTTGAATCATATGGCATTTCACTTATTTATTCTTAGGATGCCAGCAATGATCTGTTTTATATTTGTTATAAAAAAGGTGCTTTACGGCAATTTGCGGAGCTCATTATTTTTTATTCAAAACCTACTCCTACTTTTGGGCTAAGGTCTCCCCCATACTTTCCATTCATCTTAGTCTGCTGCCTTCTCCGATCTATCAGACAAGCGGCGGTGGAGCTTATTAATAAAAATTAAAAAGAACGAATATAGATTTACATTCGTGTTTTTGATAGACGGCCTTCGTACAACTGGATGGTAAAGCTTACCTACAACTTCAGAAAAAAAGAACAGGTTCTAGCTACCAATTTTTATTCTAATATTTATTAACAAAGTGTTATCAATATAAGTGTCACAAAAGATGAACAGTCACCCTAGCACCGACTACTTCAGAGTTGGCGTAGGCATGGCGTAGGCAATCGTTAAGTAACAGAAAAAAGTGATTGTTAACTTTTTGTCCTTTAAAAATTACACCTTTAATAACGTGGGAAGTCCGAGAAGCAGGAAGCTTAAGCAATGGATCACTTGACTTTATACCTACCTACTTTATGTTCTGGCATTTACATTCAACTGGAGTTGACCATGAAACTCGGATGGCTTAGCAATGCTAATTTTAGCTGCATTGTTCAATAATTTTTAATCATAACAATTGTAACGAGCACGCGAGAGTCGTTGAGTGATTGTTTTTGTACGGCAACATCTTATGTTAAGGGCAATTAGCAATGCATGCCAGTTTATCTAACAATAGCAGAGTAAAAATAAGTGCTGACGTAAGCACTTATTTTTCCGTTTCCCAGTGAAATATTGTGTTTGAATCTTGCTCGATAGCTTTCAGCTTTGCTATAAGTCACTTTCTGCGCCTGCTTCTGGCAGGAGTTCACTTACTTGCTGGCCTTGTAAATGTGGCCAGCCCTTCTGATAATTTTAATATCTTCTGTGAATAGCCAATTTCAGGTTCCTAGCAACTAGAAGCTCTGTATTGGACAGATCAGTCAATTTAGTTCCCATAATTAGTTTAAGGATTTTCCAGGTATGCAAGATTTCAACTATCTTGCCACAAACGCGTTCGAAATCACTCTGGAACTAGGCTGTGACAAATATCCTCCTGAGAGTGCCCTGGCGAATGAATGGGAGAGGAACCGAGAAGCTATGCTGGCTTACATATGGAAGGCACATACTGGCATTAAAGGAATTGTTTCTGACGACTCTGGCTTTATACAGAACGCTATAATATCCGTCGTCAACATCACTGGTCCTGTGCCAAGACCAATTCGCCATGATATCACCACAGGTAAGATTTGATTTCATAAATTCCGTTAGGTAATTAAATTAAGCAGCACGATTTGTTTTACCTAATAGGTGCACTTGTGTCTAGTTTTGGTGATTCCTACGTGTAATGATATTTAAGCGTATAAAGTATTAATTAAAGTTACGTTGCATAAGATTATTGTATAGTCTTCACGGCGAGATTAATTAATTATTTTGTTAGGCTACAATTGTATCTATTGATTAACCCGAAAACATACTCACGCAAAGAAACAAAATGCAGTTTACAATAAATATGTAGATACCTACTAATCAAGGCGTAAAATAAAATGAGAAAAGTCTCATTATATTTTTCCGGATGCTGTTGAACGTCAATATCAGCATTGTTTCTTCAGCTACATCCGGGTAGATAAGAGCTTGATACTTACGTGCAAAGGTGCTTACTTCTAAAGAAAAAAATATAGGCATGGATGGCGTTCAACTTCAATCGTAGCTACCTACATTGTATCCGATCGGTAGCGTAGCTCCCATCAAAACATCTCTACTGACAACCCTTATACAACTTACTGAAAAAAACAACAATATTACTCTTGTTACCATTTCAATTGTTACGATTTCAATTGTTGCAATTGTTATTACCACGCGTGGAACAATGCGCCACAATTACAACTAGAATAATAAACGTTACTCTTGGTCCGGTGCAAGGAAATTAATGGTTGTATGCATTCAGTTCGGTAATTGATACTGATTGGTGTAAGTAAGCGTTTCCTTGCTGCGGACATCTTGAGGTCTTGACTCATTTGGGACCTTGTTCTCCCGCTGCACTTTGTTATAGTTCACCTCTGGTTTTCGCGTATGTAGCTGTATTTATTTTTGGTGTTTCCAAACAAAATTATCTGTTCCATACCTTTCGACCGCGTAGGTATTGTTCTTTTCTATGAAACAGCTGATTTTGTTTTTGATAACCGAACGAAAATTTCTACGGTTGTGGGCTAGAATTATGTGCTGAATTCATGGGGACCCTGCCTGCCACCCAGTATAAATGTTTTAGTTGGGGGTAGGAATTTATTATTTGTAGTGAATGGCATCACATATGTATGTTGCGCCGACCCCAAATAAATTGCGATATGGGCAGGCGAATGATGATTGAGTGGCTTCACACCTTTCAATGAGAGTTCTACCTAGAAGTCTGCATAGATTTAAATAAAGAACAATTGTTTATTCTGCACTAATAAGACGCACATCACACACAAGATAACATCGCAATCGCATTAGATTGATATCTTTGAAGATGATCTGACTGATGATGAATCATTGATTCCATTGTGGATGCTGTAATAATTGTCCACAGGGAAACATTACCCAATTAGTGTTTCCCTGTGGAGAAACCCTGTGACGATCTTTTACTAAATTATTTGTACTATTAATATTGCATTCGATATTCGTTAGGTTTCATTTAGGTTATCAAACAAAACGTACGCAGTCTGTTGCTATTTTTACCTAAATATATTTTATCGCTCTAATATATGATGCACCATGTACGCAGGCTGTGGCCCTTTTATGTACCTAGTAAAATAACATCATAACATCACGCCTTGTTTCCGCGAGGGTTTGGGCAGAAGTGTACCTACCCATAGTACGCCCACATTTCAAACTCCCATGTTAAAGGGGCGAGTCTATTGCAACCAACCGGGCTGCTACTGAGAAATTCCAGATGGAAAAATCCAATAACACTGCCCGACCCGGGAATCTAACCAAGGACCTCATGCTCAGCAGTAGCGCTTTAGACCACTACACTAGCGAGGCAGACGTGTCGTACATTTTTATTTATTCACTTACGCGAGTAGATACAACGTAGAAGTGCGTGTACAACAGAGTATGCGGATTACATACAAAAACGCATTATCTTTATTTCGTAACTCTGTGAAAATAGGTTGACGGTCCGATTGAATACAAAAGAGCATCATTACTCTTCTTGAATGGAAATGCGTGTAAAGTTGGCAAACAATAATATTAAATACGTAAATAAATGGGCGTTTAAAGGTCGGAAGTCATTTAGTGAAACGGTCCATAATACTTAGGTATGTTCACGCTCGCATTTACCTACTTGGCTGAGCGAGATGAACGTTGCCTAGTATTTGTAAATAAATTGTCCAGCGGGTTTAGCGCTTCGGTAGTTCGGCACCTTCTGCATCTAGCGTATTGCATGCGCCAAACGTTATAGGTACTTCGCTTTCGCTACGTCAAGGCGACGATACTGTCATGGCTGCTCGACGCAAGCGTAGCGTCAACGCGACGTGAATCAACAACAAACGCCAGATTTAATTTAATTTAATTTATTTATTACATCATGGAAGACTTACAGCTAAAAGATAACAAAAAAAAGGAAAACAATAGTCGACAGAAAGCCAATTACAAGTCTTCATCAGATGCTGATGTACTCGTACCAATGTGTCAATATTATTAAATCATTGTAATGCCTTCTCAATCCATCAATTTCGTTTGAAGATCTTATGAAAACATGAACACACGGCAGGAAACAAATTGATGACAACCTGAGTGGGTCCCTTTCAATTCGTACCTTAGGTACCTATGTACAGTCAACAAAAGAGATAAGTATGCAGGATCGTCCGATATAGTTGAAGTTTAGTAAGAAACCGATGGATGTTCTCTAATAAAATTTTATTTTATTAATAGAAAACAAACAGCTCATTTATCAAATTCAGACGTTATTTTAAAACTATGATATCTCCTAAGATATTCATTGTTTCAGACGTTATTTTAAAACTATGATATCTCCTAAGATATTCATTGAAATCAAATGATGTTAAGGGCAATTTTGTTCAAAATTGCATATAATCCATTATTTTAGAACAAATTTGATTACCATAGAAAAGGTTAGAGTGAGTCAGCCTTAAAAGATAGACATAATTATACTGTCGCGGACTTTTTTTAGAACTTTTAAAAAGGGCCAATTCCGTCATACATGATTTTTGCGTAACATAAACCGTTTACACAGCGAACGCAACGGAAGCTCTCAACGAATAATTTTTCCCGTTTTTACAACATTTTTCATTGATGCTCCGCTCCTATTGGTCGTAGCGTGATGTTATATAGCCTATATCCTTCCTCGATAAATGGATTATCCAATACAAACATAATTTTTCAATTCGAACCAGTAGTTTCTGAGATTAGTGCGTTCAACCAAACAAAAAAACAAACGCTTCAGCTTTATAATATTAGTATATAAATAACCTCACGCCTTTTTAGCCTCACGGCAGAAACTACAGAACGCCACTTGTTACGATCCTTGCATGTATTCCTTTTGTTTCCTTTACGTTTATACATCTGGTGACTAATAGACACATTGTTTCAAATCAAATCATTTTATTCCTTTGCAAACATGGGTAAAGACACATAGATGTTTCATATTTACAACCAAGTTCTCCACATTTTACCATCCAATGGGCATGCAAGTAGTGTACATACAGTTTCAGTTTAACATACTTAATTGAAAACATAATACAGATAAAATAAAAATGTCAAACATAAAAATTAAAATAAAATAAAATGTCAAACGGAGTAAAAGTATGTCAAACCATAATAATAATAATATGTCAATCAGATTAATAATACTCAATCATGCCAATCAGCAAGTGAATCATCATAAATAAAGCTGTCAATAGCATTTAGAAAGTAAGATTTCATTGAGCGCCCTTTTAAATTCTAATACAGTAAATTTTTTTTCAACACACTTGCTCGTAAAGCGGCTCTTATTGAACCGCTTTAAGGTCCATAATGCAGTGTATTAAAAACGCGTGCTTTTTCTTTACTTTAATCCACATGTGCTTTATTTCCACAGATAACTATTTACTAGTCGGAGATGCGCGCTTTTTTAATCTCATCAATTCACTTTTTTTTTAATAGTCTGTATTGTCCTTGGTCCCAAAATTAACTAATATTTATTTACCTTAAGGTGAATGCGCCGGGACCTCGGACAATTTAAGGTGAATGGTCTACCACTGCGCATTCACCTTAAATTGTCCGAAAAAACCTAAGAATTTCACGGTCTACCGCAAAATTCAAATTTTCTTAGGTTTTTTGCAATTTTCAGGTCAGTGTCAGGTTTGTATCTTGATCAAAATGTGATTTGCGATTCTAACAGGTACCTACATCTTTACAGAATTATAATCATTCGAATCATTAATACATCTTTCTTATGGAAAAGTTCTTAGAGAAAAAATCTAACTAGAAAGATTCTATTCTAATGACTATAATTCTGTAAATACATACCTATACAGAGTGTTAGGTTAAACGAGGGACATACTTTGAGGGGAGTTAAGTAGTAGGTTAAACGAGGGACATACTTTGAGGGGAGTTAGTACTCATGAAAATGAGCAACTTTTACTATGGGGCCGAACCTGAAATCGCAAAAAAAAAATCAGCTGTTCAGTACATTTTGACGAGCTATGCGAACATAAATGTAGGAAACGGCTGATTTTTTTTTCGCGATTTCAGTGTTAATCCCATATTAAAAGTTGTTCATTTTCATGAGTACTATCTCCCCTCAAAGTATGTCCCTCGTTTAACCTAACGCTCTGTATATTATAGTCGCGAATCATATTTGATCAAGATGCAACCTGATACTGACCTGCAAATTACAAAAAACGTAAGAAAATTTTAATTATCCACCTAAAATAATTGTCCGTGGTCCCTACCCGAAACCAAACGGAAAAGACCCTGACTGGCGTTCTATCATTGCGGATTCTCACTGAACTAATGTAGGTATATTTCTCTATGCCAATAGTACTTTCTAATTCCATACTAACTAAACTACAATTGTTTTTTTTTTTTACAATTGTTTTTACTTGCTCTGTGGTCAGTGCTTTTATTTACACTTGCGCGCGCATTGCTAGTGCTGGCTATGCGGAAAGACAAAACCAGCGCGCCATTTTCCATACAAGTTAATATTTAACAATACAAGTCTGTTTTTTTCCTCGCAAGTGTGTTGAAAAACGTCGTATGAAACGCGTGTGCATCGATCATTAGACTCTCGGCTTTCTTATCGCACTCGCCTGCGGCTCGCGCGAATAATACCGCCTCGAGCATAATGATCAACATAGCACACATGTATCATAATGTACTATTATAATATTCGGTAATTTATTATAAATGCGAGGGGCAATACCAAAAAAACTTTTTGCATAAGTGCAGTTTTACATTTTATATGACATAATTTATTTAGTTTTTACTTATTTATGTTTTTTTTTTTATTTATCCTTGTTTATTTTTTTTATTTTTTTTGACATTGATGTAGTACTACATTCGTCAGTCGGAAGTCCCATATACTAGGGGGCGCGCCTTTTGCCGTAGTTAATACGCATGCTATTATTAAATTATAGGAGCATATGGTGACTACTACCGCCTGCTTACCCCGGGACACTACGAGGTGACTGCGAGCCACCCCGGCTACTTCCCGGTGTCTCGCGTTGCCACCGTGCCCAAATACCAGACTGCTGCACATATCCTTAACTTTAAACTTGAGGTGAGTTGCTTTATAAATTCTTTCAGAGGCGGAGGGTATACGTTTCCATTATGATAAATGATGTTTATTTATATAAATTGGTAAAAAAGAAACATTTACACGTCAAAAATAAATTAGCTTTAACACGTTGACCGCCAGACAGCAGACACAATAGAAAATCTATTGTTCGCGGTCACCGGTGACCGCGTTGGCAGTCAAAGCCTTAAAAACTAGATAAGGTCGGTTTTTCCTATCCGAGACCACACTAAGAAGAAAGACCGAAACAAACACAGAAGTCAGTCTTTTTTAAAGTCCAGATTTAATCTCGGTCAGGCCATAATAAATGAGGAACATGAAGATTAGTGTCTGAGATGGCCTTTTGAGGAACATACAGTGTATTTTAGGAAAGAAAGCTGAGAGGAATTGTGTTTATAGGCCTTTAATGACTGCAATTTTTTTTTATAACTTTATTTTTTTCACTGTCGAATTATGAGTTTCATTGCCGAAAGATTGTATTGCTTTGCTGCCAAAAATATAGATCTTGGTATTCCGTGGTAATACTATTTCCGTTGCTTGACAATATAACTAATATTTATGAGTGAAAATAAGTAAACAATTCGCAAAACACCCACATGTAATACTTATCATTCATTCATTATTATTCGCGTTTATATTATCGAGCATATAAGAGGGTTTCCTTTATGCTTGATAATATAGACGCGGACCCCTGTTCGGTTAGTGAACCTAATTGTTTGGGACATGTGTGCCCTATGACGCCACACCTGCGTCACACGTAAGCTTCCCACTGAAGCTTTGACGCAAACCTTTCGTCCCACGCGATCCACGCGAATGAATGTCAAATTAATGTGACCTTCGGTGAAGACGGTGTCGACATAAAGGTTTCACGTGATAACATTAAGCACGAAGTTTCAAGGACAGGAAAATGGTACCTACTAAAGAAAATATAAAGGACTTTAATACCATTATCCCAAATCAAGATTTAAGAAGGTTATATACTGTAATAATGTAATATCTTGTTAGATCTTGATTAAAAAGAGTGTCTTTAGAGTTTTTTGCTAGTTCTTCTTCATTGAGATCAACGTCTCGTAATGGGTAACTAGGTTTAACTTTCTGACTAACTGACAGACTCTTTGCCAGTACAAAAGAACCTGTAAATGGTTTAATTAAAATAAAAGCTTTGAGTTTGAGTTGAATGTTGAAACAGCTCTTACGACTCGAATTTATTATCAAACTGAACTTTGCTGCACGTTGTCGCAAACCAATCGAATTCGCAGAATTGACGCATATTGATATTATATTATACATATTAGATATGAATATATTTATTTAACGGTCATTGAGCGCTGATAGCACTATCAGACTATGTGCCAATCGTTGACATTAAAAAACTTGCACCTATAATCCATATGTTTGATTAAAGATTAGCTTGTGACAGATGTTCGTCGATGTGTGGTATCATTATTATTATTCTACGATATTAAGTAACGATTATATTCGTAACTTAATATGGTGGAATCGTTCCAAAAAGTATGTCGTACATATCTACTGTGTATTTAGTACATTCAGTAAAGCTGTTCGATCAAATTCTTAATCTTCGGATAGTGCTGTCCATCCTATTAGGTTGGTTGGACCAGTAATTCCCCGTAATTCGAGAATCTTCTTTAAGTTCATTTAATGGATAATTAAATAGTGTTGTTTCTTTACTTACATCACAAAATATAGGTAGGCAGGGTTAAGTTACGTACGTAACTACAACGTACCGTTAGATAGTTTGCCACAACTATTGTCACTTTATTTATAACCTACCCATAGTCAATTATCGATGAATAAATCCACGAATGGCCCGAATTCTCTTACTAAGAAACTTGTACATAACATCAGCAGAACATTACGACACTCAGAGGCATGTTATAAGTCCCCTGGTTTCCCAATAAAAATGTTTTGTCTCGGGAATTGATCCCAGAGATTACATTCATCAATGAACGACCACTTATATAAATATTGTCTTACATTTCAGCCCACAACGAGCTGGTTCGACGATGATTCCTCTTTCGGAGTGTACCCCCATGGACTGCGCGATGGTCAGCCACGGATATACAAACGATCCCTATACGAGCAAGTGGCGAAGACCATGCTTGAGAAAACAGAACCAGCGAAAGAGAAACAATAAATACATCATACCACCGCACTTAAGACAAAATATTTACATAAATGGCAGCAGGCAGTTAATTGTTATATTTACTTGATCTATGTATGTATATAGCTTTTAATTAGATTGAAAGGGGTAATTTAGAATATGTATATAAGTATTGCGACACCGAGTTCACACAACACAACTTTAATTTATGCCCAGGTGGTATAGGTACCTACCTATCTACATTTTTTTTTAGATCAAGTATGCAATAAAAGTTTAAAGATGTGCCATAGAAAGAAGGATCTTTTCCCTGTTACGAAAATAAAAACACGATTTGATCTGTGCTAGGACTTAGGACTATTAGTTCAATGGACGTTTAGTTTTTAGAGTGATTTAATATGTATGTGTCGAATTAAATTAGCTAGCGAAACTCAGCAGATGTGATGGGAATCATTGTACTCATCATTGTGAAAAACTTTTACTATGGGACCAAACCTGAAATCGCGAAAAAAAAATCAGCTGTTCCCTGCATTTTGACGAGTTATACGAACATAAATGTAGGGAGCTAATTTTTGTTTCGCGATTTCAGGTTTGGTCCCATAGTAAAAGTTGTTCATAATGATGAGTACAATGACCTCTTAAGAGGTTGTTAATGTTTTACCAATAACCCTGTATAAATATGATAAAACAAAAAAAAATGATTTGATGACATTTTATTTTGGGGTCATCATCACGTATGCTGAGTTTTGCTCGATAATTTAATTGTTTATAAATAATAATTTGTGCACCTATATTTTTTATTTTTACATTTTTCATTGAGCGTGTCCAATAAATGAAATATTTTTAGATCTCTCTAATCGTAATGTTTTATAGTTATTGTTGCACATGACCAGGAACTTTCTAGTCCAATTTTATATCCTTTTCAAGTGTGCGTGACTTAGGAGCAATTTTTTGATTAATATATATATTTTAATATTGTATAAGTAGACATTTATTGTGACGTTGACACGTAAGTAAGTTATATCAAAGTAAAGTAAAGGCCAATCTTATAGTTATTGAGAAGAAATTTTGGCAACCAAACGATTTTAATTATGTACCTATTAAAATGTTCTATAGTAAATAATTATTGTAATAATCATAATATGATGTATGTATAATTGATATAATCTCTATCTAAATGGATTCACGGAAGTATGTTAGACACATCAATAAAATATGATATGTGTGCAAAATCATCTGGTTTTCTTATTTACATCCTCTACATGCCATACAGAAAAAAAAAATGTATACAAGTTCTCTGTAGGTACTTAAACATTTGATAATTTTACAGGTTCTTTCGGGACTACAAATAGGATTTTGTCATTGCCATGTAGATAAGGGACAGTAATTGTTAAAATCAAATCCATACTAATATTATATAAATGCGAAAGTGTGTGTCTGCTGTATGTAACCTCTTCACGCTTAAACCGCTAAACCGATTTAGATGAAATTTGGTATAGAGATAGTTTGCGTCCTGGGAAAGGACATAGGATAGTTTTTATCCCGATATTCCCACGGGAAACACGGATCGAAACTTACGCGGGTGAAACCGCGGGGCACTGCTAGTAGACTACAAACTTAGTATCCTTAGATTCAAATCACACTTAAAGTTGTATGAAATGGCTATTAGATAACACGGCAAATTGACATAGGGCGTTCATTTGCTTAATAAATCTTCCCGACTGTACCTACAAATGACAACGAATTTTAGGCCTTGGCAGGAAACCAATCTGGTTGGTCAGGCTTATATTAGAAAATAATGTGAAAGAAAACATACAGTAGTGTTAAAAGAATTTATTGGTTTCACACCCAAATAGGTACACACTTAATATGTAAGTTTGGAACTTATAGTATATTCACACAGACACGTTTCCATTTCTTTTTAATATATTTTATTTCATAAAACTAAAAACTCACGCTCTAAACATATTATCCATTTCTGTGGAGATACTAAACTCGCAAAAAGGACGCATTCGTTCACTTAAAAATAAAAATTCACTTTAAAATCTTAATTACGTTTAGGTAATATACAAACTATTATTTTAAATATTATTTCACAGTGATGATGTGGTATTTGTTTAAAACTTTAAATTATTATCTACAACTAAGGTTTCAATAGGGATTGTAACCGATTTGATTGAATCGAATCAAATAAACACTATTTTAACTTCTAATAGTTTTATTAGATACGGGAGCAGTGGTGGCCTGGTGGTAACGGCCGTGACTTACGAGTTGTAGGTCGTAGGTTCGAACCCAGACAGGCGCTTTATTTTGTGTTAGTTATTTCTTCACCACTGCTCTCAAAACGGTGAAAGAAATCGTCGTGAGGAAACCGGCATGTCCTAGAACCAAAAATTCTAAGACATGTGACATCTACCAAACCGCAATGGGTCCGCGTGGTAGATTACGGCCCACTCCCCTCTCACCGAGAGGAGGCCCGTGTCCCAGGAGTGGGAACAGACTGGCAGACAGGCTGATTATGCTATTATATACTTAGATATCATTCCTGCTAGAACAACAATATATTTCTTGTCCAAATGTTCGCCTTTTTATTCGCAGCATCCGTTTATATGTAATTCAAAAATATATTTTTCGCAAAGGGGAAATAGGTTTATCTCCATTTAATTATTTTTTTCCTTATTCTTCATTGATCTCAAAACATTTCGAAGTCAGAAAGTTGTGCGTCGCAAAACCACAGTAAATGCCTAACAATACTTTTACAAATAAATGTACAACACAACCTTAAATGTAGATTAAAGTTTTGCTTACAGTTAGAACCTTAAATATGTCTCCCATTACTCTAACATCTCTAATTAATGAATTTAAATAATTGACACATGAATTTGGACGGATTCGTTGTATCGATTCAGGTATTCAAATTGATATAATTAATAATAATCATAAAATATTGCCTATAAGCTGACAAACCACATAAGGTACATGCATATAAAAATGGCACAAATTAAATTCATCATGAAGAGTTGAACGCATTTCTTCCATAAAGGTAACATCGCTGGCCTAGTGAATTATTTTCTATTTGAGATTCAAAGCACCATTATTTAATTCAAATAATATCGTTAGGAATATTGTAATAATTATGTATTTTATTTATAGTTAGAATGTGTTGTTTCTTAAGATAACTATTGATCGTATCCGTACAGAACGTCTCTTTTGGTAAATCGACTATGATGATTAAGTACCAACGCTTGTAGGAATCGTTGCCTTCGCTTTCATCACAGGATCTAGTCACTTCAGTATCTATCTGCAATAAGAGAAAAAATATTTTTGTATAATGTCTTCGCATAGATACACTACTGGCACACACAAAGTTATTTTCACCAGCATATTATTCTGCTGTCTCTTGTTGGACGTAGCCGTAGAGTAGGATCACGTACTCTGCAGGATCAAGCAGAAGAGAGTCTTGTAGATATCTTGCTTAGCAAGTGTACGTATTGGATCACAGCGGGGTCAGTGGGTGAGTATTTGGGAGCGCATAAAAATCATGATGCGTTCATCATTGACATAATCCTCATCCAAACCCATTACCTACCAGCATGTATCCGACAACTTAGGGAGAGAGTTGGAGTTATATTCACGACGCGATAAAATAATGTCATGCATTTTATGTCGTTTTGTGCTCGTTAATATGAGGTTTAGACTATATTTAAACGAACTATATTGACTATATTAACTATATTGACTGCAGCGCTGCGTGTCGCGGGTTCGATTCCTGCACGGAACAAATATGTGTATGACCTACAAGTAGTTGTTCCGGGTCTGGCTGTTTGTATTTATGTGAGTTTAAGTGTTTGTAAACGCACCCATAATACAGGAGAAATTCCTTGTGTGGGGCGTTTTTAGGGTTCCGTAGTTCCTACAAGGAACCCTTATAGTTTCGTCATGTCCGTCTGTTTATTAAAAGAAAAGAAAAAAAAGAAAAAGAACTTCAACAAAGGAATTTGTATAGGTGAACGTTCGGTGTACCTGATCAATGTCTATTATTTCGGTGCATGCCGGAATGTCGACTGCCTGGCCTTGATTGCACTATCGCGTAGTGGTCACTGTTGTCCGATACTGATCTATAAAACAGATAAATACATAGTTGATCTGGTGGGTTATTCACAATATTAGTAGTATTATTAATTAATAGTGCTCAAAATAAATGGCCTTTAGGTGCAAATTCTGTAGTTAACTTTATTAATAGAATTTAAAAATGAGGTAAGTGTTGGTGCGAGAATAAAGCCTGCAACCGATAGTGCATATGAATTGCAAAGCCTTCGCGTTATTTGGATACCAAATCACGTGGTACAGGTACCTCTGTACCAATGGTACAACCAATGTTGTTACAGCATAGTTTAGCAGGTCGAGTGTACATACCTCGCCGAGTGAATAGTCGAGGACGGGTACCTGCTTCCGTATTGGCTGCCGTGCCAGCTGCGGTACGGGTCGTAGTCCTCCACCACGGATGGGTCCTTCTCAATCACCTGACAATAATATTACATACATAAGTAAGACACCTGGAGTGGATTGCCCACTCCCTGTCACAGAGAGGAGGCCTGTGTCCCAGCAGTGGAAACATTATAGGCTGATTATGAAATAAGATACGATTATTATAAATGGTCTTAGGTTTGTAATGCTCGGGTATTTAATGGTTCAAGATATAAAGGCTGGTATGTAGTATGCAAGGGCAGGTCTGTCATGAATGTATAGATTCGATTGAATTAGATGTAGGTACCCACGGATATCTACGATCATGACAGACCTGCCCTGCGCAAGAATGCTCTTAGGGGCCATCTCCACGAGCGAGCGCATCGCGGCGATAGTCTCGCCGTGCCATCAAATTTTCGCTGCGATGATATCGCCGTGTGGAGACACGTTCTAAGAGAGTGTATAGAAATACGTATACGGCCCCTTAGTTATCTACATCTAGGTCACGTGGCAGGTCTTTCAGCAAATATTTACGCTTTCAACTTTCAGTTGACCGAAGACCCTTTCAGTTTTTTTTCGTTTTTTTATATTTGTACCTACTTTTTTATCTAGAAAGAACAGTAGGTACTTATAGTGTTTACTCATAGCAATCAATTTAGTTAATGATTGTATCAAAACAAAAATAATTGTAAGTAATATGCGTTTGCTAGGCGATAAGCACCGACGAGCTACGCGCCGCCAAGGATTGCTACGCGTCGTCACGAGTGCTACGCGTCTTCTACGCAGAGCCTTCGTCAGGCTAGCCTGCGCTGGATAAACGCCATGCGTTAACGTTACTATCCAACATTGTAGATAACAAAATGTTGTGTTTAATATTCACTGCACTCACATCGGTCCTCGCACACGAGCAGGTCATGGCGGTGCAAAGGAAACAGTTGACGAGCAGCATCACGATGAACATGACGCCGAGCGCGATGGCCAGGTACAGCAGCCACAGCGGACGGACGCTGCCGTCCGAACACGCTAGTGCTGCCACTAGAAAAAAATAATTGAAGGTAAGTATTATAATATTACCTAATCCAGAAAATTTCCATACAATGCAATGCGTACTAGGTACGCAATACAATATAAGAAGGATTACACTGCTACCGACATAACTTTCAATCATAGATAATAGTGATTTGTTTGAATGTCGTCAACATCGTTTACCTTGTCATTATTTTTCAAGATGGAAAGTTAAGGTACCTAAGTACCTACTTATTTTATTTAACAACAAAAGAACTTTAAATAATTTTACGTACGTAGGTAGCTAGGTTGTTATACTGTACCTACAAGGTCATCAAAATTTTATTACCCTGATTCCTATCTGACCTTTATTTTCCTGCCGAGTTGTGTAAGATTACGTGGCATTGATTTACTAGCCAATTGCTTAGCTTCAGGCCAACCAAAGGGCCTTAGACTACTCTCATAATCTATCTATAGATAATAATAAAAGTAATAGTATAGTTTTTTTTTCTAATAATAAAGCTGCAGAGTCTGTTTAACACGCTAATCTTTGGAACTACCAGTTGAATGTGAATTTTGTTTTGCATTTGATAGTCTAATTCTTGTGGAAGGCTATATGCTACTTAACACACGCTAGGGCCCTAAGGAGGCGCGCAGAAAAAATATAGAAAGAACGCTAAGCAAAAACCAAGTAACAGGCAGGCGATGCGATGATTAAGCAAGAAATATCATGCGGACGAAGTCGCGGGCAGAAGCTAGTATTTATTCCTATTAGTAATTAAGTATTCACTAAAATATATATTAACCTTTTGACTGCTACACGTCGAAAAATCAAAAACGTGCCCTCGGCGTCAAAGTCTGTTATGTAGTCGAACCGTGGCGGGCTGGGCACATTTTGGTTTGTCATCTATACATAACTGTGGCGGTCAAAAGGATAATAATATTATCTAATAAAATAACACTATACAATACACTGAATACACATAATATTGCTCGTTTGATGCTATTCTTAATTGTGTTCTTGCTAGTGACTATATTTAATCACTGTGCTTGCATGACTGTGCCTAGGTGCTAACTTTGTGTGAACTTACTAAACCATTGCACCTTCAAAACAATATGTATCTGTTACTTAGCTTAGCCGGAACAAATAGACTTTTTTTTTTTTTTTTTTTTTCCTTATTATTAAGAACAGATTTCTTAATAAATGATTACAATCTAGCCTAAAAGACTAATAAGCAATTTAACTCTAACTTATTATTATACGGTAAAGATTTTGTTAAAACTAAGAATAGCGTCCTTTAGCACTTTTATACAAGTCCATAGCACTTTCTTAGAGTCTGGTATTGATAAAAACACTTTGTTCATGTGTTATATGCATAGCACAGCAATGATCACTATTATACACTAACTTTAAACACTACACTAACTCAAAAGGTTTTGTTCTCTTTAGTCTACGCACTAGGTCCGTGTTGTCTAACAGCTGGATTGCCTCAACATTCACATGTCGGTGAAGTCTGTGTTCGTGGGCTTCAGCAAATTTTTGAATGATGGTGGTGACGAGTTCTATTTTAAGGTCACGGTGGAGGTCGTCATTTCTGATGTACCAAGGTGCTTTTACAGCATCCCTGAGTACTTTATTCTGGAATTGTTGTATTATTTTGAGGTTGCTCCGTTTAGTACAGCCCCAGAGTTGGATACCATACGTCCAAATTGGCATCAGAATATGCTTATAGAGTATAATCTTATTATGTATTGATAAACAGGATTTCCTTCCGAGTAACCAATACATACTTTTATAGCGTATGTCGAGTTCCTGTCTTTTCTTTTTGACATGAGCTTTCCATCGCAACTTAGCGTCGAGGGTTATGCCAAGATATTTGGCTGTATTAGCATAAGGCACTTGCGTACCGTTTATGTAGATTGGGTGGTAGTCGCACTGTTTGTTTGTGAAGTCAACGTGAATTGATTTTGACTCATTCAGTTTGATCTTCCATTTTTGTGTCCAGTCATAAACTTTGTTCACAGCAAGTTGAACTTTTTCTACTGCTTCTTTGTGATTCGATCCAGTAGCCATAATAGCAGTATCATCAGCAAAGGTCGCAATGGTGTTGTTATCTAGCTCTGGGATGTCACATGTGTACAACAAGTATAAGATTGGGCCTAGCACACTTCCTTGAGGTACCCCAGCTTTTATCGCTTTTAGCTCGGAATATGCATCTTCTTGTCTTATTCTAAACATTCTATTAGTTAAATACGACTCCAGAATATCTGCAAATTCTGGAGGCAACATACATCTAAGTTTGAATATTAGGCCATCATGCCAAACTTTGTCAAAAGCTTGCGCGACATCTAAGAATACGGTGGCGCAGACTTCCTTGTTTTCGAGCGTTTTTTCAATGACGTTTGTTATTCTGTGTACCTGGTCTACTGTAGAGTGTTTTTCTCTGAAACCAAATTGATGATTTGGGATAAGATCTTTTTCTTCTATTATTGGTTTTAATCGTTTTAGCAATAGTTTTTCAAATAGTTTTGATAACACTGGCAACAAGGAAATAGGTCTATATGATGACGCTTCATGGGGCGGTTTCCCAGGCTTCGCAATCATAATTACTTCAGCTACCTTCCACAGCTCAGGTACATATTTCAGAATAAACGCAGCATTGATAATTTTGGTCAGCTTTACTATGGCTTTGCGCGGGAGGTGTTTAAGAATTTCACCTGTTATGAGGTCATAGCCCGGCGATTTTTTTGAACTAATATTATTTTGAATTTCTCTCATAACTTCTTTAGGAGTCACAAGCTTAATTTCTTGATTTTGCACTAACTTTTCACACTCAAGTATATCTGTACAGTTATCATTGGGTTGAAAAGTATTTTGTAAGTGTTGAGCAAACCTTAACGCTTTTTGGTCATTACTTATAGCCCATTTTCCGTCAGTATCTCTAATAGGCGGTATTTGTTTAGTTGGCCTTTTTAGGTTCCTTGTCGCTTTCCAAAGAGAGTAATCCGTTGATTTGTCATTGGTTAACTGCAGAAGGTTGGTGTTTAGGGATTCATCCTCGAATTGTATAATTTTTCTCTTTAATCGCTTAGTCAGATTATTTAATAGTGTTTTTTCCCGTGGACACCTTGTTTGCTGCCACTGCTTTCTTTGTTTTCTTTTCTCAGATAGTAAATCCACAATTTCCTTAGGATAGATATAACCCTTATATTTGCGTTTTATTTGTGGTGTATTGTTCCACGCACATTGTTGGATATCAACAACATATTTGTTTACTTCTGAGTCAAGCTGATCTTGCGTTTTTATCGGAGTTCTTAGGTCGATAATATTATCTAGATCAAGTTTAAAACTTACCCAGTCTGTTGACTTATTAACCAGGGATATCTGGCTTTCTTTTAGTAAAATTTTTTGACTAAGTCTTAGTACTATCGAGGAGTGGTCAGAGTTCATATGAAAACCTTCCTCCACAGCAACGTAATTAACGGATATGTTTTTGCATATGAAAAAGTCTATAAGATCTGGTATTTTCTGGAGGTCAGAGGGCCAGTATGTTGGCTTCCCTGTGCTCATAACTTCACAATGTGTTTCTTTAACTGCACTTAAAAGCTGCCTTCCTTTTGTTGTTGTAAGTCTCGATCCCCATTGCGTGTGCTTGGCATTAAAATCACCGCCTAGGATGAATCTTTGACCTAACATTTCAAAGAAATGTAAATACCGCTCTTTTCTTATCATGTGCCTTGGAGGACAGTATACAGCAGCTATAGACACATGACAAAATTTGGTTTTAACAGATATTACCACAGCTTGGATATCTAGCTCTTCATACTTGCACTGCTCGTAATGACTAATATTTTCTTTGATTATGATAGCGCTACCTCCTCTAGCGGAGTTGTCAGGGTGGAGCGAGTTGTACACCATATATCCTCTAAATTTGATAAAAGATTGTTTAGTGAAGTGCGTTTCGGATATCAAACACACGTCTATATTTTCTGTATCTAGGACCGCCTGTAACTCATTCTGATGTTTGAGGAGCCCATTGGAGTTCCACGCCATTATTTTAAGAGTGTTATTCATTTTTGATTATTTGAAACTGCTGTTTTGCTGCTGGATTCTAGCTTTTCTAATCTCTTATCAAATGTAGTGAGGCACTTTAGTATCTGGTCGATTTTATCCTCCAGGTTCGAAGATCCTCGCTTTGCTGCTTGCGCATAAGAACAAATATTAGTTCCTTGTGTGGGTTTTGGAGTTGCTTGTATCTTTGCTTTCTGTGCTTGTTTCTCATGTCTAATCGTAGGAAACTGTTGCGACGTTGTCACATCAAGTTTCTTCTTAATATTTTTGTTTTTTATGAGTTGCATCTCTTTAGCTACTTCACACCCTCTGTAGTTTGCAGGGTGGGGTAGACCACAGTGGACGCATTTTGGCTTATCTTGCGGGGATTTGGTACAGTCGGCTGTGAGATGCTTCCCAGTACATTTCACACACCTTGGCTCCCTTTTACAGTATTTATGGGTATGCCCATATGCCTGGCACCTCTTACATTGAGGAATAAGTTTTGGATTTTTTAGTGGGTGTATTTCAATTTTGCACCCTAATATGTATTTAATGCCATAGATTTTGTTGACATCTTCATCGTTATGGAAAGATAAAACGAACATATTGAGTGGTTCTTTACTCTTCCAGCTCAATTTGTTGTCAACCTTTTCTATTTTTAGCCCTTGCGTTGTAAGATCATCTTTAATGCGATCTGGCTGACAAGAAGAATGTAATTTTTTCACCACAACTCTTATTGGTCTAGCCTGTTTATTCTCATATGAGTGCCAGTGGTAGCTTTTTTCAGACAAAATCTTGGCAATTGCTCTATAAGAGTTTTCTGTTTTTGCGTTGACTTTCACGCAATCCCCATTCATCATTTTGGCGGTGAATGATTCAGCTGGTTGAGTTTCAGTTAGCAAGTCGTAGAACGTTTGATAATTCTTGACTCCCTCTATAATGATTGGCGGCGGTGGAGGCACTTTTTTGACTGGCGGCTCTTTCGCATGTTTTTGTTGCTGGGCGCTTGTTCCAGGTTGTTGTTGAGGAGAAAGAGAGATGTTAAGCTTCCTTTTTTTCCTGCTTTTGGCCCTGATCCACTCAGTTTCTTTGGCGAGTTCGTCCTCGTCAGTACAATACTCAACGTTATCATTTTCGGGTTGAGCAAATTTAATGTTGCTCTTAGCCAAGTTCTTGGACTCACAACGTTCTTGACCCTTGGAGCATTGATTTTCTTGGTCGCAGTTTTCAAGTTGTTGCTGGAGGCTTTGTACCTGAACCTTTAGGTCATTAACAAGGACTTCCAGCTTTTCTCTCGCTGATTTTTCTCGGAGATAACAGTCATATAACTGCCTCTCCAAATCAGTCTTAATTTTAACCGTTGTTGCACACATTGTAAGGTAAGTTAAAACTTTATCTATAATATAATTACTTAATTGCACTTGTTGACACTATAATTAGTAACAAGGTCATCGCGGAGGCCTTGACAAACCGATTCGCTCTTCCGTGATGACGGCGTTTTCGCTACGCCAGCGAATTACTCTAAAGTAGAGCACGCGCTCGCGAATTGCACACGTCCGTTCTCGATGGAAGCTAAACACGGAACGGAACGAATAGACTGACAGAAATTAAAAAAACTGTTTTTTTATAAGTACCGTGATACTTTCAAATGCATTTAGTAAAAAGCTGTTATTTAGACATTACAAACAGACACTTTATTTTTATTTACTTGTTTAAATTCCTCAACACACTTTGTCTAACTAACCGAATACCGAACATATGCATGCCTACATTGGTTGCTATCCTTAGAAATCATGCATGAAAGAGACGACTGAATAGATATCTCCCCCGGGTTGGGGGTTCAAAAAAATATGAAGATCGTGGACTCTTGACCTTTTTTGTGGAGGTGTCGGGTGTTATTCAATATTTAAACAATAACATGTTCAACAACCGGTCTCTCGCGTCTTAATTTTAGCAAATAAACAGTTCTATAAGTGTCTTGATCTTCAAACAATATTAGGTACCATTGAATTTCGGTCGGTAAATCCAGGGTCCCAACACCAGCACATCAAGCTACTACAATCTGTCAAATTTCTTTAATAAACTAGAAACTTTATCGCTAAGGTATAAGGTTCAAAGTTGACTGGGAAAATTTGACAGTTTCGGGTAGCTTGATGTGCTGGCGTCGGTACCAAAGTATCCATAATACTTATTACTAGGGTTACATTATCAAGCCCATTTTTGATTAATAAAAATAAACATAATCAGTCTATGATGGTCCAACTGCTAGCACACAGCACAGGCATCAGAGGATGCCTGTGCTGCGTGCTAGCAGTCCTCTCACAGAGAGCTGTGAGAGGAACAAACAAACAAATGATACTTTCGTTCTTTAGATCGCTCATTAGATTCCGTTCGTTATTCGTAATCCTCTTCTCATATTTTTGGTTAGTCTAATGTTATTAGTTTACCTCCATTGTCATTGGGGTCAAGCACGAAGATTCCCGTGGATGCGGTCACAGTGCTCTCCTCGTCGCCTTTCTCGAAGCGAGCCTCCGTAGTGCAGTCTATGACTGAACACGGGCCTGAAATTATACAGTTTCGGGATTTAATATGAGGAAACTTACATCAATGAACCACTAGGGTAATTGTAGCCAACTGCTGCAAAGCTTAAAGCTGAAAATCCAAGTCGCTGGAAAACCTTTTGAGGGTCATTGACCACGCAAGTTACTCGTAATATAAAGGTATTGACGATTTTTCTAAGTAAAAGTAGTACTTAGTAGTAATGTTATTTCAGTTAGGTACTTAATAAAATCTATGTTCGTTTTCCAAAGCGTTGAGCTTTCTATGTAAATGTTTACCTTTACAAATAGCGATATCGCACTGATAGTTGACTTGCGAGGAGTCCGCAAACCGGAACATGGACGCTATCGCGAGCTCGGCCGCGCCTGTCTCAGACCTCACCACAATCGACTGTTGTTTCATAGGACATCTGTAAACAACACCCATGTTTTATGTCATTGTGTTACACAACAATTCCCCCAAAAATATACCTAGTACATATTGTTATATATGTTTACCCTCTATTGTCCAAAAGATCGGTTGTATTATTTCGCATGTTGAAAGCAAAACAATTCTTCAAACGTATTCCGTGAGTTCCTGTAACCATAAATATTATACATTACGTATCTGTTGCAATACATTCTTAATGTAAATAATAATTTACGAAACAATGATAAAGATCTAACCATCAGGCTTGCTGATTTCGGCTCTAAGCGTGTAAGGTAGTCCAAACGCTGCATTCAACACTTTTCGTCCTTGCGAGTCTAACATTCGCAGCGATACAAGCGAAGTTTCGTTTCTGTAAACATATAACAATAATAGACGTTGGTAACTTATTATGTAGTTATGAATAAACTTCGACCAAGTTATGTAAATTTATTACATTGAGCGTAATTGTGACAATTCAAAGTATAGGTAGGTACAAAATATAAACATGAACATTATTATAATCTAGTCTGTTATATAGGTTTGATGCAATTTATAAAGGCAGCTCAATATCAAAACTTAATACAAGAAAGATAGCGTAGAGAGTTTTCCTTATACACGGTTGGTACACGAATGGGATCTACGCACGAATTGTACAAAAAGTTTAAGTACCGAGCATTTCTGAAGCCTGCCTTGCCACAAGTGATGACGTAGAACTTGTCATCGGCCAGCTCCAAGGTTCGGTGTACACGAACCGCCAGCGGCAACGACCGCTCGTCTGTACGCTGAAATGTGCATGTGTAATGTTAAGTAAGTAGGTACTAGGTAAAGGGTGTAGAGCTTTCGAACTGTATGGATTAGTCATGTTGCGATAAGAATGTAGGGGGAATTAGCTTCGTTCAATGTGTTGTAAGTGAAGGTAAATGTTTTACAGATTAATCCAGTAGGTAAGTGATTTTTTAATATTGTTCTGGTGCTTAAACAATTGCTTTGTTGAATCATATCAGTAACTCATGTAATTTAATAGGTAAGCTAGTTTTGATCTACATTATTCTTATAAAGTTAGTTTAGAAATTTATGGATGGTAATAGTATGATGTTACTTATGGCGTAAATGTAAAAGACTTAACTTAAACCTAATAAGCTTAAATTGTCCAAAGAAAATTTACTTAAAGTTTAAAAACGTTGGTAAATTTAGGTAATAATTTCAGAGCTTTGCAAATCAGCACCCTAATTGCGTAACACATATCAATCACAATCTGAAACATTTTGAAAGTTATTGCTAATCCATTGCTTCATATGTTTGAAAAATGTTTCTTCTTGGCAACGTAAATAACGCAATGAATGTCGGTGAACTGTCAAAATGAAACCCATTCCTACTGATAGTGTGTTACGCAATTACCCCGCAGTTGATGGGTGCAGTATTTAGGTACTAACGTTGTTCCAGAACACGCCGCAGTAGTCGGGTGCCCCCTGTGCTGCCATCAGGTTGATGTCGAAGTTCAGCGTGTCACTGCCGTTACCCAGAGCCATGCAAGCTGGCGTTCTGAAATGTGCACATAAGCGGTAAAGTTAATAAGCACCTACTTATTTTTAAGTCACTGTTTTATCAGATTTTGTATGTACTATATTGTAACGGTTTTTACAATGTTCGGAAGTATTTTCCGAAGCAGTCGTAGCAATGAAATTGATTAATTTATAAGGAAATGCCTAAGGTATTGTTACGAGCTTCGGGTTCGTGACAATAAAAACTGCCGATTTAATAACCAAAAAAATGACACTTTAATAATCAACACTAATTACAACTCAAACACACTAATTACAAAACACAATTGCACTACTGATCGCTCTAAGTCGCACTTAAATATCGCTTCGATGCTTTCACTTCGATCGCTTTATCCAAACTGCGTCGGTCGTGGCGCGTCTCGGCCTTATATAGCGCCAAAGAGAGTTCTAGAACCTTCCATTGTAGAAACATCTAGAATGTTCGAGTACATACAGGCCCCGATCGACCAGATGTCGAAAGTTCGGGAATGTTCTAGAAAGTTCCCGCATCGAAATTTCTAGAAGGGTCTTGACGACTAGTTCCGCTACTCGATACTAGATGGCGCTAGTGGTAACTACTGTCGCCATGTACTAGGCATTAATTGTGGCGCGCAACACTGCCCCCTCCTAAGACATGCTCGTCCCGAGCATTATCGGCCCCATAATAATGCGCCAGTCGATCCACGTGGACGATCTTAGGAGTACCTCTTGCACCTTTCTGTATCCGGTAGGTTACGTCATTGATCTTTGTCACAATCCGGTACGGTCCGTCCCATTTAGCTTGAAGCTTAGGAGATTTCCCTTTACTGCGGACTGGATTATGCAACCACACTAGTGAACCTTCGTCGAACCCTTTATTGTTCATTTTACGGTCATAACGGGTTTTCATCTTTTCAGACATTTGCTGGCCCGATTGTCTGACGTGCTCATAAATGTCATTCATTTTGTTCCGCAAGTCGTTCGCATACTCGGTTATACTGCGTGGGGCATCAGGTGGTATTCCGGTGATCAGGTCTGCAGGCAGCCGTAATTCTCTTCCAAAGTTTGCGAAAGCTGGTGTCACCGATGTGCTTTCGTGAACAGCGCTTCGATATGACAACAAAAACGGTTGTATGTGCTTGTCCCAATCTCGTTGCCGATTTTCCACTACTTTTGCTAGGTACCTCTCCAATGTCTGATTAAATCGTTCCACCATTCCATCTGATTGTGGGTGGTAAGAAGTTGTTCTTGTTTTATGAGTACCCATAACTCGACAAGTTTCCTGGAATATTTGGGACTCGAAATTTCTTCCTTGGTCGCTGTGAATCTCCAAGGGTACTCCAAAACGGCAGAAGACTTCATGAACCAGTTTATCTGCAACTGTTGAAGCTTCTTGGTTTGGAATGGCGAAGACTTCCGGCCACTTAGTGAAGTAATCCATCACAACCATGAAATACTTGTTACCACTTTCACTTTCCGGAAACGGCCCCGCAACATCAAGGGCTATCCTCTCCCATGGTGCACCAACATTGTACAATTTCAATGCACCTCTACTACGAGTCTGAGGTCCCTTCACAGCTGCACAACTTGTACATTTGCGACACCAGTCCTCGACATCGTCCCGACAGTGGACCCAGTAAAACCGTTCTCGTATCTTCAGTAGAGTCCGTTTTACTCCCAGATGACCTCCTGAACAACCATTATGGTACAGCTGTAGAACATCTGGTACTTGAGCTTTAGGGACAACCATTTGCAAATGACAGCTGTTTCCCCGAGCGTTTTCCCATTTACGGCACAGGAGTCCATCCTGAATCACCAAACTGTCCCATTGGGCCCAATAGCTTTTTGTGATCGAACTCATTGCTGAGACGTCGCTCCACCTGGGCTTAGGAGCTCTGGCCTTCATCCACTCCAGAATCGGCTTGATGTCCGAATCTTCCTGCTGTGCACGTTGTAGGCTTTCCTTCCACTCGTTACTGAGGTCTGTCTTGAGCATCCTCACAGGTACGACTTCTTTACTTTCTTGCCTAGTACAATGTTTGCAGTTTTCAGGACAAGGTCTTCTTGACAATGCATCTGCGTTGCCATGAGATTTCCCGCTGCGATGTTCGACCTCGAAGTCGTATTCCTGCAGTAGTTCAATCCATCTCGCAACTTGTCCTTCTGGATTTTTGAACTGCAATAGCCATTTCAGTGCAGCATGGTCAGTTCGTAGGTGGAATTTCCGCCCCAGAAGATATTTGCTAAAGTGCTGCAATGACTTTACCACAGCAAGCAGTTCTCGTCTCGTAACACAATAGTTCCTTTCAGGTTTCGACAGTGACTTGCTGAAGTATGCTACCACAACCTCTTGATCGCCGTTCCGCTGAGACAACACACCGCCAAGTCCTATGTCACTTGCGTCTGTGTCAACTATAAATTCCTTGCTCGCATCAGGGTACCCCAAAATAGGTGTTTTGCACAGACGGTCCTTTAGCTCCTTGAATGCGATGTCGCAACTTTCATCCCAGCAGAAATGTCGCTTCTCCTCGGTTAGCTTATGCAGGGGTTTGGCTATATCTGCAAAGTTCTTGACAAATCGCCGATAATAGGAGCACAAACCCAAAAATGCTCTGACCTGCGTCTTGTCTTTTGGAACCGGCCAATTCTTGACAGCGGCGATTTTCTCTGGATCCGTGCGAATACCTTCTTCAGACACTGCATATCCCAAAAAGCTAACTTGTCGTTTGAATAGTGAACACTTCTTCGGACTTAACTTGAGGTTGGCACTCTGGATCTTCATGAGCACGCGTTCCAGGTTTTGAAGATGTTCTTCAAACGTGCGGCCTACGATGATGATGTCATCCAAGTAGACCAGGCAGGCATCACCTATTAGTCCGGTAAGTACAAGTTCCATCAACCTCTCAAATGTTGCCGGAGCATTGCACAATCCAAACGGCATAACTTTAAATTGCCACAGACCCTTTCCTGTCGAGAATGCAGTTTTCTCCTTGTCCTTAGGATCGATTTCAACTTGCCAGTAGCCACTTTTCAGATCCAGCGTGCTAAACCACTTTACTCCAGTAAGCATGTCCAGCGTGTCATCAATTCTTGGCAAAGGATAGCTGTCCTTCTTCGTAACGTCGTTCAGACGACGATAGTCAACACAAAACCGCATGCTGCCGTCCTTCTTTCTTACTAGCACTACAGGTGAACACCATGGACTAGATGAAGGTTCAATAACACCATCCTTCACCATTCCTTCAATCATGGTTTCCACTTCCTTTTCACGTGCTACCGGCAATCTCCTTGGCCGCTGACGGATAGGCAGTTCTTCTCCTGTGTTTATTTTGTGTTGAACTAAGCCAGTCTTCCCGATGTCAGCCTCGTTTGACGAGAAAACATCGGCGTACTTGAGTAACATCTTCTTCGCCTTGACTATTTCATTTTGGGACAAAGCGCTGCGGCAGTCTTCTAAAAGTGTGGTCACTTTCGTTTGTGCATCCTTGCTGAGGGTCCCAGTCGATAGATGTTGGCATCGACGCAACCAATCCACTTCCTCGCAAGTACCAACAAGTGTGCCTTTTTCTATTATCTGTTCCTGATCACAAAGGTTCAGCACACGTACCCCTGAGATGTCAGTGGCTCTGACCAAAGTCCGTGCCACTTTCCATGGAAGGTCATTGTCTACCCTTTCCACGAGTACACAACGATGAGTTTGCCCAGGATTCCGAGGAAGACTAACCGGCACAATCGTTTCCGATCTCGGCGGAAGAACAATCTTCTTAAGGCTGTACACATTCCCAGGTAACGCCCCTTCCATGAAAAGTTCCTCTTCTCCACATTTCAAAACACCTTGCTTGATGTCAATCTCGCAACAATTCTTCCTCATAAAGTCAAGGCCCAGGATGCAATCGTCCATTATATCAGCCACGATGACATTATGCAGGTAGATTCTGTTGCCTAGCGTCAATTCCATTTTCTTCTCTCCATGGACGGGTATGCGCTGACCGGTGGCTGTTACCAAATTAATGCGTTCCCGGTTGTATGCCGAGTCCCCAAGGGACCGACTTGCAAGTTGGGAACTGACAACCGTGCGAGAAGCTCCAGTGTCTATGGTCAGCTTACACGGCGTTCCGTTGACCTCGCCCTTGATGATTAGGCTGTTCCCGTCATGGGTTTGTGTGATCGAAACCCTTGGGGCTCTTTGAACATCAGCCAGCACCCGCCCCGCAGTCCTGGCTATTACTCGTTTCCCTGCTGCTGGTGCTGCGCGGTGCTGTTAGCCGCACTGCCCTCTGGAGATCGGTCGACTTCTCTTTCTGCAGTTCGCTTAGGGCAACTGGATCGAAGGTGGCCCTTTTCCCCACAGCCGTAGCACCTAGGGCTGTATCCTTTATTGCGGTCGCGAACTGTAGCCGCTGCAACCTCCCTGACGCGATGGGAACGATGATCCTGTCGCACAGCTTCCACCTCCAGTGCATGGGCCAAGGCGTCCTTAAGCGTCCCGTGGTGCCCGAGCCTCACAGCAGCTCTCACTTCAAGGTCGCGGATGCCGTCGATGAATGCCTGCACCAGGTTTCCATCAATAAGCGCAGGTACGGACTGGTAAGCTTTACGAACCAGCTTCTCCACTTCAAGGGCCCACTGCTGCAGGTTTTCGTTACTGCGTTGCACGCGATCCTTGAGCTGCGCACGAAACACGTGTTCCAGGTGAGCGTCGCCATACCGAGCCTCCAATGCCTCGAGGAGCTGCTCGTAAGTCACTTCCTTACCGAGAGCTTCCAGGACAGTTAAGGCCTGGTCGCGCAGGCCTAGGGTGAGAGCAGTCATGGCCTGGCTTTTATTCCACCCGTTCGCCTTCATGACAGCCTCAAACTGGATTTTGTAGGCCGACCATGAAGAAGTTCCGTCGAACGGTGGCACTTTGAATCCACGTAGCGAAGGTGTTGTAGCTACGGGAGCTGCGATTCCATCCCCAAGTTTGAGGTAATCCAGCGTTTTCTTAACGTCAGCCATCACGGTTAGCTTCACGTCAGCCATCACGTTGTCAACCCGATTATTTACTTGGTCGATTCGGGTTTCAGCTTCCGACAGGCGGTTGTCATGTTGAGCAACCTTATCCTTCACCTCCTTCATGTCTTTCCCGAAGGTAGCGTGAAGGTCCTTCATAAGGATCATCTGCTCTTCCTGGCGGCGCGCCTGCTCCTCCTTATCACGTTGGAGCTGTTCTTCCAGCCGACGAGCCTGTTCCTCCTGTCGATGGGCCTGTTCCTCCTGTCGACGGGCCTGTTCCTCCTTGTCCCGCTGGAGCTGTTCCTCCAACCGACGAGCCTGTTCCTCCTGTCGGCGGGCCTGCTCCTGCAGCATCATCATCAGAGCAGCCAAATCTGGTGCTGCTGATGCTGGAGCAGCTGCGGACGGGCCGGCCTCCATGGTCGGTAGCTGGCCCTCCGACCTCTCAGGCGTAGCTCCACCAAATCGCCTCTGGTCCGTCTCTTGCTGGCGTTGACTCCGGGTACGGATACCCTCCGTGTCGTCTTTGGGTAAAACCGGCATGATTTTTAATCCCCTCTTCTGACACCAATTGTTACGAGCTTCGGGTTCGTGACAATAAAAACTGCCGATTTAATAACCAAAAAAATGACACTTTAATAATCAACACTAATTACAACTCAAACACACTAATTACAAAACACAATTGCACTACTGATCGCTCTAAGTCGCACTTAAATATCGCTTCGATGCTTTCACTTCGATCGCTTTATCCAAACTGCGTCGGTCGTGGCGCGTCTCGGCCTTATATAGCGCCAAAGAGAGTTCTAGAACCTTCCATTGTAGAAACATCTAGAATGTTCGAGTACATACAGGCCCCGATCGACCAGATGTCGAAAGTTCGGGAATGTTCTAGAAAGTTCCCGCATCGAAATTTCTAGAAGGGTCTTGACGACTAGTTCCGCTACTCGATACTAGATGGCGCTAGTGGTAACTACTGTCGCCATGTACTAGGCATTAATTGTGGCGCGCAACAGTATTAAGTCCGCCTGTGTACAGTTATTTTTAATTGTGCATGTTAAAATAAATACATGAATAGATGCATGGTGTCAAACTATTTCCATGCTTTAGAGTTTTAGTATAGGTACTTACAGATATTTTAAAATCAAGCACAGACAGACATTTTGTATGATAGTATAAGAAATTCAGATCGTTCATAATTCATAGTTTACTGCCATACCATTTACACTTACGGAGAGCGATAAATCGTTAAAGTTAAAGCAATAAATAATAATATAGATTAGTGTCTGCAACAAAGTATCGATTTCAATAACGGAATGCAATTCCATTTTCAATAACGGAAGTAGTTTGGACCTAAGTCTGAAATATTGCTGAACCTAGAGATTAGAAGACATGAGCAAAGTTCAGTTTAGACGCTAATCCTAAGTCGTTTTGCATTACTTTGCTTTATGGTTTGGTTTCTCTGAAAAATAAGCATTTTGAACACCAATATGTACTAACTTTTCATCTTTAAAAAAGCAGATGTATTTGTTTAGGTGAACGCAAGAATCTTAATATCCTGGGATAGCAACGCACCTGCAGATGCAGATACCTCTAGCATTGCAGATCTCCATAAGCGACGGTGACCACTTACCATCAGGCAGGCCGCTTGTTTGTTAGCAACGCAATTAAATTAAAAATCCGGCCAAGTGCGTGTCGGGCCACGCACAGTGTAGGGTTCCGTAGTAGCCCGTTATCACAATGTAGTACGATTCTGTTGTTCTTTATTCTGAATAGGTAAAAAAAAAACATATTTTGTTTTTCAATGCAAGTCTTTACCCGTTTTATACAAGCATTTACTTCATCTTAGTCACTTTAAAGGATTAAGGATAAGGATTTTGTATTTGGTACAAAATTATCCAACACCCAAGTTCAACGACTATTACTGCTAAACTAATAAAGTAATCTTAACCGCTATAGTTTTCCTTTAAAGTTCATGAAATGCACTATCATCGTGAATTTTTCCAAATTTTTCAAGCCAGCAGTTTAGGTTTTAGAGAAGGGGGGGGGACTGGAACAAAAATTTGCATTTTAAAGTTTAATATTTCGTAAATAGAGCATTAAATCGAAAAATAATTTTTGTAACACCAAAGTCATTTTAGAAGACCTGTTCAACGATACCCCACACGATGGGTTAGACGACGAAAAAAATATTCATCCCCACTTCATGTGTAGAAAAATTAAATTAATTAATTATCCTAAAAAAAATTTGTTTCCAAAATTTATATTTTACCACTTTCTTGGCGTAATTAATATACAAAATTACAGCTTTTTAGTACTAACGGTCTCTTAGCAAAACCTCGGACAGACAGACAGACAGACGGACTTGACGAAACTATAAGGGTTCCTTGTAGGAACTACGGAACCCTAAAAAGTAGACTCACCGGAATTCTCTGGCATGTGTAACACCATGGAATGGCTGGTTGAATTGTATGTTGATCGCCATGACGCCAGTCTTGCATGTCGCCGTGACCACCGGCGAGAACTCTCCCGTGCTGTCTGCATTCTGTTAACGAAGACAAACAAAAATGTTACAACTACGCTAAAGTAGAATGCAGTAAAGATATGTAATGGTATTTTAATTAAAGCACAGAATGGGGAAACCCTCGTAACGATGAGAATTAGAATGCAATTCAATTCACGCTCATTCCGTAACGTAAATTATAGAAACATGAATGAAAATATTACAAAAGTCCTCTTATATAGGTATACGTGACTTAAAGAACGAGTGTATTTAATTTATTACTGATAACTTGTTCAGTTTACTCATAAGGAACGATATACAAGGACTTCCTGTAGTCATCGTTACCGTCAGAGTCTCCTTGTATGGCGCTGCACGCGATCGATCGGCATGTAGGACTCGCATTGTTTCTGTGATTTATATGTTCACAATGGCTACATGCTCCTTAGGATAGGTGGCATCATTAGTTTGACTTATTGCCAGAAAAAAAGCAAAATTATGTTCTACAGCAGCCACACCGTTAAGCTTCATACATCTCAGTCAGTTGAAATTACTCCAGGAAATGATTCTCATGTTGCGTAGAACCATTTGAAGACCGGCATTTCCTTAACGTAATTTCAAATATCAGTTATTTTAATAGGTAATACAAAGGTGCAGTAAGAGTAGGTGTTATAGTGGAAGGTAATCTCGAATTGTGACCTCAAATATCGCTACGTGGGTACGTTATAGTCGACAAATAAACCAACAAACCGTTACGACACGGGCACCACAATGTAAAATCTCCGACAACAAATCACTGCTCTTTGTATCGTGGACGGTTCGCGGCCTCACCAGCTGTAGGGCTGCCGAGCACCGAGCTCCGACCTGATGGAACGATAGGGGGAATGCCTTTCTGCTGTGGTCTTATGTTTAATGATGATAACCATTCTATAAACGTCGCGTTGCCCGCTTTCATAATAATTTTATTTTTATATATATCTGGGTCTGCTCTTGCGGTATGAAATAAAATCATAATAAAAGACACGAATACACAGAAAATTGGGACTGTTGTAATATGATAAATGCCAATATGGAAGTCATAAATAATGTAAGCCCAGAGGAGCTTTTTGCATAATATCGATTACGGTTGATCTGATTCAACTTCAATTTAATAAAATAAAATATTGTTCGTATTTCATGCTATAAAACTGACTTTTTATACTAGCAGACAAGAGTTATGGGACAGATCGTACGTGCAGTTTTATTATCATTCCCATATTTCTGCACACGTATAGAGAGATATGAAAATAGCACGAGCGTGAAAAATATATAAAGATGTTATCCACCAACGTTCAGTCTTGTTTGAATGCCTTATAAAACTTTAGCGATAAGTATACATATTAGTTGGGCTCTTATGGGCCAGTATGTACCTACTTACTTAACTGGTAATTTATGGATTATGTTCAACATGGAACATTAGCCAGCAAAGCGAGGCATGTCGGACATCTCCCTTCGGGGAGATGTATAAGAAAAGCTTATTTGCATACGGGAGATAATTATCTACTTAATGATGTCACAAAATGAAGGAAGTCGCGAGCAAAGTCCCATGACGGCTCGACCATATAAACCGACAGGCCATAAAGGGTCGCGCCCTCAGGGCGACGGGCGCGCACGATCGCATCCACACGACCCGACTTGATAGCTTCCTAGAATTATCTGTGCTAGTGCAGATTACTAGATTTAGAATCGTTGTAAATCATACATTATTTAACATTCGTCTGTTTTAGTGCAGGCCTTGAAGATGGTCACAGTTTTTGCCCTTGTCACTTGTCTTGTTATAACATTATTGTGTCGTATAAAGCATTTATTATTGCGTGTGTCGTAGCGTGACCGAACAGTTTGATTTTCCTTGTCTACACTACTGTTTTCCACGACATATATACTACTCATTTTTCCTTTACGTGTACAAGTGTGATTTCTAAATTGTTTTTAATGTCTCCAACAGCTATTGTTTTGGTTGCAAAATAATCGTCTGTAAAATTACCAAGAATACGTGCTCATTTTTTTATGCATTTCGAGAGATACTTAGCCATTCGTCATTCACTGGAAACACAAGGAACTTCGAGGACCTACGGGCTCTCTCTGGAGATTTAAGAGGATGATTGCATTGATTGCTGTTGTTTGCAGAGCTCACGATCCGCCTCAAGATCTCCCCTGCTATCTAAAGGTTTAAAGATGGATAGTTAGTACCTACTTGGATTAGCAAAAAACAAACATCAAGTGTACCAGTCATCGCGATCAAGGTCAAAAACTGGTTGATATTGTTGCTTGACAAGTTTGACGTTTCAATACAGTGTTGTAATAACGAATTGCCATGAAATTGCGTTGTTTATCCGACATTTTTATGTTAAGAATGTTTTTGAGTTCTACATAAAGACAAGAAGATAAATGAAACACAGCGCTGAGCGGAGTCTCTACAAACGATTTAATTTAGCACTAGACTTAGATTTAGTGACATTGAAATGATCTTCTGTTTTGAAGTAAACATCGTAAAACAGGTTTTCTATAATAAACGCAAGAGATTCGTAGCTTTTATTTTTGCTACCCTACCGTACATCGCATAATTATATTACACACGGGCATGATTGAGATTTGAGAGAATGAGCCTTGGTTTTCCTTAGATTCAAACTTATATTCCCTATAGGAATTCTGAGAAAGATTATTTTCGTAATATCCTCAGCAATCCTATTTGACCGTCCGTTGTGTAGCTTGAACCTCCCAACTGGGTTTTTTCAGCTCAAGAAGGTTTATAAATGCTTAGTTCAGAACTATGTATTCTAAGAATTCACTCACCGAAGACTAAATTTTTTGAGGAATGTTTCCTCAACAAATATTAGTCCTATTCTATTCTATAGTTACTAATTTATTACCTTGATAATATAACTTAGTTTGATTGTGTAAGATGGGTTTCTAATTGCTGCAAACATTTTCGGCCTTATTATAAAACAAGGTTTATCTTTAGACCCAGGTTTAAACCATCGAGCCATTTTTAAATTTTGAACTTTATTCTGACAACTGTAAAGTTTTTAATGCAAAATTGACAACTTAGACTTGGGTTTAACGTCAGTTTTTGTAATAAGAACTTTAGCTTCGTCGGATTATAGTTCGAAATTTAAAAATAGCTGGATGGTTTAAACCTTGGTCTAAAGATAAATCTTGTTTTGTAATAAGGCCGTTTATGTTTATTAGATGTACAATACATTAATTGGCTACATAACTGTAGCTGCAACTCTTTTGATTTCCTGTTCTAGTCTCGAGAACATGCCTGCGATTATTTAGCATTTATATCAGCTATTATGTCTTCATGAGCCGTGGTAAAAGAATGTATATGCAGATTTTATTGGAAATAAGGCAGGCGTACACACTTCAAGACGCCGATGGTACTCGTAAAATAACGTCGGCAATTGTCAATGTGGATGTTGACGGGCTGGCGAGGTCAACGGACGAGTGACCGCCGGGACTTGGGTCACTCCGCAACATCGGTTTCTTAAAAACACCGTGGAACAATACGCACCGCCTAATATTACCTAGAAATTCACCTTGATGCAATCTTTTGTGTTCGCATTATAAATTCCGTCAGCTTTTCTACATGGGGAGCCGGTCAAACGGGTGTTCCTTAAACGGAATTTGAGACGAATAAGTTTACGTCATTTTTATATCTTCTTTTTTAAGATGGAGCATTGCACCCATACTTATCTATATATAGAATTTTGAGAGCGATGCCTCTCTGCCTGGTTTTGTAGATTTGTATCGAAGTTGATATAAACTTATCGATACAATAATACCACACAATTTCAATTTATTTCTTTGATTGTAGGGAGAGAGCATGCAAAGTAAAACTCCTTTTCTTCCAGCGAAAGTTGTAACGGACGGTGGAGTTGACCACAAACAGAGAACCTGGAGCATTTAAGTCTTCTATGAACCTATGAGTGCCATATTACTTACGAGAAAAAACTGCGTGCTACGCATCGTAATTAATATTACGCTTTTATTATGCAATTTGTACGTGTTAAATGAGTTAGCCACAAGCAGATTCAATTACCTTACGAGTGGAACAGTAGGCAAACTCCGCATTCCAGCATCAAACCCTTTATACTCGTATGAAGATGTTCCGTTAGGAATTTAATATTTTAGATATGGTCTACGCATCAGCCAACAAACCTTTGTCAATGGTATTTCAGGAATGTCATGTTATCGTCCCACAGCGATACACGTTGAATTTCCTTATATGAATGCGGTAAAGAATTTATAGGATTTAAACTTTGCCATGCTGAGTATTTATTGGACAGGCAACCAGCTTATGGCTCTAATACCGAAGTTGGGTTTATTAAATAAACGGTGGTGTAACGGGTTCTGTTCGTGTTGAATATGGGTGGGATTTTAGTGCTAAAACATGAACTTATCTACTGCTCAAATTAAGAATTATCATACCGAACCAAAACAATCAGACTGACTTGGTATTTATCTATGTCAAAGCTTTGTATAGGACCCGATACGTTACACAATAGCCGAAAGCCCGAAGGCCACTATCTTACACTTTTAAAGTCTAACAATCGCTACCCGCATTACTCACCAAGATTATCAAGCCACTCTATCGAACGTACTTCCATTCATCATCCTCCTCCTACTAATATTAGCCTTTCGTCATCTTGTCATCGGGTCAGTGTTTAATGTTCTACGTTGAGACATTCACATGCATATCTGACCTCAGCCTCAGACTTGTATATAGTTTGTAAGTTGTTGCTTATATTTAACTAGCTTCCGCCCGCGACTTGGTCCGCGAGAAATTTCACCCTCCCCCATTCACCCTCTTAGGGATGGAGTTTCGAAAAAACCTTTCTTAATCGATACCTACTCTTTTTGATGACGTGTAAAAGTGTTTGTAAAAACCTACTTACAGAAAATAAATCATTTATCATTTACTTCACAAAGAACACACCCTCCGAATTTCGTGTCTCTAGGACCAGCAGTTTAGGCTGTGCGTTGATATATCAGTCAGTCAGGGCGCCTAAAAAGGCCACTTTTGGAGAATCATAAAAGGATTACATTATGAATTATAATATGGCGAAGTCAGTCCGTGTTTTTCTTTCTTTCGCTGCACTACGTAGGTACAATTAAAGAGATCGGGATTGGATTTGGATTGGATTGATTGGTATTTTAGCACAGATAAAAAAAAAACTGAAAAATGCTTTACCAATGGGATTAAAAAAATAAAAAAGAGTAAAGAGAAAGAGAGAAAAAGAGAAAAAGAGTAAAAAGATAAAGAGTATTCTATTCTTTAATACGATTAACTTAACAGTTAACTGTCCATTAGGTTATCCTTTTATGATTCTGCCAAAGTGGCCTTTTTAGGCCCCCAGGACTTTGAATTTTATTTAGATAGATTACTCATTGTATCGTTAATTAGTATTCATTTGTTATAATTTAAAGTTAAGCAACAATTCTAAAGATTGTGTTTTCAGTTACTTAAACCTTTTATTTACTTTAACCTCCTATTGTACGTAATATGTGTTTTATTAAATCATCTCAATATTTTGTGACATTTGGTTTAGTGATTTCGAGAAAACATCTACATTAGGCTCGTGAACTTCTTAGCAAATAGTAAGTTACTGCTCGAATAACCGTATGTTGAGTAGTAATTATAGTAAATGCATTAGCAGTGCAGGCGACAGCCGTGAGATTCGATCGAGCGTAACAAACAATTTGATGAACGTAGGCGGCACGCGTTGCGAGAATTAGATTTCAGGAGGCTGCCCGGCTGTTTCCAAATTGCATTTTGATGAATTTGGGTGGAGGCAGGCGGGGTGGTCCCCAACAGAATACTGGGGGGAGCTCTCTCATATGCAGAGCAAATAAACCTCATCATAATTGTATATGCTTAAGCGCAAGTGCAATTTACCCCGTTATAAGCTTACAGCATACCTAATTCAATTTTCAGTATTGTTTGCTACGTTTGCTTTTGGTGAATTTACAATCCTATTTGGTAACTCTGCATTGATTTATTAAAAATGTTTATCGTATACTTTATTATCACTCATTGGCACATCGAGGTGGAACTAATTTGTTATATATACACAAATTAACGAGCTCCGAATATATGGGCCGGAAATAATGTGAGGTAATTAGTGGCAATTGAATATTGTATCTTGTATCTAATGATACCAGAATGGACATTACTAATAATAGCGTGTGTTACAGAAGAAGCCGTTTATGGAGATTCACCGCTATTTGCTTAACGGTCAGCACACTCGGTATTCAAAATTATAATTACAATAACTTGAAAATGTTACCTTCTATTTCTAATAGCGTGGAAGTAAGAACAAAAAGTCACGCACATACATCCGGAGTACATAATTACAGATGAGTTGTAAATCTTTGATACAGAACCGTTTGTTTCAAATTGATGGGTTTCGCTGATTGGTGCTATGTTATCGCATGACTGGACCATTTCTTCGTGAAGAACATCAAAAGCTCGACTATATTTGCGTTTGCGACTTGTCGCATCCTCCGTTACGATAATTGTTCATGTCGGTAATGGAAATGAAGTAGTTATTCAGTTATAAATAAAGAAGTGTTCTCTCTATTAAGTTAATAATATAATTATAAACAAAATTGCATACATTATCATAACTATCGTAATTGGAAAGGTAAAGACTACGCGTATCTAATGACGCTCCAAGAACAGGAGCGTCATTAGATACGCGTAGTCTATACTTGGGATTCAAGGAACAAGTTGCTGGCGAAATAAGGTAGCCTTAGTTTACCGACAGCCTAACCACTAATATCTCGACTCGATGCTGCTGAATTATTCGGTAGGTACCAAATTTTTTAAATGGATTTTCCTTTTCCTATGATAATATTTCGTCCATAAATTGGTAAGTGGCATAACGTAGGTAAGTCATTTTTCGTTTACATCAATCATCAATTGTTTTATGATTTCAACCAAACCAAGCAAACTGTTGAGGTTATTTATCTCCCAAAACCCTCGACATTTGCCTGCGTTTACAAAAGGCTCAACGTCTTGTTTTATAAATGAAAGTCTTAATAATTTTATACTTCACAGTATAATATAATTACTGAATCCAATCAACATTTTTTGATTCGTGCCTCAGGTTCGCATGCACTGGCATCCCAGAAGGCGGGCTGTCCAACCTACATATTTATAAATCTCAATCTGACACCGTGGCTATTAGCCCGTACAACACGCTGTCTTTTCATAAAAAACTAATACATAACCTTATCTAACTTAACTATTTAATCTAATACATAGTCTTTCAGGAAAGCTGGAGTTTTTCTTTCTCTTCTAGGTCTATTAATTATTGGACTAGGTGACTTATTAACTAAAGGAGTCTTAGTACTAGATTGAGAACTTGGATTGGTAGCTACCAAACAGTTTTGGGTTTCTGGATCCTCTAGGAGGTTAACATCTAAATTAATTGAAGATGCACAAGGAAGTGATACAACTTTGTCATTATTTTGTTGTGTGTTTGATGAAGTTACATTCTCTTGTTCCTTAACAACAGGAAGTTGTGGTGTGATATTCGTGGTATTTTGAGTTTCAGATACTTCTGTTGATTGTGGTGAAAGTGGACGAATGTGTATAAGGTCTCTTCTATATGTTGAATCATTCACATCCACTAAGTAGGAACGATCGGAAAGAATGTCTGCAATTACTCCAGGAGTCCAAGTTTTGTTAGATGCTGGATAAACCTGAACTGATACAGGCTGTCCTATTTCTAATGTGGTTGCTCTTTTGGCCCTTTTGTCATGCGAGTATTTTACCCTCTCTTTTTTAGTCTTGATGTTTTCAGAAACATTTTCAACCACATTTGGTTTCAGTAAAGTTTTAATAGTTGGTAGGAATCCTCTTGTTCTACGTGAAAATAACCTTTGCACAGGGCTTGAATCTAATTTGTTAGGGGTATTTCTCAGGCAGAGCAGACTCAACCAGATATCTTCTCTATCTTCAGTAGCTTTTGTTAATAATTTTTTGGCTATCTTGACTGTAGCTTCAGCCTTGCCATTGCCTTGGGGATGATGCGGAGATGATGTGACTTGTGTGAAGCTCCATTTACAAGCAAAGTCTGAAAACTCTTGACTGACAAAATTAGTGCCACCATCTGTGATAACAATTTCTGGGATTCCATGTCGTGAAAAGTTTTTCTTGCAAATTTCTATTACTTGTTTGGAGGACAAATCTTTTAGTACATCAATCTCAAAGAAATCTGAGTAATGGTCAACTGTTATCAAATATTTAATTTGTTTACCATTTTGGTTGAAAAAAAAAACATCCATAGATATTATTTGGAATGGATATTCAGGTATTTTGTGACTTTGCATGGTAAATTTTTGCTGACTTGGTTGATATTTACTACAGGTAGTGCAATTTTTAATCATTTCTCTTATGTCATTAGACATTGATGGCCAGAATATAGCATTTCTAGCTAATTTTAATGTGTTTTCAATTCCTGAATGTGCTTTATGTAACTTACTCAACATTTTTATTCTTAAATTTTCTGGTATTAGTATAGCTTGTTTCTTAAGTACAAGACCATTATAGGTTGTTAACTCAGTTTTATAGTTATGGTATTGTTTAATGGCATCTGGCACATCTCTCAAATATTTTGGCCATCCATGTAAAATAAAGTTTTTTAAAGCCAGAACATTGTGATCTCTTGATGTTGCATCCTCTATTTCCTGTATGCAGTTATCAGATATAGGTAAGTTTAACAAAGGATTAATTCTTTCTATAATTTTAAATATTTTCAAGTCTTTTGATCTGTCAATGTCTTTACATTCTAAATAAAAGCGAGATAATGCATCTGCCATAATATTTTCTTTTCCAGATACAAATTGTAACTCAAGACTGTATCTTTGTAGCATCAGAAGCATGGATTGAAGCCTTTTTGGAGCCTGAAGAAGAGGTTTTTTAAATATATTTAATAATGGTTTGTGATCTGTTTTGATAATTGTTTTTGTGTTACCAATAATGAGCTGATCGAACCTTTTGCAGGCGAAAAGAACTGCCAGAAGTTCCTTCTCTATTTGGGCATATTTCTTTTCAGCCGGAGTGAGACATCGCGATGCATATGCAACTGGCTGGTTCTGTTGAAACAGTGCCACCCCCAGGGCTCCTTCGCTGGAATCACATTCTACAATAAGTGGCTCATTTTTATCATAATATTTCAATGTTTTGGTGTCACAGATCTTAGATTTTAGTGTATCAAACTCCTTTTCAGCTTTTTTATCCCACAACCATTCCGTTTTATCATGTGTAAGGTGTCTTAGATATACTGAGTTGGCACTCAAGTTAGGAATAAACCTACTGAGATATGTCACTACACCCAGAAATCTCTGAACTTCTTTTTTGTTTCTTGGGATTGGAATATTTGAAATAGACTCTATTTTTGATGGATCTGGTTGGAGGCCTTTGTTGGAAAACACATGTCCATAATATTTTACTGAAGTTTGTAGTAGCTTAGTTTTAGTTTTATTTAATTTACAATTGTATTTTTGTAGTATGTTTAGTAAATTCTCAAGATTTTTGTTATGATCTATAATAGCTTCTGTCATTGTATCTCCGACTCCATACACAAGCAAATCGTCAACCAATGCCTCAATACCATTTAACCCCTGAATCATTTCGCTCATTTTTATCTGAAAATGATCTGGTGCTGAAGAGATGCCAAAGGGGAGGACCTTCCATCGGTATTTACCAAATGGTGTCCAAAAAGTTGTTAATTTACTGCTTTTTTCAGACAGTTTCAAATGCCAAAATCCTTTTTTAACATCAAATGTAGAGAATACTTTAGCTTTGCCTAGTTCTGGTAGGATTTCTTCAACTGTGGTAAATTGGTGATTAGGCCTTTTAATGGCTTTGTTTAATGGAATTGGATCTAGGCATATTCTGAAGTTTTCTTTCTTTTTTATAATTAGTACATTGCTTACCCAATCTGTGTGATTATCTTCTTTGCAGATTATCCCTTCTTCTTCTAATCTCTTTAATTCTTCTTTCAGCATTGGTCGTAGAGCTACTGGTACACGACGAGCTTTTTGGATGACTGGTGAAATCGTCTCATCAATTTCAAGATCCACTTCACCTGAAAAACTTCCTCTGCCTTCAAATACTGAACTATATTTATTTATAATTTTTTGTGTTTCCTGTGTATAATTGCATTGCACTTCCTTGCAGAATTTCACAAGACCCATATTTGTACAAGCTTGGCATGATAAGAGTGGAATGTGTTTGTTGTGTACTATTTGAAATGTAACAGTGTGATTGTTTTTATGACCTGAAATATTGGTTCTTAAAGTTAAATCTATTTCTCCATGTACTATAATATTATTTCCTCCAAAACCAAATAGAGATTTCTTTGAAGGTCGCATTTTTTCTTGTACATAACCTTCACCAAACATCTCCTTAACATTTTGGAGACCAATTAGACACTCATCGGCTGCTGTATCAAGTAAACATTTTGTGGTTTTCCATTTGTTTTTAACAAAGTATTCAAGTGTGCATTCTGCTAGGTTCTTATTGTTGTGGTTTATGATCTTGTTGATAACATATTCAGTGTCCGAGTCTGAGAAAAGGCTGTTATTTTGTTCTTCTTTCACCACCTTTACTTGTTTCTTTTTCTTACATACTTTCTCTAAATGGTTTTTACCCTTACAGTTTTCACATTCTTTACCCCAGGCTGGACATACTTCTTTTTTGAACACATGATAGTTTGCACAAAACTTGCATTTTTTCTTTTTATTGACATCTTTATCCTCTATTTTCTTAATTTCTGATGTTGTTGGTCCTGATAAATCCTTCATATGTCTTTCAGTGGCCTCTGCGGCGCGGCACAAATTGACTGCATCTGATAAAGTCAGGTTATCTTTTTTTAATAACTCTTTCTTTGTTTTCATGTCTATTATTCCTAAGACAATCTTGTCTCGTAACATTTCATCTTTGACCATAGCATATTCACAGTCTTCAATCAGTCTTGTTAGGTCTGCATAGAAAACATCAAACATTTCGTATTTTTGTTGCATTCTACTTAAAAAGATGTACCTATTATAGATGATGTTCTTTTTAGGGAGCATTTTGGTAGATATAATCTGTAATATCTCCTTGCATGTTTTATAAGCTTTTTCTGTGTCTGTAAGACCAAAATTCCCGTATTTTTTTAGTGCTTCCACGCCTATGGCGCTGAACAAGACGCTCACCTTTCTCGGTTCCTGTTCCGCCGGCCAATCATTCATTTGGGTTGCGGAATCATAATTGTTCCATGCAGATAAGAACGATTTAAATGCGTCTTGCGGGTCCGCATCTGTGTTTATAGGTGCTGGCCAGGGCACATTGATGTTTTGAGGGAGTGGCTTCTGAGATAGTCTTGCGATCTCCTCCTGCATAGACTTCAAGAGCACAGTTTGTTGCTGAATTACGTTCATTATTGAAGTTTCTTCCATTTTTGCGCTGCCACCATGTTTTATAAATGAAAGTCTTAATAATTTTATACTTCACAGTATAATATAATTACTGAATCCAATCAACATTTTTTGATTCGTGCCTCAGGTTCGCATGCACTGGCATCCCAGAAGGCGGGCTGTCCAACCTACATATTTATAAATCTCAATCTGACACCGTGGCTATTAGCCCGTACAAGGTCATAACGTAAACATTTAAGAAAAAAGTAGCGCACATAATGGGCACAGAAAGTTATATAATACCGATCGGTGAAGTTCTCATTCCCATATGTATAGTATTTGATGCAACAGAGCACAGTGGGCCGACCGGTTCCGACGGCCCCAATATATCTGCCGAGACTACGTCACCAGAGCCTCAGTGCACAGTGGGCGTGCTTTACTGCTTAGGTAACTCAGACACTATTTTTTCATATTGCGTTTGTGTTTTTTTTTCAAGTTCTGCCTAAGTAATGTTTGTTTGGACTGCAGTGGAGTACGATGTGTTAATGACTTATTCTGGTTCTGTATTTACCTTAACATTAGTTCGAAGGTACTTAATTCAAGTTTTTACACTAGGTATTAGATATAAATAACAAATGCATCAGTGTTATCGTCCATGAAAGCATGATGGTAACGCTCCAGGTTTTACAAAAGCGGGCAATCTTCCTAAATCCGGATTTTATAAATTGAAGCCGTGATCCTCTTGTAAGGAGAATTAATTTCCTTTAACCTAAATATCGTCTCCAAACATAGACGGTACCCCAATATCCTTCTATTTAACTAAGTTTTAAGTCCGTCCCTTCCTTCCTTCAAGAGGAATAAGATATTCAAGTATAAATGGGATAAGGATCGGTTCATTAAGTCCGATAAGCTTGAGAGTTTTATTTGTATACGCCATGTCTGACGTTATACAGGGTTATTGGTAAAACATTAACAATCTCTTAAGAGGTCATTGTACTCATCATTATGAACAACTTTTACTATGGGACCCAATGGGACCAAACCTGAAATCGCGAAAAAAAAATCAGCTGTTCATCAGCATTTATGTTCGTATCAAAATGTAGGGAACAGCAAATTATTTTTTCGCCATTTCAGGTTTGGTCCCATAGCAAAAGTAAAATAACCCTGTATATTCGTCCAGTATCTACTCCAGTCGTAAGTGACATAGGAAAATCTTGACGGATTAAGGAGAGCCTAAAGCCTAGGCAGGAACGAAACGGCACCGACTGATCCTACCTCCCTACCTATGCTTTTACATTCTAGTGTGGCTTTGTTTCGTCTGATTAGACACTGTTACCAAACGATTACTAAATATGAATGCATAATTTATTTAACAACGGTATCAATTGGGCGGATTAAGTACCTACTTTATATGAAATCCCAAAATACTTTGAAACAGTGTAACTTGACCCCCTGATATTCACCATACGCATCGCATCAGGTTAACTAGACAACAAAACCAATTTATGAGAAGAAGGTTGATGATGATGAGGTTTCTAAGAGCAGGCAGTTAAACTTTCGGCCAGTCATAAAATAATCATTAACGGAATGGGGTCTTAAAAAAACTAAAAGAATGCAGAACGACGCTACCAATTTGCGACTTCCCACGGAAAGGGTATTGTTTGTGCCTACGACACTTGGTGAGTAGGAAGTGGTCAATGATGATTGCTGGTGTGACAGGTAGCTACCGATCGGCGTAAATAATGACACGTCATTTGACAAACGGCGGTGTAGTAAGATACTTGTCAGTGTGTCGGCATTCTCCGCCGCCGATCCAAACTTTACGACAAATTGCATAAAAAACTCTATGTAAATACCACTACGTTGCCAAACTGTCGTAAGTGATTGTTTCAGGATATTTCGACACTGTATGATTGTATGATTGATCGTAACGACTAGTTACGATTAATGATGTTGTCATTTTATAGGTCAGCGGATAAAATATGTGCTTTGTGCCGAGTAATGAAGCTTTGGTTAGCAATACAATTCTATTGAATAAGACTGAATATTAGCATTATTAATGATGACTTGGGTTCTACAGCCATACAAAGACACCATATTCATTAAAAGGTGAAATAACATTACATTTTCCCCTTTTTGCACGCTCATCACCTATGTATAATACACTGGGTTTTCCTAGAACTCAAAATAACACTGAAGGATAGCACAGAAGATGGAACACGTTGCTTGATAAGCACAAACGGGGTCTTTATGCTACCATAGAATTTTTAGTTAAGGAGCAAGCTACAAATAGGACAATTGAAAAGGCAATAGCGGGATCGGGAAGACCTACTTCACAAAAAAGAGACAAAAGGCTATATAAGATAACAATAACGATTTATAAGATAATAATTAAAGATATTAAAATCTGATTTAGTGATATTTCGATAGAATGAATATGCGATACGTTGAACGCTCAATCAAACAAACATTCGATAATTTGAACACTCGATGTACTCGTATTGAGTGTACCTACGATATATATTGAATGTTCGATTTATTAACCATTCGATATTATGAACGTTCGAGTATTTAGTCTTTCGATTAATAGTGGTCGATCAATTGATATTCGATCATTTGGCATTCGATTTGGCATAGTACATCCAAATAAAACTAAGGCAAGACGGTCATTCAAAAAAGTTGAATTCCAGATAAACAAACAAACACCATAGAACAACAACTTCAAAGACCTTCATTTGTTTTTGTCCTAACCTCGTGCCAAAGACCGCTTCATGCAAATATTAAATTATCAAATAATACCCTCGCGTCTTGACCACAATATACCTCCGTGCGTTACCCCAGAATTGACAGGGCTTTTGTAACACCTCGCCTTTCAAAGATTTCGGACGAATACAATGTGTCACAGATACGCTTGCAAATCAGATATGTTCGCTTGTCCGACAAAACAAGTTGGACAAGCCGTGACGTAAGATACCAATCTTGACCAATGTCGTGGATATCTCATGTTATTTACACATTAGCACGGTGTTGTCATGTTTCCTGACAAATATTGATAACAATAACTTCTACGAGAGACCAAGGTTTTATTTGAAAATAATTTACTCCATTGTACAGTATCCTTGTGCAATTTTCAAGCAGAATTAATAATAAAATAATCATAATAGCTTTCCTGGAAATTGCGAAACATTATGAATTTGATAGATAGAAAGGATGATGTTATGCTTTAATATACCGAACGCGGTGCGGCTGGGGCAATGAATACTTCCGCGAGTGTTGTTATCGAGCCTCGATCAGCCCACGGGGCAATCAGAGCGTTGCCTGCACCGCGCATGCGTGGCGAATGTCTTAGCACCCACTATAGCATATTCACCGAAAATAGTCTACGAGATGTACCTGATAAATAACCGAGAATAAGTAAGCTCGTGGGAACCAGCCTTGTTGTTACGTCAGTACTAAAATGATAGATATGACAATAAATAGGATGTTTATGTAACAGTTAAATGCTCTAATAATGTCGAACATTATATCATATCGTTTCATTACCTAGTTAAGCAGCATTAATAATGAAGCCAAGCATAAATTAAACAAGGTAATGCAAAGGAAGAAGCGACCTCGACTCGTGTCGTGGAGGCCGCGTGCTAACGCCTCTCGGCATCGCTTAGCTCAATCACGTAAACTTGGAAGTATTTTAAAGTACAAACGACCAAGTCATTAGGGCTTTCCTTTTCATGAAAAAGCGCCCAGTTTTCGGGACTTCATGCGACTACTCGATGTATGCAGTCATGCAACACGTTACTGTTGCAAATCATATGCAATACATTGTGTAATATTTGTAATAGTCATCGTGATCGTGTATGCTCTACTTACTTCTCGGTAGGATGTAATTCTAAATAGATAAATAGAGAATAGATTCTAGTTAGGTTTTGTCAACATGAAAAAATACAGATCTCACTGTTTTTATTAATGCTGGGTGGTAGGCACCCTTTGGATGCGAGAAGCACAGAACCGGTTGAAGTGTAGGTGCTTGGGGGAGGCCTATGTCCAGCAGTAGACGTCTTTCGGCAGAAATGATGATGATGATAGCTGAAATGATGGTTGGTAGCTTAAGGGCCTTACAGGACCTAAACACAAAAAACGCAAGTTTTAGAAACAATAAAAGTATATGATCGACTACAGTAAACTAAATCAGAAAAATATATGACATTCTTCATGGTATATGCTAGGTAGATAGTGTGTTGAAAACATGATACAACTGATTTGATACGACAGAAAAAAAACCGGGCAAGAGAGAGTCGGACTCGCGCACCGAGGGTTCCGTAACATCATATGTTTTAAATTTTCATCGGCGAGGCCTATGATAGTCAGAATTTTAACACTGTGCTCTGCGGTGTAGAATATTGCAGTTTTATGTCAGCGCTATCTCTTGACCGATAGTGGAACTAATATAACTTTTGTTGATGATTTCTGAAAAAGTGTGCTATTTAGAGACTTCATTTTATTTTTCCTATAATCATTACATAAACTTCTATCGTATAGAATAATTTCAGCTTTTTCTCTTTGCAAACTTCGGAGATAAGGGAGGGGGGACGATATTTTTTTTAACATTTTTCATCAAAAGTTGGAAAAATAAGAAAATATGTTTGAGAACCAGTGGATGCAAATGATTTTGATTAAATTACCCTAAAACTACTACAGTTTCCCGATGAGGGATGACTTACGCAACCTTATCCTATGTAGGTAGATAGATAGCTGAAAGCTAAAAGTTTTTTTCTGTGATTATTAAAGTACCATTTAAAAGTCAAGTCATGCTAATCTTATGTTCACAAAAACGATTTCAACTCCTTGTTTATTTTGATTGTAGTTTTTAATTGTCGTTGCGAAGAATGTGTGGTCTGTGTGACTATGAATGATAAATGAATAAGGATAGGAACGACTGAACGAGACACAAGGAAAGGAAAGGAATGAGGATTGTAGCAGTCGGCGTCATGTAGTTTTCGCCTACCCTCATGGGAAGAAGGTGTGAGTAATTATGTAATTAATTATTAATTAATTACAATAAGGGCTGATTTTTTAATCATCTGACAACTTTATTCGAAGAATAATTTTGAAATTTTGACAGTTATTTCATACAAAAACTGTCAAACGTCAATTTTATTCCTCGAATAAAAGTTATCTGGCGATGGAAAAATCAGCCCTAAGTATGCAATCTGCATTCGCGATTAATTTGTCAAAAATGCAAACAAATATGAGTCTATGGAAAAATAACTTTAAATCCTACACAATAAAGTTCAGTTTACGCTACAACTTAAAACATTTTAATAACTTTTTCAATCGAACCGAAATCAACTTAATTTTATTTATTTATTTATTTAGTTTGAATACACTGAATAGACTTTAGATTGAAAGATATTATATAGTTTGAATAGACTTTATGTGTGGTAAATATTATTGTCTTTTGTCTCTATACTTACTTTATAGCTTCTATACAAAATATCAAGATCGATATAGTTATATCGACAGCTGATATAACAATACTAAAACAAAACCATAATACGTTTGTGTAAAAATGCGCAGTTAATTGTCAAATCGCCTTGAGTGCCACATAGATATGCGATGCGCGTTGCACTAGCTCAGCGCGGTGCGGGCGCAGTCATGTCCCATTTGTTCACACTAACGTGATGTCATGTATTACTGAACATAATTATCCGATGTAAACATACCTCCGATGTTGTTTCATTGCTCTACAACATTATATAACTAACAGTCATGCATATCAGCCTATACTGCTGGGATACAGGCCTTCTCCTTGTGAGAGGGAGTGGGCCATAATCCACCACGGGAGCCCAGTGCGAGTTGGTAGATGTCTTCGATTTTTTGGTTCTAGGACATGCCGGTTTTCTCACGATGTTTTCCCTCACCATTTTGAGAGTAATGGTGATGAAATTAAATACACAAAGTAAAGTGCCTGCCTGGGTTCGAACTCAAGATCTACAATTCGTAAGTCGGAGCTGATACCACTGGGCCACCACTGCTCTAACAGGAAAGAAAGTTTTATTTGCTCGAACATGTATATACATACAGAATTAAAATAATACATTCAAGATCTTAAAATAAAAGTGGCTCACGACATGTCTGGCATTTTTCATGGCGTGCAAATATTTTAGGTACCTAAGTACAATTATAATTACTGAATCAATGATTTTTACTTTTACACTTATAACATTAAATATCAGTCACACATTCATAGATTCTATTATTTACATTATCCAATTATTTGTAATATAGGTATATTTAAGTTCTCCACCACTACATGAACATGATTACTATAGTGTTAATTATATTTATTTATTTGTAATAATCACCATGAGTCGTTTAAAAATTCTGAAATACTATAATATGCTTTTTTTGTCAAAAACAATTTCAGTGTGTGTTTAAGTTTAGGTATAGTTTGCTCTTTCCAACTTTTGGGCAATTAGCAATTTGTCTGCCATACGAGGAAATAAATGTGGACTAGCAATGTTTGTAAGAACAAACATTGCTATTTCCAATATATAAAGTGAAGGTAATGTAAATATGTGATATTAAGTGAAATAATTTTTACAGCTATCGGTAGTTTTGAGATTAAACATAGATCTTACGCGGCAACTTTGTCTTTTAAAGATGATATCCCTATCGGTTGAGTTACCCCAGAAGATAACACCATATCTAATGACGGATTCAACTAAACCATAGTAGGCCGTTAATAGCGCTTCTATATATATATTTTTATACTTTTTTATATTTAGAGTACGTGATAATTTATATAACGCATATGCACCATTACTTATCCATTACAAGCGCCATTTCCAGTATAAGCTGACTTCTCATTGTACGAAAATCCTATACAATGCGAGGTCAGCTATAACTGGAAATGTATAGCTCAGCTAAATATGTCGTCGTGTGTATTATTAGTGCGTATGTGTTATTCTTTTGGTTAGAGCCTCAATATGCGCTTTCCAATTTAAGTTTCTATCGATTGTTAGGCCTAAAAATTTTGTAGTATTAGTTGTCTGTATTTTATTATTATTTAATCCGATGTCAAGACTAGAGAATAATGATGATCGTTGGCTAAAGTGCATAATCAAAGTTTTATTTCCATTAATTTTTAAATTATTATTATTCAGCCACATTACCGCTTCAATTAATGTATTTTTTATGTCAGTTTCATATGTATTCTTAATATGGCATGGAATAGTTATCGTGCTGTCATCCGCAAACAGTGTCATGGGATGTTTAATGGATTTAGGGAAATCATTAATATAGAGTGTAAACAGGGGTGGTCCGAGTACACTGCCTTGCGGAACTCCATGAGGGACGGTACGCTCGCATGACGTGAAAATCTCTTCACGTTTAGAGCTCATATTTATTCTACTAATATGCGTTACTTGTTTTCTGTCTTGCAGGTATGATTGTATTAGATTAAATATGTTTCCTCTTATCCCAAATGCATCAAGTTTATTTAGTAATATATTATGTTGGACATAATCGAATGCCTGTGTCATGTCGCAGAAAATGGCACAGACTGGTGTATTTTTATCCATGTTTGTCATAACAGTACGCAAGAAATCGTATATGGCTAAGTTAATTGCTTTTTCTCCCTAAATCCCTTCTGTTCATCACTGGTTATATAATTTTTTTCAAGATATGTATTAAGTTCCCTGCAAATATATTTTTCAATAATTTTTAAAATTATTGGTGATAATGATATTGGCCTGTAAAATTCCATTAGCTCCCTATCCTGTTTCTTAAATAGTGGTTTTACAATAGATTTTTTTAGCGCATTCGGAAATATACCCTCACTGATGCTTAAATTAATAATGTAGCTTATGGGGCCACAGATTTCACATGCTACAGTCTTAACAATTTTTGTACATTTGCCATTATATTCTACACTGTTTGTATTTTTTAAGGCCGCGATGATTTTTAATATGTCAAGTGCTAGACTTGGGGCCATGAACATTGAGTCTTTTCTGGCTCAAATATGTTTAGTGATTGTAGTTCTCGATCTAGTCGTTTACTTTATAGATAAAATTAAACCTATGTTTAATTTTATCTATAAAGTAAACGTTAAATATATTTGCAATCATTTTGGGGTCAGTTATAGTTCAATACTCAATACTCAATACATTTATTTGCATTCCACAATGTTGTTGTTGTTGTTCATTATTATATCGAATTTTGTCTATAGTGTTTTTTAGTATGTTTAGTTTTGTTTGGTTTATTATTTCCCAAGTAGTCTTAGATCTATTATTTGATCTTTTAATTTTGTGCACGTTGAGTTAAATAAATAATTTTTTTAAGCAATTTTGAATAACTCTTAAATTTATGTTTATTAATTTCGGAAGGTTTTTGTCTATATTGCCATAATAATTGACGTTTATTTCTGCTACATATTTTTATACCATGAGAGACCCAACTAGGCCTTCTTTTTATTTTTACAGAGATAAGAGTTTCAGGGAAGCACTGTGTATAAAGGATAGAAAACATTTCTGTGAAGGCATTTTAAGCAATGTTTGGGTCCTTGGCTTCATATACTTCAGCAAACGAAATAAACATCATATACTTATTTTTACCATACATTGATTGTGAGAGGAAAAAATCACCACTGAGTAGATCAAATAATAATAGCTGCACAGGTTGATCGACCAGGTTAAGTTACGCTTGCCGCGGTTGGTCTGTGGATGGGTACATACAGGCTTTACATACCGAGACCCCTCCGTGCCTCGGAAAGCACGTTAAGTCGTTGGTCCCGGCTGTCATTCCTGGATCTTTGACAGCCGTTATGCCAGCCGAAACTCTGACAACCAGTGTTACCGAGGGGTACTTATCGTATTACCCAGTAACTGGGTTGGGGAGGTCAGATAGGCAGTCGCTCCACATGTAAAATACTGGTATTCAGCTGCATCCGGTTAGACTGGAAGCCGACCTCAACATAATTAGGAAAAGGCTAGGCCGATGAGTGGATCCCTAATGGCAGGAATAATAATAGATTTATGGTAGGTAGGTACTGGATTCTTTCCAAGAACATAAAACTATCAATTAGCGTAACTGGATATTAGCATACAATTGAAACGGGATTCGATTAATAAAAGGTAAATGTGACCATAAACAGGTCACAAGAATGTGAAAATCTAATAAGACTTTTCTTTTGTTTAGATAGGTACTGTAGATATACCTACACTTGTTTAGTACCGAACGGTCCCGTTCCTTGGTTTTCAAATTATTAGCAATCGTGCGTATTCCTTACTAGAACGGTAAGTCATAGAATGCAATCGCCAATTCCTGTTGCTTTTAGTAGTAAATACCAATGACTCAACAACGGAACATAATATTATCATATAAATTAACTTAATCAGATAATAAGTAATATGCTGCTTATTTTCGTTGAAGCTGCGATTGGTGCAAAAGCCTTGTACGAAAAATATGAACCGATTAATTCTTAGTATCATAATAAAGATGACTTTGTAGATAATTTGTGAATAAATGAATGCACTAAAGTAATTAAGTAAGTTCTAAGACACACAAGTTTCAGACCAATGCTATGAATCCGCTTATGCGATGGTCTAATAAAATTACGCAATAGTTAGGTACGCTATTTTATTGTGAATTTATAGTAGTACTTTATCGTAAATTATAAAAATATTATTGCTTCAATTGCAAATAATAAAGCTATAAAAATTTCAAAGCATATTCGAAACAATGCTCATTGTTATTGTCAATTATATGATACTTCCTAAAATGGTAAAGTTACTTTTTCAACATCAGACACTGATCACATCATTATTGACCATGGGCCGGAAACTTGCTTATAATAACCATTCGTTCTTTTTCTGAAGTTTATTAGAAATCCCATGAACTACTTTGGAAGATTTTCGACTTTTGTTTGTCTGAAAAAACCGCAAGTTAGAATGTAAGCTATAGTAAATTTACCCATTCGGTTGATTCGACCTATTGTTATGGTTGATAGCAAGTGATTGACATAGAAACTTGAACAGATGAAAGTCTACGTACCTATAAAAAATTCAAGATAAATGATCCACCAAAAATACAACCCACGCGATGATTCCAGCTTTCCAGCGGTTAGTTTAACAATATTTTAATTAAATTATTATTTTCGGATTTGAGAAACCAATCAACTGAGTATTTAAATATGAAATCAATCAAGGCAAAAGTTTAAACAAATTAGTATCTTCTTATGAACTCTACATCATCAGTTCAAACTTGTATTTTTAAAGTCAATACTGTTAATAGTGATTCAGTACAAAATTAATTTATGTAAGTATGTATTATGTACGCCGTATGAGTCAATATTGCGATTTGACTCACCGTTGGTTTCCTTGAATGAATGAACAATCGTAGTTTTGGTATGCATCGCCTACGACACTGCGTTAGCACCTTCAGGCTGTATGGATCAATGCATGAAACAATCCTGATGAATAACTCTAGATTCACAGATAAATCATTATGAATGAACTTTGATTTACAAGTTACAAGTATTAATATGGGTAAAGCAAACTATATAGCAAAAAAGATCGTATTGATTAAAATATTTAGAGCACGACTATTAATACATACCCTAAAAAGCTGCACTGTTTGCTTGGTCCAGTTAATAGCCACATAAAAGGGCAGTAATTCTTAGCATTTAAAAGTCAAAAGCCTTTAATCGTTATTAAGTCGAATATTGGTCGAGGCGTGGGATGCGTAGGCCGCTGTGACCTTGCGCCCGCGCCGCCAGACGCCTGGCATTGGCGTGCCATGCAGAACCTAATATGGCCTAAATTGGAGGCAGGGTTCGTTTTACATGTGTAGATAAAATGTTTGCTTTACGCGTTCATGTGTGTCCTAGAATATGGATAAAGGCAATTTAATTCGATTTAGCTAACTGCTATCATATGGCTGGCTCCAATAATATGAAGCGAGTCTATATCTAAATGCCATAAAGTCTTTGACCTCGTCATGTTTTTTTTCCCTAACATAGGGTCTCTCACGTACCAGACTGTAAAGGCTGCCTATATTAATCTCTTTGGAACAGAACTTTGACGGTAGTTTTCGTAATGTTTCTTTGAGAGAACTGTATTTAAAACTAGAGCAGGCTTGAGGAGCGTGTTTGCAATTATTAGCACTTTGTTCACGTTACTTATCATGCAACTGACTTGTCGTGAAAAATATTATGTAAAAATATAGGTAGTAATGTAGTATAAGTAAATAGTAACACTTGGTGCAATATTGTATGTGGACATTATGTTAAAGTTAGCGAAGATATTGTGCTCAGCTAACTATTAGTATAACTGTGTTATGACCGGTTATTAATGCAAAGCTTGTTGCATAACCTGGTGTCCAGTTTACTACTATGATCTATTATTAAGAAAACCGATTGTTTGAGGTTGAAAATTGAGTAGAGCTCTGTAACAGTAAGGACTTTGGAGAATGGGTAATTTGATACAGCGGTCAATATCGGTAATGTCGAAATCTAATTGGCTGGTAGTTATCCGCGACTTTGTTGGCATACATTATTCGATCCCCAATTAAACCCACTCAGGAGTTGAGTTTCAAAAAGCTTTTCTTAGTGCACTGTTATATTATCTAAGCCACATCATTATGTACCTAGGCTAGGTTCTTCAGTGGTTTAGGCTCTGCGCTTTTTATTTTTCTTTGTATATGTAGCTATATTACACATAAATGTACCCATAGATTCTGTACAAGGTACATGAATATTTTGCGATAATGTAGGACTTCATTTCCGCTAATTTCACATACCGTTTGACATTTTGGGCACAGGATGCTAATTACTAATTAACAATATGCATAGCGTATTATTATTCACTAAGCTGATGTGAATTAAAGAATCAAGTGTTGGAATTGGGACGGACAATTTAGGCGATGACAGGAATGATTACCAGAGTGATTAGGTATACAGGTTGGATTTTTGAGGTATAGTAGGTCAGGTAGGAGAGGCCCCACAACTAATAAGTCTGAAGCAATTTGAATTACTTTTATATCCTTATTTTTCGGCGTATAAACACTTATTTTTGAGAATGCTGGCTAACCTATAATTGTAGACTATGTAAATCCAAGACTTATAATAAATAATTAATTATTACCTATTCTTATAAATTTATAATATAAGAAGCTGTTGGTAAACCTTATGAATATACTAGCGTCTGCTCGCGACTTCGTCCGCGTGAAATTTTTGTGCCCCCTACCCCGTCGCATCGCGTCGCCTGCCCGCGCTATTACTTCGTTTTCGCTTATTGTGCTTTCTGTCTTTTTTCTATTTGCTCGGCTTCTTAAGGACGTGATGTTAAATAGCCTATAGCCTTCCTCAAGGAATTGGGCTATCGAATGCAAAAAGATTTCAAATCCGCCGCGACTGGTAGTGCCAGAGATTAGTGCGTTCAAACAAGCAAACTCTTCAGTTTTATTTTTATAAATATAATATAAAAATAAAATTAATACTTATTCATTTATAACTTAGCTTGAGGAACTACACATGGACGATAAAAAAGGAATAATTACCGTCGCAGATACCTAAACATAATTCTATTCTAAGACACAACACGAAGGACATCATAAAATATATTACGACAAGTGTGATATTAAAAACAATGTTAAAGCAGAGGCGTTTTAAATTGAGCTGCTATTTATACAGCCGGCAGCTGATCAACCTTCCTCTAACTCATTTACATAGTACCTCATCACATACCTACATAAGTAAACAATACATACATTGTGCCCCATATTTGCTTATGGCATTTGATTAAACACGTACAGCCATGGTGTGAACTCTTTGATGAGAGATGTGGGTTACGACGAGTTACGTTCACGTAATATAACATCGTATTACAACAGTTATCAACGTAATGCAATAAGAACGAACTCATTTGTGCTGCACAAATGAATCTCTTTGATTTCTATTTCTTCTGCGAATGAATAATTTACTAACTGGTTCTGGGAATGAAGTTACAGAAAACTAGGTAACTTATATAGGTATGTTTCTTTTATGTAATCAACATACGAACCTAATGTTACATTTGAGTATATTGGCTATTGGTAAAATAAGTTTGCTAGTGTCACAAACTACATAAACAACACAGTTTATTATTAGTAAAACTCTTGCTATCAATTTTGTCAAGGCTTATGCTAATGGTTCGGCATTTAAAGTACTTTCGTTAGTCGGTCAACACCAATTAGGTAACATTTATGTAGGTACAGTTCTCGTTCTGTGCCAATGATATAACTTAAGATAACCAAGTTTAGTAAGGACTTTGTAGGATTGTGGGCATACGACAAACTTCAATAGGTTCAACCGTCCAGCTGCAGCAACTTTTAAGACACACATCCAAGTGACTTTGAGACCGACTCAAAGGTCCGTTAATAAATTTTTTTGCTCATTCCATTGTGTTGATGACGACATTCAGTTATTAACGCAACAAAAACCCGTAGATGTGTTAAGTTGGAGTACAAAGAATAGTTATAGGTTGTTGGAGGTGCAGACATTGTTGATAATAATGTGCATGATGTATGATAATGCGTTGTGTTAATATGCACTTTGTTACCTGTGCGTTCGCGGCCGCCAGGAGGGCGCCGGCGAGGAGGCTGAGCACTGGCCACATTGTTCACTTGTCAGTCGGAGGTTGTCAGTGATTAGTTGTCAGTTTGACAGGAGGTGCGCGGGCTGTCAGCGCGACATAGCGGACCGGTCTGTGCGCCGTACGGAGCAACACTGCGCCGCCACTGCCTCACCAACTTTACTTTCTGTGAGCGGCCGTATTCACACCGGACGCTGCCACCATTGTATCTTAATCATTTTGTAAATACATAGGTAAGGTTTCCTCAAAGATGTCATGTCAATTGATAGGTAATTGGTGGTTGGAAATGAACAAATAATTTGTTTTTGATTGTTCTTTTATGTAGACTATAGAAAAGACCTGACCTGGATTCTGGTTATGAGGATCAAGAAAGACTCTAAAATCATATCGGTTGTTAACTGTCTCTTATTCCCTCCACTTCGTCCCAACTTTGTTAACTTGATGATGATGGGTGCTAGGAAGTCGCGTAGCGGCAGCGATTAATTCATTGAGTTGGTTTACCAGTTGGCTTAATACAATTAAATGACAATAGCAAATACAGGCAAGGTAACATCACGCCTTGTTTCCCCATAGGGTAGAGGTGTAGCTATGTAGGTACACCACATTTCGCCAGTTATTTTTATGTCCCATGTAAAAGGGGTATTAAATAAACTACAAAATAATAGTTATAAAAAAAAACACGCAAATAGTAGTAAAGTGGCTCCAGTGTGAACGCACAGCTGCTACGCAACGTTGCGTCGCGCGTCGGCGGTGGCAGGCGTTACGACACACGCCCACACCTGCACCACTCGTAACACACACACACACACACAACACACAGGTATACCACACAGATCCCGCCGATAATACTCCAGCCTACCTTTTTATTTCTCCTTTTCGCATTCGAAGTCGGGGTTAGCAGAAAAACTTGGCTGAACAGGACAACGGCTTATGTATCTCGTAAAAACATAAACTTAGTTTCTGAGCGCTAAAAGAAAGAAATGTAGCATTGTTTTCGAGAATTATTGTTATAGCGATATTATTGCTACGAACCTATGACGCGTCGCGATAGGCAGCCGCGTAGCACTCATATTAGAATTCAACGCGCTCGCCGACACTTTCGTAGATTTATTAACTTTTTTGCTTTTAATTTTTTGTATTCGCTTTTTTTTGTGGGTACTTATCTATTAATAATATCCTTCTACGTCTTCTGTTTAAGGGGGAAGCGCTAAGGTAGCCCGCGAAATTCAAATTATCTTACGTTTTTTGCAATTTGCTGGTCATATTAAGTTGTACGTTGATTATAATAAATTATTATATTATTATTATTATTATTGTAAATTTTGTTTTCATATCTCGGGACCATGAAGTCCCGGTCCTTTGGAAGGCGTACGAGGGTCCGAAGCCAACTCGCAGAGGCCCCTTAGGAAATTTTAATGAAATGCGGCACCAACCGACGATTATCCCTGTATGCACTATGCAAGTGCACCCAAGGATAACCCCCGGTTGGTGTTGCAGGAAATGGAAAAATAAAAAGTTGGATGGACCAGTCCACTTTAGCCACCCAAACCCATAGGTTTGGGTGGCTAAAGTGGACTGGTTACCAAGAACTATTGCAGAACTATGACCCCTGCCTAATCAATGTTTTATATATACACGGATAAAATGGCAGGGGGTGACTTGCACACTCAATAATGGGTCCCCTAAAACGGTTGCTAGCACATAGCGACAAGGGGGCAACATGTCCTGAGGTGCTTATGAGGAGTGGAGAGGTATTCCACGGCTATCAGGACAATCCCGGAAGTACGGTCAAGATCCCTACCAGCATCTTACTGGAATACTTCCTTCCTCCGAGCACGTTTGCTCTTGCTAATCTCCACTCAAGCCGGCCAATAAAGGCAAGAATGAGGTGTAAGTTCTGTCCCTCGTCATTGTTCACTCCAGCCGGCCAATAAAGGCAAGCCAGAGGTGAGGAACAAGACTTCTCCCAGGAGATAGGGTCCGTGGGGTCGCTACTGCCCAACAGCTCGCCACATGCTGCCTTGCGGGTAATAATTATTATTATTTTTATTAGGATCAGTAATACAACTTGTTAAGTTAGTATAATTATTGTAAAATGTCAAGATTTCATGAAATAGTCATTCAGTGGGATTACTTGGTCTTATAGAGTTGTGTTGAAGACTTTAATTATTGTAATTCTGTAAATACATATTTGTTAAGGTCGCGAATCATATTTTAACCAACGTACAACTTAATACTGACCAAAAATTCTAAAAAACTTAAAAAAGAAATGAATATCGCGGGCTGCCTTAGCGCTTTTGCCTTAAGAGCGTTTACGCCGAACGGCATTTCATACAAACTTTCAAGCCCTTATTTTTCGAAATGAATGAACCGATTTTAATGAAACTTCATACGCATAAGCAGGATACAAAGGTCTGAAAAGTTAGTAGAAAACATTTTCAAAATGTCTTATTTAAAAAAAGATAACTGAAATCTCTGTTTCTATGGAAAATTTAAAATCGGTCTAATTTGGCTGTAACACTATTTTTTGAAAATGTTTTCTACTAACTTTTTAGACCTTTGTATCCTGCTTTTGCATATGAAGTTTCATTAAAATCGGTTCATTCATTTCGAAAAATAAGGACTTGAAAGTTTGTATGAAATGCCGTTCGGCGTAAACGCTCTTAAAGGATGACAATAAGAATCGTAGTAATGCTATAAGGACTACTTACTTTGATGAATAAAATAGGTAACTTAATTGTGCTTGTTTTATAGGATAAGCCTTGGAAGTGTAACAATATTGTTATTGGCAATATTCCCTATAACTATTAAGTACGGCTTAGAAATATTTTCTTGAAAGGAGTCATTTAAGGGCCGATTTAAAGAGGACGGCAGGGGAGAAATATCGCATCAATTTTTCGATAGAACTGTATGGCTTATTAGTTACTCAATTACGAAATAAAACACAGATTTATCACGAAATGTGCCCAAAAAAAGTATGGTCTATTGTGGGTTTACGACTTTTGCGATTTTGAACCCTATTAGATACACGACGATAAAAAAGACATTTCCTGAAAAGACGGAGTTCTTATGATGCCATAAAGCAAATAATATGTAATTTCACAATTATAGAGACTTCATATTAAAACGGACTAATTCCGAAAATAATACGTTAGCACACCTAAAGTTACGGTCGCACTAACTAGGAGCATTTAGTAGCAATTTCTAGGAGGCTGAAAGTAATTTTAAGCTTATCGCTACACTTTATCAGTGAAAGGGTAAAGCACTATTGTTATTTAAATTAAGCATAATAACGGACAGGATATATACAATATCAGAGAGTTAAACATTACGGTCAAGGCTGTCGCGCCATCTATAGGCAAGTAAAGGTAGCTTTAGAAGGTTCATGTCCAATGTTTGTGTCAGGTAAAGATGTCGCTAGTGTGGCGGGGGCACGTTGCCTCCCAAAATCAATATCTGGTGTGGCGTGCGCCGTCCCGCCGATTTTCATCAGTGTTTCAGGAGGCACCCCTACTGCCCACATTTCATACAGTTACACGCGCAACCAGTGCTCTTTAAGCGGATTCCTCGCATCATCGGACTTATCCCTTAATCTGTAAGTAACCATTCAAAACTTATTATATCTATTAAATAGTAGAAATAAATAAATTAAAAACGTATCCAGACACATAAATTCATTCATTAATCCCCAGATATGTGGCGACTAGATTGAAAGTATTACGACACAGTCAACTTAGAGTCGGTATATAGGACGGGTTCTGGCCTCGAAGGGCGGAACTGTTGCCTAAACGAATTAAAACTGTAATTGAAGATTCATTTTATAATAACCGAAAATGATTTAAACATTTATAATGAGGTTAACAGTTTCGGAAACATTAAACTAGTTGCGAAATGGAAAATCGCATGTAAAATGAGAGGGTCTTGCTAAATCATTAAATCTTATGTGTTTTTTTATATTTACCTATGTATAATCAGTCAAACGCTTAGGACTAATGTACAGTCAATGTTCCCCGTTAATTGTGTACCCAATTAATTGGAAAACCTAATTTACCAAGACAAATTATAGGTACCTATAGCTTCATCTAATAACGTTGATTTTGATAGTCATTATGTAAATAACACTTATAATAGTTGTATGTTAACAATACGTTGAAACTCATAATACGCGAAATAAAATGGAGGAGATACTTTTATAGAGAAATTTATTTAGAAAAAAAATCGTTGTGTGTATTGTATGTCTATAGAAAAATATCCCTAAGAGGCGAAAAAATGTTGAATGACATTTCAATTTCCGGTAAGCTTTGAAAGGAGATATTTGGTTTCAGTTTTTATATGTTCGGTTTGTAACAAAACAACGACAACTTCGCTGTTTTATTATTTGAATTGCTGCGCCGACTTTTATTTAGAGAATTAAATGGGAACATTAAAAACAATGCGCAATGGCTAGCGTTTTTCGGGGTTGATAACAGTTTTATTTGCTCTAACTAATGTGCAAAAAGGGGATTCAGCTACATAAATATATCAGTATGCGTATAATATAGTTATATTATATCATTGGTTATAACCGATGGACTGTCGAACACCCTGGAGGATAGATAGAGTGAGGGAAAGTTATTTTACGTAACCTCCAGGGGGGAAAGGAAAAGTAATTTTCATGCATTACTTTATTCTGTTAGAAGAGAATTCTGACGTGCCATTTTTTTTGTTATTCCATCTTAGGAAAGTAAAAGACGATAGGTATCTTTATCCTGCAGTAAAGTCGTCTAACGAAGGCGATCTTCCATTTAGTTTAGATATCGGTCGGCGATCGACAGCGTTTAGTGCGCAATTACCCAGTGTTCCGAACTAGCTGTTACGTTTTATTAGTTTGAGCATATCCCACAGCGGCCACATGAGGTATCGCTTGCTACATGGTTAATAACAGCTTTACGAGCACGGTTAACTATCAAACTTTATCGCTTTTATTACCTTATAAAATGCTTTCGTACGTGCTTTCAATTATTTCCTATTATGTTCAGATTTGTACCGACACAGATTCTCGCAACTCCTGCTACATAATGAATAGCAAAGAGTGGTACACGCGAACGTAACATTACTTACGGCGCTGCTGTACACTGTACTCCGTTGTCGGCATGAAATATCGCTACTGGATAGAGTAACTTCATGTTTTCACGAAGCCCTCTTGTTTTTTTGACTGGAAATGTAGTTGAATAGAGGTACGTAGTGGTGTAGTAGCTATTGTTTGCTTGGCAACTTAATGCTGAATCACGTAGCCGGTTGTTTGTGAATGTGCCAGCATTAGGCACTTGGTCCTAGGATCGATCCTTGCGTAACGCTAGCACGTCACGGGTTGGCTGCCCGCCAGCCCCTAGCCGCCTCTGTTTATACACGCGATTATTTGGTAGAGGGCGGACATTTATTTCTGACTTTTTTATCTTTGATTGACAATTAAATTAGTGCCGAATATTTTAATGTAAAATAGCAAGCTGTACAAACACATATTTTAGATTATGCAAATGAGCCTAATCATCATAGCGAGATTTAGCGAGCTTATTTAGCTTACTTCACGTATTTTTAGATACCTTTTTCAGGAGAACCTTTTTAACATATTTGACCCTTTTATGCTGGAGTGCCTTTATTTAAAAATCATTATTAATGGTCGCGTGAACTTTGTGAATGCTAAAGCTGTCACTTTTTGTTTTATTTATATCCTCTGGTGGCCGTCAACTGTCGCGTCGTATATAAGGAAAAAATCTGGATTAATTTCGAAAAATATAACTCTTTGTTCCCGGGGGCTTTTACTAACTTTTCTTTTCATTTCGTATTCTGTTTAATACGCATTGCAGGCGTTTAAGAATAGTTTGTAGTTAAACATTTCTCAATTTCAATTTCATGAATTCACTATCTACATAACTGAGAAGTTTCCCCGAGTTTGGAATACGTTGAATATCTAGTCAAGACTCAGGCATCTAAACTATGCTTGTACCTACTGTTTGCAGTAGCACTGGGGTAATAATAATGGCTGTTTTCAGCATATTTTATGATTGTATGCAGTACTACAACAGCACGTGCTACAACTATAATTGTCGTTCTATTAAAAGTGTTAATCTACCGATTGGACAAATAATAATGACTCTTGTAATTATTTGAATATTTTGTAAAACTCCAAGCACTTATCTCGATGCCTCACACGTAAGTTGTTGCAACCCATAAACTGTAATTTTACAGGAGAGCGCTTCAAATATACTATTGGCAATAAAAGCTGCACTTTAATTGAAAAGTGCAGTTTTTATTGCCAATAGTATATTTGTATGTTTTTCATAAAATTCAGTATGTGAATATAGTAATACTATAGCGTTTATTACACGATATTATTTAAAAAAACCAAAGTTTTCAGAGATTTTGATGTTGCAACACTTCACTGCGGTATATTATGCCCTTTGCAAGTTGTTGTATTTGTCACTTACATCAGCAATTTTGTGGCTTACAACAACTGTGGGAGGCATCGATCTATTATTTTATATAAAAAAACTGGTGTTATTAAATACCTATGTACCTACTATACTATATCAATAACGACTAAACCGCGTATAATTTAGAGGATGTAGAAAACCTTCACTATTTAATTTATAAAGGCACTGATTTAAAGAGGCAGTTGTAAATAGCGGTTTTGGTAAGTTAAAAATTATAAATGGCACGTTTAATAACTTGTTCAGCAGTTAAAACTAAGCAGTAAAGTAAACAAAAATGAGTAATAAAAAATAATGAAATGGATCAGTGAATATATAATTGAGTGGGAAAATAATTAAATGGGCGGTAAAAATGAATGAATGGGCAGTTACGTGTGGGCAGTAATAAATCGGAATTTGTCGGTAATAAATCTCATTCTAAGCAATTCTATAAACAATGAGGTGGTAAAGTAGTTTTGGGTGTGTAGTCGACGGAGCCCCGCTTCGCGGGGCCCCTATTTCTGTCTACAGGGTTTAAAGGAACCTAACACGAAGGGGATGACGGGGGCTCGTTCGCTCGCTTTGCTCGCTCACTCGAGCCCCCGCCACCCCCTTCGAACCTAACCTGTCCGAGTCGGGGTGCCCCAAGTCCCGAGCTCGCTTCGCTCGCTCTTGCATCCGCTATGATCTGCCGAACTATTTAGCGAACCGCCCATTCCATCATTTTTACCGCTCATTTAGTTATTGGACTGCTCAATTATTTTTAGAATTGACATTGTATGATAAAATAACAGTCTAATTGATCTTTTATTACTGTCCATGTTTTACTGTCGCAATAATTAATCAACCGCCATTAAATTAAATAACTGCTTAATATGTTTTTCAACTGATCATAATAACATCTCGAATATTTAAATAACAGCTCAAAAAATTAGTTCCCATTTATAAAAACCCAAGGTGAACTTATCACTCGCACTATTTAACACGATTCGTAGAGCTTCGAAGGGCAACAACCCGCCCCCTGAGGTCACGGTTGATGTAGCGCCTCTAAAACATAGCCCTAACATTAGCAGCTGCAAACCCCTCGCATTTCGTCCCTTAGAGATCCCTTCCTTTACATTTCCCGTTTATATTCGAAAAAACACTGTGTTCCTTACAAACGTAGAAACCTCGAGGTTTAATTAAAGGTCTACGCCGCTACGCCGTAGCAAAACCGTGCGAATTAAGACCGTGCCTGTAAATTTCTAAATTAATTCTAGGAGAAAGTAGAAGCGTCCGAATATAGGTGAGTGAATGGCCCAATAATAGGTTACGGGGTGGGATGGTTGCGTAACCGGCGACGCCATGGTTCCAGAGGGATGATCGTTGGCCGCCCGCCAGTGTCCGCCGACGTGACTGCGCTATGGCACAGAACTGTCAAGTGAGAGTACGAATGTTGTGCCAAAAACTTGTACAACGTTTACTCAAACCACCCAATTAGTAGTTTCAGTCAGCAAAGTGTAATTGAAAGAATACTCTTTATTATGTATACCATATAAATTACATACATATAATTACAGATATAAGTGTAGACATTTTACAAAGGGTGACACAACGGGCGGTCTTATCGCTAAGAGTGATCTGTTAAAGACAGCCTTTGGATGGATTGAAAAGGGGAAGGACTAAGGAGAGACAATACTAATCTATATAAGTTATACTTATTTAGTAATCATTAAGAAGTGTTCTTATAGCGAATGTGAGACCAATACAAACCATTTCTGGTTTAATGGTTCAAAACATACATAAACCTTTATTAAGACTACGCATAAATAAAAAGATAAAAAATAATATAATAATAATCATGAAAAAGGACTAAAGAAAATATGAACATTGAATTTTTACAAAGAAAAGGTCATCAAATAGTGTAATTGGATATTAATTAACACCTATCTTGAGTTTCATATAAACCATTAACAAAACGAAAAAGTGAAATTATGCTAACTAAGCATACAATAATAACTATGTCAGCTACTACATTATTGACTATGATACCATCAAGCTACCACTCTATTTTTAGCCATGTCTATTGTCCGCGTTATAGATCGCTTATCGTGTCAAATGTGGCTCGACGAGCGTAGGTGTAAGAAACAGAAAAATTGGTGTTCTCTATATAAGATTTTATTAGGCTCTACTAAAAAATATGATTGCTTCTACAAAAGTACAAACCCGTAATGCCGCCTATTTTTGCTTAGAACAACTATGTACCTCTTGTAACACTGTTAACTTTGTTCATTTGTACTTACAATAATGCATCAGCAAGCATATAAAGCTATAAAGTAGTATTCAAATTCTCTTATAATTGTTTTGATTTGTTTCGTGTCTAATTTTCTATTTATTGTATGATGTACTAGTACGCTAATAATTGATAGTGGCGTGCTTTCCTATAATTTAAATACATGCGAGATCAATCAATTTGTCAACGACTCTGGGTTAATGCTGTGAATGTGTTTAGTTGATAAGCTTTATTAAATAAATAAATATAAGAAGATAAAAAAATGAATTAAAAAATTGAAAAGCTTAATTACTTTTGATTAATCAAATCTTGGTCATTCGGTCAAGTTCGTCGAAGACGTGAAACAATATAATTCCGGCATCAAAATGTGCTTTATACGAACGTCTTTTTCAATTAAATCCGGATAGTACCTACTAATCGATTTTTTTTACAGACCCTATAGGATCACTTCGCCCATAACCGCTACTATCAAATCTGTACACAAGCAGTGTTAAGTGTTGATAACAACATAAACTTTAAATACCTTTTTTCGTGTAACTAACACGCACGCCCCAAAGGGATGTTTTAATCCAACTCAGAATACGCAAAACATTAATACGTTAAATTGGAGATAACGGTTGACATTTCGGCCCTCAGCGGAGCCCAACGAATAAATTATTCGACGAGTAACAACCCAAGTCCATGTGAGAAATACAAATTGGAGGACATGCTCATATTTTGTAGGTACATTATGATAGGACATTTTTGTGTAAAGAAAATTTCTACCTTTAGTTCTGCTAATTAGAGTCTGACTTATTCAGGACTGACTTATTCAGTCCTACATCTTTTCAGTAGGTATTTACGGAGAATGTCACGTAAGATTATTCGAATATATTTTTTAGGGTTCCGCAGCCAAATGGCAAAAACGGAACCCTTATAGATTCGTCATGTCTGTCTGTCTGTCTGTCCGTCTGTCTGTCTGTCCGTCCGTATGTCACAGCCACTTTTCTCCGAAGCTATAAGAACTATACTGCTGAAACTTGGTAAGTAGATGTATTCTGTGAACCGCATTGAGATTTTCATACAAAAATAGAAAAAAAAACAGTAAATTTTAGGGTTCCCCATACTTAGAACCGAAACTAAAATTTTTTTTTTTCATCAAACTCATACGTGTGGGGTATCTATGAGTAGGTCTTCAAAAATGATATTGAGGTTTCTAATATGATTTTTTTCTAAACTGAATAGTTTGCGCGAGAGACACTTCCAAAGTGGTAAAATGTGTGTCCCCCCCCCTGTAACTTCTAAAATAAGCGAATGATAAAACTAAAAAAAATATATGATGTACATTACCATGTAAACTACCACCGAAAATAGGTTTGAACGAGATCTAGTAAATAGTTTTTTTTTAATACGTCATAAATCGTAAACCGCAATTTACCATTCATTCAATCAACTCAAAAATAAAAATAAACATTTAATTTCATAAACATAAACCTTATGCCCAGATGTTACGGATCCCTCGGTGCGCGAGTCCGACTCGCTCTTGCCTTGTTTTTTTTTTCCATTTCAGGAATTCAGCACCTGAGATAGCAATGTGGAATTCTGGAATATAACTCGACGCTCGGCTTTTGTACTTTATCTGTAATTCTGTATCAGCTTGAATTATATTAGTACGAATCTGTGTGATACTTTTTCCGAATGTCGTTTCTTAACGTTAAATTTTCCCTGTCAGACGAGAAAATATAAGAATAACAATGATAGGAGAGTAAAAATATCCTGTCTTTGTAGATAAAGTAAAAATCTAAGGTACTTGCTTTTTTCGTTCGTAAGGTCAGGTTACGGTTTAATGAGAAAATCCTCGATTTATTTATATGTAAGATATTTTATCAAGTTATCTTTTAGGTGTCTTACTCTTATTCATGCTACACATTTGCCTACCAGCCCGTGACACAACTTGAGATCGCGGACACACCTTACAGTACTCTACCATGGCTAGCCATGATCCCTAATTTTATGGTTAAGATGTTTGGGGATGTGCTGTGGTGGGCCTTGAAAGAGAAAGGTTTGCCCGGGAAGTATGTAGAGTTAATTCGTGCTATGTACAGTCAATCTCGTACCTACGTGCGGTTGGCTGCCGGCATTACCGACGAGTTCAGTGTGGCTGTAGGCTTGCACGCAGGGATCGGCTTTAAGTTCTTACCTCTTCCTGTTGATTATGGACGCTCTTACGTCGGAAATCCAGGAGGAGGCACCCTGGTGCATGTTGTTTGCCGATGACATTGTCCTTGTCGGTGAAGATGGACCTGAGATCCAGAGCAGATTGGAGAAATGGCAACAGAAGCTAGAGAATGTTGGCTTGAAAATCAGCAGAACCAAAACCGAACATAATTATGTTCTGCGATTTCGGCGGTCTCTCCAGCACTTGATGGTTCATTTCTCCCAGTCTGTTCCGACTTTCGGTATCTCGGTTCACTCGTGCAAAGCGATGGCGAAGTAGATCGGACGGTTAAGCACAGAATTAACACTGGATGGATGAAATGGCGGCAGGTCACGGGAACAATCTGCGACTCCCGCATTCCCCTTAAACTTAAGGGGAAGATATATAAAACCATGATTAGACCTGCTGTCTTGTATGGATCAGAATGTTGGGCCACAAAACGGATGAATGAAAGGCAATTGCATTCAGCAGAGATGAGAAAGCTAAGGGGGATGTGTGGTGTTACACGAATGGATAGAATAAGAAATGAGTACATAAGAGGAAGTTTGAATGTGGCACCGGTAACTGAAAAGTTGCGTGGGAATCGGTTGTCATGGTATGGGCATGTGTTACGTAGAAATGAGGAAAATGTCGTGAGGAGAGTTTTGAGTATGGATGTCGATGGCTATAAAAGTAGGGGAAGACCAAAGAAACGATGGATGGAATGTGTGAATGATGATATGGTTAGAAAGGGGGTGACTACCGAGATGACGACTAATAGAGAAGTATGGAAGAAAAAGACATGTTGCGCCGACCCCAAATAAATTGGGATAAGGGCAGGAGAATGATGATGATGTTTGGGGAATGAAACGAAAGAAGGATACAGTTGCGCCTTTTACAACACTCTTGGGAAGAAATCAAGTCAGCCTATTGCAGTCCACTGCTGGACATAGGTAGGCCTCTCCCTGTCCTACGCCTACCGCACCCAGTCATCCAGTCCATCCAGGTCGTCCGTCCATCTAGCTGGGGGTCCTATACTATGCCTGTCGATATGCGATCTCAAGGACTCGTCTGCTCCACCGGCCTTCGGTCAGTTGGGAAGAAAGGCAACTCGTAATCCTAACCCTTTGATAGAGCTAATTCGGGACAGGATTAACAATTGCGGCGGTTCAGGCGCTTGTTTTGTTTATAATGTGTTTTCAATGCTGCGAGAGAAAACAACATCGAATCAGAGAATACGCTACTAAAACTAAAACAAAAATGTTACCTATTGTAAAATGTGATCCATTTGAAATGATTCCAAATGTTTTGTCGGCAGGTAGATCCTTCCCCGCCTCACAAGCTGTCTACCTAGCCGCGTTTATACCATTAACACTGTTAAAATCGGCGACACTTGCTTGTAGATATCCCGAGGTAAGTTTATGTACATATTTACCTTATAACGTACCTACGCAGAACGAAATATTTGTTGTATAAAAGAATACGTCGCGTTAACATCTAATGTAGATAAGATCTAAATTGATCTTTTTGTGAAGGGGGGTTAGGTCGTATTTGCTGCTCCACCGGCAAAGGAAATCGGCTTTATGCTTCGGTTTACATTTACCCAAAGCTTGTTCCTACCGCTATTCCGGATCCATGAAAATCGTGTTTTCGTAGATCAAGTACTCTAGGTTTATAGTAAATCTGGTTACGGTACTTACTTGTGGTTCTGTTCTCCTTAGAAATGTGTTTGTTATAAATTATTAAATCGCAAAGCAGACCACCTATAGTGCATAGTGGGTTTATTTTTTGGTCTAATGTTGAGCTTTTATGAACGGAAATCTTGTTATTAAAATGTAAAGCCAGGTATTTGTAATAAAAACTTTATCACTTACACCACGAACATTGCCTTTATTAAAATTTAACTTAAGCCCATTCATCTGAAACATAAAAATAAAACGAGCGGTCATTTCATTCAGCATTACAACCTGCAAACTCCACGTCGTCGGCTGCATGCAAGGGGCGTGTGAGTAAAAAGGGGTAGAGTAGCGCCTACTTAAGTCCCACTCGCCTCCTTTGTACCACTTGTGTGTTTTTGTCATGCTAAAGAGTAAAGACTCTTAGAGCATTTACATGATACTTAGCTTCTTTAGAAACAAACAGACTCGGGCTTACAACGAGCAGAGTGCAGAAATGTTTGAAGGAGGCATAAGACAATTTCCCAAATTTCGTCGCTATCGTACTTCGAATCAGTGATTGTGGGTGCAGAAAAATAGGTACCTACCTAGTGATTTTATGTATATGCTCTTTTACGATGATCTTTCTCAGTTCTATGCATAAATGCGCGAATTCTTGCGCCAAGCAATAGGACGTCGATAGTCTCAAACGCTCGTTTATGTTCAATATCGCGCGACCATATAAACTTTAGCTAATTGTAGCTATTATGTACAGCGCGGAATATTCGCAATCTATGCAGTAATAGCAGTAGTTATAAACTAGTATAATGTGTTTTATCACAGTGACAAATGTCCTTGACTGCCTAGGTATGCGGATATTAGAATTCCTTTGCTGAAACCAACAGGAATATGCACTGTAACTAGTTTCTAGAATAATCTGGAAACCAAAAAATATTTCTATGATATTTCTCCTTTTTTCCTGAAGAATATATTTCCAAAGTCTTTTTTACGAGAACATCTTAACGTACGAAAATCTAAAATAACTTGCCCTAGTCCCACTTCGACGCTTTACCGCACTAGCTCGGGCAAAAAGGTGATTGGGCTATTTCGATGGAACTCGGAAGTGTCAGTTTCACGGAGCGAAATCGCGGCGTGTACTCTGTGTGATAAAATTACGGTACATACGTAGCCCCCAACACATTCTATACTTATAATGTCAGGCTTTACTGAGAAAGCACAACAATTGTTTTTCCGGATTACCTTCTTCAACCTTCTTTATTTTTATTCCTTATTTTCGCAGTTTAATATCTTTGTGATTTTTTTTAAGGAGGCGGCAAAATAGACCGTTCGGGGTGCCCTGGGATCTGTGGCCCGCAGGCCGCGACCACATCAACCCTGTCTTTCTCAAGCTTCCGGACCTCCTTCACCAGCAATGTCAATTACCTGAAACGAAGGTATGTTCTTAGTTCGCATGGTATCTGTCCCCTACCTTAACTCTGTCTTGATGTATATGCATGATTGATCTTTATTCTTTAAAGCTTTACAGTTTTTCCAGTTACCTCGTGATGAATGATTTAATTACCTTTTTGTGATACGGGTGTCAGATTTGAATAAATATCAAAGAATAGTACCGTAATATCAAAGAATAGTAATAGTAAAGAATAGTAATTTAAAACCTGCCACAATTAGAATGGCTTTAGTAACTTGAATTTAATTTTAAAGTAAAATACAGTTATTTATCTACTTACTGTCTATTTCCCCTCTCTTTAGTGTAGATAGATAGTTTACTTTGTTAACACAAGTTGGGTAAAAATCACATTTTTATATGAAGTTTAGTTTTATAATTTAAGGATAAAACAAAATTTATGACACCGTAAAAAGCCCGAACCGCTTCACCGCGCTGCTTCCACCCCCGTCGGCACTCGACCCGCTCCCTCCCCCCTCGCCGCTCGCTCCCCCTACCTCTCCCCGGCTCCGCTCCACTCTACATACCGTGTAGCACCACTCATCAGCCTCGACTGTGATTGTATGTGACCATATCACTGCTGCTACTTGTTGGGACCCTAGTCCAACAACAAATAACAGTTCTGAACTACCTGGATTCAGTGCATGGCGCTTTCCTCTCGATGTCATTGTCGTGATTCAATGTTGCTGCTTAACAAAAGTGATTGTTACAGCTGGGATAGCGTTTATTTCTTTTAACAGTTTCCGATATAATGTTGATTCCGATTATCTCAGATAATTAATTACATATAATGCTTCTCAGTTCGCACTGTAGGAGCTAATTCTGATTATGATAGCTTTAATGGCAGTGTTCACGTTGGTTGGCAAGTTGTTAAGGTTAGGTGATCATGAGTGGCTACATTGTGTGTGTCGATTTTGTCCCTCCTCTGCGTGTCCCTGTGTGTTGGCGCGGCGTGGCGGTGGCGTGCGGCGAGTAGTTCAGTGGAGGCGTTGCGCAGATTCAGCTCGGGAGACCTGCAGTCCGAGTGCGATGAGGGCGAGGTGGACCCCTACACCGGCCGCCCGGCAACCACCAGCCAGCCGAAACCGCAGAATCAAAGGCCGACCTCCCAGGGTAAGACCAAAGTAGACATTCTACAAGTCCATAACTTACACAGAGCTAAATAACAAGAAACAGTTGGTTTATTCAGGACTAGCGTGTTTACCGTAACTTTTAATCCGGGTTACGCAACAGAATAAACATAATATGTAATTTTTGGGATTAGCATTACAAACGCTGGGTGATAATATTTTAGTAATACTTATTAGATTCTTGACGTGTTCCAAGTAGTGTTTAATTTGACGTAGCCACCGGGGGCAGCATCACCAGCGCGTCGGGTCCTCCCCCGGCGCCGTCCGCTTCCGTAGCGGCCGCAGCGAACAGCGGAGGAGACCTGTCGCTGAACCTGCGGGGAGGATCCCGCGGTACATCCGCGCCTTCCTCCCCGGCCAAGTCCCGCGAGTCGCTCCTCCAACGAGTACAATCTCTTACTGGCGCGGCAAGAGATCAAGGCGCCAATTTATTAGGTAACGTATGTTTACAGGCATCCCTACGGCCGCCGCTAGGGGGCCGCTTTTACAGTCGGCTGGCTCGAAATTCGGGGTTTATCTTTATAACACGTGCTTTCGGAATTAAATGGCTGAATTTAGGTCATTTTGGAGCGAAACTGCCTACAGAATCGCTTTTATTGTGTTTATAGCCGATCATCGCGTATTATTTCAGCCCATTACGTACGTACATCGCATTTCTGGACAATCGACATAGAAAATGAGAAAAATTTAAGCTTTTTTTAAAAGCTTTTACTATACTCTTTTGTACTTGAGACGCTGTTGGCCGTTGAATGTATGTCGGTTGGAAGAGCTTCGTTGGTCAGCGGCACAAACAATAAGACTTTCTTAGGGAGCGTGACGTCAGTGGCGTCTGTGGGTCGTGGGTACAACCGGGACCGATGTGTGACCCTGTTGGTGGTGGATGACCAGAACACCGACTGGTCCAAGTACTTCCGAGGACGCCGCCTGCCCGGCGAGTGGGACATCCGCGTCGAACAAGCTGAGTTCAGGGTGAGTAAACACAATGTACGTATTATACAAGGCGTAATTGAAATAACTCAAAACCTGAAACATGTTTGTTCAGAATCGAGACAAAATTGATTACACTTTTTGATAGAATTATTTTACAACGATTAAAACATGTTGGATACAAAAAATTACAATATATCATTAAGTATTTCTTTATGAATTTTATGTATTTATGATTTGTACAGTCGAGTTCTTTAATATTTTAGCATGTTCATGAATCAATAATAAGTATATAGGCAATGGTAAGTTGCATAAAACTTTAAACAGCTTGTATTGCATGAACAGCAGACTACAATTTGTGCAAAGGCTTCGTCAGCTTAACCCTTTACAAGCTATGTTTGGTTTGGCTTGCAATTGTGGTTAAAATCTAATCAGATATAGGATGAATAACATAACATCACGCCTGTAATCTCCGAAGAGTTAGGCAGAAGTTCATATATTTTTGAAGCCTGAAAGGGCCAATATATTAATGAACTCGACTGTAGGTACATTGGGACTGCCTCGCCTTGGGGGCCTTAGTAAATAAATAAATATCTTATATATAATCTTACAATAGTTTATGAAAATAAATAAGTAATTATTTATTTTCATAAACTATTGTTATTCTCATAAACTATTGTTATCCCGCAATTAATTGCTTGATAATTATGACAAGTGATAAATTAACAACAAAAAGTTTGGGCTTTGAGTTATTTCAATTACACCTTGCAGATACCCTACATCTCGGCGAATATGTCTGTTAACCTCATTTTATTTCTCCGCATCCACTTTTGGTTACCCGTTAGCCTCCATTCAGAACTATTGATTAGCTGACGGCGCCAGATGGTTGCCTCATACGTTTTCGGAGGGTTATTGTGCTATCAAAAGGTTCTTTAAATTAATTGGATTATAAATACGAAACCCTTTTGATGGCCAATTAATTATTTGAGCGTCGCAACATTGTATACTACCGATCGTAAACTAGTGCTTAACAAATTAAAAACTTAGTTAAAATGTTGCCAGGCGTATTTAATAAAATCTAACCAGTAATAAAAATCGTGACAGCTACGGCGCGCACATAACATTCCAATTAATTATGTACCCTCGCCACAAATGGGTGTTGTAGAACTAACTATTTTAATATTCAGAGCACACTGCCCATGTCAGCGTCACTGTGTGCCGAACTACCCTCGACTTATTAATTATTGTGAACGTTTAACCTTACCCTCGTAAACTGAAAATTTCTTAATGCCGTCTTTATTAGACGTTTGTGATATCGCTCTTCGTTATACAATCCCTGCTCAGTAAACAAGTGCAGCTTTTGCAAAATTGGAGCTTTTAAAACATATCATGTTCCTGCATGGGTCCTGCCCATCGTTTGAAGGTCATATAGCAAGTTGCCACTGTAGAAAATTCAGCACTGAAACTGATGAGTAACGTACAGGCTTAACTACATACTTAGATTTTGTTTTTAACTTAAAACCACCTCCCAAATTGGGAGAACCTTCATGAGACTACTTACATAGAGTATTCAGAATACCTCTTTTACAGAAACTACTTGGTACTTTACAAAGTAATTCTTGGAGGACCCGACAGGGTCAAAGATGAAAGTTGGGTGCTAAAGTTAAAAGGGATAATCAAATCAACCCGTTCCTTTATTACACAAGTCACTGGTCATTCGTTTTATAACTTGTAACGTTTGTGTCGTGCAGGAATTGACTGTAACGGCCACTTCTGAAGGAGCCAACGTATCTATGGCAGTTTATCGCAGCGGCACCAAAGTCACTCGATGCTTCAAGTACGTAATACTTACCCTCATTTTCATACCAAAAAGTAATTTCCCGCCACATTCTATCTAGAAACGAGTCTCAGGAAAGTTACTTACCTAATTAAGAGAAGCTCTAAGCTCATTTTAAATTCTAAGAGAAATACGGATTCTAGAGGGAATTTGTAGGAGAAACATTAGTGTTATTAAAGTTTTAATAAGATAAGATAAGATAAGATAATGCTTTATTTCTCACCACAATATATAAGTACATCAAAAGATCAAGAACAATACATAATAGTTTAAATTATATTGTGGGAGACTGGTGCCTAAGCTAGGCGTAAGGCCTGTATTTCAGGACACCAGGTCTCCACCCCTTCAGAAGCAATTACATTCAAATCGGATTATGTACTCGCACACAAATGCGGTAAGTTATAAAAGCAAAGAGAAAAGGAAAAAAAAAAATGAAAATTAAAAATATACAGAATGCACTATTGATTAAAACTTATTTTAGGGTTAGTATTTAGTGTGTGTGTTACGGTGTGTGTGCGTTTGTATGAGGGTGTGTGTGTGTGGTGAGTGTGTGTGTGGTGAGCGTGTGTGTGGTGAGTGTGTGTGTGGTGAGTTTGAGTGTGGTGAGTGTGTGTGTGGTGTGTAAGCGAGGTGTGGATGCGAGGTGTGTTTGGTAGGGGCCTGCGTAAGAAGGTGAAGATCTGAATGCACGGAATGGTGATGTACATAAATATACACACATGGCATATATTAGTATTCAAACAAGCAAGTTATACTGGGGCAGCCAGAAGTTTTTCCGTATCATCATAACTTAATTCCTGGAGCCAGCTCTCAACCTTCATTTTACACCGAGTTTTGGTAAGATGGTAAATGGAGAGCGTCCTATTTATTTTATTGTAGAGGAAGCGACCAAGGTAACAAAAGAAACGTTTGGAGAACATTGTAGCAAGTGGCTTACCATGGCGGTCTACTGGGTCAAAACGTCTTTTACCTCGTAAAAGCGAGGAGGAATTTTAATGGTGAGTTAATAATTAGATTTATTATCTCGCGAAACAATCTAATTAGTCTCGGTAGAGTTGTAAAGGTATTATAAGTTGGTCGATGAGATAATCCGCGCAAAACAAACACATTAACGAAATCCTATTTATAGATAATACTGCGGTGACTCAAACTGAGAATAAAACGATAAAATATAAATGGAAGTTTGTATCAGCGTTTGTTTGCGTTGTCTTACTGTGATTGAAGTGTGGGCACTTTATGATTTACATAATAATAGACACAACCTATAAATAAATTTGTTCAAACTTGTGTAAACTACTTCCTCCAATGGTTGGGACTTGGAAAAATATTTGAACTTACAATATTATTTCCATTGTATGTCAGCTACAAACATGGACATGTTTATGTTGAATTCAAATTCTCAGAAGCGATAGAAATATTTAAAACGAAATACATTCGATTTTTTTTCCTTTTTCCCAAAGTATTATTATTCTCAGTTACTTCTTCTTTCTGCTTTAGTCTCCTTTAAAATTGATAAATGATTGACGCAATGGTCCTTTTGCTAGGCCGGACTTCGTGCTAGTGAGACAGAACGTCCGCGACGCGGGTTCCGACCACCGAGCCCTACTCCTGGGCCTCAAGTTCGGAGGGGTTCCCTCCATCAACAGCCTCAACTCAATCTACCACTTCCAGGTAATTTAACAACGTCTTACGTATAATATGCAGACATTTTTCTTTGTGTGTGATAAAATGAATCCATTTTTGTTCTAAATTGTGTTTGTTTAGGATCGGCCGTGGGTGTTCGGTCATCTGCTCCAATTACAACGTCGTCTCGGCAGGGAGAACTTCCCTCTCATCGAGCAGACCTACTATCACAATCACACCGATATGGTAAGTACTTAGATTAACATTTACCTGATGTCGTAGCTACTTACAGGTAGGTACTTTTCCTGCCTTTTTTGTGCCCACAGCCGTCCGTACCGTCTCTATGTTATTACTTGCTGACTTGTTGTTATATTTTTAATGCAATGGGACGACTTATTACGTAAAATTAGTGTCCTCGCAGTATTTTATTTGTTCTATCTTTTCATACCTCTGTAGGTTATGAACAAGAATCAAGTAGCAGATAGCATGTCATAGCGGAGCAAGTTTGCCATTCAATTTATATTAGGCTTCGGGCATGCTTCAATCGAACCCCAGGCGAAACGCTTAAGCTAAAATATTCAAAGTCCACATGATCCGTTTAAATTTCTTTATTTTAACCTAAATATCACTATAATTAGTTAATTTACAATCATTAACTTACAAATAAATAATACAAAAATAACGTTACAACTATTTCTGTCTATGAAGACAAAACAACAATTTAGAAGCGTCCAAAAGAAAAATCACAACAGTAACAATTTTCGAAAACTTGCAACCAATAAATTCGTTATATTGCCAATAGAGCTAATTTAACTTTTCATACACACAACATTCAAAACTAAATAACTTAAGGTCGATAATGAAGTGTTATCATTAATGTTTGGTTTAGTGTCAGCTGCTGTGATTGCGTACGATTAGTAATGAGTGTGAATGAATTTGTAATTTTTCACGAGGACGTCGTAATGAGATGTTCGAAAGGTACATTTTAGAGTGAACTTGTATCGTAGTGGTGAATCAAGTCATGGTGCCATTGAAGCGCGTCGCTTGCAGGCATCTCGTGAGAGCGGGAGCCCTGCAACATAAACACGAGTGTTGAGTGACAATTAGCAGCACCCGGCACTGCCCGGCAGCGGCAGTAGAACATCAAACGCTCGCCTGTTTACGACTGTAACTCGTTACCCATATTATAAACGAACAGTGACAACGTAAGCCGCCTTATTCCAAAACACGATCTAAATTTAGTACTGGGATTATTACTAGGTTTAAACCACGACTAAATAAAACGCTATTACAAAATGAAGTTTATCACTAGTTCTTGAACTATCTATGGTACTAAAGTTAGTCCGCCGAGACCCCTAGTTTAACATCGGTACTAACTTATTTTTGAGGTTAGCGTTGATGATTATTGTGTCTTTTTATTTGCAAATCGTAAAAAATGGATATTAATATGATTGACTTGATGGATTTGGATGATTTGGATATGCTGGAGACGTCTCAGCGATCTTACAGACATCGTCATCGTGTAAATCCTTTTGAATTGAGTGACGAAGATTTTAAATATAAGTATAGGTTCATAAAACGTTTTGAGGAAAAAATAGTGGATGTTTTAAGTGAGGATTTATCCCACGACCCTCGAAGATGCCCATTGAGTCCTGAAGTGCAAGTGGTTTGCGCATTACGTAATATTTCCTATAATATTAAGAACATCGCGTTAGGTAGTCGAAATAAGATCAACAAGGCATTGTTTACGTAATAATAATATAAAAATATGTTAGTAACTTTTTCTTCAGAACTCGTTTTCTCTGAAACAGTTTCAACACATACAAAACAACACACAGAACAACAACACACAACAGTTTTCAGTTTTTTCTGGAGTTCTGAAGAAAAAGTTAGTAAAACATATTTTTTGAGTTTTCTTTCACGCACAAACCAACTAACACACTGTTAGTAACAGAAATACTAAGAATAATATTAATAAATAAGAAGTGCATTTACTTATTCAACAGGACGCAAACATGCATTATATTGTAGTCTGTGTTTACAAACTGACGCGGACAGCCCAATGTAATTCACTCCATTTCAAGCTAGAGGTGTTGAAAAATATGACAACTTGATTAAATAAAGCGCGTCAAAAGTACAAATTGTGCTTGTTCATTATATTGTAACCTAAACAAAGAACAATTTATGACATATTTTTGTAATGATAAATAATTATTTAATCATTTCAAGTGTTATTATAATATCAATATTTACAGAAACAGAACGTTGCTTCAAATAAAGCCTGTAGGAACGAATGAAAGAATGCCATTTTTGTTTCTTATCTGTGGATATTATTTGAACCGTGGACTTTCTTTGGTACTAAAAGATCCTCGGATAGTCTTCGTTTTGTAATCGGAACACATTTTGATACTGGTACTAACTTTAATACCGTCACAAACCTAGACCTTTTAGTCTTGGTTTAAACCAGTACTTAAGCATTTTTTTGTAATAAGACCGAGGGTGTTTATTCGATTTTAATATTGTTTGAAACGAGAAACCTTAACATTACGGAATTTCTCGAGTGTTTATAAAATAGCTTTGATTTTATGCTCCCAGCATAAAATCTTTCACTATATGAGTAATCTGGCTTGGCATACCTACAGAGTGCGAATTAGTAATGTGCTTCAAGGTTGCCTATGAAATGTATTGTTTATGATTCGTTTACTGAAGTAATTAGAGATTTGTAGGTATTGTTATATTTTGGTTGGTTATTGTTTCCTTCTTAGGTACAGACGCCAGCACATCAAGCTACCCGAAACTGTCAAATTTTCAAAACTAACTTTGTACCTTATGCTTTAGCGATAAAGTTGAAAATCTATTAAAGAAATTTGACAGATTGTAGTAGCTTGATGTGCTGGCGTCTGTACCTACTTATTGAGGGACAAACATGTGAGTGTTTGGTCTATTTCTGAATTGAGTGCGCGTGTAGGCTGTCACATACAGACTCCTTACATAATAGACTCGCCGGAGTTTTCCATCGTTTTATACTGTTAGCTGTCATCATAGTAATTCTGACATCGATATTAGATATATTTATAATAAAACTCATTGGATTGAATATTTACCTAGTCCAGCGGCACCGGTGTTCGCGGTCGTGTAGACAGATGCCGTGTCGCTCGTAGCACTCGTCGTAGGCCGTCACGCAAGTGTTCGGCGACTTGGTCCGTCGTCGGTTCATGTGGACCTGAAATTAACATAACATTAATCTCCCGATAATAAACTACACTACCTGTCATCATCATCTTTATGTATTCTGATAGCGAAACAAAAGAAAATCTAACTGCTACGCAGAAGAGCTCGTAGCATTTTCGTTCCCCGATAACCTCATTCAAGCAAATACAAAACAACTAACTATCTATATTTTGCGATCGCTGTCTGACCTCCACAATCCATAGAAGGGAATATCGAATATAATAAATACGTTTTATTTTATCACACAGGTTTATGTAACCGACATTAACAAGGCATGTTGCTTGACCTAAGTGACCGTGAAATAACAATATGCAGTAGGTAGAGTAATACAAGTCTTGCTCAGAAAAATATTCATCCATTCTATTCATGAATAATATGATTCGGAAAACGAACTGACAAGAAAACAAGGAAATAAGCTCGAATTCGGGAAAACGAATATTTCTGTATATTTTACTGTTATTATTGATAAATGGCAACAAACTAGATTTTCTTGGCGTTGCTTCCAGTTTTAAACTTAAAATAACTTTTAATAGTTCGGTTAGCAAGTAGTTATGCAAACTGAAACTTTGTGAAGCTTCCATGTTTTTCAGTTTACCGGGCAGCTTTTCGTTGCAAAACGATTTATAGTTTACCTAATGGTTTATTTAAAGTTCTGCAGCTATTTAGTTATGAGTATTCCAATTAAAATTCCTCAAAAAATCCTTCTGGAGTTTGTCAATGTATGTGTTAGTTATGAGAATGATAACTTACTTTGCAAGTACATCCCTGTTTGTAAAGAAGACGGAAACCTTTCCTCTGACGAGGAGTGACGTCACGCCATTTGCTGACGAAACCGCACAAATGCACGTGAGCTTCTAAATGGACTACTCGACCTGGAACATGAAAAGGGGGAATTAGGATACATTTGTAGTTTGTACCTCTTTGTGTAGGTGCGGTAATAACACGTCAACGTCGCGTCCTCATAAATCTTCCGCGTAGACGGTAGACGACTCGTATAACGAAATAATAAATGAACTTTCTTTATTCTAGAACATCGTACCCCAAAGTTTACACGAACATCCCTCTTTTACATTTATCTTGTTCTGATTAAATTGTTTCCTACCAACTCTATCGAGCAGGCTCATTTATAATCAGATCAATATTTCAATGAATAAATTATCTAGACAAACAGGACTACATTACAGAGACAGTCGGACACTGAAAGAAAAGAAACTAAAACTTTTGAAGCCAATACAAAGAAGAGTACACTCATTCCAATCTTGTATTGTTCTGTCGCAATAATAGGCGCCAGCTTGTTTGCTAATGCGATTGCTTAATGTACTTAAAGTCTTGAATGTCTATATTAAGCGATACTGGCAATATCTACTTATCTCTTTACAAAGTCTAATACTAATGAAGTAGTCAAGTGTTAGCTATTTTACCAAATGCCTGATTTGGCCTTGTACCGTTAGCTTAAAAATTCCAAGTATTTTTCGCAACATCCTTTTGGAATTCTATTTGTTGGAACTGAATTAGAATATCGTACGCAGTAGAGCAATAAATAATGTGAATGTTTCCTGGCGAGCGGGGGCTTCGTCCTCGCGCACTGTCAGCATTTTACGTTGGAGCAATATCGATCCTTCGCAGCTTAGTTGAGGTAAACCAGCAGTGGGTGAACGGAATTTATCCTTTGAATTGACTCGAACATTCGTAATCCCGTAGCAACATCAAAATCGTATTAGATACATGTCGTAGAGAGGATATTCACCTGTAATAACATAGGTCTCTCTCGGCTGCAGGCTCACCCCACACAAAGATTCCTGGGACGGTGTTAATAAACGGCCGGATTGTAGGGCCACCTTCGCTTTCGGCGTCGCCTGCAACACAATAACATTTTCTTTAACAACCAAGCAAATAGAGCAAGTTTTCTAAACTTTCATTTAGATCCAAACACGTTTGTTCACAATCAAGCTATTGTATTCAAATAAGTATTGTAATTCAGATATGTATAAAAGTATCTCGTTGTTCTATCTAGTCGGACTGTTGTTTCCGTACTTACTTTGTAAGTGTTTCGAATCTTCAGTTTGTATGCGTCGTAAAAATCTTTGCCTCGAAATGTTTTCTGTACTCTTCCAACGATCACTGAAAATAGAAAATTCCAATTATTTCTCAAGTAGGTACGTAACGTAACAGAGTCGATTAAATAAATAATCCAGCCGAAATAGTTTATTGATTCCTTCTAATTAAGCTTTCCAATATTCCGTTACATTTTGAAGGACGTCGTTTTGTCCTACTTGTGTGTCTATTGTAGAATGATTCATTTTCATGAAATTATATTAAAGCTATCTACGGAGGGATGAATCTAAATAGACTTAACTGCTTCAGATCGATTTGACCGGGTAACATTATGTTGTACCTAACACGAAATTTCGTGGCCGATTCATCGTTACCTATAGATTTTTCTCAGATCAGACGGATCTGAAGGTAGAAATGAGTTGAACTGTCCATGTATGCAGCCTTAAGAACACATCAATTAAAAGTATCTTACCAAAATCGCTGTTACAAAAATGTGTTTGTGGGTGCGCAGGCGCGCACGTGCAGGCGTCGGCGACGCGATAGCTCGCGGCCACCAGCGCCAGCGCCAACCACCTCGTCAGCATGCTATATCTGATGATCTGGAACAAACGACAGCTGTTGTAGGCGTGACCTTCATTATACACCAGTAGATATACCTACAGAGATGAGAGAATCCCATTGTTTTGTACTACACATTCATCACGCAAATTAAATGATAAATACCATCAGATCGACAGCCACACACAATACGACAGTACTCCTACCGTTGATGTACATTTGTTATGCCGTCTAACTAACGATCCGTCTGGAATTCCACAAAGTTTGGGGCAGCCCGTATCTGTGATGTACCTAATCAACGTGCCGCACTCATAAAACAAGATGTAAAAGAACTCTTACAACCTTTGATAAGTATAATTGAACCTTAATTTGATAAGTGACCCTTAATTTTGTTTAAAATTTGCGGTTTTTGTTTCATCTCAAATATTTTGTAGACGACTTTGTTTGACCCTCGCTGTCCTTTGGCAAGCGTTCGATATTGCCGACGATAATGTTTGTTTATTTGTCTTTTATTTATTTTATTTTCTTTCGTATTTTCGAGCTGACTATACGTTTACATAAAACACGATGCTGTAAACCATTTGCTATTTGTTGTAGTTTGATGTCATTCTTTTACGATGACTTGATGAGTACAGGGTTATTGGTAAAACTTTAACAACCTCTTAAGAGGTCATTGTACTCATCATTATGAACAACTTTTACTATGGGACCAAACCTGAAATATTAAAAAAAAAATCAGCTGTTCCCTGCATTTATGTTCGTATAACTCGTCAAAATGTAGGGAACAGCTGATTTTTTTTTCGCGATTTCAGTTTTGGTCCCATAGTAAAAGTTGTTCATAATGATGAGAACAATGACTTTTTAAGAGGTTGTTAATGTTTTACCAATAACCCTGTATAGTATTCATGTACAAAGTAATCGTTCACATTGCATTGATATTACCTTCAGGAATGTTTCCTACCTCCAATAAAACTTGAAAGTACCAGTTAATTACAGAGAAGGTTCGAAGTCCGAGAAATAGATTCTCAACAATGCAAACTTATGACATCTCATTACATTCTATTGATCGATATTCCAATAAATTAAATAGAAAGCTGTTTATGAAAGCATCTAATCTAATCTTATAAGTGATATAAGACTTCACACTTTAAATTAATTACGTTTGCGAAGGAGCCCATCAATTTGTATCGCGGGCGCGGCGGCGAAGCGAGAGCATGTTACGGATAATTTATTAGCTTAACCACCTCTGGGCTACTGCGATGATGCTTGTGAGTCTTGTGACCTACATCGCGAGCGAGCCTTGTTTTTGTTTCATTGATACTTTGTTGTTCTATACCGCGGCGATAAACTTTTATTGCCGTACCTCTATTTTTTGCATGCACGAGAATAAAACGTCGCGTCGTCGTTGCGTCGCCTCCATGTCATAACCTCGTGTTTATTGTTACTTTGTATGGGGATTGTTAAAGCTTATCCGACGCTGACTGACTAGAGCGACGTGTCTGCCGCCACGGATATTGTTACACGAGAAGTTTCTTTTATAATTGTTGACGTTAATCCGTTTTGGTCACATTACCTCACGCCCTGTGGTTCTTTTGTAAGAGGATTACTATACACGCATTTTGTCTCACGCTAGACCTGTGTACATGCTATTCAAACTTTTGAAAATTAAAATAAGTACTAGGATTGGTTGGATATTAAAACACACAAAATGTTTGGTCAAGATTAAGATAATAATTCATAAATATGTTGTATACGCGTTATTAGGCTTAGTCGGGAACAATGAGCCAGCTATTACGAGACCTGCGTGGGAGGCTGACGCGTCGGTAGAGCACGGAAATGCGCTAGAGTTGATTGCCTTTACATCACGCGACCTAACCTTTAAAACCACCTTGACAAAAATTATTAATTTTTCTCGGCCATAAAATACCAAAATTAAACTATTCGAACCTATGTATCAACGTTAAATGGTCAATAAAAATGACAACTTTTATTTATATGCTAAAGGCGATTCGTTATAGAAATTACATGGCAATAAAAGTAATACAAGTTTAATAAAAACACAATCTTACTCTATGATTATATTATGTAGTGAATTTATTGCTTTGAAACAAACGGGTTGAATTGCTGAACTGTGTGTGTTATGTTGGGGCGTTCCCCAACATAAGACAACATACTGATATCGTTATATCAGTTCAGTTTAAAAAATCTTCAAAAACCGCGAATTTTTTATTGAAACTTCCCGATCGACGCTGCTTGCATGACGTAACCATATCAAATTAATTAATGCCTTCGTAGAAATGATTAATGTCATTCTAATCATCCTAATTAACATTCAATCATTAGTGATTCTGTGTGACAGGCAAATGTGACAGGCAAGTCTACGATACATGCTAAGAATATTAACGTCTGGATTTTCTCAAGATATTTTCCTGTACCGGTTGCACCTGTCAATCAATTCGTTAATTAAAATTATATGAGCTCATATTACTTTTTGCTATCCAGGTATTGCGATTAACCACGATAGAGATCGAATCGGGATGGAACTTCATTAGAATATTACATTGTTAAAATTACAAAAGTTAATTAGTCTACTTACATAGACGCGAGATTAAATTGACTTATCCCACTGCACTTCGGTCGGTAGTATCCTTGCGATTGCGTTTTTATGCGGTGCTCATACCTTTTGTACCCCTACGACGATTGCGGTATAATCCCGCGTTGTATACAGATTTCGGATAAAAATCACAATGCGGAAATTTTATGGGTGCATTCCCATAGTCGCACCCGTGGTTCCGACCGCGGGCCGCTGCAACAATACCTCGTTTGTCAGGGTTCGTCGAGAAACCTGAGGTGAATGTTGACATTATGTGTTTATACTTGTTTACGGCATCTAACATAAAGCGCGCTGTAGCCACGTTTGTAAAGCATTCAAATCAAATTATATTGGTTCCCATGTGCCAGAAGCTTCGATTGTGTGAACCGATCAATAGGACACCCTATTTCGGGATTAAATTACTTATTCAAGCATTTTTTTAAACTTGCTTTACTGCTCTTCTAAATCTTACATTTTATAATGATTTAAATCGATGCTGCAACCAGGATCTATAACAAATATTCTAGACCATAATACTGAAATACATTTGCGTGCAAAAAGAATTGGCCCACCCCGTGCTCTCCATTTGAGAGACAACATCTCAAAAAAATATTACTTTATATTGTGTGAATTTAGGTAAGGTACAGTTTATTTGCACAAAAAAGGAGATTTTTTATTCGACCCTCATGTTTGACAGTTCGCAATTTTGTCAAAAATTTATGAATCAGTTTTGATAATTCTTTCACTAATCTATTATATATTAGGTTACTGTTACTAAAACTTGTTGAATTATGTATATTGTTTCAAATCCAAGAGCACGGGGTGGGTCGATTTTTTATTTATTTTTTATTTGGGAAACAAACAGATGCATTATCAAACATAATAACATAATATACTCGTACAATTGTGCGAGTTGAACTAATTAGTTCAACACAATCCAGAAACAGTTTCCACAGATTACTACACAATTAAATTTGTACCTAAGTGTAACAACAACCAGAAGTTCACACCCGTTAAAGTTTATAGAATTTACAATTTGATATTATATAACATTATTATTATTGAAATTTCGATGCCAGAATATTTCTTATACAAAATTTGAATTTGGGTAGAGAAAGGTGAAAAATATCTAAATCTTGATTTGCTTTTTGCACGCAACTGTATTTTAATTCAGATATTATGAAAACGTTTCCCTATACGCATATCTTGCGGGAAACTTTTAAGTACCGGTGTTTATCACATATCATAGCTGTTTATTGCATACTAAAATGTCTGTTTTCTAATGTTGGTACGCCAATAATGTTTATGTCCTTTGCTTTGTTAGGGCTTGGGCAACAAACGATTGACCCTATCCATTCTTTGCGGGATATAAACACTCGAACAATGGACACACTGTGCAATACTCGTCTCCATGTCAAAGGAATTTCTAAGAAGCTTATAACATTAATACGACCTTCGTTTATCATAAGCTTGCATTGCTGTCTATTAATTATGTTAGTAACATAAATCGCTGTTAACAATAACAATATTGTTAGTAGAACCATCAACACGTTTTTACACCGTTTTTTATTCGCCAGCAGTGAGTCGAGAACGTGACGGACAGGTGTTTTTTTTATAGATAGGTAGCGAATGTTACGGTAGCAACAGCTATCTGTTGAAATTAATTGGAACACGTCCCCTCACGGAACCTGAGGCTGACTAAGTGGCCTGTACAATGTACAAATTGTACACAGCTCCTGTACGTGTTGTTGTTTCCGTTCCTAAATTGCTTTAACGATTGTTTTGTTGAACATTGTTGTTAAAGAAAAACTTAAAAAACCGTCTTATTACAAAACGAGATCTAATTTTAGACCTAGCCTAAACCTTCGAGCCAGTTACTCTATTTTGAACTTTATTCCGACAAACGTAAATTTCTTAATGCAAAATTGAGAACTTAGACTCGGGTTTAACGTCAGTTTTTGTAATAAGAACTTTAGCTTCGTCGGATTATAGTTCGAAATTTAAAAATGGCTGGATGGTTTAAACCTGGGTCTAAAGATAAATCTTGTGTTGTAATAAGGCCGAGATAGTTTTATTGATTGTGTTACTATTTAACGAAGATCACGATTCTATCGAAGGTCTCGATTTTTTAACCGACTTAAAAAAGTCGCATATGTATGCATTGTTTACGCAATCACAACATAAAATCACGCCTGTACCCTCTAAAGGGGTACGCAGATGTGTTCAGTATAGCACGGTACACGTTACCCTCATTTCTGTCAAAGTTGTTATTGGGGTACCTCTAATATTGCAAGTAAATGCGGGCATAACTTTTTGTTTATGAATTGATTTAATTAACCGACTTCATAGAAGGAGGAGGTTCATATTTTTTATGTATGTTTGGGCATGAGTCCGTCATATATTGAGTTAGCTTCAATAATACAATTTTTTTCCACTTAGTTTATATTGAGGCTGTTTTAATAGCTTCCTGTCACTGATATTAAGTAGGTATATGAATTTGTGTGGGGTAGGTACAACTAAAAAGTTAAAAATATAAACTTTAAAAAAAAAAAACACTTAGGTGCTTGAAATAACTTTAATTTCAGCAGTCGGTGTCAAAAAACGAAAATGCGGAACCAACGACACCGACTTCCGAAATTAAAGTTATTTTTCAAGTTAAAGTTTCTTTTTGGAAGTCGGTTGTTTGTTTTTTCTAAAAAAGTTTTTATTAAGTTACGAATTACGAGAGGAATGCTTAACTTTTTTTTCCTATAAACTAATGGCAACAGGAAAATGCGAATAAGATTTACCTGCACTGAAACATAAGGTAAATCATATTCCGAGAGTCATTCAACAGTAATACAGTCAGTCATGTCCTGCTTATTATGTTTATAGGTATGACTTGTGACTTACCAACATTCTGCGGTTTTCGGTCAAGGCGTGATCTGAATTGCGGTTTGCCCAAGTTAAATAGAGTAATAAATAAAGTTTTTTTCTTCGGAGGTAAGAGTACGTGGAATACTTATAAATACTTATAAAGAAATGGAATACTTATAAAGAAATAAGCTTAAAGTTTCATGTCCACGTGTCACGTTAATTTAATAGTGTCAGTGGACCTCTATGTAACTCATTACTTGAAATTAATAATTGTGGTTAATGCAGGTTCATTACATCCTTTGAGCTTCTTAAGCTAAAATGGCGTGAGTTAGGAACACTGCGGTTACTTTATGTATTGTTTGCACAATAGAAATATGGTATAGTAATACAAGCGTCGTCGCCCCAATACAAAAGAACAACTGACCTGAAACTTGGGCCTAACAAAACCTGTTGCAGCGTTTTTTCCCATACTTAATCAGTATTTACTACCCCAAACATAATTTCCATGATAGTATCTACACATAAAACAGTATTACACAAAACATTGATTCTGCAAATGCTCTTATAATATTAATAAACGCGTTTGCTGCGAACGCTCAATACTCGCGGGTTACGCAACTCGGCGCCGGTCGTCAATCGCTCCGTAAAGCGCGGTTCATTATCAACCGAATAACGACCATCCTTGACGTCGTCAGCAGTCACAAGAACACACAAACCACATAAATCCATCGGCCAATCCTAAGGCTAACTCGTGACACTTCGATTATACCGGTAAACATGTCAATCAATCTTCACACTGTGATCTATTCATCTCTATGTACATATTACCTGATGTAGGAATTACTGAGATTTTTCTTTAATAACATATTTATTGTGCCACAGTAATGAGATCGCGATTTGTTTTTTTTTTTTATTTGTCAATTTAGAAGTGTTTTTCATCTTTCTTTAAGGTAAATAAATAGATACCTTCTAAACATCTTTTTTTCACGAGGTGTCTAAAAGAGCGAAAAAAATTCCCTGGGTTTTTTTCAGCAGTAACTTTATTAGACTTCCCCACTTGGTATATTCGATAAGCAATTAGGAAAAGAAGTATTTGTAATTCCCAAATTGGGTTTTTTGTCGGGTTTTGTTAACAGGAAGGTTTTTATTCTGTTATCATAAAAATAATTATTGAATTTACGTAACTTCCCACTGCATTTTTGGGTAACTGTACCTAAGGATAAATTAATTTTGACTTGTAGGATTAGGTGTAGGATTTTTTACCTACTACCTAATCATTTATTGAATAAAATATTAATAATATGAAACTCTATTCTCCCATAAATAGCATTGCTGGCTAGATAAGCAAATAATAATAAATCAAGTACCCATGGGCTATTAGTCATCATGGTCACCGCTTATCGTAAGTAGGTTTATCGGATGAATATAATTAGGATAAGAAATCTCAACGTAATAATTAGTCTGAACATATTTTATACAGTCGGTGCACTTGACAGCAAAATTGATGGAAAAAGCTCGCTCGACGTTTCTATGTCCGCCCATTAGTTTCAGTGGAGGAATGTTAGGCTTTTACTCTACAACCTGTATGTCAGTGCCGACGAGACTTTGACAGCTTCATGTGTTTTCTTCTTAAAGTTTCTAGCATTCATTCATATTAACGAGAGGTCTGAATACTTACTCAGTAATAAACGAATCGTTTCTAAAGTTAGATGAGAATTTTTGACAAACAATTCGAATAGGCATTGAAATACAATATTACCATAAAAATAATTATATTACGGGCATTCTCATGCCAGAGTAATTTTATCAAAGAATGACAGTATCTGTCTGAATCTAATTTTCACGATTACAATCAAATGTGACATGGAATTCATTATTATAGATAAATCACGGATGAGAAACGTGATTCTTATTGTTATAAAATGGACAAACTGAATGAATGATAGCAGATCGTGTCCGTTATATATTTAAAGGTTAACTAGAAGCTGAGATTAGGGGTTTGTTTGAATAGATGAGCGTTTGATAACACCGAGATGGGTTACATTTAAGTTTCAAGTACCATAATGCATAATGTTATAGTCACAAAATGGAAGGTCGAGCGATCTTTTGCAAGGAATGGGCTACATCAAAGGCATATCAAAGGCACTTGATCTACAATCGAGTTGTGTTTTAGTTTTGTTTTAATGTGAACCTAACCAAAGCTTGCAGGGCTGTATCATTCATGATCTTGTAAAGTTACAAGAATCCTCAAGTCATTGCTTACCGTGGTGACCATGTTAGTAAATGATACATCATACAGATGAATATCATCTAAAGTTATCGATGGTATCAGTAGACCTACACATTCCACAATGCACTATGTTTCTACAAAATTATATATTTCTTTGGATTTGAGCCACACAAAGATGAACTAATTATTTTCTATTCAAAAAGAGGACAGATAAATCCGTTAAGTAATGACAAACAACGAACACGGAGCGAGAAGAATGAAGGGAAAAAGAGCAAGAAAACTTTCGAGTATACTCAATCTATTGTTGTTGGGAGTTTAACAAAAATTCACAGCAAGCAGTAAATGTATTTTCTAAACAACACAGAAAACAGTTTTAAGTAAGGTTATATAAATTATTTAGTTCGAACAGCTCGTTTCATGTTCGAAACCTTGAAAGTTGATTTATGACCGATCATATTTCACTGAAATGTACGCGAGAGGTGTTGACGCTGACAGTATCTACTTAAGTGTAATATGCATATTCATTACCACAAATGAAGCCCAATAAAAAGATTCATTAAAAAGTTCATAAAATGAAGTGTTAAATGTGAATGTTAAGTGTTGAATATAAAGGTAAATATTTTTTTGCTCGATTGACGTTAACACGCCTCTCGACGCGTTAAAGGAAGATATGGCATACATTCTGTGAGGAAATATTTACATAATTTGCTTTAAAAAAAACGTGTTGCGTGTATTTGTTGTCTGATTATCGTAAACTTAGCCTTTCACACAACAAGCCTCACACTGAAGTTTATTGCCAATTCTAACTCAAAGATACTTATCTAAGCTCTGGTGGTGACTTTAACCCTGTCGATATAAAGTGATTCGGACCTAAAAGGATAAGCTCGCATGGATTATATTGTACAAGTTTGAAATAAATGTGAGCATTATAGTAATTAAGAAAATTGAAAATTGGCTTCTACGTTCACATGATTGAGTCCAAATAAAAGTCTGTATTCTGGTTTAAATCACTTTGCATTTGAAATTCATCAACCTGGAAACGTACTCTAGTGCCTATTCAAAATTGCATTCACATTTCACAGTTAATAATGGTACATCAGAAACACTAATTAACCGCGACCCCAGGTGTCCAGGTGTACGTTTGCATTGTTATAAATAATGTATTAGTGGAAAGCGTCATTAATTGCAAGTGTCCACTAGTTGTACGGTTACACTTTGTAATCGCCACGAGAACAATTGAATCTGTCTAATCTACATATATTATTATCGATACTCCAACGCTATAACTTTAGTGTTAAAACTGATAGATATCACAATAGATACTTATTTATGAGTGGGATACAGCACGAGGGGATTCCATTTCGATTCTTCAATTTCGAAGTGAACATTAAACTCGATTTAACATGAGTGTTTAAATTGTAAGAATAAGACATTCGCACAGTAAAAGGGAGCCGAAATCGTGCGGTAACATATAGGCTATAAAACCGGACGACCGTCAGGAAAGGAGATAATAAAGTCATGAGGCACTGAATTCGTACATTTTATGCAAATTTAAAGCTTTCACATTTGTTCGGCACCGATTTAATTATAAAAAGCATTGTGCATGCGCCGCTGAAAGAAATTCAACGTTAAGGTTTTGATTACCTGCTATTATGATTTTACAGGCATACGATCTAGGTTACATATTCACGCGGTGACTATTGTCTGCATTATGCGAGACCCGGCCATGTCAGGACACAGCCACACACAAACATGTTTGACATCATTTGACACAAATCACCATGACCGCGTTGCGCTGCACTTTTGTGTTTTTATTTGTTGGCCTTTTGACGGCGCCGCCTTTCAAAAGGGCATCTCATAAAGGAAAATGTGAGTGATCGCATACACGTCCTTTGATACAACTTGCTCTTCGCCTCAATTTTATATGCCGCGTTGTCGCACGCCTTAAATGCGAAAACAGTTTTAGTTCGCGTCATAAAAGATGTATTCTCATCAAAATGTTGAAAGCGATCCTGTGTCAGCCCACACGAGCCCACATAAACTGGAATTACTTGACGAACAACTTCCCTTATTTATTCTTAAGCAAATGAAAGTATTGAGATGGTCTCTGTGAGGTATTCGGTAGTTACAATGGAGCGATGAAGGTAGATACTAATTGGCTTTAACACTGTACACCATAGAAACAAGATCAAGTATTCTTTACCTCTGTATCTGTGTTTAACTCAGTCATCATTCATTGCTCAGTTAAAATCGCGTCAATTTCTACAGTGTTTTTATTTTCACGGCCAATTCTATTGTAGACCGGGCAGATTACCAAATGTCAGTGACACTTCGAACTGCATACTTGCAACAATGTAACATGTAGGTAAGTGTAGCACGATTAGATATACTTAATCCATTCACAATGATGGACAACTGCTACCTAATTACGGGAAATTTCAGAACAACTAGATTGTATTGAGTCATGGACCATTTAATTTTTCGTGAAAACTTTCTTACACGTTTAGTGGTTGTGATTGTAACTACATAATTCTCATGTAGCAGAATATACACAAGCAATAAATTATCATGTCTGCTGCTTAAACATAAAATTAATAACGGCTGACTGTTCACTATAAATTTTCAAAACAAATTCTTATTAATTACACGTGTAATTTACTCCCACATCAAGCAAGCACTAGATTGATAATACCTATGTGACAAAACGCGAAATGTGTTTTCATTTAAGTAGTAAGCGCCGGCTTTTTAACCCTAAAAGGGTGGATGTAATCACTTTGATAGCTATTATCACCAATTCTACATTCTGATGTAGAAGGTAAACTCATTTGGATCAAGCCTGCGTCCCGCTAACATGGCCTAAAGCTAGTTTTCTTTGAAATGAACTGTCCGTATGTCCGTAAGTGGCCTGTAATTGTTGCGTAGGTGTATTTAGATGTAAATTGTTACCTTTTATTCTTTTTATAATGAGATACCTATTTATGTTAAGTGGTTAAGTCAAATCTGCATCATTACGGTCTTTAGAGGCGCTTATTAAATTTTGTTATCAACAAATAAAAATAGAATGCGTATGTAATGCGCGTGGAAAATACGCTGTTGTTTATTTAATAAACGTACAGACGCAACATGCCCGAAATAATTTTCCATTCTAATATAAGAAACAGGCTAATTGTGTTCACTGTTAAAATTAGATATTTTTAAATTAGATTTAGCATAAGAAAGCTGGTGTTTAAAGTGTTCAAACAGCACACAGGGGTCAGTAAAAACGTTAAGTGTCAATCAAGTCGGCGAAGAGAGGCGTGTACCGCGGAGCCTCTGGGACAGTTTACATAACAAACACTTGCCACTTAATCAGTTCCCCAATTGAAATAATAACATTTTTCAGCGTACCGTGTTAATGACTGCAGCATTTTAAAACGAAAAACATAATTTTATTTTATTTTTTTATTTTGTTAAAAATATTGTTTTAATTTGGAACGAAGTCATAACGTTGGAGCAGAGCTTTTAAATTTTTATTAAAGTATACATGGAAGTTTTTATATAGCAGTGCAATTATAGTTATTGGGTTATATAGGTTTAGTACTGTGGCAATAAAGTGCAATTGGCTCGGTAGTTTCTGACCTAATTTTATATTAACACGATGCATGATACACGCGTCGTTGGGAGAGTATCGTGTTTGTTTATTAATTGAATTTCTCTGTACCTACTTCTGATTCAATCGTAAATACAAACTACACCTGTAAACGACTACTAATAAAATATTTTATGTATTTTAGTGGTTTATCAACGTAAACAGTATGAAGTTAGAATTTAAAATAGGTAGGTTGTGAATATTAAAACATTGTAATTTCACAAAGTTTCACAGTGAGGCAGTGTCACGTATAAGGGATATGAGTGTTTTTGGTGTGTGGCCAACTCACGTATAGCGGTGATGTGGACTTTCTGCGGCCGTCGCTGTGGCCGGCGCTGGCTTCGGCTGGGCACGCGCATGCACCCGCTTCACACATTACACTGATGTTCTATGTGCTATTGCCGGAAATATTAATATTTGCAAATTCTGCACGTTAATCAAACTGTGACGGCAAGTCTTTGATGAATTAAAAACATTAAACTCTGAATTTATCACAATTATTTATATTCTATTGATTTTCACTATTACTAGGTACGTCACTTCACAGTATTAAAATAAAATCATCCTTCGTTATTTTGCAATGCTATTTTAATTGCTACAAGCCGTCCTTACGCTGTTACAGTTTACACTTGTTTGAAGACGATTCATTTGACCACATAATTTATACAACATTCTCTATTTGTGTATCGGCACTTTAACCGCATACATTAACCAATACGGCCAATTACTGCGAAATGTGAGCAAACAACCTGTTGTTATAATAACAAAATTAGTTTCCGCGTGAGTCAGTTGGGCGGCTCATCTATTCTGTACGAGGCGGTGAGCGCTGAGCGCTGACCCCGCGACCATCTAACAACGTATTACAACAGAACAAGCGAACTTGACCGCCCACATGCGCACATCATACAACAACACTTAGCCCTAGATACAGAGCTCAGCCGCACCGAACGTAGGTACGTACCGCCACACATCACACGCATCTGCTACGCGCATCAATACAATCTACAGCACCATATGTTTCACTACGGCTGCGATTAACGTTTCTATCGGTCAAAATCAATCATTGTCACTCTTTTCATCGCACTACAGTTGATTTGGGGCTCGTCGCTGCCCGCTGACGCGACGCACCTTCCGAGCTTTCACAACCATTATCCGACAAAGTACATCGATAGCGGCGCTCGATAACACCCTATCGGCTTCGATCGAACCATTACATCGATTTATGAGACGAGATCTCAACTTGGCGACACGTAATAAATCTTTTCGCCAATTTTGTCGGATCACAATACTGCCAGTCTGCCACGTTCAAACGATGTGAATATTTTTCCTTTTGTTCCGATACTGTTATCTTGTAATCGATATGGGTGAGATGTATCGGATATCCAATTATCCATGCTACTTTGATCGCAATCTATCAATCTGACCACACTGCTGTTAAAGGGGCGTATTCAATTTTACTTTATTTTTAATTGGATTTCAACTGAACTTGTTTGCGGTTTGGTTTGTAGGTTAAGGTACTATGAATAAAAAGGATCTAAATTAAAATGTAACTAATTGGTAGTCGGTTACCTACATTGTCAAGAGCTTACAAACATTCTAAAAATATTGATGACAATATTGTGAGTCATTATAATAATGCGGTGTTCACGTTTGCATTATGTTGGAAGCTGGTGGGTCGAAGCGCTGTGAGCATGTAGGTACTCTTATAATAAACGCTATTTGCCGGCGAAAGCAGCCGCGCAGGCGCACCGTTAATCTCATGCTGCACTAAAGCTTCAAGGTTAACTTTCGCGGCCAGCCCCCGTTCGACCACATTATCGCAGAATCGATGCAACACGTGCATTAAACACCTATCCGGGTAAACAAGATCATATTTGCATAGAAGAATGGTTGCTTCATAATTTTCATATTTAGAAATGTCGAAGTGGGCATCTCATATTTTAGAAGTGTCTCCGAAAAACCCAGTTTAGAAATATTGAATTTGGATTAAGTTTTCCAGTGACTAATAAAATACAACAACAGTATTTAACAAACTTTCTTTTATATTTTGCTACTATAAGTATCTAAGAAGGTACGTACTTTACGGCTTTGTTTGAAATGGAGCTAATATTATCTAGATATAATTATCGGATTGTGATCTCGTTTTATTGTACAGTAAAGAATATATAAAATAATAATTAAAATACCTGATATTGCAACTAATCAAATATCAGTTTTATATCAGCAACTGCATAAAGATAATAATACAATAACCATACCTTAGGTAGAGCTTAAACAAACGACAGAGAAGAACGTAGACTATACCATAGACATATAACTTTGTTGTATGTGAGGCTGACTCATCAGCTGCACCCAGCACAAGCCCTTAGCACGGTAATATTACATAGACTGCCGCCATAGAAAAACGTAAACGTAAGTAGGTACCTCAGCACGAAACTTTTACATCTTTTCAAAAGATTTCCCTCGGTGTCACGTAACTTTAAAATTTTGCTCGCACCGTGGGCACTGGCGCCTTGCTGGCCGGATAGTTAAAGTTTATTACAAAAATAATAAAATGTTATTCTTCACTGACAAGCATAAAGTATGTCCTCGGCCACATTATCATATACCGCCCTGGGGCGGCATACCGATACCGTCATTATGAGGGAATTCGCCGAATATTACCTACTACCCAAATGGTACTGCCTCATTGGTTGCTAACGTATCGTTCGAATCTAATAAGGTTTTTAGAACCTACTTTGTTAGCTTTTAGTACAACACAAACAAATTTCGATACTATGTTACGTGTTGTTCGATGTGATGTTGTCAACATTGTAGAAACGATGTAAACATTGTCTGCCACGATATTAATGTCATTGTACTACTGCTACCAAATGTAAACATTATAAAATTAACGATATTACACAATTTCGTACGTCAATTAAAATTATTTCGTAGAAATTGACTTTATCGCGACGATAAGAGTTATAAAGCTGCGTCACTCCACACAACCACTGAATGGACCATGATTCACGCTACATTATTTTTAGGACTTTGCTGTGTTATTTACTACGAACTACGATGCTTCTCACGCCCACTGACATTTTTAATTGGACACACTGTGACAACTTCATTGATACATTTGAGTATGGCGAAAATGCGTAACCACTATTTTTGTGTTGCTCAAACAATACATACTTAAATACGCTTAATTAGGGAGGGAACTTTAATGATGGTTTATAAAAACGGATGATGAATGGATAAAAAAAGCTCCACACTATTTTTACGATACTGCTCAGTATAATTATATTGAAAACCGTAATTTAACACAACATTGCGCTCATATTTTTTGCTAGCTCTACAATCATACTCGCAGACACATCGATCAATATCGATGTGAGACCGATAAATCAGCATCAGTCAGCTCAACAAGTGGACAACCTCGGTTAATTCCAGCCACCGATGACTCACCCACTACATTAATACAGTGATCTGCCTAAAGGCTTTACGCATAAATTTCGTAATTACAGACGCGTAGACAATGCAGGAACAAGTGAGGCAGGACCCCATGAATAATACATAGTGCTGGTACAAAAAGCGACCTATACTACTAACGGACGAGAGGAGGTATAGCGGCGATAAGCCACCATTTTTATTTTTATTTAATCGAAGTATTTCAGGGTGAGCTTCGGTTCCCAGACGATATGAAATAAGTAAAAATATATTTTCTTTGTTCGCAGTCACCTGTTTATGGTAATGTTATCTATTTATGCAGACTTCTCTGGCTCAATGAATTATTATGAGTCGCGAAATTCCCATGTAACGAAAAAATATATGAATTATTTATTCTGATCTGTCATACCATAAATGATAAGTACTTGCAATTGCATTGTCATTTAATTAAAATGTGTATTTACTTGTACTAAATGTTTGCAAATTACCATTTTCCTGGTGATGGATAGGTTATAGGTAGGTACCTACTGTTTATATGAGCAATGCGTTGAAGGAACAGTAAGTATAAAAACGTGGGAAAGTACCAACCTACTTTACCTACCTAGTCTCTACCAAAAATTATATTCTGACTTTCTGGGGTTGAAGGATTACTGAATTACTTGTGAGTAGGTAAATGAAAAATGTTCGAGATTTAAGTAAACTTAGGTAGGTACTGCGAAAGTATCAGGAAAAGAGCTGAATTAGATTTTATATGAATAATGTATCAAAGATTCTTATACAATGAACAAGTGGATACTTCACATCGAGGAACGCACGTAGGAAATGAAATATACAGACCCAAAACTTTTTCACTTGTTGGAAAGGAGAAATTGGTTCACTCTTGAAAAGAGACGCAAATACATACTGCCTTTTTATTTATTTAGTAAACACAGAAGTCGGCATTAATGTTAAAAATTGGTATATTAAGGTTCAGAAGTAAAGCAAAATTTTCAGTTTACTTTATAATTACTTAGTTAAAACTATGAATGGTCAACAGTCAACACGCACCTTCGTTCGTGGTATTTGTTATTGCTGTAGGAATAGACAACTTAGTTTTCAGAAATAAATCCGTTTATAGCTTTATATAAGCAAACAATGGTCTTGTTTATTGCATTCCGAACTTGGAATTTATTGTGTTCATTTATTTGTACAAGCACAAAGTTTGGGCTAACCTTATCGACCTCAGACGTAGACACCGCGGGCGCCGTTATAAGTTCCCGACAATGTAGGTACAGTTCTAGATCTTTCACTGCGGAAATACCGATACCGATATCATATTCCCAATTTCAAATTATGGAATAAATACCGCATAAACAAAAAATATGTCTATTTTTAGAACTCCAATTTCAATTTCCGATTCATAAGTCGGACGTTATTGCGGACTTGATGACAATTTCCCTCGGTATTGGAAAATGACTTAGTTGTTTGTGCTCAATTAATTATAATACATATTTCAAGGAAATATAATGATTTATTATTACAAAGTATAGACTTACGAGCATTAATATTTTATCAATAATTCTTGGCCCCACGTTAAAATAATTTTGGAACAAAGTAGGCAACCATGAATCATATTTATTAGATTTCATCCGGCGATAGAAATAATGATGTAGGACTAAGTGAGTACATGAACCCCGAGGTGTCATCAATAATGTGTTGCAAGGATAAGGAATGCTAAATATCGGCCAAATCGGTGATCAATCACGTAGAGATTAAACGACTTTCTGGCATGTTACCTTTGCCCTTATCCCAAAAATAGATCAAAAAGTGAACCTTTGCATGACTTTGATGTTTTGTTCTTTGCGCTACGGAATATTCCTGATCAACATTATTTTCCATTTTGTTATCTGATTTCAAAGGGCATTCCTTTAAATAAAGTGGATTATCGTGGCAAGGTTTTAACTTTTTCTTTTGAGATAAAACCCAACTTAAGTCCGATAAGATAAGTAATATTTTACTTGAATTCAGTTCAGTTTGTCATTTATTTTCTTTTAAGTTTCAGTTTTCATCTACAGTTTCATTTTTTTGTACATTAAAAGCACTACCTAGCTTTTTTTATTTCTCAAAAAAGTTTGCAGACCTCTACAAAATCAATACAAATAGGTGCATAACACACTCACATAATATTGCAAACCATGAATTGCGATAAACTCTTTATTAAACCAAAGTGTGAACTTAAGGCTTTGTGAAACTCAATATCTACACAAATACTGGAGTGTCACTGAAACAGTCGTAAAGGTACATATATACATGTGTTGTGTCGTTTGTCTTCAGCCGTAAATCAAACATTTAACAAACCGGTCGCTGTCAAACCAATAACATGTTAAGCTCAGTGTGCGGGGACAAGTGTTACAAATTATTACGCCTTTGTAGGTTACCCGGGAAGTATGCGTGTGTAGTTAGTGCCAAGGAGAGCATTATCATTTTATATTTATAGTTCAATAAATAACGTTCTTTAGGTATTAATATTTCATGTTTGCTGTTTTGTATAGAAGGCGTGGACAAATATTTATAAGTACTACCAGTCGGTTCGTGACGTATTTCAGTTTGGAGAGATGTTGATTCTGATGAGCTAGCATTTTTTTTATTAAAATGATGTAACGATGTAAGGATGTTGACAGACAACAAAGTCTCAGATTGCCGTTGGATACAAAGAGACATTGTCATATCTGATTTCAATATGAAAACTGACCTGAAAAGGTATCCTTAAAAAATGCTTTACGATTTAACAATACCTGATGAAAGTTAAAGAGACAATGATAATATGGCTCGAGGCATAATATCTACCTTTTTTCATTTGCATTTTCTTAACCAACATAGCCTTAGGATTATGGACGGATGGACCTACAGGTAGGTCGTACAATGTGAAAAAAATAATTTATGACAATTCAATTTATTGATCAAAATGAGAAAGGCGTGTCTTGATTGACACGGCGCGGATCGTTAACGAGCGCCACCGGTACAAAAAGCTGTTGTAGGACGAGACATCGACAAATTATCGCGGGGCGACAAATTGAGTTAGAGGTGACAAAGTGTGCCACTGTAGTGTAGACACGGCTGATCTCCGACGAGTTTCGTAATACGGATAGAGAACAATAATTACACTGCACAGTTTATGAACAATGTTTTGAAAAATATTTCATACCGAACCTTTTAAAATGGACCTAATCTGAAGGGTCAAGTGAACGTAAGGCACATTTTTGCCGTAAATCATCTCTTATAATAGACAAGAGCTGATATCGTATTGATACTTAAAGTATCACCACACAAAATAAAATATGTCATATGAAGCATGATAGTCCAGAACATGAGCACATGACATTTATTCAGGACCATAATGGATATTGATACTTTTAGGGCCGTACTTGTGACGGCATGATAAAACTTTATGATCATCTACGCTAATTGTCATGACACTTTATAAATCGTAAACCCTCGTAAATGTCAGCCTTGTCATTAGCCACTGTTTTGTTTTATTTATTCCTTGTGATAATGAACCCCGATGAGCATTACACTTATCCGTATCGCATTAAATTTAATGCAACTTGTATTTTAAGTGCGTATGCACATTACATGCAATGTAAGTATACTGATTTACAAATAAAAGAATCACTTTATATATATAATAATATAAATATTTCATAAAATAATTAAACACGGTCTACCTCACCCAAATAAAATGTTACCGCTCTCATTCAGCTTGTATGAATAGATTTTATATTGATTTTCAGGAATTGGTTGCATAATTTCTAATAATAGAACCAAACAGTTCCCAAATGTGCTGACATAAACTGAGATTTACGAGCGCTCACGTCTTTAAAACGAAGTTTAGGTTCTTATGAAAGAATGCTCGAAAACAATCGGAAAAATACATTCTCACATAAAACCAGGTGGGCTTCGGATGTAAAAACAGTGCTCGGCCTTCGTCATTTATTTATGCTTGTGGCTGTTGCGAAGGAAAGTGAATGCTTTCGGCCTGGGATTGACGCGACCTCACCTGTTCTCAAAAAGTCAATTTCAAGACTTATTACTCTTTGTTCCCGAGACCCGCCTGCGAGTGCTTACGTCGCCTTTTATTGCTATTCTGCCTTAATGTGATGGCTGCAAATGCGGTGGCGATTGGAATTGGTTTTGTTTGTGTTTTAAATTCCCACCAGCAGATAAAATTTAATTCTGTTTTTATTATGTTTGAAAGCAGCACTTAACTATTTAAATGAGTTCAGGTGCAACGGTAAGTAAATAATGGTAGTTTCCCTTCTGTATTTCTTTTGTTGTTGTAAACGTACTCAACACGGTTTCACCAATTTGCGACGGTTAAGGTACACATTGGAATGTTACAACATGTTCGTTTAGTTGCGTGCTAAACAAACGAAGCGCGACTTTCGACACGGGTGCAGTTAGCGGCCCTTCATATGGAGATGTCAGGCGCTCGCGCCGCCGCCGCCACCACCGCGCCGCCTAACACTAACGACATACTTCGCACGATTTCCACGACATTCTTGACTGAACAAGACGGCAAGAGTCTTCACTTACACGGAATCATCGAAAGTACGTACGCGGAACAACACTCAGAACGTAAACTTATTACCTGGGTGTTTACCGCAGAAACCTTTAACTCTCGCGGTAAATCAGATGCTTTAGGGCTTTGTGGTAGAATCTAAAAACAGATAACATGGATCGTAAAATTGCTTACAATTACCAGAACTATAAATAAAGTGTATCCAAGACGTAAACAATGAGTCAGTCTAGTCTAGTCCAACGGTATCACTAGTAAAATCGATTCTGTACTTTCTCCTAGACTAAAACAGGGTATGGTATGGAGTGAAAATGTTAGACCAGTCTGTTATATATGGTGCGTGTGTAATGTAATACTAATTGCAGATGTGATCAACTGGAAACTTAAGTTTGTTGACAAACTGTAGTATAAGGAAGAGGAAAGTTAAGAAGGGCGCGCCTCTCCGACGCATTGTAGATACGTATAACACAAGTATTTACTATTTATATAATTTTGAGAAAATCAATTAAGTCAAAAGAGAATTACAGAAGACTTTTTACTTTGTATCAGCTTATAATAATGGGTGTGTTTATTGCGTACTAGTGGTCGCCCGCGGCTCCGCCCGCGTGGATGTCGGTTTTCGCTAACTTTCAAACCAAACGTCCAATTTTAATGAATAAAAGACTAAAATATTATCTACATAAACAGTACTTCGTGACAAAATAGTTTATTTTGATAAGGAGTAATGACATGTGTAAAATAAATGCGTTAAAATGAAGTCCTAAAGCAATTCAAGATTTTTAAATAAAAAATGGTTGTTGTGCTTAACTCGAAATAGATAGGTATAGTAAGTTGCAGACTTTTTTGTAGATATTTTTAAGGTCTTTAATTAATTGGAACATTTTATGGTTCTATCTTTTATAGTTTAGGCGGCGTACGCCAAATAAGGAACTTTTTTAGATGATTTTTTACACCTTGGGTCCGAAAAACCCAAATATCTTACGGACCCCTTTTTTTAAATAAAATATAACCTATGTTACTAGCAGATAATGTAGCTTTCTAATGGTGAAAGAATTTTTAAAATCGGTCCAGTAGTTTTTGAGGTTATCCGTTACAAACAAACAAAAATACAAATTTTTTCCTCTTTATAATATCTACTGTAATCTATAAGTGTGTATGAGGTGTATATGTGTGTGTGATGTGTGTGATGTGTGTGAGGTGTATGTGTGTGTGGTGTGTACGCGTGAATGAGTGAATTATGTTGTGTAGTGCAGGAGGGCCTCAGTGTCCTCATATGCAAGTTGTTTTATCCATTTAGTTATAACTTTCTTACATTCATAATATTATTTAGTGTATCTATAAAGTGTTTCAATAAACTATTATAAATTTAGTGTGTCTATAAACTATTATTTCGCGGACATTGGTGTGGGCTACATTTTTTCATAGTTTTTAATTTATTTTGTCACACTAAAATTGTAAAGTTTAACTGTTTTATGTCCCAATAAAGTAAAATAAAAATAAAATAAAAGTTAATTATTTGTTTTAGAACGCGGTTCCTGATTTAATTAATTTTACACTTTCAGCTGTTTTCCTGTTGTTGGTTTGTAATGAATTAAAATTCGAAGTATGATTAGGAAGTAAATATTCTTACGAAAATCAAACTAAGCAACTAGAAGAATATAATGTCAACATTGATCTAGAAAATAATAATAATAGGCTATATAAATAGTTAATAGTGTCAAAAATCAGCGTACCTACACTCTACAGTCATAACGAACTTCCAGTTTATCAAATTCCTAAAATGCCATGAGTAACGCAATCCATGCCAGAACAACATAATGTGGAATTTCCAGAATTTCCCAATGCTAGATCATTTCAGTGATCGTAATTATATTCCAGGAATAACTCCACTCCTAACTCCCAACATTCAACAATATGCGTTTCTATATCGAGTACTGTAATTTGCATAGACTGTGTTCAGTCTAGGTCACTCAATAGACTCGGCCTCGACCTATTTAGTAGTGGCATGACACCTAATTTAGTTATTGAGTACAGTTATTCGAACAATCATTGAGGAAACCGGGATTGAAACATAAATTCTAATAGGAACATCTCGACATTATTTAAATTTCATTGAATGAATCAATTGCCATGATTCATGGAGCCCTTGAAATAAACAATTCATTAATAGAGGGCACAACCGCGTCGTTAATCAAAATCACATTAATTTATTATTAAATCAGACCCAATCGATTTATGTTAAATTAATAAGATATGCGCTGATTGTGAATTGGTTTAATTACGATACCTACTTTTAACGATGAACAAGAATATTATAAACACGTCGTGTGAATGAAATTAATTTGCATATCAAGTGCTACGATCAATATTACTGTTGATGCATACGATAACATGCTAACAAAGTCTCTTTATTTGAATAATAATAATAGTTATTGATGTGCAGCGAAAGGTTTTCTGACAGCTGGAGAATTCTACTGATATCTAAATATGTAGTAGGTACCTAAATCAAAAAGACTATGCGGGGAAAGTACCTACTTAATGTCTTTTGCTGATTTTATAAGTAAAATACTTTAGTCGTTACATCAAGTAAATTGAGCACTCTATATTCACTAGATCCTGACAGTCGTTCAGACTTAACAACGTAAAAATAAGTAACAAAGTTTTGAGAGATCTGAAGACCTTTTGACAGACGAGCACGTCTCGAGAGCCGGTCGCAAATAAGTTTTATCTCGTTGACGCTTTCACAGAATATCTAGGATGTTTTCCGTAAATTCCGGGAATTTTAAATGTAATAAATTCAGGACATTAATTTGATACGGCGCTTGATAGTATTAATTAGTTTTTAACAAAGTTGGCTAAACGAGGTAAATATTTGTTTTGATGTGCCGCTTTTTACTATTTCAATTTGACGGCTTTTGTTTCTCGTAATAATAAAATTTGTCTAACTATGATTCATAACAGCATTACTAACTTTACTAGGAGTTCCTCAACATCTACAGCAATCTGCGGGACAAGTTTCATTCGTACGATATTCAGTTCCTAGAAAACTGAAGCAACTGATTGCAATGTGAATCACGAGAAATTCTAACAATGGCTAGAGTAAAGAGTACCTACCTAGACTCGGCTTACACTGAATAAATATAACCGCATGCCTACGAAGGGAAATGTCGACAACAGCAATGGTGGAAAACTGATCTAGCAATGAAAATAGTAAATGTATTATAATTATAATAAATAAAATGGAAGTAAATAACTAAAGATGATCTCCAATTGAATTCAATAAACTTTGCGTCCATTGAGTGATGGCTGTTTTTATTCACCTGACATATAAATTCCTGTCCACTTTATTCCACAATCCATTATCTTGTTTATAATAAAAACAAACATCGTGTCTGTTCCAATTTTTGTTTTATTAATCTTCTGTTTTTGTGAATAATTTGTGCTGGTTTTAAAAGTTGTACATCGAAGGACGTCGTCTTTACATCTGGAAGACTGCTTGTTATTTATGTATGGACATACGAACGAGATGAGAGACGTAGAAACATTATTGTGACAGCTCTTTGACTGGTCGTATCAGATACCATGTCGTGTCTCTGAGGAATTGTGCCAGAACATCTGGAAATAACTTTGTTGTACGATATTCGCATAGAACATTATTTAGTTTTATATCTATTCATTACTTTTAGGTATAATACATTCGGTCTACTTATCAAGCGTTAAATGCTTGAAAGGCAAAAAGATTAAATAATAATATCCTTTATTGGCAAAAGGTTCATTTATCACATAAATAGTTCTGGCAATGAGGCGATTGATCGGCTGGCCGGCGTAATAGAGCTCATAGGCATACTCATAGGCATAGCTCGTGTGCATGATTACCGAACACAATAAAGCCGTTTGTTATTTGTCGATTAGCGATTTGATAAAGCATTTCAATTTATAGCATCATTGAGTCCGGCGTCCTCGAACGCTGGTCAATTACCCCAGTTTCTGTTGATCCTTATATAGTATCGTTTCGTAGACTTAATGGAAACCGCAACGATATCAACTTATATGTATTACGTAGTATATTATAAAAACTTGTTTATTTTTCGATGCAAGAGAATCATACTCTGGTCTCGATAACGTAATTTAATCATCTAACATATCAATTATTGACAAGCTATTACAACATGATTTCATCAGTAATATTAAAGGTCAGTAAAACAAAGTTGCGGATGCAACTATCTAACTTTTACACTTTAGTTAGGTGTTTACGAAACCAGATTACTAAGAGATAGCATCACTGTCATTATGAATATAATTAACACTAATTAGCGTGTCACGGCGGGCTCGTTACCATGTTAATCTTATGCACCGGTGACTCGGTGACACAATCACAGACTGCATGCCGCTCTTATCGCAGCCGCAAGTGTCTGGCCAAGGTCGGGTCTTAGAACAAAACATAGTAACTCACTCTAGTTAAACCATAAAACTGCTGTTTGTTTTAAATGAGTGTCGAATTAATCACCGCATGTAATTCCCACGTTGTATGTACATACCTAATACTTTCAGTGTAATTACATCCTTGTCGGCTTGTTTGAACTGTTATAGTAAACACCCAATTCCTTGATAATACTTTGTCGTTACTTCGAACTTTTGTTTCCCAGAATATATCCGATAGAAATGTTGTTGGGTAACTTAATCAGATAATAAACAGTGTAAGAAGGAGAAAGAAATATAATTTTAATATAAAAATTTAGTTAGTTAGGCTTTTTCCTGTAAAAGGTTCGAATGCCCCCATTCGAACCTTTTTTAATTGTAAGTTAGAAGGAGAGAGCAATTACTGTCGGCAAGCGGGCTAGCGGCTGCATGGCCAGTATCGCCGTCGGTGGCCCACATTGTAATCACGGTGATTAGCTCCGAACACCACCATTATTGCCCACCTTTCAGTTTGAACCAGAAACCGCCCAACTTTAGGGTACGTTATTGCTTGGCACACTCCCTTCATTTCGTTTTTGTTCAATCGATTACGTTGGTTAAAAATTCTAATGTAACCGAGTTGAGACCCTGCCCCGCGGCTTTGCACGAATACTTTATCGTTTCGGCACTGCTTTATAAAGAACGTTAAATTATCCTCTAAAAGTTCCCAAAAAACATTTTGCAGTGCACTTAAAAATTTCCGCCAGATTAATTGATGCAGACAAGCTCTTTACTTCGACTTAGTGATTATGGTCCATTGCATTTGCCAAACAAATGATGGAATTCATTGAATAAAGTTTCTCACTTCTTATTCGGAACTGCCAATTGAATAAGTCATAAAACTGTGCCGTCAAATGTACATTTTCAATCGTTTTGTGTCGGCGCTTGGGTGGGATCGACCGAAGCGACGCTCTCGCAACGTGTTCTTTATCTTCATACCCACCTAGTAGAATAGTTCATGTGGGTGTTCGAAAAATGCCATTTATCTTCTATTGGATAATAAAATCAAAATTTTACTGTATATCACAAGCATTTCAAAAATGTTTTGGGCAGGTGTCTTCGCACAATAACTGGCATTCCGCGTCACTAACATTTTCGCCCACCTGAAAATATTGATGCTCCGTCTATTTTGGAGCAATCAACTGACAACAACACATAAATAAACTGATATTAGAGTTCTCAGAAACAACTAACAACACGCGTAACTGGCTCATTTAACGTCACCAATGTTATTGTAACTATTAATATTTAAATTTCGTAAAATTATCTTAATTTCGCCATTTATAAATAAACACAATGACGTTAATACAGGAAGGGACGTCAAAACAATATTAATATTATGAAAAGAGGTCTTTGTTTAATGCCATCACCGGTATGTTGGTGACGTGCATAAAATAATTATGATGTGTGTTCCACTTGTTCTACAAACCGGGCATATAATAACCACGTGTGTTGGTCAGAATAAATGGGCCAAGAATTTGCATCGTCGATGCGCATATAAGCTATCTGAGTCGCGGTCTAATTATAGCGTTCTACTACTTGTCGCGATACCTGACGCGCGATGAAAAATATACGGGACATTTACAACAACGATTAATGAATAAATCAAGCACACATTTACATGTGTTTTAATTAAATATCCATTAATTTATTGTGTGGGAAACTCGGTTGTAGATCTTTGCTTCCATTTTCAAGTAAACAACCTCTGACATTATCCATTCATAACCCGCGTGTCAAATTTGAAAGGAGCATAATAGAGATATTTTTAGTGTCTGCCCTTTGCAGCAAGTCATTAAGGCTTGATGACTATGTATTGTATTTATCGTACACCTACATACATAACTACAAGAATACTTTATGTATTTGAAAAGCGACGTAGGTTTTTGTGTAGGTACAGACGCCAGCACATCAAGCTATTCCAATCTGTCAAATTTCTTTAATACATTTTCAACTTTAGTGCATAAGCATAAGGTTCGAAGTTGATTGGGAAAATGTGACAGTTTCGGGTAGCTTGATGTGCTGGTGTCTGTACCATAAGCTCATTCAATTTTAATGTTCTGTTTTAGGATACATGTGTATTCTTTCACGTCGCGTCAATATTTCAATAATAAAGCGAAACCCTCAAACGTACGTAAACAAAACTGCTGTAATAATTTCTGCTTCAAGTACAAAGTCCATATCAAATAACAAACGTATCAAATTCCAACATTATTTCGCACATAAAGGTTATTTTGTGGAAAAAAGTAATGTTCACACTTTTGGACAGACAACGTTTTCGCTGACAAGCTGAGCCAACACGTGATGAAGAGGTCATTAAAATGAGATGTGCGTTTAAAAATATTCGGCGCAATGTTCGCATAAATATTACGTTAAGTATAAAACGCGGCTTTAACAAAACAAAATAATTTTACAGGACAAACATGTATCAACAAAGTATATCAGTCTATGGATATCGCTACGCTTTTCGTAGGTCTACGCTACGCAATGCTACGCAATACTACGCTGAGCTACGCGTGGTAACGAACCGCGGTTATATGTTTCATCACCTTTTCACATCGATTACTCATAAAATTCTATGTTATATTAGCCTAAGAGAGACAGTAATCTTGTAAACTACGACGACGTTTTCATAATTTCACCATATTATGAGTAATATTGCAAAATTGCTATAAGTTGCACACCAAACGAAAGGCTTCAATATCGCCCGGTTTTTAATCTCTTTAAAAAGAACAGTAACGCTCGTGCAGTTGAAAGTGAGCCAAAAAATAAATTGCACGTAACCTAACACCAAAAGTAATGTTCGCTAATTGTATATGATGCTTAACGATAACACATGAGAAACAAGCTTTTAAAAAATCGTTTATTGCAAGTATGTATTCATCGCGGCAGTTGGTCTTAATTGAAACATTGCAGCTAACCCGTTTTAGAAAGTTTTGGCTGCATGCCAACAGCTGTTCTGCATCCACTTTTTGTACCTATCCGGATTTTTAGTTCACCTTAAAGGTTAAGGTTACAAAGTAGGTGATAATTGCTTATCGCATCGAATATTTTCTTTAATGTTTTGTATTATACTTATTATTATCGCTCACTCCTTTGAATAAACTTAAAGGTTATTCCATTATTATAATTTATATCCATTACATTAATGCATCACCGTGACGGTAAATAATTTATAATAAAATATCTACATTTTATAATTATCCTCAATCGCGTAGGTATCAAGATAATGATTACTGATCATTGAATAACAATAGACACTTAGACAAGCAGTTACAAGAAAAACACTCAAAAGATAATAATTATCTTTGATAACACTTCCCTGTGTTATACACTATTTAAATCGAATTATAATTACAATACTACAGAATAACTTAATGACACTGATAGATATACAAATTATATATTTTTTATCTATAACATTTAATCATTCAAGTTTAATTAAATGCGCATAAGGCAAAAGATTTCATTACTGCAGCTTTATACTCGAAAAATGCGGAATATGTTCGTATAAATAGTAAGTTGTATGCGTTTTTCGATCTATCGTGGGATAGTAAAGCTACGCGGCGCTAACTTCTGGCTATAATCCAACGGGTTTATATTAATGGATGATTAATAGCGCGACGTGTCGGAACGATACATCAAGCCGGTATATTCCTGCCGAACTGATGTTCCCCTGAACATGTTTCGTAATACGTTACGATTCCAATTGTGATTCAATCTCAACTTAGAGCAATGACCATCGCATGACGACATCTATAAAATTTTACAAGACAACGATGCGAATGCTTACTCTGTACCCAGCGGTATGTGTTTGCGTAGTCATCGAGTAAATATTTTGTTTGCGTATGGGCTAAGAATTTTGCATACCAAATATGTAATACGAGTGAGCTGGATGTTTACTCCCCTTAACTGATTAATACCTTAGTTTAGGTGTGAGTTAGGCGAAAGTAAACACAGAGAAGCTACGTAGATAAACAGTGAGTGTTTCTAAAACAGCGCTCAACCTTGACCGACTACACTACCTGGATCATGTTATTCACAGTCCGTGAATTCGCAGGATGTTTACATTAAATATAATTTTACAAGAAAACGAAAAGTACCTAACGTTGCGTACTATGTGTTGTGTTGTGTAACGTTCCGTATGCTAGCAAAATGTAAAATTTTGATGATCATATAATTTCGTTCAGAAAATATTACATCGGAACTTAGACTTGACTTTTTCTGATGCCGAAGAAAAAGATTGCATGAAACAAAATACCTCTTCGTGTGGGCGAGGTGATTGAATAATGAATGGTAATGTAAGCCATCCATCATAATATGACTACTTGTAGCTTAAAAACCGTCGTCAAAGTCCTGACTGCGAAGTGCGAAGAACTGTACACTCAATGTTAATGTAAATAATGGTTAATGAGCAGTTGGCCTTGGCGATTACATGTAACGAATGTCTTGTGGTGTACAAACACATAAAATAACATAAAGTATCGCCACTCTTGAGTTTATCGTCAATCTGCTTATAGTGATGACGTCACGGTGCATCACTGAAAGAACTAGCTTTGCCTCCAGTCACTATCCACGCCATCGGCTTCGTCTGTTATACGTCTAGACTTCAAAATTTTCCAACCGGAATTCCAAAAATGTTGTGATTCAATGTCGACATCAAAGGGAACATCGTTTTTATACGCTTTTACATTAACGATGTATCTTTAATCAAATTATGTACTTATTTTATTTGTTTTCCTTTGTATCTATAATACAAGAGCTCACCGCTCATATTATGCTAGCAAAATGTAAATAAGCATTAGTTTTTAAGAAGCGCTTGAGACGGAAATATTCATAATAAATATTATTTAATATTTAGCAAATCCTTTAATAATGAGTACGGTCAAAACGTTACTTACGCATTCGAAAAATTACCATGTGAGTCACGCGTTACGCATAGCATCGGCTTAAGTTCAATTCATTCAGTTAATGAACCGTAGTAATCGTGCTCAACTGTGAAAAATGTCTGTCATTAATACGGCTACTGTTTATTTATTTGGCTGCACTACTGCACTCACATTATCGGCTGGTATGACGCCTTTCCCGAAATCGTCATCGGTCACGTTTATTTTGGGAGTCACAAACATTGCCCGAGATGTAGGTAGTGAGGTACGTACTACACGCATCCGCAGCCAAGCGTGGCCGATGCACCTCGACGTAATCGAAACTATGATTGCCGAGCAAAATTCTAACAACTCGCTATTACAATTAAACACTTGATTGAACATATCTGAGATCTCACACACAGTACGTGGAAATATTCCATGTTACGTAATCGTGTGCATTTAATTTAATATCCGGATTTGACAAGGAAAATTACGGGTTTTGTGGCTTTTGAGAATTTAAGATGATTTCATTTTCTCCAGAGATGATTTCACGTGTTAGCTATTTATGAGCAGATTTAGTAACAGCATTATCATTATAAATTTATTTATAGTCTTATTTATCTCATCATCATTAGAAATAGGATTCAAACAATGATACAAGCCACGATGATCTAACTGGCACTTATTTATCTGTTTGAGCGATTATGAATGATCCCCAAAACGTAAAACATAATACACAGGTCCAAAGAACTTCACTAGCAAAAACTAGGTACCCGGACCTTCGTACTACGTAGAATTTAGTTTTGAAGAAAATTCCTTACTAAGTTTCCAAAATCAACCATATAAGTGATATGTACCCTTCGCTCCTTTCTTAATTAATAGTAGCATAAAACATTTTTTCATGTAATTTAGATATGAAATTACTATTTTCAAGAGTCTCGGTTCACTGATTGATTAAAGAAAGTAATTACATCTACATATTTTAAGACATTAAAATACATTAAAATTCAGAATCGTGTTCGTGACTTTATCAGCGATGTCGCAAGTGCACGCTAGGGTTTACTTCAGCGGAGTAAGTACCGGCCAGCCTTACATAAGGGTACTGAGCTGAACCGGGTCACATAATAATGTCACTAAGTTTTAAGTTTATCAGTCGAATGCCGGAATATAATGAACATGATGGAGATATAATAAACTATTTAGAATATAATACCTCACGGCCCGTGTCACGGCAGTAATATGCAAATGTTAAATGTAAACACTTTAAACCTCTAGTCGGCGACAAATTGCGACGTTACTAGACATATGTATGCAGATATTAACACTCATGTTATATCAAATAATCTTGACGAGCATACTCATACTCTAACGAAGGATGTAGGCATTGCGACATAATGTTTATATTTTCGAAGAGGAGTTAAGACAGCTTTTCATGTAATATATAATGTACTTGGGTTTAGTTTCTAATGCGCACTATTCATACTCATTTGCTAGTCAAGTATTTGCGGATTCATTATTTGCTGCTAAAACTTTCGAGCTCTCGTAACTCATAACATTTTCAGTGTTCCCTGTACAAGTTGTACAACGCTTTTCACAAAGCCCATTTATATTATTTCTCATTAGGAGAACTTCAGATATTGAATCGTAAAACTAATAGTTTCATTAACTTTGGTGTTCTGCTATACGTTCATAAAAGTAATATTCGTTATAATAAATTTTGTTTCGCTGCCAGCTTCATTGCCCTGAATTTGTTATTGTTACAGCAACGAAACAGGCTGACGTTTTATTAACAAACTGATTCCCCTGACGGTTTCATTAAATTCTTTGTAAGCTTTTATAAATTCTCACCGTACATTATTCGTTACCTTATTATTAAAGGCAAGGTTGTTTGTATTAAGCTGAATACTGCTTTTATTGCTATTCTAATCTTCATGCTCATATTACGTTTCGAAATGAACGGAACGGAACTCGAGGTTCATTTATCAGCTATTATATTGTAAAAGCCATCGACTAGTTCCTACTTTACTTTTACTTACTTTTCTACTTAGAATGATTTTTGTTATTTTCCAGCATCTCATGGATTGGATACATTTCCCTCAACATTTACTCGAATTTTACAAGTTTTATTTTCAGTTGTGAATGTAGGGACAACGTTAAAAAAAATTGAGAATTGAGTTAAATTGATTGAATACTTATAACAATATTATTAGGTCAGATCAATAAAAAAGACGGATAATATATTATGTATGTACACATTCGTGCATCAGCGTGGGCGCCGTCGTCGTCGCCTAAATACTGCGCGTTTCCGATTGCGATGCGAAACTAATTTAGTTTCACACCACTTGTCAATATAACTAGAAACGATAATTTTCTTATACACTCGTTTATATGGATTTGCATAATTTTCATTTTATTAAAATAAACTTCACTTCATAAAAGAACGGTGAAACTGTTTCAGTTTCGCTATAAAAAGGAAACTCGTTAAGATGTTTTATGAAAAGTAGATTAGCGAATCTACTATATTAAATTTCATTCCAGACAATAAATAATGCAAGTCGAGGCGAATATAAACTGTTACGCAGGTAACAGTTTATATTTGCCTCGACTTGCATTATTAACTTATACGACGTCAAATAGAATTTCTATTAGAGAGTAGAAATTATATTTGACGTCGTATAAGTTAACTGATATATTTCTCACGCATCTAAGTGTCATTTGATTATGATCTATCTCGTCGACTTATTCATCTATAATTCCTCATATCCTGCATTTAAATGTTTTTTGATCTGTCAGGTAAGGACCACCCGGTAAATATCAGTTGTATCGTTACATGATCGTTACTATCAGATGATCCGAATATAAGGGAAGTATCAGAGACTGTCTGGAGTGAGCTTAAGCTAGGCATCTTGTATTACCGTTACCGCGACGAGGCGCCAACCATTGGCCGCGGCCGTGCACTTCGTACGCCATATCACAATATTATAAATTGAATACTTATCACGATCTGAACAGCATACATGCTGCTTACCTGTATTTATGGGCAATACACTCTAGCTTGTTTGCTAACACTGTTTCTTCCTACCGGGCTTTGTTATATGTTTATAGAATCTCATTTGATGCAACTCAGCCAGGATAAGTTACTTACACAGTCGAATGCTTCGCTCAAATGGAAAACTAATAGAACCCAAAGGAATTGAATCTAGATATATAAAAAAATCAAGCCCAGTGGAAGATGACCAGGTATAAGATTAATAAAGGAATCAGAAATCGTAAAATTAAGGTCTGGCGTGCATTTACTGGCGCCTCACGTTCAGGATTACATATAAATCGTCGGCTTATGTGGGCGGGGACAATTGTCGGTCTCTACTGATAAACGCTAGAGATGACCCGTGCCCCCGAGGGAAACGTTATCGTGAGAAAGTGCCTCATATAAAAGAAACCCGAACACAATGAATATATTCATCTTCTTTCTACGAAAATGACACATGTAACGTGCAGTTATACCGATGTTGGTGAAATGTGAACGACATTTACTAGCATTCGCAATTATTATAATTTGCTGAAATAGCGCATGTCCCAGTTAACAACACGTAATAGACTAATGGACACTCTTTAGTCGGTGTCTGTAAATTGTGAATTCTGACGCAATCACTTAATTTTTTAATCATTTTGCGTGATTGTTATGGATAACCAATGTTTTAGATGAGAGTATGAGGTAACAGATTGTCTGTTTGTACAATTCTTATAGATAGATCGAGATTTGCTCTGTCTGTAAATAACCTTCAATCATTTTCACATTCGCCTTGGCTTTCACTCACTCGCAATCTTTCATATTACGTAACTCTTCCTGGGTTTCTTCAGTCATTAATCTTTTGCTGTCCTTGCTGTGGTACTTATGTGTCGCTGTCTGCTGTGGGTTGTGCTGCGCATACTTATTATTAGGTATTTGTATAGGTGGTTCACCGTTGAAAAGTTAGCTATACAACCGCTTTTGTCACCTGCATTCAATAGATGGGCTCATTGTTTTCATTCCTTCGCAATGTAACGTGAGCTTACAGCTCACTTGCGGTCGCGGCGACCTACGCGCGCTCTCACTCCACACTATTCACATTTCCTACACTATCTCGAAGATTCCTAAAACAGGTCCCGTAAAATATTACAAGCATATTCATTTGGCGTTTTCTGTTTAATTTATCTATCTATAATATAATAAATCTGTAGAAGGGTCAATTCTGTACATTGAAAATATTGAAAAAATAAATAGCGGGGGGTGTTGCTGGATCGATACCAAACCCGGTTATGTGATTAAAAAAATTTTTGTCTGTCTGTCTGTCTGTCTGTCTGTCTGTCTGTCTGTATATGCAGGCATCACGTGAAAACTAACGGTTCGATTTCGATGAAACTTGGTATAATTATACCTTATTATCCTGGGCATAAAATGGGATACTTTTTATCCTGGAAAAATACGTAGAAAAAAAAATCTTATTTTTCAGTTTTATTCATAGACGTTGTTCTGTAGAACCGCGAACACACGTTGCATTACCCGTAGTGGATAATTTTCCATTTCAATTTAAGAGAATACAGTTTCCTGTAGCTTTGTGTTACGCCATGACAATAAATATGGCTCAAGGTCAGACCCTAGGAGTTGCTGGCGTAGATCTTACCGCGAGTTGTTTTTCACACGGGCAACTTTACGTAGCTCTTTCCCGTGTGAGCAGTCCAAGAAATCTTCATGTTCATATTCCGGACGAGCTCACTAACAATGTTGTGTATGCTGAAGCTTTCAATTAACTTTCTGTCGCATTGTCACGATCACTTTTTTATTATTGCAAACTTTTCGTCACTGTCAGTAATTTACTGCTACATGCTACTTATCAAGGTCGGAATTACTATGAAAAAAATACTTACTACAGAACGCGAGCTCAACAGCAGTAGCTCAATAGAGGGATCTCCTTAATTATTATAGGCTTAGCCGTATTTGGGTCCAATAGATATTTATAAGATGTCATTGTCAGAGTTACTCAAAATGGAGAAATAAACCATCCACGCGAAGACCGACATCCGCGCGGACGGAGTCGCGGGCGGAAGCTAGTATCAAATAATTCTTCTAGTGGGTTTATGTTATTGAACTCGATCAATAAAGAGGAACGGCTCGCGGCATTTTAAATTAAGATAACAGTTTTATTGGCTTCTAATTCAATTCGTGGCGCATTTTTCTTATCGTTTCCACTTAAAGCTCTTACTAGCTCTTACTAGCTTTCACGTTAGTTGCAACATTGCATAGACAAGAATCGTCGGCTAAAGTGTATTTCAAATAAACTTGCGATAAATGTCATTCAACCACCCTGTACCAAAAAGTCCAAATAACTTACGATAGATATCGTTCGTCATACAAAACTGTCGCTAACATTGCATCGGTTGAGTTTCATAATACCAAACACGGAGTAGGTAAGTCAATGTTTTGATCGTGTTACCGACACTGCCATTTTTTTCGTATGGTTTGGAAATATTGGGATACATTAGTAGAAGGAGGTGAACAAACTTTATCGCAAGTTTATTTGAAATGAACTTTTAGTTCTCAATCACGAGTCGTGTTTGAACTTGGCCCGTGAGCTGCGACACTGGGTCAACGAGGCAGGGCTGGATATTGCGCGACGTATAGCAATAAGTCTGTTCGATCCAGCGCGACAATTAGTATAGTGCACTGTGCAATAAGCGCAGGCGGTATGTGGGTACTAGACACAATATTATACCCGATTGACCTTCTTTATTGTCAACTACGAGATTATTTATAGTCAAGAATCTAGCTTCAACTGTAACAGCCGCTTTTGATTGAAATTATTAACTGCAATTGAAGAAAACAATATACCTAGTTTAGAGTTGCTTCTGTTTACTCACATGCCACTATGATTGAACTTGATCTCACTAACTACTTCAGCCACTTAACCGTGACCTTTGAACCTATCAAGTTAGACTTTTACTGATGTTGTATATTATCGTGGTATTCCGCTGAAAATGCTATCCTATATATTAGTCATCTAACCGCAAAAATATTAAACTTTGATGACTTAAACAATAATAATAATAATATTTTAAATAATGGTTTGATTAATTAACCATACGTCGCTATGATTTAATCCCAATTAATCGTGCGTCTGGTGACCGTGAATGAATAATGTTGAACAAATGCTCAATGAATTACAGGTTTTAATGAGTAATTATGCATAGAGCCATCCTTAATATTGTTATGGGAATAAAATATTATAGGTGCCATCATAGTCGTAGAGAGTTATATTACGTTACATCCTGAAGCGGGGCTCATGATTAACATCTTCCGTGAGCAGGGTCAACGTGCAGGGGTTACGGCCTGACAGGCTCTGTGACTAGACCTTCTGGAAATTTCTAATAAAACATGATTTGTGGCAATGGATTATACGCGCTGCTACGTTACGGTACTCATAAAATGCGATATGAATTTATCGAAACTTATGTAACAGAAACATTATTGTGTTATTTGTAGAGGCGTAATAATGTGAACTGGTTGTTGTAGTACCTTTTCAAATAAGGGTCACGAGACGGAAACAAACAAAACATTGTGGACACAACGGACCAAAACAGGGTACGATGATCTAAACGCCTAGTCAACCAATTCGCTCCAAATGGCCATTATGCAATAAAATCATTTGAATTAATCAATAGAGCAGAGTGGGTCCTGGCACTACAATCGACTAACGACACACTTCCTCCTGTGCTGCCGGTGCCACTACATCGCCCAGCTCCCTGGGTTCTGCACCCGACCCGCTTATTGTTGCAATTGAGCACTATAGGTACTTACTTACAACATTACGTTTTACTATTGACAGTATTCTCTATAAGGAAGTTAACGATGTCTTTTCATACCGTAATGGTGCTGTTTAGAAGTTGGAACTCTATAAAGTTTAGGATGCTTGGCTTCCCTTCGCTGATGTCATGTTGTAAAATAAGATAAAATGAATTAAATTTTGAATGAATTTTATTGGTTTTACAAAGCTACAAATGTGTAATACAATATTTTAGATACATATAAATATTTTAGATACGTATAAATATTTTAGATACATATAAATATTTTAGATACATAGGTATAAATATTTTTGACTCATATTGTTTTAGCTGCGCAGTTCGTTTAAACAATTTTATGTATTACCATTAAAAACTGGTTTAGGAAATAATTTTATTAGGTATTCTTAATAATAAAACTAGCAAGATAAATAAATCTTTAAGGTTGTATACCTATTGATAAGGCGCAGTATGGCATTCAGATGGAGTGTGCATAATAGCATGTAACACAGATTCCAAGAATATCACCTGTTTGTATAGAATAGTGTTTCTAAACATGTGAGTAGTTAACCTATAGTCTACAGTCCTCAGTACTTCAGTAGGTAGTCGGGGACGCTAACCAAACGCTAACGATGTTTACAAAATGGATCACGTACTTCACAAGTAACATGTACTAACTACAACTGTGCAAACACTTTAGAACGTTGATAAAGTTACATTCTTAATTAGATTGTTATCGTTTATTTGAAATTTAAAGGGGAATTAAATCTCTAGGTCGCATATTTTCGTAGTCTTAAAACTGCGGATGTAAACAAACCTTGAAACATTTGGACAAGCGGCTGATTAATAGTTTAGCTCGCGACATAAACCTATGCTCTAACATTTTGTCTCGTAAATATCTATTTTAAATATGTACTATGTTATGATTTTATGATAGGTTGCAGACTCGAAACGGTGCCAACTCTCAAATGCATATGCATTCAATTGTGTAATTAGGAACAGATTGTGGTAGTACCACATATTTTAAAATTAAGCATTCCTTTCTGTTGTGCAACGAGTATCAAGTGAAATACTCGTATGACATAATATATAATACTACGTTAATTTTGCATGTGCTACGAATTTCGACACTCGTAGCAATTGTTGTCACAAATAAAGGACTTGTTAATTCTTATGCTCATATAGCGTCGTGCATTCTGCATAGTTAAACACCACTAAATACAAAATTCATCATTGCTTCACAATACACAGCGATTATCTGAAGGTAATAATTAGGTGCTCATAGCGCATTTCATTTAAATAAGGTTGCATATGTTATTGCTATAACGAAACATAAAATGCAACAAGACACGTCTGACCTAGTATTCTTGCATCTTGTACCTTGAGACAAACGTATGTTGTAGAACAAAACAGCACATTTTCCTTGAAGAAAGCAAAAACAAATCAGCAAAATTAAATATGTAAACAAATGCACCTGCACTCGTAGGGTTTTCGTTTCAGCGGATCAGGTCAACTCATCCAATGAGGAAGCACATACACTGCCAAAGACACACTGGTCCCTGTCAAATCGATGTTCAAACAAATTGGTAAGTGTCAATAAATATGTATGTGTCGTGTATGCTCTCGCGCACCGGCTCGGAATCGCAGGCGACACGCGCTCCCCGTAACGGACAATCAGTAACTGAACGTTCGGTTGACTCGGACCAGTTATTATGCGCCCACTGATGCCATCAATAACTTCACCAACACGTGGGTCTGCGATGTCGGCCGACACGACGTGATATCACACATGCACGTAACGCGCTTATCGGTGCATCGCCTGTAAAAAGCTCATGATTCATCAGAATTAGGTTTCGTTCGTGACATCACCATGCTATGCGAGTAATGTAAACAATACGGGCTCGAGTGCCGATCTGCTTCAGCAGGTTCATGTTGTGTGCCGGCGCAGGCGCACTATGCACACCGAGCTATCGTGTCTTATAGAACTGTATGCGCTATAATCACCGTTGTAAGTTGTAAATATTTGTCTCTACCGAGCCATGTGTGAAAATCATTACTTGGAAACGCAGAATTCCTGGCATACTTCTGCGTAATAATATCGTTAGGATTTAAACCCGAGCCGGAATTACTGGAAGAAATAGCATTGCATAAGTTACTCTCAATATAAAGTATAAAGACTATTTACTGGTAATGGAGAGGAAATTTCTCATGTGCGTGTGGTGTGAGGGCCACTTTGTTAAAACTCTTTGAAAACGTGCTTAGGATTTAGTGAACATTCCCAAAGAATTGTGAAAGTTGGTATCAGATTTTGTGAAAGTCTAATAACCGAGTTATAGACTGTGAAGTTGGGCCCTCAGTTCTCACATAGAGGATTGAGGGCCCACCTAAAACTGATAAACTATGGGCACTACAGAAAAAGTCTTAATGCCAAAATCTAAGCTAATGCCAAACAAAATTTGTGAAAACAAGATATTATCGCAAAACACTGTCCTACTTTGTCTATCTTCGTACAAAATGGGCCCTCAATTCTCATACACGTAAAAGTTTATTACGCGATTATAATGAAATCATTAACGTACAGCTACTGTTTGAAATCCTATATGCTACTAAATAAATTGTGAAAATTTATGAAAGCAAGAACAGGTCACAACCTTTTGTTGTTTAAAAGTTATGACCTTGATAAAATTCGGGCCCTCAGTCCTCCATTTTATTTTGTTTTAGATTTATTACGCTTATCGTATGAAAGATAAGACAAATACAAAATTGTCTCTTTTTGTGAAAAAAATTGTGCAACAAATGCGATACTAGAAAGAAATTAAAAGACCCTTTATTGTATAAGTAAATCGAGTTTTATTTTTATTCTCTGTATTAGGAAATAGGGTGACCACAATTTCTTTTAGATTGCAGTAAAGATTAGTAAATGTAGAGGGTTGTACTTTCTTCGATTTTTCGCTTATTATCGTCATAGCATTTGTACTCAAGTTTCGTTATAAAAAAAAAATATTTCGGAATTCGAATGATCACATAGAAAAATACTGTACCCCAAATCATTTTTGCTTGAAAAATCGTTCGTTCCGAAAAAACTAATGACAATAATCAAATAATTTATTTATTATTTTATAAAGGCTTTTGAATTCAGAAGCTGTTTGGTTCCGTCATACTCGAGGCATGGAAGGGCGCTAATGCCCTCAGGGCACATTGCTCGCAGAACAGATGGCCGATGGGGCCGAAAGGTTCTGGAGTGGCGACCGCGTACCGGAAGACGTAGCGTTGGAAGGCCTCCCACAAGGTGGACCGATGACCTTGTGAAGGCTTTTGCCCAGCAATGGGACAATGTAGGCTAAATATAATCCTAACTAATATTATAAATGCGAAAGTAAGTTTGTTTGTTAGCTTTTCACGCCTATACCACTGTACCTTTCATCCCGAAAAAAGTGTTGTTCCCGAGGAAAACAATAATAACGTTATTATGATAATAGATGGAGCCATATGACTTTCGAATGTCACGCGGACGAAGTCGCGGGCAGAAGCTAGTACCTAATAAAGTAGTGCGTTCCTGGATGTTTTTTTTATTCCTAGGTAGGTACTTGCACAATAACAAAGATGTTTTCTGGAGTATGAAATAATTATATTTTATTTAAAAAAATGTACAATTTATAAATACATGAAATTGAATTACCTAAACAATTCTTAGAGTGACTATCTAAGTACTATTTAGTAAAATATTAGGAACGTATTAAATTATGAGTACCTAGGTATCAAAACAAACTTACCTTGAATGTTTGATATCTTGACCGAAGATGATTGAGTGTCTTGACCGAAGATGTGTATGCGTATTAAAAAATTATTATTATTTTTATTCTTCACTACAACTGTTTCATTAAACTCGCCTTAATGCTTTATTACCTACAACTTCCGCTGCACTATCATAAACTATTGTTTAGTAAGTACACTAAATATTACAACTATTGTGCATATATGTAAACAATAATTATATAATACATATTGTAATAATATTTTTAATATAATATTAGCTAGTTATTAGTTTTATTTATAATATTAGTTAGGATTATATTTAGCCTAGATTGTCCGTCCCATCCCATGGCTGGGCAAAAGCCTTTATAAAAATAATAAATAAATTATTTGATTATTGTCATCAGAACGAACGATATTTCAAGCAAAAATGATTTGGGTAACAGTTTTTTTTTGTGATCATTCGAATTCCGAAATATTTTTTTTTATCACGAAACTTGAGTACAAATGCTATGACGATAATAAGCAAAAAATCGAAGAAAGTTTATTAAAATTTATACTCTAAATTTACTAATCTTTACTGCAATCTAAAAGAAATTGTGGTCACCCAATTTGCAAATTCAGATAATAAAAATAAAACTCGATTTTCTTATATAATAAAGGGTCTTTTAATGTCTTTCTGGTATCGAATTTGTTGCACAATTTTGACACAAAAAGAGACAATTTTGTATTTGTCTTATCTTTCATACGATAAGCGTAATAAATCGAAAACAAAAGAAATGGAGGACTGAGGGATAACTTTCAAACAACAAAAAGTGGTGACCTGTTCTTGCTTTTATAAATTTTCACAATTTATTTAGTAGCATATAGGATTTCAAACAGTAGCTGTAAGTTAATGATTTCATTATAATTGCGTAATAAACTTTTACGTGTATGAGAATTGAGGGCCCATTTTGTACGAAGATATACAAAGTAGGACAGTGTTTTGCGATAATATCTTGTTTTCACAAATTTTGTTTGGCATTTGCTTAGATTTTGGCATAAAGACTTTTTCTGTAGTGTCCATAGTTTATCAGTTTCAGGTGGGCCCTCAATCCTCTATGTGAGAACTGAGGGCCCAACTTTACAGTCTATAACTCGGTTATTAGACTTTCACAAAATCTGATACCAACTTTCACAATTCTTTGGGAATGTTCACTAAATCCTAAGCACATTTTCAAAGAGTTTTAACAAAGTGGCCCTCACACCACACGCACATAATTTCTCGACCCTACATAAACAGTAAATGATTGTACTAATAAGTTTGGGCGGAGCAGGAAGGAAACAAGCTTAATTAAAAAGTTGCTTATAGAAAGTTGTTCTATTACTCAGTCCATATTTTCCTTATATAGTTGCTGAACCTCCCTTATACGATAGGCCTCTATTTGAGTAGATATCGATAAGCGCAATATTCCAACAAGAAACATAATTCTGGCTATTAACGCTAAAATTAAGTTGTTCGGTAGACCCTAAGGCTTGGTATCATAAATTTTGTATGGGCGGGCGTGATGATTATGTCATTATATTGAAATTATATAATTGTAGTACACAGAATCAATAAATAATTAAGATAGCCATTATTTTAACAGCTGTGTTAATGCATATGTCCGTAAAAGGAGGCACAGGTAGCTTTAGCGGGTTGAGTCAGGTCTAATAAAGATTTATTCCTCTGTCCCTTCTTTGACAACACTTAATAAAATAATGTAACAGACGATTAAGGCTCTTATCACACTAACGTGCGAAGCGTGGGCGTTTTTGAAAGTATTAGCAGTCTGTAGATGTTGCGTGTACGTGTAAGAACTTTCCTTTTCATGTAGATAGTTTCTTACGCCAGTAATAATAATCTGGTACGCCTTCCAAAGGTCCGGAATCACAGGGTGCCGAGATATGTCAAAGACAATTTATTGTAAGTTACGACTTACACGGTAAAGCATTGAACACAGTAGAAATTCATTCATCATTATTTTCCAACAACATAAAGCACTTTTAAGGAACGAAAGTACAAACAGTTCTATGCTGCATCTTATATATTTTCTTCGTAGACGCTTTCGAAATCCATGGGAAAGAAGAAAAGTAGATTTGATCTCGAATTAAATTAAAATTCAGTCACAGCGCTTGCAACTTGTAGGAAGGCGAGCAAACAAATTCAGTTGTTAGTTCTGCAAGCTTTGCAGTTTACTTTGACCTCGCAGACGTCTATAAAATAAGTAGATTTACAAAAAGTTCCGCTGATGTAATTCTGTGTTTTCTAGATACGTCGCATAAACATCTGGAGATAAAAGAGCAACAGAACGTAGCGATTGTTCGCTTTCCCGTGAAAGATGGTCATCGGAAGTACGCAATTGTGATCGAATACCGATCTGGCGTGTTCTTCGAAGACACAGCTTTGATACAACTTCTCTTACAACATCGTATTAATGTAGTAGTGTAAATTCTGAAGCTGCCTACACTTATTTGGATAGATTAGGTAAGGTCTTAAGAATATAGGTAGATAATACGACCCATAGTTGTCATAGGTCGGGCGATTATTAGATAAACGTGCACGAGACAATGGAACAAATAGGATCATTGTTAAGGGGTTTTGCAATTTACGATGTGGTTAAATAATATACGTACGAGCTAAATCCTATTTTAGAAGATGGAATGAAAACGTTTTTAACGGGAACTACAATACAATTTGGTTGTTACTCTGAAACATTATAACGTGAAAATTGAATCATCCGTCTGTGGAAGTACCAACAGTAACCAAAAGCTACATTGTGAACATTTCGTTCTACATTTCCATGAATAATAAATTCCATCGAATATAGAGAACCATATAAACATACTTTGACCATTGCAAAGACATTTCTCGAGAATTTAAATTCAAATCAGGTGGAAAGATTTTGTTAGATAAGGTCAGGTGCAATCAAATCATCGGTATCGTGTCATAGTTACATTATAAAAAAGAAACCGGCCAAGTGCGTGTCGGCCCACGCACAGTGTAGGGTTCCGTAGTAGCCCGTTATCACAATGTAGTACGATTATGTTGTTCTTTATTCTGAATATAAAAAAATTAAAATAAAAAAATAAAATTTTTCATATTTTGTTTTCAATGCAAGTCTTTACCCGATATAAACAAGCAACTACTTCATCTTAGTCACTTTAAAGGATTAATGCGAAAGATTTTGTATTTGGTACAAAATTATCCAACCCCCAAGTTCAACGACTATTACCGTAAAAATAATAAAGTTATCTTAACCACTATACTTTTCCTTTAAAGTTCATGAAATGCACTATCATCGTGAATTTTTCAAGCCAGCAGTTTAGGTTTTAGAGGGGACACCCTACTAGAACAAAAATTTGCACTTTAAAGTTTAATATTTCGTAAATGGAGCATTAAATCGAAAAATAATTTTAGCAACCCCCAAGTAATTTTAGAAGACCTATTCAACGATATCGCACACGATGGGGTAGACGACGAAAAAAATATGCATCCCCACTTCACATGTAGGGGAGCTACCCTAAAAAAAAATATTTTCCAAAATTTTATTTTATCAATTTGTCGGCGTAATTGATATTCGCACTCCTACAAAATTACAGCTTTCTAGTACTAACGGTCTCTTAGCAAAAGGACAGACAGACAGACAGTCAGACAGACGGACATGACGAAACTATAAGGGTTCCTTGTAGGAACTACGGAACCCTAAAAAGCCCGCAGTAAACCAACTTGAATGTCTAAACCTGTACAAAATTCCCGTACGTAGCACCTTCTCAACACATTTACGTATGACGTTCATTAGGGATTAAGTGATTCGAGTTAGCGTTATTTCGGGCTGAAGTTATTTGTGATACCGTTCTTTATTTGGGATTCAGTGTGGGCATCCGTTTTTGGGAGGGTAGTGGATGCCCAGTAGGAGTTGTATGTAGATCGTAGGTTCGAACAGGCGGTTTATTTTGTGTAAATTATTTCATCACCACTTCTCTCAAAACTGTGAAAGAAAAAATGGTGAGGAAACCGACATTTCCTAGAACCAAAAAAACGAAGACATGTTACATGTACAAACCCCACTGGACCCGAATAGTGGGTTAAGGCCCTCACCCTTTCATCGAGACGAGGTCTGTGTCCCAGCGGTCCGTTTTTGGCAATGGAATATATGTATGTAGGTATCATCAGCTTCATCGCATTTCAGGATGATACTACTTACCCATCCCAATGATAAAAACCTTTTTTTTTAACTATCTACACCGGAAAGAAGACTTAAAGAGGCCACCTGGATTCTCACGGAGTTCTACTTAACGCCTTGCAACACTTACCTAGTTAATTACGTGCAATTTATCAAAGGGCTCAATAATTCTCGAAGCGTGTAGTGTGCTTGTTTGTAGACACGAGCTATCTCTTATCAAAGTGGGTCGAGACAACTTGCCGCAATGTTTCCTTCTCCTTGTGTACCTTCGTGGATCCTTGTGTAGTAGTTAGGTACAAAAGGACTCAAGTAAGAAGTGAAGCAGTTAAAGATCTCTGGATCTCTCGAATGGAAAAGTTCTTTTTAGAACGTCTGGATTATTGAGAGATGAACGTATGACTGCTACGTAAAGATACAATATGCTATCAAAAACATAACTTGTAAAAAAAGCCATCATCGCATTGCATGAAAACACAATGTATCTCACAAGTAATACATATTATTATATTAAATTAGATTGTTTAAAGCGATTGCCAAGTCAATCTATTTATTTTAAACATAAAATATTTTTAATATTTATATGTACAAGATGTAGTTAGCTAATTACGTAATAACTTAAGACAGAAGGTCCCTTAAGTTGGGACTGAAAAAATTAACCGACTTGGTATTACATGGATCTCACAACTTTTTACGTTAGAAGAACTGAGTTGCGAGACTTGGCTTTTATTACAAGTCATGTTTTTAATGGCATCTCACTTCTTTTTGTAAATAGTCCTACTTTTTTCTTTTCCGGTACCTTTTCAACTTTTTTTTTTAACGTATTCCGTTGACCATTTTACAAGTTACCTTTGAACATAATTATGTCTAGGTACCTATCTACACCTATTATTCCATTATATTATACACTAGCTTCCGCCCGCGAGGTATGTCGATAAAAACTATCCTATGTCCTTCCCCGGGATGCAATCTATCTCTCTGCCAAATTTTATCGAAATCCGTTCAGTCGTAAAAAGTAAAGGATAAAAATGGTTATTGTGGGTTATCCCTAAAAGATAGACATCTACAATTGCGGACTTTTTTGTAGACCTTTTTAAAGTGTACAATACTGTAGTACATTATTTTGATCGATCTCGTACGGTCAGCCAGCGTTTGAAATGTAAGCGTAAAAAGATGTGTTTATTTACGACATCACATTAGAAACCTCTAAAATTATCAGTGTTTCTCTACTATATTACATACATATAAACCTTCCTGTTGAATCAATCTATGTATTAACAACCGCATCAAAATCCGTTACGTAGTTTTAAAGATCTAAGCATACATAGATACTTTGTTACTTAATAAGATACTTTGTTTTATACTATGTAGTGATATACACTAATTCATTAACTGCAAATGTAACTTTGTAATCCTATATATTTATATGGGATTACAAAGTTATTTATGCAGTTAGTGTATCTAGAAAAGTGGAACGAAATTGCAAAATTCTTAGTTTTTCCTTGATTTATACACTAAACACTAATTGTATTCTAAATTTGAAGCTTCTATGTCTGCTAGAAGTGCCTTAGAGTTTTGATGATCGGTCAGTCAGTCAGTCAGTGATCGAGTGACAAAATTAAGAAAGTTATAATTCTTAAATTACTGGTTCAAATTTAATGAAATTTGAAATATACCGTGTTTATACAATGCCTGCTTGGTTACTGAAAATTCAGGCTTCTAGTTTTATCCACAACGAAGTTATAGGGGGTCGAAAATGGCCTGAACTGCTTCGAGAAAAGAATGGTACGGCCGCTTTTTGCTCGACTTGGCGGGGGCACTACCGTGCCCCCAGATCTTTTATTTAAGTATGTGTATAATTGGCCAATTGCCGCTATAAGTTAAAATTAAGTTTTGAGTTGTAAGGAACGCACGATATCAGGAATTCTTATGTAAGTAATAGTAATTAGTAAGAGTTAAATCTAAGTACCTAGACCTACATAGGTCTCGATCCAATTTATGATAGTTGTCCTTCATAATAACCTTCCTCTAAGTGATTGTTTTACGACATAACCAGATATTATCAAACAGAATAGGTAATGGTGAACTTACATAGGGCCTTTTAGTTTTGAACTGGTGCGGTTTCCTATTAGCTATTATATAGTTCGCGTTTGTTTGCGTTTTATTTCAGCAACGTTAAGGCACTTTTATAGCATCAGTGACGCATGAGGCAGGTGACTCGCGCCTATTAATCTGGAATTTAAGTCGATTACCGTCACCATTGGTGCTCCAATCGTTCCCATTCGACTCATTTCCGTTCCAATAGCTTTCACGTCAATATCAGAAAACGTTATGAGTTATGACTCATCAATGTTTTACGATTGGCTATTATGACAATTTTAGATTTTTGTTACCTACATATTTTGTTAGAATACCGGGACAAGGCCGTGTTGCATTCTATAATTTTATTAACGTACGTAAAACTGATGTAATGTATTATAAAATATCTGATGATTTATAAAGAACAGATTTTTGCTATTATGGATACAAGACATCACAAGAATCACGGTTAAAAAAGAGTCATCATCACAATTCAGAATGCAAATCATATCATCATTAAAGAATTGAAAGTTTTGTGGTCATCCTCATCACCCCAATCTTTATAATCCCTTTCAAAGGCATGTTTATTGTAGAAACATGCAATATTCACTCTTACAAGTCCATATTAAATGTAGAGCTTATCCCTCCGCATATTGCCAGTCAAGCCTAGAAGTGTTATCTTATTTTTCCAGTTAATAAAATGCGTAATGCATAAATAATGTAGGCGCTGGGCAGGTCAGGAAAATGATACTTAGTTTAATTGAACTATGTCCTATTAATTATTGCTATTAGGATTTCCTGTTTCCATTCGATTATTTAATAAAGTTACAAACTCAATGGTGTCGATGACTGTAAGTATACCTATTCAAATAACAACGACATTCCGTATTCATTGTACCTATTACTATTAGTTAAATAAAACACTTAGTTAATCCTTCGTAAAAATATTTGCATAGCCACACAACTTAAATTATCAATATTCACATTTCAAACAATGGTCATTATCGATTGACAGTCAAGTGTGTTTAATTTTAAGAGCTATGTTATAAATCCACATACACTGGCAATGTAACACAATTATTATTAAATGTAAAGATCAACAAGACTATGACAATGAAATTAATCAAACATTGAATGATATTATAAAATGGTTAGATATTAACTTACTAAAGTTAAATATTGCTAAAACGAACGTACTCCACTCTAAAACATGGAAAAGTAAACCCGTTCATCTTCATGTTGCGTATAATAAATATTAGCGTAAAGCAGAACATAACACAAGGTTTCTAGGCGTAACACTTGATGAACACGTAACATGGAAGAATCATATCGAGATACTCTGCAAGAATATCAACCAATTTGTTTTTGCGCTAAGAAAGGTCAAAAATGTAATGTCGAGAGAAACATCCATAATGGTGTATCATGCCTATGTTTGTTCAGTCATTCGCTACGGCATAGTTGTATGGGGAAACTCTTCAGAAATAAATCGAATTTTCATAGCTCAAAAAAAGTGTATACGCGCAATTTTTAATATGGAATGGACTGATTCGTGTAGGCTTATTTTAAGTCGCATAACCTTTTGACTATACCCTGCATACCTATATATCTTTGAAGTTGCCAAGTTTCTGAGATCCAATCTTGCTTTATTCGAACAAAGGGATAATTACAAATAAGAGGAAAGCTGCACATTTAGATTTCGAGTCCTAAGTTGCAACTCTTCCGGAAGAGTTGTATCTACATGGCTCCCCTAATTTATAATGCTTTGCCGAAGTTAATTACCCTTCAAAAAATGTTGTTCGGCGTTACGGAAGTGGTTATTGCAGGAATGTTTTTATTCAATTCACGAGTTTTTGTAAAATGTCCCTGTAAATTTTTCATCAAAATACAAGCATAAGTACCTAATTATTTAAGTGATAATAATTGTTAAATGTATTGTTTTATTTATTAATAATAATATAGTGAAAATGGAAGTGTGTAGTATATAGGTATAATATAATAATTGAATAATATTTAATTTTAAAGTTAATGTAATGTAAATAATGCACTTAATTGTAATTTTTTGGAAGAACTGCAGTGGTATTCTGTAAATATCTCACCGTGAAAACTTGGATAAAGTGAGCGTGGAGTGAGCTGTCAGTGTCATCCCACCTGATACTACTTAGAGATTGACCAAGCATACAACATTTAGTATCATAATCAAGATTTTAATAATATTTTTTATGCTAATTCTATTGATCATTTACAAAACATTTCCATTTTTTGGGGCTTTAAAATAGCAAAACAGAAACTTAGTCAGAATCTCAATGTTGTTTTTTTCCTTTTTTTTTCTAGACTAGTATATAGCCTGAGGCGCGAGCGCGTCACGCACGAACAATAAATAATAAAATGATGAAATAATAAATGATAATAAAATGATGATGAATGATGAATTAGCATACAAAATATTACTAAAATCTCGATTATGATTGTTAATGTTTGCTTGGTCAATCCCTAGCATCAGTGGGATGACACTGACAGCTCACTCCACGTCAGTTTTCACGGTGAGATTTTTACAGAATCGACATGCTGCATTTAATTGTTAATTGTAATTTGTTTTTGCATACCGTTAAAACGGTGAGACATGTAGCACTGTCAATGTTATGAACACCTTTGCAAACACCATGTTTCTGGCAAATAAATATTCTATTCTATTCTAAACACTTCCTTATAAATTGTATCAGGTACTGTCGTAAACTAAGGTCCCACAATAGAATAAATTAAATGATTATTTAATGGTTTCACACATTGCTTGAAGTTAAATAACGACAAAAAGCATGAGAATCCAGAGATTCTAAGCGTAAATTAGAAAAGTTGGAGACAATGTTGCAAGTTAATAGATTACAGGCAGGTAAGCATGTGAAACTTTTCTATTGCAAGTGCAGTTTTACTGCTACGTAAACTAGAGATATAGACTTTTTTTCAATAGGACTAGAATTTTATAGACATTCCATAGAATTCTTCATGTAACTTATACTTGTTACAGCAAAGGTGGTTCCGCCAGGGAGCACGACGTAATTATCCCAGCTTACATGATTATGTAAGCTGGGATGACGACAGCCCTTTGTTTTTACGACAGTACCTACCTGATACAATTTATAAGGAAGTCTTTAGAATATAATAGAATGGGGGGAGAGGGCTGTAAGCGAGAGCGCAGTTGTGTTGAAATCATAATTTCAACAACGCTGCGCTCAAAACGGTGAAGATTAACACAAAGTAATTTGCCTGCCTCGGTTCGAATCATAAGTGAGAGCACAAGAAAAGTAAAGTTCGAACCCACGACTTACAACTCGTAGTCGGGCCGTTACGACTGGGCCACCACTGCTCCGTCGCCACCACTGCTATCCCAACTTAGGTACGACTGTTAGCCTGACGGACTTACCCCATCGTAATTGAAAACAAACTAGTACTATGAAAAATTGTATTATATGTATTGTATATTCTCTGCTACGCGGGACCTTTTTATCTGACTTACATCTGTTGAAAAATCAAAATTTGATTTATAACAATACAAAATCAAATGTGTCTCATTAGCCATAGTTGAGCTACTACGAAAAGATAATTCGAAAACAGCTTCATGATCTCACCTAGTTCTTAGCCATGAACTCGGACAAAAGCTCGATGATCATAAAAAGCACTTGAATTTGAAGTAGTCTGGCGCCGTGTGTTTTTGTGTAATTAACACCTATTACACACATGTCGGTAGGTACCTACATTAGAAAATGTAAGCTGTACTGAAGTGATAATGATCGCCGACGTATTACTGTCGATGAGCACACCCCTTACCTTGAGTGAGGTCAACTACGGCAATACAGATCATAATCATATAATTATTGTGTAAATTGCCGTGTATGAACGAACATTTATGCAAAACGATACACTATTAATTACCTCCAGGTTAACCAATCGCAGGCTTTAAGGACGCTATAACATTTTTCCACGAATAACAGTGTTTTTCAGGTACCATTTTAACAAACTGGAGTCACAACTGCGAGGATATCTTAGTTTCAAATTAAAGATAATGTATTCATCTCCAGACTGGGCCCAAAGCAATTAAATAGCCCCATACAAAATTTTCACACAAATACGTTTTTACCATCACAATAATCGCCAAAAATTAAATATAAAGGGGTCTGAATAGAACCCAATATAGCTAAATCCAATGCATATTTTAACTTAAAAATAAGAAGATATTGTTGCCTATATATAATTCTATAAAGATAAGCTAAATATTTTGTAGATAAATAAATAACATTTCATTTATGAGAAAAATAAGAAACGTTCTCAAATTTCTCCATACATTTTCTATCCGCGGACACTTGCCGGAGTTGCCGGTCGGTCATTCCGCGCTCAGACGCGCCCGTGGAAGCACGCCTATGTAGCTTTTTCGCAAAAAATAATTACGTAAAAAAGTGAGTTCCGTTTTGTGTACTCCACAGTACGATGTTGATACTTTTTCGAACCAAAATAAAATTAAGTACGATTTTTGGAATTTGTTTTAGAAATAAATACTTAGTTGTAATTTTTAGGGTTCCGTAGTCAACTAGGAACCCTTATAGTTTCGCCATGTCTGTCTGTCCGTCCGTCTGTCTGTCTGTCCGTCCTCGCTTAATCTCTGTGACCGTTAGCACTAGAAAGCTGAAATTTTGTAGGAGTACGTATATCAGTTACGCCGACAAAGTGGTAAAATAAAATTTTGGAAAATATTTTTTTTTAGGGTAGTATGTGAAGTGGGGATAAATATTTTTTTTATCATCTACCCCATCGTGTGGGGTATCGTTGAATAGGTCTTCTAAAATGGCTTAGGGGTTGCTAAAATTATTTTTCGATTTAATGCTCCATTTACGAAATATTAAAGTTTAAAGTGCAAATTTTTGTTCCAGTAGGGCGTCCCCCCCCCTCTAAAAGCTAAACTACTGGCTTGAAAAATCTGGAAAAATTCTTGATAATAGTGCATTTCATGAACTTTAAAGGAAAAGTATAGCGGTTAAGATAACTTTATTAGTTTAGCAGTAATAGTCGTTGAACTTGGGTGTTGGATAATTTTGTACCAAATACAAAATCCTTAGCATTAATCCTTTAAAGTGACTAAGATGAAATAGTTGCTTGTTTATAATGGGTAAAGACTTGCATTGTTGACATTAGGTTATTGTAAGTTAGATACATTATAAACAGCCCCGACTAAAAAGCGAAAAATAAAAACTTTTTAACAAAAAAAAACGACTTCCAAAAAACACTACAAGGTGAAAAATAACTTGTAATTTCGGAAGTCGGTGGCAAAATACTAAATTACAGATCCATAGACACCGAGTTCCGAAATTAAAGTTATTTTTCACTTTGTAGTGTTTTTTGGAAGTCGGTCGGTTGTTTTTTTTTTTAAGTTTTTTTTAACTTTAATTTCGGAAGTCGGTGCCTTTGGATCCGCCAAAGACACCGACTTCCGAAATTAAAGTTATTTTTCACTTTTTGGAAGTCTGTTTTTTTTTGTTACAAAGTTTTTTTATTTTTATAAAAAATAATAACTCTCGCCCCAGTAAATAAAATACTTAAGTACTGTTTTCATTAGTGAATGATTATTTTTAAATATCACTACGAAACTCTACGACAACTCCCAGGCTAGTATTTGATTATGTAGGTAATGCTCCAACAATTGTCATCAAAAACAATATTTAAAAGTACTTACATCGTTTCAAACTAACAGCAGACTGAAGGATAAACGTAGATGTTCCTTGTAATACTAAAATGTTAAGGTCGTTTTTCGGCACCTACATAGGTAATGTACGTAATGACTGATGAACTTCGACAATACTATAAACGTGATTATCACACATAGTAAGTACTAATAACAGTTACCAAATTCGATTGCGAACTAACAACTAACTTTACTCAATAAATACCAGTAAAATTAAAAAATAATACCTTCAAGTACCAAGATTAGTTAAGTTACGTATAAAATGGAGCGGACAATGGGTTCAATGTGTGCGTGCGCGTAATGTTGTTGTGTTGCGTTTCAAATACCTAAACTTGAGCAAGTTCAAAATGTGATAGCGTCCTTAAGGTGTAACGTTTATTTATTTATTTATTATTTACATATTTTACTGTACTTACACAAGAAAATATATAGAAAACAATACATTTAACACTACAAAACATACTATGGGCGACCTTGGGGCCTAAAAAGGCCACTTTGGCAGAATCAAAAAAGGGTAACATTATGAATCATAATGGACAGTTAGCTGTTAAGTTAATCGTATCAAATCCTATTGGTGAAGGATTTATCAATTCTTTTTTTTTGTCTGTGCTAAAATACCAATCAATCCAATCCAAATCCAATCCCAATCCTCTTTGATTATACCTACTTACGTAGTGCAGCAAAAAAAAGAAAACACAGTCGGTGTTTTCTTTTTTTCTGTCTTCGGCATATTATAATTCATAATGTTATCCTTTTATGATTCTGCCAAAGTGGCCTTTTTAGGCCCCCGTATCGCTTTCTGCAATCTCTTCCAGGCAACCTTGGAATGGGACAGTGATTGCGTGGAGAAAAATGGGGTTGTCATTGGTGCAAATATAATTATAGATACTTACAATACACAGCCACATTGATATACAAAAAAAATATACAAATATATATAAATTCTATGTATTAGATAATTAAATACATACATACTAATCTAATATACATGCAACGAACTAAAATGATGACTAAAGATTATTACAGCTAGGAGAGGTAAGATCACAACAACAATAAAATTAGTAGGTAATGTTCCTTCACGAGCCTCTTAAATACAGGTACCGATTTCACGCGTTTTATTTGCGCATTTATAATTTACAGCATAAAATGATCAATCAATTTCATACAGAAACTGAAGGCGTGGTCGCAAACAATTTCGATTGTCTTCGAGTCGGTTCAAATTCAAAAGCATGTCCTGCCTGATTGATCTCGATGATACCATTACCGGATTTATTACAGGAATACAGGTACAGATGACAGAGCCAGCCATTCAATTTCGTTGATGTAGCACCGATCACATAGAACTGATTTATGATCGCATTCATACAAGGCGGCAAGATAACATCAAACTTCAAAGGCGGCAATTACAGTGATAAATGACAATTATTATTGTCTTGTCCTTTGCGGACAATAAATACACCATCGAGGACCGCGCGTGCGATATTATTTCTCGCCTGTTTATGATCATTAAGAACTATTGTCAGCGACCATATACCGATATTTGAATTGAATGCTTCCACAGTCGCCACTCCACTATCGGCTAGATTGATCAGCAGATAGCTCACAGATAAAGAGATGCCGCTTAAATGAATGTCATTCAACAGTAGCGCCAAGGAATTCAATTACTAGGATACATAACAAGGTCTCTTGCAATGGAAGACTGCTGAAAGGACGTCAAAAACCAATAATTATTATTCATTTACGCTATCATCAAGCAAATATGTCTTTCAGAACAATTACTCATCTGTAACAAACAATGCGCGTTTTCTTTACCGTGCCTATTTGCAAAAACCCACAATAAACTGATTAAAATACACTTTAGATGTAATGGGACGACGCATATACCGAACAGAAATGCAATCAACACAATATGTATCCCATCTAGGAAAGATTGCTCTTAGAATGAAGCTATAACAGTCATTTACTTACGCTATCATCAAGCAAACATACCTTTTAGGACAACACTAAAGCTTCAAGCTTGTTTTAATTACCATAGATATTTGCATACCTTTACCCACAATCGGACCCTGACTAAGGGAACAATGCAAATAGAATGAACGGACATACAATCAGAGCATTACTTATGCCCAAACTAGAAAAATTGCTCAGAGATCGTCATAGAACGATAGTCATTATTTACACTATCATCGAGTAAATATGTTTAAAGAACAAATCTGTAACAACGCACGTTTTCTTTACCATATTTGCATATAACCACAATCCTCTGACTAAGGGACGCAAATAACGCGAACAGATATACAATCAAAACGTGGAATCCCTAAACTACCTATGCGTGAATGTCACGACGCTATGTTTGTGACTGTCCTAAAATGGTATTATACAAGAGAATTCTTTACGGAGACGTGCGTCATCGATACAGAGAAGGAAGTGCGTCTTGTTGGAGCGAACAGCGAACACAAACACTTGATGCTGCCGCCCACGGCGACGCCGCAGCCACATCAGCCGCGCGCCATCCGCCTGCACTAACTGTGATTGACACCACATTAATACTATCCCGAGATGAAATGCTGACCTTTCTTATGATTAGGATATACATAGAACACGAAACAATTATAGACTACGTAATATTGAATGAGCATCGACGGCTAACAGTCGTTTGACTCAATAATAGAGCCTATTGACATAACGCTTCAAGAACATCGAAAAATGAACGACTTTATCGACTACTAGGCTATATCGATATCTAATATTTTGCCATCCACTTTTAATGAGTGGTTCGCGTCATTGTTGTCTTTCAATTAGTAGAAAATCGCAGTAGGTCATATCAGCATAAACTCTAATAACAAAGCAAAATCTGAAGTCATTCATACGCTATTAATATATTATTTTTTATAACTCTGTACCAATGTGGTTTTGCTGATACTAAGTAACAAACACCATTTCTAGTTAAGCTACTAACCACAAGTCTCTAGTTATTACCACTGTCCACTATTGCCGAACCTATGTATTTGCAGATCCAATTACCTACTTGTTCTTGTTTAAATGTCCACTTAGTTGTCTTGTAAAGCTTTCCACGTAACGATGACAACTAGCTCGATAAAAAAATAGGCAAAATGAATTGCCTATTATCAAAATCGCACAAGATAGAAAACGATTATATATTGAAGCAGTGCCAAGTGCCAATTTATTCCAATCTGCCAGTATGAATTATACTGCTGGGGTGGGCAGAGTTATTACATATAATATATTCAATCTGAATAATAACTGGTCTTGGCGTTATTTCCTCATTTTTAAAACAATTAAACTAATCACTTCATGAACCTACCTAAGAACCTTTACATGATTGATTGTCAACAGCACAGTATGATCATAGTAATTATGAATCAACAAGATGGAAGGTATCTCAAATTTGATCGACAAAGTCAATGCTTGGAGGCACCATTAATTTCTCAGCGCGATCAATAAGAGGGAAATTAATTAATGGTCTGCGTAGATGCCTGTGCAACCAACCTACTTAATACACAATTGCAATCCAATCCATTATTGTTAAATACGTCTGAAGTGTAGCAATAATATCCAGTATTAATTTCCATAAACTCAATTTATAAATCCCTCAACAGAAAATGTGAAGTGATAATAAAAGTAGACACATTCATTTCTTATTTGGCAGGCCCAGGCAGCAAAATAACAAAAAATTACACATAGCTGGTTAGTGTTTGCAATAACGTGAAATTCAATTTATCCTCCAAGCACTATTGTATTTCTAAGAAAGACGTTGCTTCAATAAAATAAATATCGGCCGAAGTAACATAATAATAGTGTATCGTTGAAAAGGAAATTATTCTTCCAACGAGACCGTCTGGGGACACAATATTTTTTGTTTTTATTTTGTTTGACCTCGTCTGTAAAGCTGGCTTTCACCGTAATAACGGCTGCGGATTAACCACACGATACGATATGATCTAACCGGTGACAATACATAGATGATCGTTCCGTGCTTCGAAGCTATTAAGATTATTATCGGTTCCATAAAATTAACTGAAGGTTATGAAACGCTAACAGCACACGTTGCATATGATTTACTCATAACAAACCTATAATTACATTCATGACTTACACAATACGCCCTTATAAATAGAGCTTTGTTTTCACGAATGCGCTGCGCGGAATTTTCCAAAAATCGGTTTTCGGGAAATTCGCCAATTTCAACGTTCGCCATAAAATGTGCTTCATTGCAAACTAAAACGAACGATAATTCATGTCAATATAAAATAATCATGACATAAATCAAATTAATGATCCTTGAGAGATTTGCGCGTTAGTTGAGCAATCTAGCGACCACGGAATTGATATATAATTCGTAACTTATTGATTGTTTGAATATTTCCAAGATTTGCATCTCGCGCGGTTAAGGTATTGCTGCAAGAGAAAATATTGTAGGCTAAGGTTTTATGCTTGGATACTTTCTGAAACAATGGAATCACATAAAGGACTTGTGAGATCAGGCGATCTGTCGGCTCACGGATCACGATAATGACGTAACGGTCGTATATGATTGTCGCAGGTCACGGCGCCCAGGTTCCCGGTGGTGATCAAGATAGGGCACGCGCACAGCGGCGTCGCCAAGGTGAAAGTGGACGCGGTGTCTGACTTCCAGGTAACGATGCTCATCACTCTCTTCAGTTAAATAATGGCGTAATGAATTGTTAGGCATGTCACGAACCTCGTCCTGTTTTTACTAAGAAAAGTACTACAAGTTAAAATATTCAAGGGATGAGTAACAGAATTTAAGATTAAAATTATAGTGATTCATCGTACGTAGTAGGTAACAGGTTTATATTATGTGCTCTTCTAGGACATCGCCGGGGTCGTGGCCATGCTGGGGACCTACTGCACGGTAGAGCCTTACATCGATGCGAAATACGACATCCATATACAAAAAATCGGCACTAACTACAAAGCTTTCATGTAAGTATTATACTATTTTTAATCGGCAAAAGTCTGGCGCCTACGAGAAAGATCAAAGTAGTCTGCAATCCTGATCACAAACAAAATGTTGCAGGCGTTCTCAATGTTGGCAAACACACAATTACGTAAAACAGATTTAAGAATGGTACTACGTGTGAAGCACATGTGAAGCGTGATAAATATTACACTTGGTGTCCGTACCAGCCGTCTATAAATAATCCTGAAATATTTTGCAGGCGCAAATCTATATCGGGAAATTGGAAAACCAATCAAGGATCCGCGATGCTCGAAGCTATCGGCATGAACGATAGATACAAGATGTGGATCGACGAGGTTCGTATCTGGCTTATCCATTTCTTGATTGGATCATTTGATAGAAAACTTAAATTACATTTAAAAATATTACGATCGAAACCCTAGGATGTTGAATTTTCTAACGAAGTTATAAAATATTTTATTCTTCATTTAACTTGAAGAGCACCATGGGTACTCATTAATTTAAATAAGAATCAAAACCAAAACCAGCAGTCTCGGGAATGGACTTTCAATTTATATTAATTCGCACGCAAAAACTACAAGTTCATTTTATTTACTCCTTGTTTAGCTATTAATTGATGAATTATTGGTATTTATTTAAATCCTTTTTAAAGAAACACTGCATAGTTTAATTAGCACATGATTTCAAATAATTTAATACTGTCACGCTTATCTAGGGGTCAATAAAAACAAAGGCAGGTGTAAAGTTTTTGTAAACTGACTGAGGAAAAGGAAGTTATTGTAGAGGAGGTGATGAGGAGTGAACCTAAGTGATGCTGGTTTCAGTACAATTCAAAATTCAAAATAAACTTGCTTTTCCACAAAATGTCAACTCACCTGCAGATTTTAGGAGCACCTTACCACTTCTGCGCTAACTGGCGTTTGCTTAACAGCCCTCTCGATTGTCGATTACAGGTGAGCGAGATTTTCGGTGGTCTGGAAGTATGTGCGCTGGAGTTGGTGGTTGGCAAGGATGGCCGTGAGCACATCATCGAGCTCAACGACTCCGCCACGTCCTTCATGGGTGACTCGCAGGAGGAGGACCGACGCCATCTTGCTGAACTGGTGTTGCAGCGTATGCAGGTAATTTTATTTATAATTGGGTTTGGGATTTCAATATAAGCACTTTTATGTTATTGGATGGTACAAGCCGACGGTGAGTCAACTGATTGGAAGCTGAAACTAATTGGTTACCGTCGACTTTGGACATCTGCAATATCAGATGAATAGCAGATGCGTTGCTATCCATAAAGAAAAAGTTGGAAATCATATGGTCTTATGTGTCTATAATTACAGCGGACCTTTAAACCAACCAAAACACAGACACACTGTTGGTAATACTTAGGAAAAATACCTACTCCCCCGTAGTAAGTAATTTCCCGGCGATATATATATATATATATATATCAGAGTAATAAAGTTTTATGATAGGTTTTTCCTAGATTAGCAAGTCATACCTATGACGACCTAACCAGTGTTACATAGTAATGGTATACTTATCTAACCTTTTTTGTTACAAATTTCCAGGCGGTCTGCCGTCCCGGTGTAACGAAGACAACATCCCGGAGCTCTGTATCGGGCAGTTCTGCGGCCGGGTCTCCGACAGAGGAACGTGCGCCCCCGGTGGGTGCACCGGGGCCGCCCAGCGTGCCCCCGCCGCCTCCGCTGGCGTCTGCCGCCAGCATCGACCGCCCGCTGCCGCCGATACCTGCAGAGCCGACCCAGCCACCGCCGCCACCACTCACCCGGCGTGATTCTCAGGGTTAGTTACCTACCACAGCATTTTTAGTCCTTCGTAATTCCCCATATTATACCAATTACAGCCTTCAACAACCTATAGTAGGACAAGTGGATGAGCGCGGAATCGCTGCGCCGGCAGCAACAAAAGAGAGATGCCAGTACCAATAACATTCGTGCTGGCGCAATTAGCACTGAGCGCAAATTCGACTGTCACAGGCATTTTCAGAAAAGTCACAGACGGGCCGTCATTTTCTATGAGTAAACTGCGTTAGCCAAACTAACTTCTGTTGCATTCATTAAGCACACATAGATAACAACGACTGAGACGTCAATGGCGAGAAGTAATGAGACTTTCAATTAAATTCTTATGCCATGGCTAATTACCATCTATCATTCGTTGGACCATCATCGAGTGCATCACGATAACTAAGGTTGAAGGTAGATGAAGCTCGCACTAAACTTGAAGCATACTTTCAGGACATTGCCTCAGCTAATACAATGTTCTGTCAACAGCATCTCAGTCGTCAACGGTTTCGTCAGTCTCAGCTGCGCCGAGCAACGCGAGCTCTGCGCCCCAGGCCCCGCCCCCGGCGGGCGCCGCGCCCGGCCGCGGGGGCTTCGCGCGGCAGGGCTCCCTAAGTGCGGCCCTGACTGAAGACGCCGAGGACACCATGAAGAATTTACGCAAGACATTCGCCGGAATATTCGGTGACATGTAAAATGTCAACCAAATATTCGGACAATAGACGATGTACTGATACGAATGAAAGACAACGTTTACATAAAACCTGATCGCATTTACAAAATTGCGGACAAAAGCCAAATTAAAGCATGCATATATTTGGTAAAGGCAACTTAATGCCACTACACGTCTGTTGCCCGCTGCACTAATACATTGATAAATAGCCATGAATTTAAACTGAACATTCAGTACAATATCTACTGAAACAAACATACATAAACAAAAGATATAGAACTAAACAACCGGTCCAGAATTTGCATCTAAAGTTATAACCCAAATGTGTTTATGCCGATTTAAAACACCGGAAATCCCAACCAGCTGCATCCATTTGAAGGAAACATCCCTCGTGTGTTGAATGCATCCTTGTACGAAACAGAATATTAAGCATAGTTTAATGTATCGTAACTATAGATTTTTACAATAAGTTTATTATAAATATGAAAATACGAATCAACTGAGCTGCATTGTGATCGAACCCGTTCGGTATCCGCGAGGCGCGTTGCCTCGCGACTCGCGACTAGTAGTGTTTCTCTCTGTCTCCGACTCCCTTCTACACTCGCTGCACCTTCGTACGAGACCAGTATAAAAATGGGCATTTTATATTAAACACTATTCTCTATTAATAGTTGTTATGGAAGACAAATAATTCAAAGCAATACTAGGATTGGGATGTAAAGACGACGTGTAACGCTTCTTGGAAATGATTGAGAGTATCGACTATCGATGCCGGAAATCGAACAATAATTGAAAACATTCGATTAAATATTTTACTATTCTGGAAATTACGCATTTTGTAAACGTTGAAAAGGAAAAATCATTTTGCGCTGTCGTCCTGTTAGATCTAAAATTGTTGGCAATTGGGATATGAGCAATGCTATTGAAGACAATATTGTTAAACGCAAGAATTGATCCACATTTTATATATATTATACCTTATTACTAGTTGTATTCCATAGCATTAAGAATATATTGTTACAACTATGTACGTCTTCGTATGTGTGAACCACGCTTCGTTTATCACGTAGGTTTCTACAAATCTATAGATATTATTTATGCTAATTCTTCATGAACTATTGTATTAAGCATATGCTATGGGGACTTATCTATTTTTAGCTAAATGTTAAGTCATTTTTATGGTTTTATGGAGCGATGATGGGAGTGATGTCAACGAAGAATGATGATACGTCATATCAAAATGACTGGATGCGCGTCTTGGCTAGTGCATTGTGCTATCATAACTATTCAAAGTTTAAAACTTTATACTATTGTATAGCAATGTTATACTATTCTTTAGCTATTGCGAATCAAACGTAGACATTTCAATGTGTAGTTAAATTTTCATTTACTTAATCACACTCTCGTAGAACATTCATAAATTAAATACTAGTAAATTTTAAGCGTTTTTATATAACAAACAGATAATATTATAACCAAGCCCACTTGTTATTGTAGATTTTACAACGAAAATAGTTATATACGTATACAAATGTAAGTTAAATAACTCATTACGTTAAGGCAGTGGTATCAGGAGCAAGCGTTAAGTTTGAGCAAAACAATAGATACCTGCGTTTAGTTGGTCGAGATATATTAGTTAATATTTTATAACTATCCTTCGTTGTTGGCGCCGCGGTACAGGCATACCTATGTAGTACCTAGGTTACGTTTAGATAAATATACTATAATTTACTCTAAGTATGCACCGGTAGTTAGATTTTGACACGAATCCTTAGTATCGATAGCCACGATGTAGGTAAGTACATGTTACTAATTACGTGTCTATAAAATGCGCAATTAGATAATTTACGACTTTTTCATACATATGAATTAAAATTTTAATTGAATTATATTTAGCGGGTGTTATGTATTTCATTTAGAACGCAGTTTACTTGTAATTTAGATATAATTTATTTTATTTAAGTATATCCTTTGAAGACTTCGATATTTGTTAATTGTTAAGAGTATAATATTACACTCAAATTAATATTTAAATGCTGTTGTTGTTGTTGCTAACAAGTTATACAATGTGTACTCAAAACGGAAGTGATGGATAATCATTATAAGATGGTCACGGTAAGGGATGCGACCTCAGTCACGGGATCACGAATCCCTTACCTGTTAACCGTTTTATCGTGACGTAATCTTCTATAGATAATAATAAAAGGGCATGGCATGTCACAACATTAGTAGTTAATAATCTGCTTTGACGGATTTAAAATTAACCAGAGGGTTTATGGGACTTCCATACGACCCTAATTATTATTAAAGTTATTAAGCCCTGAGAGGTTTTTGTAGAAGTTTGCAATAAAATGATATTTTTATCGAATGTGGCATCCATGTCCTAGTTCGGATGGAATATGTTAATGGAATTTGAATGCATGTTAATCTATATAATATGAATAATAAATACCTCTTTTGGTAAGTCAATACCGATACTGGTGATTTCATTTAAATTACACGTCATGCTCCCCAGACACCCCATGATCTATTTTTCTGTTTATAAATTCATATAACAATTGTACGAAATATGTACCAAATTAGTACCTACATTCTTAAAAAAATAAGTACCTTAACAGGTTAACAGGTTCAGGCATCTGAATTATTGCTTGCTGTAGAGCATCTCCCCTGCAACCCATGACCTATTTTGCTGTTTATAAATTCATATAACAATTGTACGCAATATGTACCGAAATAGTACATATTTAAAAAAATAAGTAACTGAACAGATTAACAGGTACAGGCAACTGAATTATGGCTTGCTGTAGATCATCTCCCCAGCAACCCTAAGTAAAATTTTACGTAGACACTTACTTATTAGGCAAATAAGATGTGCAAGCTATGAACATTTATTTTAAATCTCGATTATAAGCGCCTGAGAAAAATAAATAGCATAGAGTCTATTTCAAATGTATTACAATCTCTCAACGAACAATGTTCTGGCACAATCACGATGACCTATGATTTATCTGATCATATTATAATATTTGAAGCAGTAGTCGATAAAGTAACAATAGAGGAAGTGCCTACAACAATCGTTTGAGAGCAGTGGTGGCACTATCGGCCGCGACTTACGAGTTGTAGGGCATAGGTTCGAACCCAGACAGGCGCTTTACTTTGTGTAAATTATTTCATCACCTATGCTCTCAAAACGGTGAAGGAAAACATCGTGAGGAAACCGGCATGTCCTAGAACCAAAAATTCGAAGACATGTGACATCTGCCAATCCGCACTGGGCCTGCGTGGTGGATTACGGCCCACACCCTCTCACCCAGAGGAGGCCTGTGTCCCAGCAGTGGGAAAATTATAGGCTGATTATGGTAGCTAGCACATCCAGTGGTAAAAATAAGAGTACAATTTTTATCAGCCACTTGTTTGCCTAATAATTAAGTGTTAACGTAAAATATTACTTGGGGTTGCTGGGGAGATGCTCTACAGCAATCCATAATTAATTCAGTTGCCTGTAGCTGTTAACCTAAGGTACTTATTTTTTTAAGTATGTACTAATTCGGTACATATTGCGTACAGTTGTTATATGAATTTATAAATAGCAAAGAGGTCATGGGTTGCTGGGGAGATGCTCTACAGCAAGCCATAATTAATTCAGTTGCCTGTACCTGTTAACCTGTTCAGGTACTTTTTTTTTTTAAGTATGTACTAATTCGGTACCTACATATTGCGTACAGTTGTTATATGAATTTATAAACAGCAAAATAGATCAAGGGTTGCTGGGGAGATACTCTACAGCAAGCCATAATTCAGTTGCCTGTACCTGTTAATCTGTTAAGTCACTTATTTTTTTAAATATGTACTAATTCGGTACATATTGCGTACAATTGTTATATGAATTTATAAACAGCAAAATAGGTCATTGGTTGCTCGGGAAATGCTCTACAGCAAGCCATAATTCAGATGCCTTAACCTGTTAACCTGTTAAGGTACTTATTTTTTTAAGTATGTACTAATTCGGTACATATTTCTTACAATTGTTATATGAATTTATAAACAGCAAAATAGATCATGGGGTGTCTGGGGAGCATGACGTTAAATTACCTTATACCTTCTCTTAACAAGAAATCATAAAATGAAATAAGCATAAAAAGGTAAATACATGTTTTATTAAATTATGTATAAGCATTTTTATAGTGCGTTACATAACTCTATTAAAATGTTGTGCATTAAAGTATGTTGAAAAATAGCATTGCTTGTTGCATTTTCTCTCTTTTACACTCAATTTAATGGCGTTACGGTTTGAAGTTACTTTACTATGTAAATGTCACTTTCTTCTTTTAGGTAACTATATTCTAACGTCATTTGAAGCTCATGTAAAGAACAAAAACATCACTCGAAAATTAAATGAACTCTCAAGAAACTAACTTGCCGCGTTAGCCGCGAAGACCCTGCGTGGACCTCACGTAGGCCGGCGTAGACTCCACGTAGACCTCACTTTGGCCGGCGTAGACCCCGCGTCGACGACATAAAGTTGTGTTTACGACACGCAGACTACCCGTATAAGTCTGTAGAATTGTTTTGGGTTCTTTTGGCGACACTAGTTTTTGTACATTTAGTGGCACTGGTTTCAGCTGTTTTAGTGGCACCTATTTGTGCGTTTATACTGCCACTACTTTTTAAATCCAATCCACAAAATAATGTAAATTATATTTAAAGAAAGCTACAAATGATTAAAGATATATACAAACAAAACAAAGGTGTTACAAAAATAAAGAAGAAGACAAACACACGTCAGACAAAAAAAAAGGATTTTATAACACTGTGTGACCTAAACCCGCACTTAGGTCACGCTTTTCTGTGACATAAGAAGTCCATTTTTACATAGAAAAGCGTGACTTAAGTGCGGGTGTACGCCTCACGAGCTATAAAATATTATACGATACGTGTGACTTAAGTAATCTGTTAAGTCACACGTATCGTAATATACTATTTACAAGCATTTTGCATCACTGGAATGGTCTGAGCTTATGGTATTTTATTTAATAGGAATCTATTACATATTCTAAGAGTCAAAAGTCAAAACAGACTTGACTTGACTTGACCGGTTTCTACATAATTTTTGAGAGATATTTAGATTAATACACTTAGCATTTAATGTTATTATAGTACTGCACTTTAATCAATTTGAGTACCTTCTCATTAAACTATGTTGTCTAGAGCGCTACGATTAGGTTAAGTAATTTTAATATCAAAAACTTGATCAATTGATGATAAACTCAAATGACCGAAGTCGTTAACTTGTGCGACCTTTTAAGTTTTAAGACTAATATTTGAGAAGGTTGTTCAAGTCTATTTTACCTTCTATTTTAATATCTCATTACAATTGAATACGAACAAAATTAACGACGATTCAGCTATGTCGTTTCATAACATTAACGTCAAATATCAATTGAAGATTAGGTATCAATAGATGTAATTTTGACACCTTAGAAAATCTACGTGAATAGCATTAACACGTTCACTGCGTAACAGGCCGATATCGGCCTGCCGCGGTACTTCAGCTGGTGCGGACGAAGAAAACTATGTCCCGCTCGCTTGTGCGAAACGATTATTTCAAGTGTTTGTAAAAATTCGACAGAGACAAATATATATTTCATCCTGCGGTCAAAATTGTAGGTGTTCCCCATCAAAACATAACGGCAGGCTTTTATCGACCTACCACGCACTGACGGTGAAAAACATCCGCTGAGTGCGGCAGTGGGCCTATTTCGGCCTGCCCTCCCAACAGGCAGCTAGCGACCCGATACCGCACAGAGCGCGCGCCCCGCCAGTTAGTGTTGTGCTATTTAACTGATCTGACGTAGCGTTCGATATAATCAATGATGGCAAGCAATAAAAGAAAAATACAAATTTTGGAAAATAGAGGAATTCGCCCTGCAGTTATTTATAGTGATAGTGACAGCAGTGAAGAAATATTTTCCACTAAGAAAAATAAGAAGAATTTGGAAACAAATATGCACGGAAAACGAAGTGTGCTTCGTTTTCCGTGCACATTTGTTTCCAAATTCTGCGGTAAGTTTTGTTTATTACCTACACATATCAACATTATCAGCCTCTGGGGAAAGTTGTTCAGTTTCGCGAGTTCTGTGGTAAAACTCATAAATGGTTAATATTCATTTCAGAAAATCAAGTAAAACCTAAGTACAATGACCATGTCCTTGAGATGAGCGCTAAACGAAGAAATTGTGCAGGGTGCTACGACAGACTGCGAAAAACCTTTAATAGTACCCAACCAAAAAAAAAGTTAAGAAAATAAAACAATATTGCAGGAAATGGAACCAAAACCTTTGCTTAACATGTTTCCAAGACATAAGTAAATAAAAACATTTTTCAGTTCTTTTACGATAATTCTGTTTTATTTTCGATATCCCCTTATTTTTCTCTGTCCCATCACTACTAAAAATACTTTCTAGTGCGGTTCAGGTCGATATCGGCCTGCCGCTTTTCCTGCTTTATTTCTCATTTCCTGTTTGGCAGATCCCGAGGCGAATCAAACCTAAGGAAGTTGGGTTCAAGGTCATTCTGACAATATAAAAAAAAAATGTATACATTGTGTTTCCACAAAGTTATAGCAATTTAATCTATCCTAGTGCTGGTGGGTCTAGAAAGACCTGCCACGCACTGGCGAAAATATCATTGGGGGCGCATTTTGGCCCGCCGCCGCACCAGATGAAGAATTATGATTTTACTTGCCGCAGTAAACGTGTTAATATGCAAACAAAGAAGTTAAGGAAATAGATCTAATCACGATCTAAACTATAGATCTTCCCTCGGATTAAACGACAGACGTCACCTCACTTGCACAAGTAAACTTTTGACATAAAAAGTGCGGGAAACATAATTGAACAAAATGATACTGATACAGTGTCACCTTGCCCTTAAAGCTGCCATGCATGATCAGTTCTTTTTTCAGATCTGATCGATCTGGCACAATGTCAGTACAAATTGATCTGTCCACGCGATACATGGCTCTTTCATTAGAATTACATAACAAATTGTCCATCACAACAAATTTTGTGAATTAGTATCGTCTCATGAATCATTAAGTACTAATTAGTTAACATTGTAAATGTGTAATAAAATTGATTATGGCACATCGAGTTTTAGAAGCAGACTGTCACACAGCACCCGCATTGCGTAGGTAACACACATTTCAATCACAATCCGAAGAATTTTCAAGGAAATTGCTAATCCATCGTTTCATGTATTTGAAAAATTCGACTAAAGCAATGAATGTTGTTGAACTATCAAAATGAAAGGCATTGCCATTGTAAGAGTGTTATGCAATTAACCCGCGGGTTCGTTTGCCAGAGATGTCGCTCAACAAAGACAAACTTTTTCTATAACTGGATATGCCACAATATCATTATGCCGGGTCTATATATTGTAGCTACTGGTACCCTACTTGATCCATGCCGGTGTTGAGGCTGTAGTTCCGGTACATACCGGCAGCAGACAGGGCATTCGTGAACCTTTGGCCGGCGGGGTAAAACACTGTCGGAACTGAATAATATCCTGCAATTATTATTAAAAACAAATTATTAACCACTATGTTTTGAGTTACTTAAGCTGACTTCTCACCAACGAGAAAAATCAACCAATAGAATCTCTTTATTTTAATATGAAAATAAAGAGATTATAAGCGAGAGAGAGAGAGAGAGAGAAAGGCGACTAAGGGGCGTACCGGAGAATGGGCAGCAGCGTTCTCTATGCATTCCACCACTATACCATACTGCGATCGCCAACCCGCCTGCCAAGCGTGGCGATTATGGCAAACCCCCCCTTTTGGGGGAGGCCTGTGTCCAGCAGTGGACGTCTTTCGGCTGAAATGATGATGATGATGAATATGAAGACATGTCAGACTGAAGAACAGGTTAATCGTGCAAATAAACTGTAGAAGCAGATGCCATGAAAATCGTAATAGTCGACAAATGAAAATGGCCTTATCGTAGTTGATAAGGGATACACAGCCGATGTCAACGTGCTTTTTTAACCAATAAAGCATGCTGAATCATTAACTGTTCTGCCTTCATTCAAGAGATTGTAGGCAATGTCACAAAACACTGTGTAGGGGATTTCCAAGCTGCTTAAAAATATAATAATAATAATAAAATAATGCTCAATATATTTAAGCATAAATTATAGTGTTACACTATAAAAAGCAAAAATCCCAAAACATGCTGACATCTACCAAGTCCAACCCGCACTGGGTCCACGTGGTAGGTTCGTGGTAGGTCCAGTCCTTTCCACAGGGAAGAGATTCAGAGTCCCAGCAGTGGAAACATTACAGCTTGATAATGCTGTGATGTGCAAAACCAAGCAACTGATACAAAAACTTGAGAAAACCACCGACGAATATGTAAAACGTGGAGTGTAGGAGTGAGGGTGTGTGTGAGAGCTATGTGGAAGAAATCCACAAAAAAAAAAAAAAGAATTGGAACATTAACAAATCTTAATTTAATTAGGTTAACCCGTACATTGTACAAGCTTATTAGTAAGTTTGTTATAAATTAGTGATAGTACATAGTAGGTAAGTTAAATAAAGTACAGTAATCAGAAGACCAGACTCTCTCCACATGAGTAATGGTTCATTCACAAACAACATCTGTCTAAGTAAAGTAACAAATACTATGCGAAGTAAGGCAAATCTCAATGCGTTCCATATGAAAGGCCTTTAAATTCATAAACATTAAGGGCATAGTGATCGCATAGTGCCGATCACCACTCAGGTATTGTCTAAGAATAGGTTTTTAGAACCCTGTGCGTCTGCACGCACTGTGAAATCTCATATTAATGTTTGTGAATACTGGAATCAGTCAAGCCGCCACCCTAACGTCGCTAACACGCGGTTAAAAGCAGCCCACATCCTGCAGATCAAGGACAATCATTGTCTGCATTGTCTGCACCATCGGCATATAAAAGAAATCCACTCGAACTTCTAGACAGCGTGGCAGTCCCCAGCTGCACCCAATGCGCGGTGCTAAATTTCACGATTGTAGCGATAAAGGCGCTACAGTGGTGAATATTTTTTTCAAAGTCAAAGTCAAAGCATTTATTTCAAATAGGCACATAAAAGGCACTTTTGAACGTCAAAAATTACTAAAATAGAATTGATTCTAGTCGCCCATTCCAAAAGGTAGTTTTCGTATGGAGAAGAATGGGCAAGAAACTCCACCGTTACTCTTTTAAAATGTTTTACAATATTTTGCATGTACCTACATTAATTATTATAATAATATGTGAAGACGATGCACCTAAAATAAAATTACTGTACCACAATAGGTAAAAGAATCAAAAATGAAACCATGACATATAAATTAATTATCTGATAGATACATGGTGCTCACATATTTACAAACATGGTAAAAGTAAAACGATTTTCATTTAAATAAAAAAAAATACAACTAATAAGAGCGTTTACGCCGTTCGGCATTTCATACAAACTTTCAAGACCTTATTTTTCGAAAGGAGATGGCTAAATGACTGCCCCAAGCATGTATAGTAATCTCACATTAACTAGTAATATTTAAATATTCATTCATGAATTACTTAGTGTTTAATAATTTCCAAGAACTTTCGTGAATTATTAAACATAAAAAAGTATCTCAGTTGCTTTATTTGATTGACATGACAAGTTCAAGGGGAAATAATACAGTACTGCAAGCTAGGGAGGAGTCATATCGCTGTTCCAGAATGTCAAATCGAAACTCGGTTTTTGATAACAGGTATCAAAACGATTTATTTTCTGAAACTAAGAAATGGCAATAAAAGTTTTCGACGGGAATCGATGGCGCTCAGTTCGGTGTCCTGTTTAGTTGCTTGTCACAGGGTTTTGATTCGGAAAATGGGGTTTTTTTTAAAGTGACAGTCGACTATACACAATTCCACTTTTTTCTACTTAATCAAAATCAAATAAAAATAACTGAAAGCTTCGAAATATGCTTCTTTGTTTAATCTTACTACCTATTTTGTGTCGAAAAATATTAACTGAATAGTGGTCGACAAAAACTAATTCTATTTGTATCTTTCAACCCTTTCGATTATTTTATCGATTCTCTTCCACCCGACGTTCAATCCCATCTCTATGAAAAAAAACTAACTTCAGATGTCAGACGTCGTTTTTTAAGACTTAACGAATAAATAAATATGAAAATCGCATTTTTGTTGTTTTATTTCAATATCTTTTATGCTCTTGGTTACTCAGTGCGTTAATTATCTACTTTAGGCAGAATTGTTAACCTACCTACCTCAATACAGAAATTACAAATATTAGGCTCGGTTAATCTTTAAGATCTTTTTCAAATACGTTCATCATTTCAACCATAATGTTATTTACATTGTCTGTGAATACTGTCTTTATTTTAACTAATTTGGATATGTAGTTTAGGTTTTACGACAGAATACTTATATTATTATCATTTTAGTGGAGATTATCTATCGTAAGTCCATTTTATCAAGTTTTTTTGGTGCAATTACTCCTTTGTAGATATTTACTTCAAGTACCTTAGTCCAAAATCGCCAATGAAAAACACTAATCAATAAAAATCGTCGCAGACACGTTAAAACGCCTAGATAAATGTGCATAGCAATGTCATCGTTTGAAGTTTTTTTACCTTTATCGTAGGAGTTACGCGATTTTATTTTCAGGAATGTGCAGATATGAAAAGTTCCTGAACCTTTTTAATTACAAAATACTAATTTTCAGCTATTCAGCATTATATATTGCTAGGAACCATGTCTATACATGCATTTTCATTGCGGGATCAGTCGTCCATACTTCAGTTTAGCCATGTCCTTTATGAACCGATTTTAATGAAACTTTATATGCATAAGCAGGATACAAAGGTCTAAAAAGTTAGTAGAGAACATTATCGAAATGTTTTATTTAAAAAAAGATAACTGGAAATTTCTGTTTCTATGGAAAATTTAAAATCGGTTTAATTTGGCTGTAACACAATTTTTTTTGAAAATGTTCTCTACTAACTTTTTAGACCTTTGTACGAGTATCCTGCTTATGCGTACGAAGTTTCTTAAAAATCGGTTCATTTATTTCGAAAAATAAGGGCTTGAAAGATTGTATGAAATGCCGTACGGCGTAAACGCTCATAAGTCAGGGTGTGAGTTAAAGTAATTACAGAATGTAAATCAATGTCAAAAAAAAGAACAAAGAATAGATTTTACAATTAGGTAAATTAGCAACCAGTTTGATTTTGTCTAGACTCTAGATTGTTCTATGGAACAGGACCAGCATGTTTCCAAGCGTTCTTATCTTGGATATAATCTTCTAATATATAGTATGCTTGTTTACAAAGTGTACGTTTAATGTGAGTTTTAAATTTTCTTTCATTTAATTGCAATATATCACAAGGTATTTTATTGTAACATTTAATACAGTGCCCGATAAAAGATGTATGTACTTTGGCTAATCTGAAAAATGGTTGATGTATTTTATCTTTATTACTAGTGTTAAAATTATGTCAATCGCTTATTTTATTAAAAAGATTTTTTCTTCATAATATTTTCATAAATGAATTGGCAAGGTACCGTCATAATATTAATCCTTTTAAAAAGTTCCCTGAGAGATTCGCGGCGACGTAGATTATAAATGGCTCTGAAAGCTCTCTTTTGCAAAATAAAGATTGATTCAATGTTAGCAGCTCGACCCCATAGTAAAATGCCGTACGACATAATGCTGTGAAAGTAGCTAACATAGACTAAACGCGCGGTTTCTACATCAGTTAACTGTCTTATCTTCCTAACAGCATAAGCGGCCGAATTAAGCCGTCCCGCAAGAGATCATTCATTCATTTTAAAGTAAAGCTTAGAAAGTAATGTACGTGCTCATGCCATGCACAGTGCATGTAACACAAAAACAAGCTTAATTAGCATACTATTCAATACATTTTACCCGTCGTTAAAACATCTTATGATCGGAGCCAGTGTTAAGAGAATAATTCCGATACATGCCAGCTCGAGCCAATTCAGAGGAAAACTTTTGAGTCTTAGGGTAAAACTCATCGGCAACTATGTAATAACCTAAAACATGGAAACAGAAATAAGAAAATGTGTGAACAAATTACTACCTCATCCAGATGTCACAGAGTGTTATTTATTACCAGGGAGCCTAAAAAGGCCACTTTGGAGAATCATAAAAGGAAAACATTATGAATCATAATATGGCGAAGATAGTCCGTGTTTTTCTTTTTTTCGCTGCACTACGTAGGTATAATCAAAGAAATTGGTATTGGATTTGGATCGGATTTATTGGTATTTTAGCACAGACAAAAAAAAAAATAAAAGAAAATGCTTCATCAATGGGATTTGATACGATTAACTTAACGGTTAACAGTCCATTATGATATCCTTTTATGATTCTGCCAAAGTGGCCTTTTTAGGCGCCCTGAACTATCGTTTGAGCGCCACGGGGTAAGCGTTTTATAAGTGAATTATGTTTATAAATGAATGCGTCCTTGGTAGTACACAATTAGTAACATTTTTTATTAGGTAGACGAATATTTAAAAGGGCCTTTTAAAAAGCTTTTTTGGAAAAAAACGGAAGCTTTGTTTCATATCGTCATTTAATGAATCTAAGCCGAAGTCATTGAAATAGCCAGCAAACAGGCGTAGGTAAGTAGGCTGTGACCAGCTAATAAGTAGGACAGGCGGATGATAATGTTCCGCTTGCACCTTTCAGTAAAAAACATTAATATTAATTAGCTTTCCTCTGCTTAGATTCACGACAAAAAGGTCTACAACCGGTTTATTAAAACATTTTTGTCATTACCTCGATTTAGATACACTTTATATTAATATATAAAGATTAAGTTATCTGACTATTTAAAAATCAGGCCTGTCACCACAATAATAAATATTGTACTTTACATAAAAGTTTATGTAAAGAACAATATTTATTATTGTGGTTTGACAGCATTTGTGTTGAAAATATGTCAAACTAGCTGACCCGGCAAACGTTGTTTTGCCATATTATAAATTATTTCTAGCTGCCCGGCGCTACTTTGTTCGCGTGGTGTCCTACCCCTTACCCAACCCTACCCTACCCCTACCCTACTCCTACCCTACTCCTACACTACTCCTAGGGTTCCTACCCTACTTCTACCCTGCTCAGGACCTACTCCTACCCTACTCCTAACCTACTCCTAACCTACTCCTTCACTACTCCTATAAGAAAAGAAAAAAACCGGATAACAAATATCCAACGTCCGTCTCCTGGTTCTGAGCTACCTCCCCATCAATTTTCAGCCAAATGGGTTCAGCCGTTCTTGAGTTATAAATAGTGTAACTATCACGACTTTCTTTTATATAATATATAGATTAGACAAGTATCTGTCATCTCAGCTGATCAAAATTAAAACCAGCCCATTAAAGTCCCACTGCAGGGAATAGCCTCTTCTCATACAGAGAAGGAGGAATGAGCATTGAACACGCTTGCTCAAGGCAGTTTTGCGATTTCAGACTTTTAATATAATTAATTATAACTCCAGGTTTCCTCACGAAGTTTTCCTTCTTCGATGTCAGTGATGTCCATTATAAACTTAGAAGATTAAAAAAATTATAAATTGAAAAGTCACATTTGGTTACTGCCCGGATTTGAACCTAAGCATGACAGGCAAGGCCTTCATGTCTGCTGATCAATATGATTATTAAAATCACTACGAAAATCTGATTTTCTCCAACAATAGGTTAGCGATATTTAGGATCAACGCAAAAAAAATCATGTATTAGTTGTGTTTGACGAGACGCTGCGTGTCGTCTCCTCTTGTAATTACTTTTATGCATAGATAGTTACCGGCTCTAAATCGTTCTTGGTAGGACATATGTAGGTAGAAGTTAAATTAAATTGTGTAATTTGTAAATGTAGTTAAATTATAATCTGTGTTTACCTGGGGGGTACCACCCGTATTCACTAGCAGATGTTCTGTAGAACGGGTGTTGGTTGCTCACCTGACACCCGTAGCCGTTGAACCAATCTGAAACGTCCATCATTTTCAATGTTTCTACAAAAACTTACAAGCAAAGGTACCTATGAATGCCAGAATCTCCTTTGTAAGTATTTTATTCGTAGGTTTTTTGAAGTGAAAACTTTTTTAGGCGTGTTGGGCATATTTTGAGAAGGGAAAAACCATTGAACTCGCGCCACTGTTACCGTAAGGGACACCACGCGTGTGTATATCCGATATGTCAGTGAGTGATGGCAGAGTATTGTTTGTGTTTTGTTTTCACTCCTCTGTCGGCACTCGCGGAGTGCCATTGTTTTTTTTATTTATTTATTTATAGGAGAACCAACAGCTATAACAAAAGCATAACAATAGTAAATTAGACATAAAGCCAATTACAGGTTCTCACGGGTAAAAACAGAAAATGTAGTAGAAATCTTAGGATCACTAACAAGCACTATAAAAAGGAATTTTTATTGCCTATGTTGTTCCACTGCAGGGCAAAGGCCTCCTTTTCTCCTTTCTACTCCTCTTAGTCTTGAACTAGTGTGAACCATCCTGTTTGTAGGCCTCAATGTTGTCCCACCATCTTCTCCTGGGTCTGCCTCCATGTCGCCGGACGTTTTCTGGGAACTACACTGTGATAGATTTGGCCCATGAGTCTTTCGGCATATGGCAAACGTATCCGGCCCAGTCCCACTTAAGCTTGGCTGCTTTTTGTTGGAATGCAATGCGATTTATGTGTTATTGTGAACAATTAAGATTAAAGAAGAACTGGGTATAAACAACTACTACAAACTAGGTATTAGAAAGTAAAAACGAACTATGGAGACTGTTCTCTCATTTGTATGAAAATACGGAATTCAAAGAGCGTTCCCTTCTATTATGTAAGTTAGTTACGTGCTAAGGTTTGGAAATTCTTCCCCAGCGAGATTTGGTTAGATATATTTTCATTGCGTTAAAATGAGAGTCGAAAGTATTGCTTTAATAAAATATGTTACGCCCGTAATCCCAAATGATACGGTCTCTTACTGAACCTACTTTTTCGTTTGTTCGTTATTGATTACAAGTAAAAGCCCGCATGCTTTTTAAACGAGTGCGGGATCAATGACACTATTAAGTTTTTTTGTTGTATTACAATGTTATTCAACCGTAAATAGTCAAACAAAAGCTGTTTAAAAAATAATTATCCACAAAGTTTTTCTAGAGATATTGTCATGAAGTCAGAGTGAAACTTAAAGACGTTAGGTACAAGCCTGAAGTAGTGCGTAACGTTGGGTACGACAGCGTGCTCACAAAACGCATCATCAATCGAACGCTGGCGCCTCTCTGTCGGGATGAACTTTACTAAAACAATTGTGGAACTGTAGTGATAGGGAAAATCACTGTGATAGTGCAGAATCCATATGATCAGTACATACAACTATTGTTCTTAATTTGTATGATCTGCAAAATACTTGTTACATTTCATGTAAATTATATCTAACCATTCACAACAGTGGGCAGGCTGACATAAGACTGATGGGTCTTTCGTAAGGGCTTTCATAGATCATAGATGTATCACGGCATCGACAACATGCTTGGCTGGGGTCAGCACGCAATAGATTTTGGTGAACGGTTGTAACTTAACACTGACAGAAAAACTGATGAAAGAAGTCAGCTTATTAAGCACTTGATGGTGAATTGTAATAGGCAATGATGATGGCTGAAGAAAGAAACTTACATTTTTTTTAATGTGTGTTTATGAGAGCATTTAATGCGAAAGATTTTGTAGTAGACTGAGGTTGTTCTCTCATATTATAGCAATGGACAAATGTTTCAGGATACTTACCTACTATTTATTACAAATAATTAATTTTTCAACTCTACCTACAGTTCTGTGAGTGAAGACCAAAAATAAACTCATAAAAACATATTTTTTCGTTCTACCCATTTCAATAAAACTTTGTTAGAAAGTTCTCTGGCTTATTATTTTTATTTAGACCTATCAGTAACCACGATATTGAAATTACTTGGCCAACTCGGATCGAGTGCTGAATGAGATTTGATTTTTGAAAGGAACTTTTTGATGAATTAATTAAATTTAATTCAAAGGAGAGGGTCGCTGTTAAAATTATTTTTGATAGGTCATACTTATTTGAAGAAAGTTCTAAGACGCTTTTGCTATATTAATAACTACAAAGCTTTTAACCGCGGCTTCGCCCCCGTGGTTGTCTGAAAACATCCCACGGAAACGTACTACCGGGATTAAAAGTACCATATGTTTTAACCAGGTTATAACTATATATGTGCCAAATTTCATCCAAATCCATTCAGCCGTTTTTGCGCGGAACATCCACACATCCAGACAAATGGACAGAAATTCTAAAAAATATATTTTCGGTATCAGACACGTTGGAACACCGTAGCAATTACTTTTATTTTCAAAAATATTCAATGTACAGTTCTGATTTCGTTACTATTTTATTAGATGCATATTATGGATACAGCGATTATCAGGTAACATGAATAATTAACTTAGAATTCAAATACGACTACAAAAAGAAACGTATATCCTTACCTACTATTAAACAAAGTCGCCGAAATGTCTGTACGCGCTTAACTTCCGAATGAGTGCACCAAATTGGATAAGTAATTCTTTTTTTGTTGTGTTCGGTATTGCCAGGACAAGGTTTGTATGAATGACTGATATTAAACTGTTGCGGTAATATAAAATTACTATGTGCGTGTGGTGTGAGGGCCACTTTGTTAAAACTCTTTGAAAATGTTTTTAGGATTTAGTGAACATTCCAAAAGAATTGTGAAAGTTGGTATCAGATTTTGTGAAAGTCTAATAACCGAGTTATAGACTGTAAAGTTGGGCCCTCAGTTCTCACATAGAGGATTGAGGGCCCACCTGAAACTGATAAACTATGGACACTACAGAAACAGTCTTAATGCCAAAATCTAAGCTAATGCCAAACAAAATTTGTGAAAACAAGATATTATCGCAAAACACTGTCCTACTTTGTATATCTTCGTACAAAATGGGCCCTCAATTCTCATACACGTAAAAGTTTATTACGCAATTATAACGAAATCATTAACTTACAGCTACTGTTTGAAATCCTATATGCTACTAAATAAATTGTGAAAATTTATGAAAGCAAGAACAGGTCACCACCTTTTGTTATTTAAAAGTTATGAAGTTGATAAAATTCGGGCCCTCAGTCCTCCATTTTATTTTGTTTTCGATTTATTACGCCTATCGTATGAAAGATAAGACAAATACAAAATTGTCTCTTTTTGTGAAAAAAATTGTGCAACAAATGCGATACCAGAAAGAAACTAAAATACCCTTTATTGTATAAGTAAATCGAGTTTTATTTTTATTCTCTGTATTAGTAAATAGGGTGACCACAATTTCTTTTAGATTGCAGTAAAGATTAGTAAATGTAGAGTCATAGGTTTTAATAAACTTTCTTCGATTTTTCGCTTATTATCGTCATAGCATTTGTACTCAAGTTTCGTGATAAAAAAAAATAATTTCGGAAATTGAACGATCACATAGAAAAATACTGTTACCCAAATCATTTTTGCTTTAAAAATCGTTCGTTCCGAAAAAACTAATGACAATAATCAAATAATTTATTTATTATTTTTATAAAGGCTTTTGCCCAGCAGGGACAATGTAGGCTAAATATAATCCTAACTAGTTAATATTATAAATGCGAAAGTAAGTTTGTTTGTTAGCTTTTCACGCCTAAACCACTGAACCTTTCATCCCGAAAAAAGTGCTGTTCCCGAGGAAAACAATAATAACGTTATTATGATAATAGATGGAGCCATATGACTTTCGAATGTCACGCGGATGAAGTCGCGAGCAGAAGCTAGTATCTAATAAAGCAGTGCGTTCCTGGATGTTTTTTTATTCCTAGGTACTTGCACAATAACAAAGATGTTTTCTGGAGTATGAAATAATTATATTTTATTTTAAAAAAATTCTAATTTATAAATAGGTGAAATTGAATTAAACAATTCTTAGAGTGTCTATCTTAGTACTATTTAGTAAAATATTACGAACTTATAAAATTATGAGTAGGTACCTAGGTATCAAAACAAACTTACCTTGAATGTTTGATATCTTGACCGAAGATGATTGAGTGTCTTGACCGAAGACGTGTTTGCGTATTAAAAAATTATTATTATTTTTATTCTTCACTACAACTGTTTCATAAAACTCGCCTTAATGCTTTATTACCTACAACTTCCGCTGCACTATCATAAACTATTGTTTAGTAACTTCACTAAATATTACAACTATTGTGTATACCTATATGTAAACAATAATTATATAATATTTTTAATATAATATTAGCTAGTTATTAGTTTTATTTATAATATTTGTTAGGATTATATTTAGCCTACATTGTCCCATGGCTGGGCAAAAGCCTATATAAAAATAATAAATAAATTATTTGATTATTGTCATCAGAACGAACGATAGGTATTTCAAGCAAAAATGATTTGGGTAACAGTATTTTTTTTGTGATCATTCGAATGAGAGGTTTTTCTTTTGAGTATTAAAAAAAAAACATAGTTTCCAAGAACCCTGAAGATGGCGTTGAACAGACTACGTTACTAGGTGCCAAAGTCAAAACGCTTGGAAAAAAAACGTTGCGTCACGTCATATATGCTCGTTGAGTGACAGTTTCGTTTGCTTTCGTTTTACGATTTTAAAATTACATCCAAGTGAATTAATAGAAAAATTATGTGACGTTCCATTCCTTACAGTAACTTACCAAGTTCAGCGCCATCTATCCAGCGGCTAGGGAAGCGTTAAAAAAAAAAGAAAAAGAAAATCCCCTCTTCCGAAATCATTTTTTTTTAACACGAATCTTGAGTACAAATGCTATGACGATAGTAAGCGAAAAATCGAAGAAAGTTTATCAAAACTTATACTCTACATTTGCTAATCTTTACTGCAATATAAAAGAAATTGTGGTCACCCTATTCGCAAATTCAGAGAATAAAAATAAAACTCGATTTTCTTATATAATAAAGGGTCTTTTAATTTCTTTCTGGTATCGAATTTGGTGCACAATTTTGACACAAAAAGAGACAATTTTGTATTTGTCTTATCTTTCATACGATAAGCGTAATAAATCGAAAACAAAAGAAATGGAGGACTGAGGGATAACTTTCAAGCAACAAAAAGTGGTGACCTGTTCTTGCTTTTATAAATTTTCACAATTTATTTAGTAGCATATAGGATTTCAAACAGTAGCTGTAAGTTAATGATTTCATTATAATTGCGTAATAAACTTTTACGTGTATGAGAATTGAGGGCCCATTTTGTACGAAGATATACAAAGTAGGACAGTGTTTTGCGATAATATCTTGTTTTCACAAATTTTGTTTGGCATTAGATTAGATTTTGGCATAAAGACTTTTTCTGTAGTGTCCATAGTTTATCAGTTTCAGGTGGGCCCTCAATCCTCTATGTGAGAACTGAGGGCCCAACTTTACATTCTATAACTCGGTTATTAGACTTTCACAAAATCTGATTCTAACTTTCACAATTCTTTTGGAATGTTCACTAAATCCTAAGCACATTTTCAAAGAGTTTTAACAAAGTGGCCCTCACACCACACACACATAAATTATTGTATCGATGGTAACTTAATAGTCAGAACTTAATAACTACGATCTTAGTAATAGCGTCCCTTAATTCCTGTAACGTTCATGTTACCGAATACCTAGCAAGGATTTTTTACTTTTATCTGAGGTTAATTGCTCTTAGGGCTGATTTTTCCATCGACAGATAACTTTTATTCGAGAAATGAAATTGACGTTTGACAGTTTTTGTATGAAATAACTGTTAAAATTTCAAAATTATTAGATCCTCGAATAAAGTTATCAGATGATTGAAAATTCAGCCCTTAAACGGTCGCGATGTCAATTATACCGCTGGAAGTAGACATTGCAATATTCTGAAGGTTCATTTGTTTAAACTGAAATATTCTGTACTCACGGGGATGCTCGAATCTCTTCGGAAGGTTGCAGGTAGCAAACAGATCGGAAGTCTTCAGTTCGGGCTTTGCCAGTTCTGCTTTGGCACTATGCTTGTCGGTACACGTTGCTGAGCAAAAACCATTCGCTGGTGGTGGACCTTGCTCCTGAGCTTGTGCCTGAGGTTGTAGCTCACTCATTGTTTCTTCAAAACATCAAATGATACACGATACCAAATCGTAACGAAGTCTATGGAGAAATCTATCGTTTTTAATAAAATATTGCCGCAGTTGGACAATTTACAGGCTATTAAAAAGTACTCAAAGCGTTGTTGTTGGTTGTCGTGACAACTTGACAGATGTTTCCCTGGATACGATATTTTGTTTTGGTTGTTATTCTTTTTTTTTTTACTTTCAAGAAAGGTCAAATGTTGAGAATAAAATATTAAAGATACATACACACGACGACATATCAATCTATTCATTTCCAGTTTTGGCTTTTCGTACAATGAGAAATCAGCTTATACTAGAAATTACACCGCATTATATTGTAGTCTGTGACTATAATAGAATTGTATAGCCTGACATGTCGTCGTTCGTACTAACATACCAACATAAAAAATAATAATTAAGTTTTTGTCTTTGGCGTCATCGTTAATAATATGTTTGTATTGTAAAAGGGCAATGGGCAATAGAAGTGACATTAGATATTTAAATTCAAGGATTGGTGTGCAATAATTAAGTTGGGCTTCACAAAACAAGTAGCTTTATCGGAACTCCATACTTAAAATATAAAGCTGAACGCACACACGTCGAACGAACTGCTAAATGGGAGCAGAACAGTACAATATTATACTTTTCTGTTCGTTTGTTAGCAGTAGACATACCTATTGATCACGCTTCAGATACACAGAACAGCCATGGGTGTACCAGAATTATTGACAGCAGAACACCTGTTCCTAAATGTTAAAAAATAGCATAGAATGTGCAAAAAAAAACCGAGACAAAACCCATAAGTAATAAACACCTACCTATAGCAATGTCTCCATGATTGGTCTATCGCAAACACAACCTATCCTCAAACAACCTAATCTTATAAATAATACACCGCCGTATCTTTATGTTGACGTCGTGGTGGGGCTTGCGCTCTCTGAACTCTAGGTCTATACCGGTAGAACTTACTTTGCCGGAACTGGTTTTAGGGAGAGAAGCCAGACCAAAAGCAAATGTGCACGGAGGAAGGAAGTATTTCAGTATGTGATCTGGTGGGATCTGACCATGTTTCGGGCTCTGGGATTGTTCTGATAGACGTCGTACTCCTCTCCACTCCTCAAGCACCTCAGGACATGTGGCCCCCCTTCGCGCTACGTCACTATTGTGGTAGCGACAGTTTTCGGGAGCCCATTATTAAGTGCGCTAGTCACCCCCTGCCATTTTATCCGTGTGTATATAAAACATTGATCAGGCAGGCAGCATACAGGGACAATAGCCAGTTGGTAGGTACCGCATTTAATTAAAATTGTCTAAGTGGCCTCTCCGAGTTGGATGCGACCCCTGTAAAAATATAAAAATATTTATTGCAGACCTCATGATCCATAAAAACACAATAAAAAAAATCAGTAAAATGGCATACCTACATAAACACAGTCATAAACTTACGCCTTTCTTCTCTTACATACAAACATTTACGCGGCTATTGATCTATAACTATTACAAACTGATATTGAAGCTCATATATGCATTTTTCCACTCTAAATTTCAGCCCATGGAAAACCCCCATTTTAATTATAAACACCAGTGCCCGCTGACCTTAAGCTCATTGGGCATGCATTCGAATGAATATATTAGTCGTTATCAACACTATCAGGAGCCAGCCGACACAAACGAGTGGGTGACTATCGCGCCTCCTCCCACCCTGCTGTGTCACTCACTGCTCGACTGCTAATAACTGCTCACAGTTTAAACTTTAATTACCGAACAGTTCAGTGTTTCAAATTACTTGAGTGTCACCAAAAAGTGTTGTTGGTGCTGTTTGCAAAGTTTCAGAGAAATAAAAACATATTTAAAGATCCAAAGATTCGATTACCTACATTAAAAAGTATTTCTGTCATTTAACAAAGTCAAACAGCTATAAAAAAACCGGTAAATAAATAAACAAATCATTATTTTAATCATTATTAATCAAACACAAAATGCAAGCGATAAGTGTGCAGCAACCAATCAATCTGAAAGTCGTGAGGTTCGAATTAGATTTCACAGATCTGGTACATGAAAAACCGAAGTCAGAGAAGAAATCCAAGAAAATTAGAATACCGAAGATCAACAAGAAAAAGCAATCTCTAATACCGCCCGCACCATTCATAAAGAACACTTCACAGGTAAGCAATTGCTAATGAAAGGTAATGGTAAAATAATACATTGAAGGTACTTTAAGGACAGGGCAAATATTGTTAAATCTTTATTTACCAATATAATTTTTGATGAAATCTTATTATTTTCTATCACCGAGTATCACGTTTGTATACCGACTACACTGTAGCCAACAGTGTAGTCGTAGAGCCAAATCACCAGTGTAACTGATACTAAACTAATAAAACTATATACTGTCAGTCATTGATGTTTGTTGCCGTACTTAATATTATTTAGATAACTCACCATTACCTGTCTTATTTGATGTTAAATTTCCCAACGCAGAAACGAGATGTTAAAGATTTGGTAGAAGATCTACTTGACGAATTGTATTCAGACCAACGTGACTGGGGAGGCCACAGTGGGATCGACTGTAGTCATGTGTAAGTAAGACTTATATTACGTATATGTATATAACTATCAAAGCTCTCAAAAAGGGTCGCTTATTATTTTATTGATGCAACGTTCGCATGCACTAAGTCTAAAACAATAAGTGTATCTATATACTCCTCCAGTAAACTAACACAGCACTATTTTTGACGCCGAAATTTCCATCATTATTTATAAAAATGGTATCCAAAATATGTAAACACAGCGCAAAAGCGTATTAACCCTAAAGTAGATTAAGCTAAAGTGCTTTAGGTAGTATTAAAGAAAAAGCTCGGCACAAGCTCGATTGTTGTCGATAAATCGGCGGTAATAATTTATGATTTGCATGTCTGTCTAGGTCCACGTCGGCATCGTTCACTTCATGTCAATCTAACTGTGGGGAGAAAACAGAAGCCATTGAACGAAGCTTTTTGGAATCTTTAGGTACCTACAAAGCTTTTCAGAATCGCTGAACTTTCAATTTACATTATCATTATAATTAACTCTCTCAATGAAAATTGTTGGACTCATTTTGCAGGTCCACTTTAATGAACATCGGTCGTGTATTATGATTTAGTTACAAGCTTTTCATGAATCTTTTCAGCTGTTCTAAAGGCATATAGTATCCTAGTCCCTTTATGTATCATATATATACTTTAGAGTCTAATAGTGGACCTGACACCTTTTTGATAAATCACGGATATATAAAAGTCATAGACGAACTAAAACGAGGAAATGTACCGAAATTACTTCCATAGAATTATCCAACAATGAAACACGACAATATGCTGGCGGGCAATATTGTGGATTATAAACGATAAGATCGTTAATTTAGCTCAAACATTAATTATTCCGTTAAACATAATGTGAAAGTTAATTCTGGACCGAAACAATAGACCATAATATATGCCTATTAGATCGTAAACGGCGATTACTATCGAGAAATTTTATAATACCAATTACATACATTACATAGGATATAGTCATATGCATTAATTTTTATTATGTCATAGACACTACCGAACTTTGGGAACAAAAAATCGAATGGGAAGAGAGACTTCAAATAGCGGGCGAGCGACTTGCGAAGAAAGTTCGTATCCGGGACCGATTGAGGCGGCAACAGAACAGACTTTGCGCAGCCATGACCGTGCTTCTAAAACACTTCAGTAAGTTACCATTCGACCGGTAAGCCAGGCTTTCCAAAAAGCTTCACCTAGGCGGCAGACATGTCTTTTGCTTATTTGAATATTAATTCGGTAATAAGAATTGGCGTGGTGATTATGGCAACCGCCCCCCCCCCTTTTGGGGGAGGCCTGTGTCCGGCAGTGGACGTCTTTCGGCTGAAATGATGATGATGAATAAGAATTGTGAAAGTATCACAGAACGATAGTTAGTACCATTAATGACACTGATCTTGTTTGCCAGTTACCGTGATTTTGATATTGTAGTAATTGTATCGCAACGTTGACTGGTCGATAAGAAGGGTATTGTTTCAATAGCATAACGACCAGAACGATAAAAGTGGAAATTATCGTCAATTTCTGGAAATTAATTACCACCTAATGTCCGTAAAAGGCTTCCGGCTCCATAACTCGCAGAATCTAATTTTTATATTACAGCTGTGTCGTGCATGTTCATTAGCAAATTGTACCATAACCACAGCGGTGCGTTACCAAAAGCTCTTCATACAACTTCAACGGTTTAACAATGAATCGTTGCTGGATTACAATTTCCAATGAAACTTTTATGAACCTTATTGATAGATAACCAATATCACGACAGTTTCATTCATGGGAGCTTAAAATAGATTTACGCCTATCAAAGCTAACTCTACTGGGTATGGGGTGCTTTTCCCGTCTATCTGTTTCCGAAACTGACGTACACAGCGGCGCTCAATCGATACATAACGCACACAGACAACTGTCCGGGGTCCGATTGCGCATGCTCCCTGGCGTGTACCACGAAACACTGTCACTAAACAACATGACAAGAGTGTATTTTCCCTCTGAGCATACAAGCAGTTTGTACTACCGTAATCTGACGACTGATTCAGTATTGTGGTAGGAGGTTGGAAGCCCCGCCGCTTCGTTTCACGACTTTCCCAGTAAACATCACATCAGCTGGTCGACTACGCAGTCTCAAATGCTCTCGAGATATGGCTCATAATTTTTCACAATTCTGTTATAAATCATCGGTGTCTAACGCTAAAGTAGCTGGTAAAGTTGGTTCTTAGCGCCAGGATGTCGTGTCCGTATCCGCCTGCAATACCACTGCATAGACTTAAGCCGTCAGGTCGTTAACTTAGTGCTTAGTGCAGTTGTAAAGATATGCGTTTATTGTCAAATGCGTGCCACTTACAAGACAGATGAGTGCACTCCTAAACTCCCTGAGGAGCTTGGCAGGTGCATCAAAGGCCGGCTCAGGTACGTCGATTCAAATATTTCAAATGTATGCATCATGAAATTATCCTTAGGAAACCTTTGAAGTTCTCCGTTAAACGTGATCTTTGTTATTTGTCAATGATTGACAATTCGTTCCTACGGTTAAATGTTAAATTCCACGTCAATGTTATTTTATTATTTTGTTACTTTGATATTATTTATCATAGTCCTAGCGCTAGACGCTCCTTCTTTATTGTCTGAAATCAATTACTTTATTATGTAAATGTGAAGTGTAGTTCCATCATCGGCGACTCTTATAAAATAATCCTTTATTACATGTGTCGGTTTCCATGAAAACAATAACGCGGTTATCAGACCAGTTTTCCATAGATAGTTAAGTAATGTTATGCACAGTAGACACACAAAACCAACCTACTCAAGGAGTTATGGCATCATTGTTAACCAAATATAGGTATTTCTATAGACAAGTATTTACCAAGCGTTCTCCGGAGTAGTATAAAGTTGCGTCGCGTCGAAAACACAAATATAAAGTAACGTTGATGTTTTAATTCTTATTCTATTGAATTGATGAAATCTATAAATTATTATTTTTTAGGTTATAAAATTTACCTTTAAAGAGTTAATTTTAATAAAGCATACAGTTTTTTATTCATTCATTGATGTTAGTGTCGTCTTCTACAAATAGGTACTTGTTTCACTTTCTTTGATACTTCAAGAAAATGGGATTGGTTTTTAAATTAATATTTTGTGCGACATACATAATCGAAGGACCCATTAATCTCGAGGGAGCTCTATGTACTGTGATAGGCCTGCTTGATAAGATTGATTAAAGGCAGCTTTTTATGTGTAGCGGGCGAACGTGGTGCTGTGTCCTGCGGTCCTGCAATAGGCCTGCTTGATAATGGAGCTCATTATAGGCGGCTTTTGATGTGTAGCAGGGGAATGTGGTGATGTGTCCTGCAGTCCTACAATGCGCCTGCTTGATAATGGAGCTCATTATAGGCGGCTTTTGATGTGTAGCAGGGGAATGTGGTGATGTGTCCTGCAGTCCTACAATGCGCCTGCTTGATAATGGAGCTCATTAAAGGCAGCTTTGGATGTGTAGCGGGCGAACGTGGTGCTGTGTCCTGCAGTCCTGCAATAGGCCTGCTTGATAATGGAGCTCATTATAGGCGGCTTTTGATGTATAGCAGCGGAATGTGGTGATGTGTCTTGCAGTCCTACAATGCGCCTGCTTGATAATGGAGCTCATTAAAGGTGGCTTTTGATGTGTAGCGGGCGAAAGTGGTGCTCGTTTCGGCGTGACGCCGGGCGGAGGCGAAGGGCCCGGCGAGGGCGGCTACGCAGAGTGGCTGCATGCGATGCGCCTGGTCGCGCGCCTGCCCGCCGGCGTGCCTCAACACTTCCGCAGAAAGGTAACTCAACAACAACAAACGCCTATTTAACAACAAACAACCCGCTCAAAAATACAATGGTTTTACTCTCAGTCCCAACTGTGTTTTTGTGTGTTGTGTTTTTTGTTGATGCACTGCATTAATGTTGTATCTATCCATCTACTTACACTACTAAGATAACATGCCAAACACTCTGCATTGAATTACCTACAAAGTTGTTATATTGAACTTTACTATTATGTCCAGTTATTCTACGTACGCTCCATGTAAAAAAATACTGCTTCTCAGCTTGATCCAGAACTGGAAACTGGAAGCAGAACAGTCTCCTTAACAGCCTCGAGACCTTTTTCAACCAGAACCAACCTTTAATATCCCATAACTCCGCACATTTCGGTATCTTTCCCGCCGATAAGCCACCAGTTCAATCAAATATCCTCCTTATTCTTAGCGGTTTTGTACGGAGTATAGATTTTTAATAAAAATAGCTTCGGTCACCGTTTATCGATCTAGCTAACCTACTGAAAGCACAACCATTTTTACCACATTTGCTCCTAAACGAGTAACACTTAAGATTTGTGACTTTGTGATAGGTAGAACTATTTAAGGCCTACCTAAAGAATACGGAAATAAGTGAAAAATCTCAAAGAAACCAAATAGTCAATACATGGGTAGGTAGATCATAAGTTCGTTTATAAACTTCGTTTCCTCGTAACCTCGTAACAAAATTATCATACTATATCGGGAACGCATATCCAAATATCCTTGTCTATTTACTTCCAAGAAATCGTAGTTACGAAATTTCGAAGAACTCACTCACGAATTTTTTGACGTCATTCATATTTCCGTCTTACCTTTCAAGATCACGTATCCTGGACTTTCAGTAGATGAATTAACATAAGTACATAGTTAATTTGTGAATAACAACAAATCAATGATTGCCTCGATGTCATTGTTCAAACTTAGTTAAAAGATAGCAATCTATGCGTTATTTGTTACAGTCGGTCCATAACAACTCGCGATGAAGTCCATTGTGGCTCTCATCCGCGACTCCATATAATTACGGTCGAACAAAGTGAGAATACTGCGGTCATTTCCACTCTAATTTATGGTATAATACTAGTTGTCAGTATAAGATTTATCTCGGGTGATTTCGATTTAGTGGTTTGTGCCCTGTTCACTTAAATTTGTAATGGATGCCATGCCAGTTTAAATGTCTTTATTTTGTATTTATTTTATCCAAGGCGTTGCAGTGCTAGGCAATTAGAAGGCGACCACAGCAAACAATGCCGCCAATCACTTTTAAATTATTATACAGATTCTAACGCCCACTTCTTTCCAAGGGATAACTAAATTCGTTTCTAGAGTTACTCTCGTTACATAAGTTCTTGGCTGTTGTTGTTTACATCTGGCATGATATCTGGTATATTGTTTGTAGAAGCACCAGTTTGTTTGTAATTTAAAATATTATATCGTTGAGCCCACCTAGAGGTGACCCGAAAAACTGGTAAAGGTCGCGGGAATCTCCTGGATGCGGAAAGCACAGGTCCGGTCGTTGTGACGATTATCGGGAGAGGCCTATTTCCAACAATGGGCGTCTTTCGGCTGAACGGTGATGATTATCTTATTGATACTGATTTCTTAGATAAAAGTTAATTCTAATCCCAGCTATGGCTGACACTGGCGGAGCGTCACCTGACGGCGAGGAACATCGACTGGCCGTCAGCGGAGCGCGGCTGTTTCCGCGGCACCGCTCTACCCGATGACGCCGAGCTTGGCGCGCAAATACTGAAAGTGAGCAGTCATTAAAATCTAGATTTCATGTGGTGTTGGGCTATTCACGGCGTCAATCCCAAATGCGTATATGTAAATTTGGAAAAAGAAATCGAATTCCTTGGTATAAACCCGCACACAATGCCCGCACAACCAACATACTTTAATATACATATTTTAAGTAGGCATCTAATATGCAAATACTAGACGTAGGCACATTTCTCATATGATCAAACAAATTGGATGCCTGCCTAGTCTATGGATAAATGTGAATGTAGAGGTTTTGTGAAGGTTGTTGGAGGGCGAATGCCTTGTTAGAAAATAATACTGTAGTTAGAAACAAGATATTCTTCGCGAGATTAGAAGAGGTTGGTAATTTATTTTTCTCACTGAAGCTTAATATCTTCCAAGGATTTACACCGTACCGGGTGTTCTCTGTTCTGCGGGGCAGAAGGGCGGGAAAATCAGGCGATGCTGCGCAGAGTGCTGTTGGCTTACGCAAGGTATTTTAAATTATAATTGTCTTTATATTTTATATAATATATATATAAGGATAAAAGAAAGCGATAAGAGATGAAAAGATGGTGAGTGGTGGTGGTGGTTTACCACCTAAGAATACCTACATATTGTGGAATGCAATAAAAGTATTGAGTATTGAGATCCCAGAAAGTGATAAGGCCGTCCAGCGTTTTGTAGGTATTAATAATCGTATTTTTTGTAATGTATTTTCTGATGTACAATAAAGTATATATAAATAAACAAACATCCTTCATACGTTTATAAAAAGCAGATGATAAAGGTGATCTAGTTTAGGGGAGATGGTAAAGCTGTGCATATACCTACGGAATGGACCTATATATATGGAATTGATAAGCAGAAATTGTATAATTTTAGATGGAACAAAGACGTCGGTTACTGCCAAGGTTTTAATATGTTAGCTGCCATAATACTAGAAGTTATGGACAAATCTGAATCGGATTCACTGAAGGTAAATATTATTACAGTACTAAAGCGAACTAGAGTGAGCTAGATACCAAAGCCCCTAGATACGATCCGAGAACTAAATATGCCATGACTTTTCTATGAGGAATAACAGAGAAAATCATATTGAAGTGCTCTTGCATAATTATTAATCAGTTAGGTTTTCTTTTTGTTCTAATCTTCATAATATTGTTCTGTAGGTAATGATATACCTAGTGGAGGCCGTTCTACCTGAGGGCTACTTCGCAGACGACCTTCGCGGCTTATCAGCAGACATGGCAGCCTTTAGAGACCTCCTTAGGTTACGCCTTCCCCGCCTAGCCCAGCACATGGATCACTTACAAAGGGTATCTGATGGTAACAACGTTTTCATTCATAATTATATAGTTTGTTTATAGGACTGATCCTGAAGACACACAAAGCACACAAACAACTAAAGAAATAAAAACTAAAAGAAGCTATTTCAATAATACCGAACGCCGGAATTATCGGCAGTAAAAATAATGTAAAAATTATATGTTGCATTGTGAAACTTTGAGCATTTATTTTTCTTTATTATTGTAGGTGGAGGCGTGGAACCTCCCTTACCAGATGTGTTTACTATGCAATGGTTCCTCACGTTGTACGCGACTTGGTTACCGAGGGAGTTTCTTTTGAGGATATGGGACCTTGTCCTTCTGGATGGCAATGAAGTGCTACTTCTAACTGCACTGGCTATATGGGATATGCTCCAAGAGTAAGTTTAAAAAAACAGCAGTCTATCAGAATCGTCTTTAACTGTTTCTTGTTGCTATTTTGGCTTTAAGTAGCCCTTTCATATTTAAATACATTACTTTGATCACGCAGGAAAACTCTAAGCGTAGCCCTCTCCATTGCCCTGTGGGTGACTTTTAGCCTACCAATAAAACCTATTGTGAGCGACCACGTTTTAATGCCATATGTCATCACTGGCAACATGCACTGGTCAAAGACTTTCGTCTTGAGACACTGCGGTATGTGGGACGAGAAAATATTGCGCAGTTTCCGCAACGCTGCCCAGAACGTTTCGTGGTACTTGCATGTTAAATAATTATATATAAAATGTTTGCGAACTAAATATAGAAATTGCGTTTCTGTTTACTCAGTCTCCACGGTGTGGAAAAAGCGTTTCTTCCTACTAACCTTGATAGCTCTCTAATCTGGAGCGCTATAACCTTCATGTGTTGAAACACAATATAAATGTAAAAGAGGAACGCATATCAATTCGGGATTCCCGGGATGCTGATGTCATACACTCATAGAATTGTTATCATGCTTTACAGTCAAATTCAAAGAATCTTAATCCGTCTGGCTTTAATGGAAGGCGCAAAGGCAGACAAAACAAAAAATATTTCCAGAGTGAACCAAAATATTTCTTGCCTCTTGGTCCGCAATTTTCAAATAAATTATCTATACTTTAACTAAAACAAGAATCAACAATATAAACTTTTAAAGCTTATCGGTCACATTCGGATAGATAACATTGATATCAGGAAAGCGGGGGTAGTCTCCTATGCGATTATGCGTTTCATATTAGTTTCACCCATGTCATAAAGAGTTGCATAATATATTATCTATATTTTATTACTTATAGTTTTCATGAAACTTATGCCCCTTGTACACGGCACAGTTTCTTTACGGTAGGTACGGCGTATAAACCGAGCCGTAGAAAAACGAGTCCGTCAACAAGCTTCACACTGCGGACTGCAACACTGACGACTGTGGCTACACAAAGGCGAATAAACCATAGTTTTTCAGGGCAAGAAAAACGTGTGTGTACAAAGGGCCCTAGGATTTCTTTCTCGGTCATCATCATTTCACCCGAAAGACGTCCACTGCGGGACATAGGCCTCGCCCAAGCACCTCCACTTCAACCGGTTCTGTGGTTCTCGCATCCAACGGGTTCCTGCGGCCTTCACAAGGTCGTCGGACCACCTTGTGGCAGGCCTTCCAACGCTACGTCTTCCGGTACGCGGTCGCCACTGCAGAACCTTTCGGCCCCATCGGCCGTCTGTACAGCGAGCAATGTGCCCTGCCCACTGCCACTTAAGTTTAGCAATTCTTCGGGCTATGTCGGTTACCTTGGTTCTCCTGCGGGCCTCCTCATTTTTGTTTTGCCTGCCTTTATTTCTATAATATATTCGAATTATATATGTTTTATTTATTATTTGTGTATTAAATTAGTATTTTATATTAATCGGTTGCGAGACCCAGTAGAAGTTTTATTTTTATTACGTCTGAGGGCGTTTAGTGTCCCGCAAAGTGTTAAACTTTCATTCTAAAGGAACACGGTACTTCCTCCATACACTAACTAGAGCATGTATTTCGACAACCATCAAAAAAATCTTAAATTAAGTTTTTCTTTTCAGTCGTATTCTATCGGCCCGTTCAGCAGACGAGTTCTACAGCTGCATGGGTGGAGGCGCCGGCGCCGTGTGGGACGCAGGTGACTCTCTCGTGGCGAGGGTGGTGGCTTTCGGCTCTGCGCCCGAGTTGCCCCGACTGCGCAGCCTGCACAGATACCGTGTGGCACCACCAGCACCACCCACTTCAGCCCCCATTTATCACCCACCTTTACACTCTGCTGTACGTACGATTATTTCTATGATATGATTTTAAATTGTAACGCTACAGTTGTGTATAGTCGAGGAGTTATGAGAATGTAAACAAAGGCTTAATTTCAGATGCAGTCAATGACAAAACGCGGACTTCGACTCTTTTATTCAGAGGATGAAGGAGATTCCAGTGATGATGGCAATAAAATGGCTTTAGCTACGGTAAGTATACCAATATTTAAATAGGAACTAATCATGTATGATGTACTAACATGAATATTTAAAATACGGTGACTTATTTTAGTTCGTTCCTCGGCGTGAAGACCGTTTGGCGGCAGGCGACAGGCTTTCTTTAGACATTGGGGCCTTGAAACGTCAATACGCTCGCCTTCGAGAAAGGCAGAGACAAGCTCATGTAATCTTAGCTGCGGCTTGTGCTCGCCATGCTGCAGGTATAAAACACAAACACTTTTTCTGATCACTTTATATGAGCTTTTAGTTCTTTCTCTACATGATATATCGTTTATTTTCAGTGGGCGTACCTACTTCTCCAACATCGCTTACGGTAAACAATCTACTCTTGGGCAAAAGTGCATTAGTAAGTTCTAGAGGACGAAGACTTGGTCCACCTCCTGGAGCAGTGCCACCCTCACGGCAAACGTCAACAGTAGATAAAATAGAGCACCGTTCACGTGGGCCATCCAGTGAAACCATCAGTTGGAACGAAGAAAAAAGTCGTAAAACACTAAGCAGGCGAAATTCAGTTAAATGGAAAGATATTAAGAAGGATAAAACCAAAGAAAAGGAAAGAAAAGCGTCCATTGACTTAGACGAGGCTGGCGACGGTATCATAGTTTCTGAAATTGAAGCTAATAGAATGATTGCTACAGTGAGATCTCGCAGCTCAAGTGACACATCTTCTTACTCATCACACAGTGCTTCTAGTACAGATACAAGTCTTTGTGATGAAAATGAACGTGGTAGTGAATCTGAGCCAGAAATCCCAGAAGATGAGAAAGAAAAGCATAACTTGAATATTAAGAATAAGAAGATTGCCTCCACCTCATCTCTGAAACAAACCAAAATTAGCCATTCGCAAACCAAAAAAGAAACTGTTAAAATACGAACTCCTGAAAAGGAGGCAGAAATAAACTTGATTGATAAACCCATCAAAAATATTTCAGACTATTTAGATTCTGCAGCAGGGGAACCGCTACGAACTTACATCGATGGCTTTGAGAGTAAATTGAAAGACAGTCTGAATCTTACTAATCAGATCGCTGTTTTTAATCCTACTAGTCTATCGCCCTGCTCTCCACGCATGACTTCTGACAGAAATGAAGTATTGCAAAGACTCAACAGAACAAAATATGAAGAAAACTCTACAAGCAGAGAAATAATAAGGCCTACAAGTTTTACAAAATCACCAAATATTTTTACAGAACTCAGTCCTATTGACTTATCGCCCTGTAATTGTGGCATAGGTCATAAATCCCCGTACGAGTATGATTTTGAAGTTAACTTTAAACGACCCTCTGTAAATGAGTCCATATCTAGACCCCCAGACATCATCGATAGTTTCACGATGTATCCAAATTTTGTGCCTGACATAGATTTATCTGACAAAAATGTATCGGACTTAGAAACTCCACCGGGAAGTCCTGGTGCTGAAAGTATTATAGTAAGTGAAGATGAACCACCGATACCTTTAAAAATTGATAAGTACTTTGAACATAGTCCAGAGTTCTTTGGTGCACGTGTAACAGATCCCAATAGCGTAGATATTCCAAATCGGCGTGCCACTAAACGACTCTCACGGCTGCCCAAAAAACCGGACTCATTGACATTGCAAAGTAACCACAATGATAAACTTATCAAAGAAGAAGTAGAGAGAGCATCATCATTGCCACAAAGTCATAGTTTTGCAAAGAAAATTATCGATGACTACAAAGAAACCAAAGATTTTTATTCTATTCAAAAACAGGAGACACCGGAAAAAAGCAAAGAACAAAAAGATATATTTTCTCCAAAAGATTATATTTTACAAACCGGACGAAAAAATAGTGAAAGAGCTTTACAAATTATTCAAGAAAATTCAAAAATTTTGAGTAGGATCTTGACGAAACAAAACATTACTGAAATAAAGAGTCCTAGTAAACATCAAGTCACAAAAAGTGACGAAAATGTGCTCGAAAAACAACGAAATATTTACTCCAAAATGGTTCCTGAAAAAACCGTTGAGAGTAAATTAATTGAATCGCCTTTACTGAAAGAATCTACCTCTGATTCGTTAATAGGCTACAGGAAAAGAAATGTCAATGCAGCAAATGATAATAATGATTTCGTGCGAATACGACCTATTTCTATTGATGACCCTTTTTCCTTGGATATTCGAAATTCAACCACCAGAGAAGAGGAATTTTCTATTAAAAACACAAAAAGTCCAAGTAGTGAGTGTTTAGGTAATAAAACCGATATATATGGATGGGAAAATAAAGGGTTTTTAGCAAAATGTGATCACAAAAGTTTTTTAGAGAAAACTGATAATTTTGATTTGGATTATCAAAGGAAAACCAGTGATCTATCAAGTTACGGTGGTTTATCAAACAAAGAACTCAAACCTGCAACGGCATCGGATTGGACTCGACATTCTTTTTCAGGCGAGTCAAAACCATCTGTTACTTTACCGTCTTCGGAACAAAAAGATACCTCGACATATGAAAAACGTTTCACATCCGATGACTATAATTACCCATTTTCAAGCAAATATAACGACTTTGTGTTGTCTAAAGCAAGTGATATTTGTAGCAAAACGGTTAACCAAGGACCGAAAGTTTGCGAAAATGTATCTAAGACTGATAACAGCCAAGTTAGTGACTTTGCTCATGTTGTGACTTCCTCTATTAGTTTCACGTACGAGGCTTCAGCGGAGGACGACTCACCGACCGGAGCGAAGACCAACTCTAGCGATACTCTGTGTCAGATCACGTCGTTAGATCAAGTGTCTACGCCAATATCTCCTAAGATATTTCCTAATAGAGAAACTCCCACTATTCCTAAAGACTACACAGAAAAGAGTGATAGAACAAAAGTAGAGTCAGACGATACTTGCAGTGCTATCACTTCGCTCATCGAGACGGACACGTTGTCGTCACTATCTTACCCCCGCAGTCCGTCGACCGGCTCGTACCATCCCTTTCCCACGCGCCCTGCGCTCCGCATGCCTAAAGAACTAGGAGTGAGATTGGGTATGTACCCAAAAGATGTGATCAATTCCCCACCAAAATAAGAATAATTAAATAAGTTACCAATAGTTAAAGACACTATTTTTAAGGTTGTTTTGTCTTGAACATTCAAGATCAATTTTATTACGTGAAAATGTTTTTTATTGATATTTTCTGCTTTAATAAAATCTAGATAACGTCAACACAGATTTTTAGAATTTTATTGTTTGAGTCTAGTTTTATGTTTTACTAAATTATGTTACATATACTTAGTCTATTTTTTTATTTTAATCTTCTCTGCTACTAGTTTACATAAATATTTAACTTTTTGTTTTTATTAGTTAATTATTTGAAGCCGAAAATGTTTGCCCTATTAATATTACAGTTTAGAAATATTATACTACATTTGAAATACAGAATGTTTCACTAAATATAAAATGCACGCGGGAAGTTTACAAATTAATAATATTGTTATGTAATGTGAAGCCTTTGGTATTTCAGATAGTTATTTGAGCTAGTAACAAAACAAACACGTTGCCTTGAATCCAATTTAAATGTTATGCGTAATAAATAAATAATAATCCTTCGCAATATTAAAATATTTGTACAATAATAAGGTAGATAGATTACTGTTTGAAGTCAATATAATTTACGGCAATTACTTATTTGTACTGCTATAGATTAATATGCAAAATGAAGAAGATTATGTTGTTAGAAGACAATATTTTATTCTACAACAGTATTGAGAAAATATACATAATGCGACAGATGGTCAACTTGTTTATTATTCATTGTCACATCCCTACATTACACAATAATAATACAAAACAGAGGGAGATGAGGATCTTAATAACATATAATTTTGATTTAATTACATCCCTTAAATTAAATACATCTTGTAAATAACTTAGAAATCGTCGAGCACTGGTGGACAAGTGCAAACAAGATGTTTGTCGCCGTACATGTCATCGATACGACCGACTGTTGGCCAGATTTTCGTCTCTCCTTTTACGAATGGCTGAAATAAAAATACTTATATGTAGCACTTGTTTAAAACTAAAAACGATTATAAAAAAACATAATCTGCATGAAAGCTTAATACTCACAGCAGGGAAAGCGGCTTGTTCTCGACTGTATGGGCGGCTCCAATCTTCAGAGATTACTTCCTCTTGCGTGTGTGGTGCCATCTGAAAAAACTCAAAATGTAAGAAAGCTATATCAAACAAAAACTATTATACAAATTCAAGCGTCTTGCCTGAATAAAAATAAAAAACTATAGTTATAAAAACAGTGACAAGACCTTCAAAGGATTTAGCCGCTTGTCCATGGTTCCATCTTCGATGTCTTTAATTTCCTTCCTGATCGCGATGAGAGCTTCGCAGAAACGGTCCATCTCCTGAAGATCTTCAGACTCGGTGGGTTCTATCATGAGAGTACCGGCTACTGGCCATGACATCGTGGGAGCATGGAAACCTGCAATATAAAATTATTGTCAAAAATGCATGAATATTAAAAAATAGGCATTCGTTAATCGATTAATGTTATGATTTTGATTAGACGGACGATTGAACGTTTATTTAAGACTTGGTACCATCATCAGGATGTTTATTTATACATTTCGAACTTACCAAAGTCCATAAGTCTTTTAGCAATATCTCCAGGTTCTATGTTGGCAGTCTTCTTCAAGTCTCTGACGTCAATAATAAATTCGTGTGCAACAAGTCCTCTCTCGCCCTTGTACAAAGTTTTGTAATGACCTTCAAGTCTTTTAGACATGTAGTTAGCGTTCAGAATAGCCACCTGTGTCGCACGTCTCAATCCTTTGGGACCCATCATCTAGAATATAAAAAGAAAGTTTTCACATTTCATCTTGTTTGTTTGCATTAGTAAAAGTTTTCACATCAAAACAATAAAGATAAAATTTTCTTCCATGCAAAACAGTAATTTGCACTTACTTTGATGTAAGCCCAAGAAATTGGTAGGATAGCTGATGACCCGAACGGTGCAGCGCTCACCGAGCCGAAACTATGCGCTGCATCACCCAAATCTGCTAATGGATCGATTACTGGATGTGACGGCAAGAACGGCGCCAGGTGAGCTTTCCTAAAGGGGAAAAATATAATCATCACGTTAAAAGAATCTGCCAATTATTTAGACATACACGAATCGAAACGGTCGAGTCGGGGAAAGCTCGTATTTATACTCAAAGACTAACCGGTCGTCCTAACCAAAAGCGATCGACACGCGATCGTTTGTATGAATTATGATTATGACGTACATGCGCGACTTGACTGATCGCGCTAATGTGTCATATTATAAAAAGGGCGACGATCGCTTTTGGTTAGGACGCGGCCTAAGAAGAAAAACATTTTTTTTAAAGATATTTATGTGGTTCGAAGACGCTTACACTCCAATTGGTCCCATGCCCGGACCTCCTCCACCATGAGGGATGCAGAACGTTTTGTGTAAGTTCAAATGTGATACATCACTGCCATAATCTCCGGGACGGCAAAGACCCACCTAAAATAACAAATATTTTGTTTTTTTAACATAATTATGTATTCAATATTAGTATAGTTACAATGTCACCAATCATTTTGTTTTCCAATGCCTGATTCCGGACCTACCAAACGTCAGTTATAATTTTATCCAATTTAGGCGTAAGCAATCAGTAGTTAATATAAGCTTCGTTTTGTGTAATATAATATGCAACAAAAAGTTAGTTAAAAGTTTTATTAAAATCTGACTAACCTGTGCGTTCATATTGGCGCCGTCTAAGTACACTTGTCCGCCATGCTTGTGCACCAACGCGCACACATCCGCGGCACGCTCCTCGAACACGCCGAACGTACTCGGGTACGTCAACATAAGACAGGATATTTTGTCGCTGTGCTCCTCCACCTGAAACGTGAAACGTAATATTTTTTTTTACTAATTAAAGATGGTGGAACTTGTGATAATTATTCAAATGCTTAGCAAGATACATAAATAACGTTGGTTGAACATTAATGTAAACCCAGATAGTGCTATGTGTTAATGGTACGATTAACTAAAGCTGCATCCATACGGTAGCTACGAAGTGTCTACACGGCGTAGCAACAAGATGTCGTCGATGCAGCTGCTACGAAGCGTCTACGCGGCGTAGCAACGAGACGTCGTCGATGCAGCTGCTACGAAGCGTCTACGCGGCGTAGCAACAAGACGTCGTCGATGCAGCTGCTACGAAGCGTCTACGCGGCGTAGCAACGAGACGTCATCGATGCAGCTGCTACGAAGCGTCTACGCGGCGTAGCAACGAGACGTCGTCGCTGCAGCTGCTACGAAGCGTCTACGCCTCGTAGCAGCAAGACGTCAATGTGTGGATTTTGCCTTGACTTTCACCAAGGTTGTTATGTCTCAAAACATTATTTTTATTTATATTACTGATAATTTGAAAGCTCTTGAAATTCTTGAAAGTAACTAATGACATTTAAGAAATATAGAAACTTATTTAATGATGATGCATAAACCAAGAGTCATTATCTCTACAGTGTCGACTTATAGAAACCTAGTTATTACCTTTTCTTTAAGATGCGCCATATCTATATCACCAGAGGGCGTAACTCGAATGGCGCAGACGAGCATACCAGCCATATGCGCGGACGCTGGGTTGGTGCCGTGCGCGCTCACCGGGATCAGGCAGATGTTACGCTTAGTATCGCCGCGGAACTCGTGGTAGCGCTTTATCGTACGTAGACCAGCGTACTCACCTTGGGCGCCACTATAAGAATAGTTTGGGTTACATTATTACTGGCCTGCTATTAGCAAACTAATGGAAGACAAAGACCTTTTCGGAGAAAGAACTATAAGATCGACACGCTGCTTGTGGCACTTTGTTCTTAAGGTTTGGGCAATCATGACATACATTATAAATAATGAATATTTTGGTAGATATTTTTAATGATAGATATATCTCCTTAAGTACATATTTCTTAACATCGACTTGCCTGTTGGGTTGGAAAGACACACGATCGTATCCTGTAACTGCGCACAGATCGTTAGCTAACTCTTCAAACAGCTGGTGGTATCCATTGCACTGGTCTAGTGGCGCAAATGGGTGGATATCAGTGAAGTGTTTGAATGAACACGGCATCATCTCGGTGGTTGAGTTCAGCTTCATCGTACAAGAGCCCTGAAGTAAACAACAGTCATTTGTTAATAAAAAGATAATCTTATGCTAAAGACCAGTGAGAGCAGTGGTGGCCCAGTGGCAACGGTCGCGACATAGGTGTTGTAGGTTGTAGATTCGAACCCAGACAGGCGCTTTATTTTGTGTAAATTATTTAATCATCACTGCTCTCAAAACGGTGAAGGAAAACATCGGTATGTCCTAGAACCAAAAAAAACGAAGACATGTGACATCTCCAACCCGCACTGGGGCCGCGTGGTGGATTACGGTCCATTCCCTCTCACCGAGAAGAGGTCTGTGTCCCAGCAGTGGGAACATTATACTGCCACCGTAAGTAAAAGGGGCGCATCTGAGGAAAGGGAATACAGAAAAATAAACCTTTCTAAACAAAAAAGGCGCATCCATTAAGGCTCAAAGTTCTGTATTCCCTTTCCTCAGATGCGCCCCTTTTACTTACGGTGGCGGTATAGGCTGATTATACATACATGAGCCCTGACGTAACAAGATAATCACGTGAAAATAACCTGATGATAAAGACCCCCCCACTGTCCACGTTTTCTTCTTATCTTAGTAATAAGTGATCCATGTTTTTTGTACAAGTAAAGGTCAGCAGATAAAGATATTTCTATTTGAAGTTAGCCAAATTATTATCCACATAGTAGTCATACAAAATAATATTCAAATGAACTAACCAAAGGTATCATAGAATGTACGAGAGACACATCTTTATTCTCTAGGCGCTTCATATAGCGAACTATCCTCGTTTCGGAGTGGTGCATATTGAATACAGGATGTGTAAGGAATGGAGATGTCCTCCTGAATGGGCCTTGCTGTACACTGCGGGCTCTCACGTCTCCAGTTTTTGTTACCTGGAAAATATCAAAAAAGCATTTTGAAAACTTTGCACTTACGTTCGAATAACCAACGGAACTGGCGATCATCTCCGGCCAAAGACGAGTTCTAGTAGCACATATGAATGTATAGTGTTCGGAGCCGTCATATATGCCTACTTTTATGTCTTACCAGCATACCGTTGGTCCCTTTGAACTTAGTGTAGGTAACCATAAGCTCGGTAGTAGTTCATAATTGAACCCATCGGGATCTCTTAGTTTCAGTCAGAGTCAACTATTTATCAAACAATTTTTAATATTTCAACAATTTGCAAATTCGACCTTTGCCAAGATAATCGACTGTTTCATCGATACCACTAAATATTTTAATTTGTACGCTTAATTACATAGTAAAATTTTGAGATAACTGGTATCAAAGTTCATGTACGTAGATGATTTTTATAAATATCAAAAAGAAATGATTTAGAAAATTTGGTTGCATCTAAAGGTTTAAGATATCCCAGGTATTATTATGTACCTACACAATGGAATACAAATAAAGGACATTAAATTTCAGAGTTTAGAGAAAAGTCATATTTAGTGACAAATTCAGGGATTTTTTTTTAAATAGTTACACGAAAGTTGGGTTTTCCCTAATTCCATGAATTTTCGCCTAGGCTTAATGCGGTGCTTAATTGTTGCAATGGGTAACCTATCTCGACCTGGAAGGAATAGGTTCAGTTACAAAATTACAAGTAATCCAATAAATGAAATAAACAAGTATATTTTACCTCTTCAACAGGCTTGCAATCAAATATCCACAGTAGGTCATTAACATCCTCCATGGTCGTGGTCTCGTCTAAGGCCACACCCACAGCCCCGTCATCGAAGTACCTCAGGTTGATCTTCTTTTGCTGTGCGCGAGCTTTGATCTCAGTAGCGTCATGTTCAGAAAGGGGAACCACGTGGAGTGTGTCGAAATATACCTCGTTGGATTGTTTGTGTCCACGTTGTCTTATTCCTGAAATGTCACAAGTAATGTGTAATTCTTCTTTGGAGAAAAAAGCAAATTTTTGTAGTACACACGGTGCCACCGCATTCAAAGATATGTTATTACCAATAGCTATTGGCAAATATCAGAATGAAAGGACGAAAAACTTGAGCGTTGATTGAAAACTTCCTGTTGTCGCTTGGCAATACATATATGTGCTTAGTTTCCTTACCATGATCAAGTACAAGTGTGGCGTTGTGTACTCTGTTGGCAATGTCCCTCAGACCTTGAGGGCCATGGTAAACTGCGTACATAGCGGACATATTGGCCAACAGCGCTTGTGCTGTACAAATGTTGGACGTCGCTTTGTCTCTTCGTATATGCTGCTCTCTGGTCTGAAGTGCTAACCTAAATAAGTGAATATTAATGATTATGTGGCGTCAACTATTTAAAATTAAAATTAGAATGACGGTTGATCACAGAGCGTACAAAACAGCGTAACATACTTTGGATATCGACTATCTTTTGAGTTTGACTGTACCTGTAAGCATCTCTCCCCGTAGCATCTCTTGTAACACCAACCATACGACCAGGCATAAGGCGCACCAGCTGATGTTCAGCTGCAAAGAAACCAGCATGAGGTCCTCCGTAACCTAGAGGTACTCCCAAACGTTGTGAAGTTCCTACTGCAAGAGCAGCTCCACATTCTGCTGGTGGTCGCAGAAGAGCAAGGGCTAGCAAGTCGGTAGCCACTACCACTAAAGTCTGTGAACAGATAATAAGAATTTATCAAAGTGGTCATTTTCGTCAAAGTCAAATAATTTATTTCAACTTTTGAATGTCAACAAAAAAATAGAATTGTTGTCTGAAGGCGATACACGGTGCTCACATATTTTCATAATATTAAGTTTTAGACGATTTCCCTAAAGTTTTAACAAACACAGAAACACATGTGTTCTTACACCAACAAAAGGCGCAGCTTATAACAAAACAACATATTATGGAAAACTCACGCCATGCTCATGCGCAGCAGCTGCAAGCCCAGAATAGTCATAAACCAAACCCCTGGTGTCTGGGCACTGTAGCAACACCGCAGATATGTCTCTCTGAGCGAAGTCTACTTGTCGAACATCTGGCACCACATCAACCTCTAAACCCAGAGCGTCCAGGCGTGTTTGGACTACTGCTAATGTTTGAGGGTGCAGTCTCTCTGACACCACAAATTTCATTCTCTTATTGAGCCTGTGGAATAAAAGCGGTTTGTAGCTATTATCTAGTTCATATAGGTAAAGCCTTTTTCATAATTATCATCGTCATAATGGATCGTGAAAATTACGGTAACAAAATAAAATGTCAAGTTTCGTGAAGGTTTTACTTCTTTAGGTGTGAAAACAGCGCATAATTTCTTGTTGTGTCTTATTCTTATCCTTAGGGACAGTATAACAAAGTCGCCGAAATGTCAGTACGCGCATAACTTCCGAATGACTGCACCAAATTGGATAATTATTTTTTTGTTGTGTTCGGTACTGCCGGGACAAGGTTTGTTTGAATAAAAATTTCGAAAATTAAAAAAAAATGCACCTGTGTGAAGCTGGGGCGGGCCGCTAGCTAATGAATAAGAATTACCTTGACCTTTTATACCTACTTAGTTCACATTTTTATCATTTGGACGTACCTATGGCAAAGCGATAACCCTTCAGCAGCAGCAGTGCCTTCATCCAGTAACGATGCATTGGCGACATCCAGTCCAGTGAGATCACTGACCATGGTCTGATAGTTAAGAAGGCTCTCCAATCTTCCTTGCGCTATTTCTGGTTGGTATGGCGTGTATTGTGTGGTCCTTGAAAGTAATCAAATTAACAGTCAAAAACCTCTGACAGACAGACAAAAAAGTGATCTTTTATTAAGGGTTTCGTTTTTCCTTATAAGGTCGAACGTATTGCTTGTAAGTAATTTGAATTAAAAGAAATTATGTCAGACTGTCGTTATGTCTCTTGCTGAGACCAAATCTGATAGATATATTGATTAATAGGGGGAGTACAAAACTTACTAAATTAGAAAAATAAAGTTACCATCCTGGGTTCTCGAACAAATTGCGCATAATAGAATGTGGGACACAGCAGTTGTGATACCCCATACCTATGTAAGTCCTCCATATTTGATTCTTCTCAGATATTTTCTGCACTGTCTTAATGAGATCATATTCACCTGAAATACATTTTTTTTGTGAATTAACAAACTGTTAAAGCAGATAGTTAGTTTGTTAGTATGCAGATGCACATAACATTTATGTAATGTTATAGGTCGATACTTACTCACGGGGTCACTGATGTTCATGAGACCTTGAAGTTGAATTTTCTTTGGGACTGCATCGTCCGTTAATTGATCCAAGCTCTAGAATAGATTAAGGAATATTTTAAATATCACAATTTAAGAGCAAGATAAATTCCGATGATGAGATTTACTTACCTTATAACCGAGCAAATCCAACATGGTCACTACATCTTGATCTCTAGGTCCAATATGCCTGCTAGGAAAATCTACACGTTCAGGAAACAAACTATCTGATTTCGTGCTTTGAGTTATACAACGAACACCATTTCTCCATAACTTTCCATTAGGAAAGTTTTTTTGGAGACTATAACATGCACTTTTTGGAACTAAACCACGGTTAATAAATCTGTACATTTTTAATGATTAGCAAAAGTGCAACGATTAAAATGTATTAACCATTTTATTGTCCGACTTACGAAAGCGACAGTAATGTACTGATAGAGAGGTCAAAGCGACTCTCAAGTACAGATGATAACGAGAAATAAGTAAATAATAAAATGATTATTGTAGTAAGTACACAATTGTGGTCATAAAACGGGTCATTATCGTTACTGATATTATTGACTACATCAGTAAATGACGACATACAAATACAGTTTTAGAAACTAATATTTTCCACTAGACTAATAAGAATAACGTAAATATATATCTAGTAATAATACCTATAGCTTATAATTATAATGAATGGATAAGTATTTTATTCAAATAAGAAAGAAGGTAAGAAGGTACAATTACCGGCACGTAACTTGGCAAGAGATTTTCGTAGTGGGGGAAGTTCGCGCATATAAAAATGTATGAAATTGTGCATGCGCAAACTTCCCCCACTACAAAAACTCTTGCCAAGTTACGTGCCGGCAATTATACTGCATAATATAAAAAACCTTCTTAAGATTGCTGCAAGTCGTGTTTACAAATGTGTCTTCATACCAACACTTGTGGGGGGTTGTAGGTACTAAAGAAGCTTTCGGGCTGTCCAATTTTAAATGCGAGCATAATACGTAGCTTGAAACGCGCTTTAACGCAACACATGGATATGTGTAAGATGTGCTGCAGCCTCAGACTTTGTTGGTCTGAGGTTGAAGCGAAGAAGGGCATGCGTTCTATTTGTATCTAAACGTGTTTACAAATGAAGAACTTCATGCCAACCCTTGACGCTGTTGTACTAAAGAAGCCTTTGGGCGCTAAGATTCCTTACGACATGGAAAGAAGAAAACGCTTAATTTACAAATTATGTACATACGTACTTAAGTACCCCAATGTAACCTAAAAATTGTTGTAACTATGGGATGTAGGTAGATAAATGGTGATGGTTTTGTTCTTATTAATATAGAGTTTGTAGGTTATAATACTTATATTAAAAGATATTATTTAGGTACATACCTACTTAGGTCCCTATAGAAAGTAAATAAAAGCGTCCCCATTACTTACCAACTGGGTAAAAAATTCTGTGCTCTCTCCGAATCGGTATGCTTGACTGCTTGTCTATTGTGCAGTGTGCTTGTAGTTTGTACTGCTTGTGCACCACATAATTTAAGAGAATAATTTTTCGTCTATGTTTCGCTGTACCCCTTGCTTGATTGAAAGATCCTAGTGATTTCAAATGCATAGACTTTGAAGTAGCTGTAATGTTTCTTTTTGTCGATGCTTGACCTTAAGCTTCACCCTATTTGTTTATTTCCGGGGCTTTTTCAATTGCTCTACCTTTCTCACTAAATGCTTCTTTAAGTTTTAGGGTCGTCACATCACAGCTTCGGTTTACTCTTTATATTCAGAACTAGCTTCCGCCCGCGACTCCGTCCGCGCGGATGTAAATTACTGACAGTGACGAAAAGTTTGCAATAATAAAAAAGTGATCGTGACAATGCGACAGAAAGTTAATTGAGAGCTTCAGCATACACAACATTGTTAGTGAGCTCGTCCGGAATATGAACATGAAGATTTCTTGGACTGCTCACACGGGAAAGAGCTACGTAAAGTTGCCCGTGTGAAAAACAACTCGCGGTAAGATCTACGCCAGCAACTCCTAGGGTCTGACCTTGAGCCTTATTTATTGTCATGGTGTAACACAAAGCTACAGGAAACTGTATTCTCTTAAATTGAAATGGAAAATTATCCACTGCGGGTAATGCAACGTGTGTTCGCGGTTCTACAGAACAACGTCTATGAATAAAACTGAAAAATATTTTTTTTTTTCTACGTATTTTTCCAGGATATAAAGTATCCCATTTTATGCCCAGGATAATATGGTATAATTATACCAAGTTTCATCGAAATCGAACCGTTAGTTTTCACGTGATGCCTGCATATACAGACAGACAGACAGACAGACAGACAGACAAAAAATTTTTTAATCACATATTTGGGTTTGGTATCGATCCAGCAACACCCCCCGCTATTTATTTTTTCAATATTTTCAATGTACAGAATTGACCCTTCTACAGATTTATTATATGTATAGATTAGATACAAACCTACTTACTGGTTATCCCAATTACCATCATGATTAAATCTCATGGCGGTTATAGGATCTAGGCTGGGCGTGTAGGTAAGACCTACCTATTACCTACATACTTATCAAACAAAAAAGTTAATGAATATATTCAAGATCAAAATGGTTATAGGTAACCTACTTAGGTACCTTCATAGATGAGGGGCGATTTCCCGTATTTTTTTTAAGAACGTTCGCTTTCTTATTTGTCTTAATCTGTCAAAATTATACCTAATCAATTCCCCTATATGTTTGACAGATTGAGACCTTCTCTTCTTAGTCTGTGATTGAGACTGAGAGGAGATTATGACTCGAAGAATTTAAGTAACCGTTTTTAACACGCTTTTATTAGGTCGACCTGGTAACTAATTTAACCATCTTCCAAGGGTCGTAGCCTAATGAAAATTGGCAGCTCTATGTAGTTCTGATGACAATCTATACATATAATAAAATTGTAGATAAAGTGGTGTCTGTACAATGGAAATATATAAAAAAAAAGTAGCAGGGGTTGTTGTTATATCGATGCTGAACCCGAAATTGTAATTATTTTTTTTTTTGTCTGTTTGTCTGTGTGTTTGTGCACGCTAATATCAGAAACGGCTTATTCGATTTAGATGCGGTTTTCACTAATATATTGTAGTAAGCTTCACTTAACATTTAGTGTTTATTTCATGTCAATCGGTTCATAAATAAAAAAGTTATGTCAATTTAAAGAATCACGGCGAACATTTGCGTACACGCCGTTGTCTGTGTGGTGCCGGACTTAAAGAATTGCACCACCCCTTACTCCCCGTGGGTGTCGTAAAAGGCGACTAAGGGTCTTACCGGAGAATGGGCAGCAGCGTTCTCTATTTATTCCACCATCATACCATACTGCGATCGCCAACCGAGCGTGGCGATTATGGTAAACCCCCCCCCAAAATTGTGGGAGGCCTATGTCCAGCAGTGGACGTCTATCGGCTGAAACGACGACGTACACGCCTCGCGCCTGAGCGTCCGTGGCTATATAAAGCACGCCTGAGTTTGTTTCGGCATTTCTTCTCAGAGTAGTCAGATAGGAAAAGCCGATCTCATCAAGCTTAAGTAATAATAATCTGATCCAGCCTGTCCCATCTTGCTGCCCTCTCCCCAGCGGCGCCCTAAGCCGAGGTTCGTACCCCACAGGGGGTGCCCTTAGCGTGTAGTCGCTTAGTATAGTAGATAATTGCCCCTGGCTGGAGGCTTTGAGTTTACTTAAGGCAACCACAGAATAGTCCGGTTAAGTAGTCACGACCTCTCAAGGTCAACTACGAGATGCAATAGTAAAAAAAAAAACGCGCCGCTGCCATAAGGATTCAGTTATTCGTAGCGAACGGACGTATCCGGAGAGTATAGGCGAATAGTTGCTTTCGATTATTGCGATTCACTTGAATACTGACTGTTTGCATATTTCATTTATTTATATTTTAGGGTTTGAAGGTTAGGTTTTTTTCTTAATTTTCTTTAAAATTTTGTAAATAAATATTGTACCTAAGTATTTGGTACCTATAGGTTAGGCATTTCTTTCCCTGATTTTCGGTATACTTATCTTAATTTGTATTTAGGGTTAGTATATAAATATTATAAGTAAGTATTTGGTATTGTAGAAGTTGTTGTCCTGTGTGGTGCCGGACTTAAAGAATAGCACCACCCCTTACTTCCCGTGAGTGTCGTAAAAGGCGACTAAGGGTCTTACAGGAGAATGGGCATCAGCGTTCTCTATGCATTCCACCATCATACCATACTGCGATCGCCAACCCGCCTGCCAAGCGAGGCGATTATGGCAAACCCCCCCAAAATTGGGGGAGGCCTATGTCCAGCAGTGGACGTCTATCGGCTGAAATGATGACGATGAAGTATTTGGTATAGGTTAGGCATTTCTTTTCTTGATTTTCTTTATTACTTAAGTATAAGTTCATCAGCTCAGGTTAGTAATTAATTTTTCTAGCAATTCTTTTGTTTTATAAAGTTAGTACGTTTGGTTTGCACGTCTTAACACTTATTACTTAAACTGTGACAATTTTAGTATAATAATCTGTAAGTATTTATAATTTAATTGTTTACGATAGTACGTGTTTACTAAATAACTGTGTGTTAAGCAGTAAGTACTATTTTATTGTAAGAATGCCTCGAAGAAGATCCAACCTCTCCCAATGTAGCAGAAATGCTAAAACGATGAGATTAGTTTGATCACAAGAATCTCAGGAAGGCCGTGAGGCAAGGCTCTCTACAACTCGGGAACATCAGGCTAGGTTTCGGGCTGCAGAAACTTCGACTCAGCGAGAATCTCGACTGAGTTCAAATCGTTCTCGAATGATGACAACTAGAAATAGGAAAAACGGGGAACAACGAAAGGCACGTTTATCTGTCGATCGCGAAGCTCACGCGCTATCGCGTGAGTCTGAGACTTTTGCTGTCAGGGAAACCCGCCTGAGCTCCCAGAGAGTACGGACAACAAATGCTCGATCCCAGGAGACACAGGACGAACGGGAAATACGTCTCACTGCCGATCGTGAACCTCATGCACTATCGCGTGAGTCTGAGACTTTCACTGATAGGGAAATTCGTCTGAGTTCTCAGAGGGTTCGGACAGCAAATGCTCGGTCTCAGGAAACACAGGAAGAACGAGAAATACGTCTCACTGCCGATCGTGAAGCTCAAGCACTATCGCGTGAGTCTGAGACTTTCACTGATAGGGAAATTCGCCTGAGTTCTCAGAGGGTTCGGACAGCAAATGCCCGGTCTGTAGACGGTATATGTAATTCAAAATATGCTGCCTGAAAAGTCACTATTCCACGCGAACGAAGTCGCGGGCACAGCTAGTACAATAATATGGTAGGTACTGTCGAACTGATCTGATGATGGAGCCCGAAGATATGAACTGGAACTTCATGATGGAAAATCGTATCATAGCTGTTTTGGATTTCTTAGAAAAGTCTTGTAGGTAAGCGTGTTTTTCTAGTGTTTTTTAAACTATTAATTTATTTAAGTACGAAAATTAGCCTTCAGATCTTATAACGTCTGATGGCGTTTGTAGAGTTAGCTGACTTAATTTTAGAGATACTGTGGCGATAGGTGCCTATGCCAAAACATCGAGATTTCAAGTGGCGAAATGTGGGTGTACCTACACCTCTGCTGAACACTGCGGGAAATAATGGCGTGAATTATGTTATATGATAAGTAAGTTAAAATATAATAGTATTCCTGGCTGAATTTCGTTCATGGCGGTCAATCTCAGCGAAGACTAGCCATCCACCCAGGAGATTTTACCTATAGAATTAGTGAATTAGAGAATAATTCACTAATTCTCTAGGTAAAATCTATAGGTAAAATCGTGGGGTCTCTTCTCGCACTCTCATAGTCCGATGGAACGGAAATCCAACTCGACCTGACGACCGGAAAGAGACCTGGTGCAGAAACGACGGCATAACGTGCTATCCGAGGCAAGGGGATACCACACCGTCACTTCCAAAATCCGGGCTACTTTATCCTAATGGGAAAACCTAGAAAAATCCAATAACACTATGCCTGACCGGGGAATCGTACGCTCAGGGGTCGCGTTTGCGACTACGAGACAGTCACGGGGCTACTGCCGGTAGGTAGGTATAACCGGTACAGGTTACCTATTTAGTAATGTAGGAACTTATCTATTATACCTACACAGCATAAACTTTCCGACTTCACAACTTCAACTCTTGACTCAAGGCTTTGACTCTTGATGCACTCTCTAGGTACCTAGATACTTCGACATTAGATATTTTCCAAACAGGGAAAGCACATAATTAGCTGCACACTCCCAAGTCTGCCTCAAGACTTCATAATACCTGTACCTACTTTATTATATTGAACATAATTAATGAATAAGAACCTGTAAAACAATCATAATTATTATTATTGTATTTATAAATATGTACCTATACAATTCTGTTCTGTTAAAGTTTTGGAAGACCATAAGTAACTATGCTCTTCACACATTTGGCAACCATTAACGTTACTTAGGTTTGTTTGTAGGAATGCAAGTTCAGCATTTCGCTACCAACACTGCTAAGCTAAGATAAACGGTAAAATGATGCCGTTCTACGCCTCTACATGGAAATGGGAAACCCCCTTTCGTAAATAAAATTACGAAAACCGATGCGGCAGTTCATTTTACGACGACACTGTAATATTAACTGCGGTTGTATTTTTTGTAAACCTTGATACAAATCGCGTTTATGCAGACGCATCAATTAAATGTACCAATAAAAAGTTTAATATAGAATATATATATTTCTTTCGAGTGTTTAATTCTCGCAAAACCATATTAATTTCCAATGTTTGCTTTATGCTAAGATATGGTACAAGCAATAAGTGAATTGGAATGTCATGTCATTGTCGTTTTTGACAGGATGAGGAACACCGATGACCGAACAGCGAACACTGCTGAACTGAACACAAAAAAAGTCACTTGAATTATTTATCGAGTTAATTAGATAGTAGATAAGTTGCTGCATTGTATAATATCAGTGGTACATCTTACTTCTTGATGTTCTATCTATTAAATTAACATTCTAACTTGAGTACAGTGTTTTTTTCGTTCTATGTTCTGTGTTAGGACTCATACAGCTCTAAAATGACTTTGTCGGAGTATTGTCAATTAAAACAATACATCGTACTCTCAGTGGGAACTAACGAAAGACATGGTGAAATACTGAGTTCCATGAAAGAGTTTTTCAAAGACACCATCAATTCAGTGAGAAGGTTTGAACAAGTAAACAGCATTGGACAGCTGTTAAAGGTTTTGGAAGTACGAGACTTGTTATCTGAAGATAATGTAGAGTGCCTGAAGAATATCGCTTTGAAACTTCCCAACTCCAAAGATGTGTTGCAAAAAATAACAGACTATGAAAACAACCACACGCCGAAGGAATATGGCAACTATTACAGTCAGTAATTTTTATCTATTAATATTTATACAACAGTACCCAAACAGTATTTCCCCCTAAGTAGTTCATATTTTCTATTTATATAAATTATGATTGTATGTTTTGGGATTGGATCAACAGTTCCAAAGATTACCCCCTACAAACATACTCATTCATTTTAACTCTTTATAACATTTTGTGTTCCCGTAGATGGGCAATAAACATGAATTTTAATAAATCAATTTAATATCACAAAATTTAGATGCTTTTAATTAAACATTTCTGCTCCAGTAACACTTTTCCAACACACAATCTTCTAAGGCTGGAACTAACTACAAAATGATATTCCAATGCATATTTACATTAAATAAATAGTTAAGTAATTATTGTTTTAATGTTACAGCTTCAACACCTCAAAGTCATAAGACAGAGCCAGAAAACAGTTTTATTACCAGCAGTCCATTCGGTTCTCTAAGCAAAAGAAAGAGACAGAGGATTTTTGATACTATAATTAATGAGATTGGTAGTTTCTGGCGTGACCTTGCAAGAAATTTGAAAATTCGTGAACGTGACATTGATGATATTGATTTTCAAAACAAAACATTAGATGTAAAAGCTACAAAATTAATGGAAAAATATGATGCCATTGCAGACCCACAAAGATGGTTTTTCATACTCTGTGATGCATTAGAAAAAACACGAAGGAAAGACCTAGTAAGATCCATACAGGATATTATGGCAATGAATATCTGACAGTTAATTTTATAACATAGTTTCTTGTTTATAAGATATATTATAATGTTATTATTTAAGGAATTAAAGGTTCGGAAGAGTCATGCACGGCTTCATAGAGCATGTACAGTCAACAGCAAAAGTAGATGATCAAAATCAGAAATTCAATACTAATCAACGCAGTTCGCGTCAGAACTGTGTGGCGTCGAAGTGATTCAAACCACTCAAGGCCACAACAACGCCACACAGAAATCACTTCATTAGTATTGAATTTCTGATTATGATCATCTACTTTTGCTGTTGACTGTACCAGAGAAAGATGTCCGTGGCTACCGCCGGACCACCAACGCCAATCGCTTTCATATTTGGTCAATAATTAGTACTCAATTGGTACTAATTAGTACTCGAACCACAAAATTGGTACCTTAGTAACTTTCGAGAAAATCGACTTTGAAGGTGGTCCGGCGGTAGTCACGCTCCCTTCAGCAGGACCACCATGAGCGCCGAAAAAGGGGGCACGCTACAGGTATTCTAAGTATACAAATAATTAGTACCCATAAATGTGATTTATAACGTAAAAAAAACAGAACTGTAACATTTGTATTTACCGAGAAATCTACGATGGTAACTTTCTCGCAGTTGTTCAGCAGGACCACGATTTTGAATGTTGATTGCAAGTTAGAGAAGCTTGTCGCTTTCCTCAAGCCTACATAGAAAATTAGTACCCTGCAAGATAAAATTAGTACCCAAAATTCGACACTAGTACTCCAGTAGTTTACGAGATATACCATGCCATTGGTGGGGTGGCGGTAGTCACGGTGCCAAATTTTCATTTCTAGATTTCCCTATTAAAAACCCTGTGATTTCTTCCCAAATTTATACAAAAATTAGTACTCCTAAAGAAGTTAAAGCGACCAAAAATTCAGATTTCCAAGTGTTGTATTTTAAGAGAAATTAGCTTTCATTACTTTTCCATACTAAATTTTCGCGTATAACCCGACCAAATTAAGTTGTCAATGGTATTGAGCTGTTTAAGAGATGTACACTCGTGCATATAAATTTATGGATGTCGGAATAGTATTAACAACAGTTCAATATCTAAATTTTCATACAAACAGTGTAGGTATCTAAGAAAAAAAAATATGAACGAGTGTACATCTCTTAAACAGCTCAATACCATTGACAACTTAATTTGGTCAGGTAATACGCGAAGATTTAGTATGGAAAAGTAATGAAAGCGAATTTGAATTTTTGGTCGCTTTAACTTCTTTAGGAGTAGGTACTAATTTTTGTACTTTGGGAAGAAATCACAGTTTTGAATAGGGAAATCTTGAAATGAAAATTTGGCACCGTGACTACCGCCACCCCACCAATGGCATGGTATATCTCGTAAACTACTGGAGTACTAGTGTCGAATTTTGGGTACTAATTTTCTATGTAGGCTTGAGGAAAACGACAAGCTTCTCTAACTTGGAATCAACATTCAAAATCGTGGTCCTGCTGAACAATTGCGAGAAAGTTATCATCGTTGATTTCTCGGTAAATACAAATGTTACAGTTCTGTTTATTTTACGTAATCAATCACATTTATGGGTACTAATTATTTGTATACTTAGAATATCTGTAGCGTGCCCCCTTTTTCGGCGCTCATGGTGGTCCTGCTGAAGAGAGCGTGACTACCGCCGGACCACTTTCAAAGTCGATTTTCTCGAAAGTTACTAAGGTACCAATTTTGTGGTTCGAGTACTAATTAGTACCAATTGAGTACTAATTATTGACCAAATATGAAAGCGATTGGCGTTGGTGGTCCGGCGGTAGTCACGGACATAGAGAAAGATAATAATATTGCAAAGTCTCTATGAAGTCACATGGGGGAGTCATACTTTACTAATGTTAGTTATAAAGTATAATTTAGCACAATAAAAAGAAGAGTTGTGTTTCATAAAACAATTTAATATTCTGAAACAATACTTATGTACTTAAGTACATTTAGTGATTGTATAGATACACATCAAAGTTAAAAATATTTTGATTTTGTTTGTACTTTATAGAAAATAAACTAACTACATAAAATATAATATAAAATATTGTTTCTTTTAATTTGATAGTACAAAAATATATTTTTCACACCACCTGCTCGAAAATGTCAAATTATATGTCTAGCAACCTTAACCTAAAGTGAGTCATTAGTGGCCGGGGCCACAGCCGGTCAATAATGTTGTACTGGATTTCATTATGACCCGCTGGTCAATAATGTGATTTGAATTTGGAATCTCACATGCTCAGCTAAATTGGCAGTATAGTACTAACAAACACCCTTTGGTGCCAGAAAGAGGAAAGCTATTCTCGAAACCCTTTTTTTTTTTTTTTTAACCCTTACTACGCGTTGATGATATTCTCGATTAAAAGAATAAATAAATAAATAATAAAAGCTATCTATGTATACTACAGTCGATTTATCACATTTTATCAAAAATACTCTATTTTCACGAGCGTCTGCAATGACGTTCTAAATTCAAAATGCATACAGCCAATCATCCAAAACCATTCTACCAGCCCTGTATAAAGCTTAGTTTACACAAACGCCACTTCCATGAGAGTGATATCAATAGACACACACGACAAAACCGTAGAAGAGACTTTTTTTTGAAAATCGAATTGATCGTGTCTTGGCCATTTATTGGTAGACGCAATAAAGGCGCGAATTTTCGTACTATGGCTATTATTTTCTCACAGTAGGTGTAAAAAGTAGAGTATCCTCCTCTGGGCTAAAGGTGTCTTTGCCTTGGGCTAGCTTGAATCCCTCGCTGCATTCAGGATTCTTGTATTAACTCCCTCGCTTCGCTCGTGAGATAAACTCTTAACTCCCTCGCTGCGCTCGGGAGTTAAGCCCCGAATCCTTCATTGCGCTCGAGATTCAATATGACGCCCGTGACATAAGACACAACTTTAGCCCCTCGGTGCATAAACTACTATTTTATCACATTTATTCAAAAATAGCTAGTGTATTCTTCGAATACAGGGACTAAAATAGCTCTTTAATCCCTAGGGACCTAAAGTGATTTCAATTGTAATTTGGATATTGTTAGTAAAGGTTCCAATCACCAAAGAGATCAATCACGAACATTATGAACAAGTAACAGGCTGTATGACGAAGTAAAACGCGCGCGAACAAAATTAAAAAAAAAGTTAGTGAAAAAATAAAAAACGCGAAAAGCATTCTGCCTTCGTTTGTAATTGTTTAATCAAAATTGTATGTAAATAAATAAACACTATTCTTAGGCGATTGGCACACTGCTCCGCATTACGCAGAAGGGTGCGAGCAGGACTACTGCTATCACGTCACGCTCACCTCCTACATATTTTTAAAACTCTACTATGTACAGGCTGATATAGATCTAAGTAAGTCCACGCGGACGAAGTCGCGGGCACAGCTAGTCTATGTAATATCCGATTAATCCGTGTAAGCAACTGCTATGCATATATCATAGGAACATGGTACATAGAGGGGCGCTACTTTAAGATTTTGCACCACCTAAAAAATGTCTAGGGTCGCCGCTGGATTTGTCCAATGCATTTGATTGTGTTCTTCATGAATCATTAATCAGGAAACTGCACCACTACGGAATCCGGAACGCCTCTCTGGATCTTCTTACTTAAGTGATAGGATTCAGAAAGTTGATGTTAACGGAAAAAGGTCACCCGGATCAGTAGTAAGAATGGGGGTCCCCCAGGGCTCAATTCTCGGCCCATTTTTATTTATTATTTATATGAATGACTTGCTTTACCTCCTATGGGATAAACAATACTTATAGTGTTGTTTGCAGATGACACTTCGATTTTATTTAAACTCAAACGTCAGCAGCTGGTTGCTGACAATGTAAATAACGCCCTTGCAAAAGTAGTTAACTGGTTTAATGTCAATTACTTCTTAACGAAAAAAAAAACGAAATGTATTAAGTTTACGACACCCCACGTAAGACAAGTAGAAACTAGTGTTCTCATTAAGGATGAAGAGTTGAAACCCGAAGATTCTACAGTATTCTTAGGCATAACGTTGGATGCCAAGCTTCAATGGGGGCGCCCATAAAGATAAATTGTCAAAAAAGCTTAGCTCTGCAGCGCATGCTGCATAGCTAAATTTTTTTGACAATTTCGCCGTTCGGAAAATTCAAGATTTAACTGATTTAGAGACAGCCCGTTTAGTTTACTTTAGTTATTTTCATAGTGTGATGTCGTACGGTATTCTGTTGTGGGGAAATGCCGCCGATATTCAGACAATTTTTATTTTACAAATATATAATTAATAAATGATGTAGAAAAGTGCCAAAATAAACTGCACAATTTCACAAAGACGAAATAACTATCGACTTTGTTGAACTACATAAGTCGCTGGCCTTGAAAAAACTGGCACGCACTGAGAGACTGAAATAGTACAGCTTTATCCTTTTCTGTTACTTTTATTAAATGTGGTGTAATTTCTGTTACTTTTATTAAAATATTAAAAGTGGAAATGAAATGGAGCTACCCGCCGTCTATACTTTTCTTTGTCTAAGCATCGAGCATAGAGCATCATAATGTATTTGTGAATGATTCTATCTCTCTCAGTCTCTAACAAATTTTGTCATCGAGATAATAATGTTTACGTTGCTTTTATTATTATTCATCATACATAAGTATTGTGTAATTTGGGTTTGGGTGCAGTGGGGCCGTTCAAGTATTACGTAAGCAGATTTTTTTTGCAATTATTAACCCCCCCCCCCCCCGCTTCCCTTCGTCAGCAAAAGTAAGCATAGCTTTTACCCCCCCTCCCATGCTTACGTAAACATTGGTACATGCATTTTATTTCTTTTACTCGGTTCTAAGCGAGTTATCGTATCCATTATTTTCGGGAACTCCTGAAAATGCATGTGTTTTTCAAGCAGAGGACAAGTAGGGTTGCCATATGCGTTCAAATCAAAATCTACAAAATTTTGTAGAAAATCAGAAGTAATAAAATAAATACTGCTGACGTAATCACCATCCAGACCCCCTATCCTCCCATGTCATCAAAAATAAGCAAAGCAAAGACCCCCCCGCCCCCCTGTAGTGCTTACGTAATACTTGAATGGCCCCAATGCACATGCACTGCACAGCCCTAAAATGACGTTATCGGACTATACATAGTGCGCGCAGTAAGAACAAAAGACAGACGTAGTGAAATACTAAGTTCCATGAAAGAGTTTTTCAGAGACACCATCAATTTAGTGAGAAAGTTTGAACAAATAAATAACATTGGACAGCTGTTGAAGGTTTTGGAAGTACGAGACTTGTTATCTGAAGATAACGTAGAGTGCCTGAAGAATATCGCTTTGAAACTTCCCAACTACAAAGATGTGTTGCAGAAAATATCAGACTATGAAAGCAAACACACGCCGAGGGAGTATGGCAACAATTACTATAGTGAGTGTTTTTTGTATTTATACATAAGTAGGTATACAAACACACATACATACAGTATTTCCTGTGCCTCATAAAAAATATGATAGCCTTAAAAACACCATGATAAACTCATAAAACAACAAAACTGATTTAGTCTGGATTGGCAATTTTACACAAAGTTGAATTAAGGTGTAGGTACATAGCCAACTTATTTGATGCTTTTATGTAAACAATTCTGCTCCAGTTACACTTTTCCAACACACAATGATCTAAGGCTGGAACTAACTACAAAATTATATTCCTATGCATAATAACATCATTCAAAACAATGAATGAAGTATTGTTTTATGTTACAGCTTCAACCCCTCAAAGTAAGAAAGAGCCAGAAAACAGTTTTATTACCAGCAGTCCATTCGGTCCTATATGCAAGAAAAAAAGACAGAAGAAGATTTGATACTATAATTAATGAGATTGGTAGTTTCTGGCGTGTCCTTGGAAGGTATTTAAACATTCGTGATTGTGACATTCAAGACATAGATTCGCATATCAAAAGATTACATGTAATTTTACATGTAATCATTGATTTTTAGTTAATTAAAAGTTATGAAGCAGACCCACAAAGGTGGTTTTTCGTACTCCGTGATGCATTAGAAAGAACACGAAGGAAAGACTTAATAAGATCCAAACCGGATAATAACAATACAGGATAGATCCTCAGACAGTTAATTTTATAGCTTGGTTTCTTGTTTTTATGATATAATTATAATGTTATTATGTGTGGCGGCAGATTCACATTTCACATATGGCTTCATAGAACATGTGCTGTTGCATGGGAGTACATGGGAACATTATTTAGTTAAAAAGGAAAATGAACAAAATAAAATTAATGTTTCTTGAAACAATTTAATATTCCGAAACAATACTTACATGTAGGTAGTGATTGTATAGGTACACACATCATTGTATAAAATATTTTGATTTTGTTAGTACTTCATATAAAATAACCTGACTAATAATATAATATACTGGGCTTTTTTGTACAAAAAACATACTAAAATAATTTCATGTAAGTATAAAAATAGATTTCCTTTAAAAAAGGCAAAACGCATTAATAATATGGAATGTGAATTGGAAGACAATAGCGTGGCCTTATAATTATTTCTTTACATACTGTTACTGCATACAGCATAATTGTGTATCCTGGGCATGGATGGCTATGGTTTAATGAAACTTACAATATTAATCAAATCAGCATGAGCACTGCTCACCAAACTTAACAATATTCGAGAAAAATAGGAATGCCGTTTCTAACAACTTATAGCATCAAAAACGGTTGAAGTAAAAAACTTATAATTAACAGCTCTTTTGTATAGTGACATTGTAGTCAAAGTGGAATGCTAGGCAACGATCCGCTGGAAAAGACCCGTCACATCACATAGCCGTTATCTAAGTATTCTGAACAACGAAATATGTGACATTGTCAAAAAAAACATTGGGGAAACAACTTTTCAATATCTCCGTAACCAGAAGATTCGCAGGTATGATCCAGTACAAAAAAAAAATCACATTGAGAGGGAGTATAAGTGACTGTCGGCTTCGTTAAGCGTCTTTTTACACCCGTTAGGCTGCGTTTCCGTGAGATGCGTGGCGAGGAATGTGTGTGAAACAAACTAATAACATCGCTTCATTATCATAGCTTGAACTAAGTTAGCGTTGTTATTGAATTGGTTAGTTTTACACACACATTCCTCGCTACACATCCACGATCATCTCTGGTGGAAACGCAGCCTGATAGTCCTGCTTCTCAATCTATTGTTGTGAAGCCCACGAGTACGCGTTCTGGAAGAGTCTCGTCCAGGGCGACGCTTGGCTGGCGCGGTCTGCGGTACCGGCAGGCGCAGCTGCGGTCACCGCGCACTGCCACCGCAGCACGCAGCGCTCCGGGTGCGGCATCATGGCCACGTGCCGCCCGTCGCGGGACCGCACCCCGGCGATACCCACTGTTGACAACATGTCATTGATTTACTTCATGTCTAAACAACAATTGAATACTTACCATACTCAAGCCATTTTCTCGTGGAATAAGGCAGAAACAATAGAACCAGCTACAATTCAAGCAATTATTTTTTTTCGTATTATTTAAATAATATTAATATTTTGATGAGTGATCATTTATGTGGGCTAATTAGGGCTGCGAGTTAAACTCTGACGCACTCCCATATATCCCAACTTAAATGATACATGGCTTTTAATTAGAAATGAATGTGAATCACGAAATTGAAAGTTTTGAAACATCACAAAATGGGGCAACAAGATTTCGCACCTATGTGACTGCAATTTGGGAATGCGGCTGTGACACCTACACTTCAGTTTTGGAATGTTTAGTAGGCTTTATTTGTTAACTACCTGGGCTTCCATTTGGATTCATAGGGTAGACCTCGGTAGGCGCGCCGTCATCGTCTACATACTGCATGGCTACTTGTCCGTTGTTCTGCAGTTGTTGAAGTAGTCGCGGCTCGGATACTGTGAAGCGTCCCTCACCGTGCGCGACCCACACGCCGAGCACACTGCCGCCCATGCCACGGAACCATACGTCCGATTTATCTTCGGTTATCTTCACTGCGCTCCAGCGACATTCAAATCTGGAGTGTAGAAGAATTGATATAGTTGCTTTTAGAATCAAAACTGGTGAATTCTTTTCAGTTAGGGTGAATTCGACCAAACTTTTATATGCAGTATGTCTTATCCTGCAAAAAAATGTCAATTTTTTTCGTTTTTCCATACAAAAATGTCAGACGTCAATTTTATTCCATCTGACTTTGGATAAATCACCATTACGCACTTTTGAACTGTCAATATCCCTATCAGTGAATAAAGTATGTTGCCCGTTCCCAATCATTCTAAGGGCTGATTTTCCATTTCTAGTATGGAAAAACTATCAAAAATTCAAGATTTATTCTCAGGGTAAGACTTATTCTTAGTATTTAAGTTTGGTGAAATTCGCTCTAACAAGTGTTGCTAAGAGTAGGCGCTATAAGTTTTCTTATCCACAGAAAACGTATAGAGCCCAAACATAACACGACATTTGTACTAAACGTGTAGCGGTCGTTATGTCAGTTCTGACATCGTGCTATAATATAACGCCTCAACAAACCAAACATATTAAAAACGAAATTCAGCTCTTAGACCATTAGGCACCTTTGAACAGTCAGGAAGCCTATCAGTTATTGAGAAAGTTTAGTAGCCGGTTCCCGATCACATTCATATGTGCTGTTATCGTAATGAGCGTCGTGAGCCCATTTTACACTGTCATGGCGCGTTCAACTTTAGCAATTGTTTTTCTTATGGTCTTGGGTACCTTTCTGAAGCATTGTGGTCCAGGAATACTTGAGTCTTGTTGGCGCTCTTTGCTGTGGTTTCTGGGTCTATCCAACCAAGGAGAGCCATAAGCTGACATCCATTGCAAACTCCCAAAGAGAATGTATCAGTTCTATTCTTGAAGTGGGCAAACTGGGAGCTTAGAGATTCAGAGAATAGAATGCCGGCCGCCCATCCCTTTGCTGAACCTAATGTATCTGTAGGAGAAAAATAAAATTTTTAGTTAACAAATTATTGTTAAATTTTACATGCATTAAAAGAAAATATTAAATTTAATTTACCAGCATAGCTAAAACCACCAGGGAACACCAAGCCTTGGAAGGCATCCAAAGTGATCTTCTTGTTTTGTAGATCACTCATTGTCACATCGAAAACATCGAAGTTCGCCATCATTAGAGACGCAATCATCTCCCTGTCGCCGTTTGTGCCTAGAACAAAATATAGATTTTAATTTTATGGCCTGTAAATAAATAATAAAGTAAATATCATGAAATTGGATCTGGTTACTGCATTGCGTGAAAGCACCAGACTAGTTCAATTTGTTATTTGGAACGGGCCTGATGCATAATAAGGTTTCACGTTTTCTCACGTAAAAAGCCTTTGACGATTTAACATTTAATAGTGACAGCCGCCGCAGTCGTAACAAAGTTTACTTTTGTCACTCCATTTTATAATATTTCTTTTCCTACCTTCTTCGCGAAGTACGGCTACTCTTATCGGTTTTGTCTTCACAACAGCCAATGAAGGGTCGAAGGTTACATTGTATGTCACACCCTTGCGTTTTTCAAGTCCTATAAAAAATATCATCATTTCATTATTTATTTTCATTTTATAATCGTGGATCAAAACCTTTAAATACATGATGAATCGATATCTATAACAAATCATGACATACAATCACGACCACAGGATGTACGAACTATGAGAAATAATAAGGTTGGGAAAATTGTACTTTTTATATCGACAAAGAAATGATATTGATGTGAAGATTCGCCAGATAGTTAATTTTGGCTTTGTATGTTTTTAAAATTCTTCAATAATATACTACCTCGCCATTCCTGACGAACGCAGTCTTTGTTTGCTTGTAAACATTCTAGTTGATAACTTGTTTCTTCCCACATTCTGAATACTTCAATCAACTTTGTGTCAAGAACTTTTTTACCATTGACTTTTATAATGACCTGCAAATACAATCAAAATAGTAAATACAATGGTCTGAATATAATCCATGTTAATTCTAAACAGATTTTGAAAGAAGTCCATACCTCAGAATTCATCCCATATTTCCCTGTGGTGCCAATTTGTTTGGCATTTACTCCGTTCCTCTTGTATTCATTTAGAACATGAGATACATTACTGCGTGATACTTCGAGAATGACTCCAAGTTCCTCATTGAAAAGTGCTTGAATTTCCGATACTTTAGGTTCTACATTGATATCGATATTCATACCGCGAATACCACCAATACCCATCTCTAGGGCTGTGGTTACAAAACCTCCTTCGCTGACATCGTGTCCTGATAGTAGCTTACCCTCTGAAATAGATACACAAGAAAAGTATGAGAAAATTAACATCCCATTCTAAGCTTTATTTTAAAAATATTTTGAAGCTTAGGTTAAATACGCCGCAGTTAATATAATATGGCACATAGAGTTTTAGAAAAAGTTGGACTTTGTAGTATCTTTCTTCTCTGTCACGCATGCCTCTCTTTCGAAAATTCAAAGTGCCATAATTACGCGTGGGTTCTGTAGCTTTTACGAATGTATGTTAATGTTACTAACCCTTTAATAATTTTTGAGTAGCTTTGAACAAAGATTTAAGAACAGCAGGGTCATCAAGATCTGGCGGGTTGTCACCGAGTTGTTTGTAACATTGCGCCAGCGCCGATCCGCCAAGCCTGCAACAACATATTTTTATATAGGAATCATTTCAAAGCAGTATTTGTTTGGAAGCAAATGAAATAACTACACGTTTTAGGTTAAATTTATATGGTGGCGTATTAGTTATCAAGTTAGAATATAAAAATCACAATGCATTACAAACCTGTACTTTCCAGGGCTGACCGGCACATGAACGAGAGCTGATCCTTCTTCTAACAGAGCTGGTTCTATTTTGACAGTTATGTCTGGGCATGGCGCGTAGGTTGACACTACCAAAGTTCCAGGTGATTTCACTGTAATAAAAAATAAAAATAATGTGGAACCCAAATTAATCAATCAGAAAAATCGTGGACCAAGGCAGAATATTTTGGCAAATAAGTAGGTAGATCTTCGTCACCATCATCATCAACATCATTCAGCTGAAAAACTTACTCTGACATAGGCCTAAAAAATCATTCACAAGTGCTGACAAAATATGCAATCAACTCAATAGTAGAAGTCAACTACTCGTCAATGCATAAGCATTATCCCCGATAATTGCACTGGAATTGAAACTTTGTTATGTATGACATTGAGTTTGTTTCAAACCTTGATAATTATCTCAGACTAGCTGTACCCCGCGGTTTCACCCGCGTAAATGTCGATCCCGTAGGAATATCGGGATAAAAAGCAGCCTATATGTTAATCCAGGAGTGTCAGCTACACACAATACACAATTTTATTAAAATTGGTCCAGCCATTTGAGCGTGAAGAAGTAACAAACATAAACACACGCACACAAACTTCTGCCTTTATAATATTAATGTGATTCTAAATCTAAATATACAGACCTTTCTCCCCGGCGACTTGCGCGCACATAGACAGCGAGTCCTTCCCGCCGTCTATGGCCACACCGAGGCTTCCCATCGCGTCGCACACCGCGCGACACGCCTGCAACAGCGCTCCGCCCTCCGCGCCGGTCTTGCCTGCCCACATCCAGTTACCTGAGCACTTCACGTCTTCTAGCTCACTTATGCCCGCGAACACCTGGACATGATGCGTGTTTGGTAAAGAAAATTGATGCAAATGTGAGTTTTTAGGGCTTATCAGCAACTGTTGAATATGCACTACACTGGATAGAAATTAGAAATTGATCTACTAGAAATTATTATCTGCTAGTAATTGGCCGAGGTTTTACTCACATCCTAGGGGAACTCCCATATAAAAAGTATCCTATCTAATAATACAGTGCCAAAATTTACACTGTTCAGCCGTTAAGTGTATGATTGAGTAACAAATATCTTCACAAAATTCCGCATTTCAACAATGATAAGACCAGGTTTATAAGATCGTTTTGCTCTGAAATTAGCTAAAAAAACCCATGGTCTGAGTAGAAAAATATCATCATTCTCTTGCACTTATCCCAATTTAGAGCAAAAAATAATACTTACCAAATTAGTAAGGGCTTCACCAAGCGACATGCGGGCACCAGCCGCAGGGTCCAACAGACCCTTGATGTTCTGAGTACCGATGGACGTAGCAGAGCCGACGAGGTCGTAATGCGACAGCGCGATTATCGCACAGTCCGCGAGGGGCGTGTGTAGTGGACCCACGCACTGTTGTTGAGCTATCAGCCCTGTGACGCAACGGTCCACCTGGGTAACATAGATATAGCTGTAATAGGCTCTAGGTTTTATACAATATTTACCCGACTGCGCCAGAAGGAGGGTTATGTTTTTCGAGTGTATGTCTGTAGGTATGTATGTATGTAAATTAAATAAAAGTTGGAAGCAGGCGGGACCCGTATATAATTTTTATTATATTTTCAAAATCAAATGGGTCCCGCCTGCTTCCAACTTTTATTTAATTTAAAATGGGCTTGTTTTTAGATTTTCAGTTATTTTTATTTTTCTTACCGCAGTCGTGTTTTTTATTTTTTTAAATTACTTTTTTTTATTTGCTAGTGTGTTTTGTTCAGTGTACAGTAAAGTGAAGATGTCTGATAGAAACGTGGGAAATCTCAGTTAACAAGTGAATATTATGTAGAAAAATCAAGTCAATAATTTTTTTTATATAATTTCTCTAACAACAAAAAAAAAACCGGTCAAGTGCGAGTCAGACTCGCGCACAGAGGGTTCCGCACATTTGTAGGTACCTATGTAAATAGTTTATCAAGTTTTCGGTTTGTTTTCTTTACTTGTGCTACATGACACTGCTTCTTGCCAAATTTCATGATTCTAGGTCAACGGGAAGTGCCCTATAGGTTGTGATTCTGGAACATAAACGCCCGTATCTTTTGATTCCGTTGACTTTTTGATTTTTTCACTGCTTCAAGGAATTGCAGCCCTTTATAACTCCACGCGTTCCTGAGAAAAAGGGTCTTGACAGACGAACAGGCAGACGGCAACGAAGTGATCTTATAAGGGTTCCGTTTTTCCGTTTCAGGTACGGAACCCTAAAAATGTATGGGATCGGGAGATCCCGGTCAGGAACGAAGTTCCTTACGCGATACTCGCACGTACATGCACACTCGAGACAAAGAAAATCGCACAGAGGGGGCATAACGCTTTTTCTTACGTGACGACTTGTACCAGTCAACTCCTACCGCATGCCGCGTTCAGGAACTTCGTTCCAGAAATGTTTATCAAAGATGTTTAAGTTAGGCGTAAATATAATTATAAAATGCGGTAGGTGAATCCACACTAGCGTTTTACAGGTGGATGTGTGGCGGTAACGTGGATGTATTTAAAACATTCCGGAATGACTTAAAGTAAGTCATAATTTGTTCCGTGGGGGAATCCAAACCGCGACACGCAACAGTCCACCGCTCAACCACTGTGCCAACGATCGATCGTCAATTTCAGTTAATAAATTGGCATGGAATCTAATGCAGTACCTATAGAAGGAACTTCTGTTTCTCAAAAAAAAAAATCTTAATGAGGATGTAATCAACCTACCTTGTTCGTCAAATATCTCTTGCTAGCAACATTAACGAGCCTCAAAACTCTGTTAAGAGCATCATGGACTTTTATATTTTGTGGCAGGGAAAGCGGCAGCTTTGTTCTCTTCTCAGTGACCAAATCGAATGTTTTCCGTGGCATATTACCTAGTAAAAAAAAAACATTACTTTGTAAAACATAAAGATATAACACGTCGGCTATATTCTCATAGATATCATATAACACGTCGGCTATATTCCCTTATATATCATATAACACGTCGGCTATATTCCCATATATATCATATAACACGTCGGCTATATTCCCTTATATATCATATAACACGTCGGCTATATTCCCATAGATATCATATAACACGTCGGCTATATTCCCATAGACATCATATAACACGTCGGCTATATTCCCATAGATATCATATAACACGTCGGCTATATTCCCTTATATATCATATTTTGCCAGTTGTGCTATAAGTCCCATGGGTCCCATGAGCAGATTGCCATTAACTGAGCCCAACACGGGAATCGAACCCAGAACCCCAAGCTCAGCCGTTTTCTTGCCACAACTAGACAAACGAGCCCATGTTACATACATAATTATTATAGAAACAAGGTCACTATTTTCGGGGTACACACTATTGCGTATCAACAGATGATTATGTTCTCTCATTTGACGTAAATGCTTAATTTAAACGCTCTTATCTATAAATCGGTATTAATACAAGTAAACGGTGTGTATGTTGCTAATATAGCGAGATTTAATATGTGTACATTTATGACGCAAAAGTGTAAGTGACCTCGTACATGATAATTATGTGGAATATTGTCATAAAAACAAATTAATACGACTGATGAAATACCTATTTCGATAGATAGATAGAATACTCTTAATTAGAACCAGTGTTGCCAACCTAACCGAAGCATAAAGCAGCAGATCAGACTTAAAAAAACAGTAGAAAACAGTAAAATGACAACTTTAAAACATTTAAGTCTACTACTCTATTAGAATTAAAAATGAAACCAATATTATTTATTTATTATGTTAGAAATACGAATAATTGACAAATTCTTAGAAATATTCTTACAAATAATTATTTATCATTTTCAATTTCTGTCTTCGATATTTTCTGCCTCGTTATTTTTTTTTTTTAATAAATAAATAAATTAAAATCATATATACTTTTATTGAATTTCATCGCTTTTCAGTCGCGTTAAATGTATAGCATTCCTTTATTTCGGTTTTACTATGTAATGTGCCTTGATTGTCGTCGTGCACGTTTTATTTATTAGTTTAGTTTTTAAAATGTTTACTGCTTTTTTGTTAGACATAGGTAAAAATTAATTCGGATACATGTACATGCATATCATGACGCTAGTTATTTTAACTGGAGGTTTTATCGTTTTCGGCGAAATCTCCAGTAAATAATTATAATCACAAAAACAGTAGAAATTGGTAATTAAACAGAAAACAGGGATGTCATGGTGAACACAGTAAATCTACTGTTAAAACAGTGGCAACACTGATTAGAACATAGATCAAATGGTATGTACCTACGAGTACAGGATAACGTAATGAAATGACATCTTCTAACATAAAATACAGGGTATAAACAACGTGCGGCTGCAATGGCGACATTAATTTCACACGCGGGTAGGGCTAGTGGCCAGTAATCAATTATATTATAAGTAATACACTTATAATATAATTGCCAGTAATCATAAAAATTATAATAACATAAAATAATTCGTAATTTGAAAACTACCGCTTGCGCCACTCGCCGCACGGGTTCGCTCTCTTTCCTTCAATTCGTCTTAAACTTGCGCGTTATTCGTTTTAAATTTCATTGATGTGTGACCCCGGCAAATAACCGTTCATTAGGTACAGTTCATATTCATAATTATATTCATTTGCATTCCATAATGTTGTATAGAGGTTCAGTTCAGTTCTTTAAGTACAAGACCGCAAGACGGTTGCTCCAAGATGCTATTTTAGAAAATTGTAAATAAATAAAAATGTTAATGAAATTAAAATAATTATGTTCATAAAACGAAAACGCGAAATCGTATAAGTGTGTTGATTTATTGTCGCAATTAAAGCGGCACACTGTATAATGCATATAATATAATTATGTATAATATGTTTTCACAACAATAAAATGGTGTACATACCCAGTACAGCTTCTAAATGAAGATCAAATGGCAATTTAGACTTGGTGGCAGGTTTGAGTCTCTCAGTTCTGTTCAAATACTTGTCGTTGTATGAGTCTTCCACAAGACTCATGAAACCATCTCCTGTGACTTCGCCTACAAATGACACAGGGCATCTTTCACGACGACAGAGATCTGTAAAAAAGAAGACAGTCAAGTTATGCAGCATTAGGTGTAGTCACTAACTGGAGACCAATAGTGACAGAGAAATAGTGTTGTATTGTATCAAATGCAAAAGATACAGTGGTGTGTATGGTCCATGGTTCCCTATACATTTGCATAAAATTTTAATATAACTTGGCATACTTTTGTTTCTCCTAATTATATTTTCGCATAACATTATTTACGCATAATAGCTTACGCATAATTTATTTAAGCATAAATTCTCTAATCATAATTTTATTATGATTAAGCATAATATTCTAAAGCATAAATTTTGCATGCTGCATGTTTTATTTCTAACGACGTCAGGTCGACGGGGCTCCGATTTCTGTCTGCAGGGTTTAAAGGAACCTAACCAAACCGAACCTCGGGCTGCCCTTCGCTCGCTCTTGCATCCTACGTCGCCTAGTAGCACAACATATTGAATTTTTACGACAATACTTTAATTTTAATTACTTTAGTTTAGTATTATGCGAATTCAATTTATGCCAAAACAAATTAGCCTGCAAGATTATTATGCCAACATAAACTGTATGCCAAAAAAAAAATATGGCAAGTACTATCATGGCAAAACAAATAGTGATGCCAAAGTATTTTAGGAAAAAAAACATTATTCGAAAAGAAGGGATCCCATGGTTCATACTAACTTAATAAGCCCAGGTACGTACGAGCGCGTTTTTCATGCGGAGGTTTTTTTCGCGCATTTTCAACGCACTGCTTATCGCCGGGAGTTGTAAATCCAACAGTGTGTTTTTTCGACGCGATGGGATGCGCTCTGTTGGATTTTCAACGCTCGGTTCAACACTGAGAGTTAAAAATCCAGTGCACGCTAAAATCCCACCGCGATATTTTTAAGTCCGCGCGAACGTGGGCTAAAGCTGAGGAAGACTGTTTGTTTGAACGCGCTAATCTGTGGAACTACCAATTGGATTTGAAGAAATCTTTCTGCATTTGATAGCCAAATTCTTGAGGAAGGTTAAGTATAGGCTATTTTAACACCACGTTACGACCCCGGGCAAAGCGAAGAAAAGTCAGAAGGAGAGGATGGCGAGGATGGTCGATGCGATGCGACAGGGTGAGTCCAGGGCCGAAATTTTACGTGGACGAAGTCGCAGGCAGAAGCTAGTATGGTATACTTGAAGTTTATAAAAAGTTTTCTAAACAGTTGACTGTCCCCAGCACTAAAAAATATTTTAGAAGGCTTCCTACTTCTCTATAACTATAAGGTTTTCTCATATAGATAATAATAGATACGAGAATAACACCTAAATTATTTCTAAGGACATACCTTCAAGAACTTGTCTATTTTCTTTGGAACAAAGTAAAGCATCATTTTCTTGGTACTCAGCACCCCAAAGTTCTAGGGTGGTGATTGTTGGGTCCCCTAGCTGGAACTCTTTGGTATAAACAACTGCTCCTTCTGGTTCCACCAACTCTTTGAGCACATTGCCATTACCGCCGGCGCCTTGGTCATGGATAGCTGTAAAGAACACAAGAAGATTAAGAATTGTGTCTTATTTGTTAGTAGTTAAAGTTACATTTTCATTTTACTTACATTCAACTGGGTTGTTTTCCGCTTCTAGACATCCTCGAACAACTCTGTTGAGACGATTTCCCATTTCCGGATCACCTGTAAGAAAGCTTTGGTTAAGAAACGGAATTTGCTACACTTTAAGAAGCACTTAATTAATTAGACCAACTATACTGTCTTTAGCAAACTTTGTTGTAGTTAGAATATCAGCCTTATCTTGTCACAGTGCATTTTATGTTTGTATACATGCTGTGCCAAATAAACGTTTTTATTTATTTCTTTCGACAATACAAAATATCTGCAAAATCTTTGGAAGGTTAAAGGCTTGATGATGTTGAAAATACTTGTAAAATTAGCTCTGTTATCTCACCTCTTTGCACTGCTCCAAAATCTAAAGCGTGATCTCTTGAGTCGCCTCCCTGTACGGCCACCGATGAAGCGGCGCCGCCACCCACTCCAATACGGTACACCGGACCACCGACCTTTACCAGCATCATACCTGAAAGGAAATAACTTAATATAATAGACATAAAAGTATTATGTGACGTTTTACTACAAGAAACAAAGATATAAAAATTCGCTAAGAGATACTGAATGCAAATGAAAATGACTTAATTTTTTTTTTTGCACATATTGCATGGGACAATGTTGACAGACAAAAATAATTATTGATCTTCAAAAAGAAATTAAGAAAGGTCTGTGAAACATAGGGTTAGAAAATAAGAAGGTGCCTCAAACCTTTTTCTGGGTTATTTTTTTTTATCATGTTGTGTGGCATGTATCCTATACCACCACTAAACATGATCGGTTTCACGAATTCCTCTCTGACATTATCACCATTCTTCAAGCCATATGATTGAACGAATCCTGCAATGCAAAATTATGAACATAGGTACATAAAAAATTATATTTTGGTGCATTGAAATAATATAATTTCTCTTATAAAAATGGAAGATAATAAAACAATTTTACCTGAGATCAATGGCTCTCCAAACTTGTTACCATAGTCTGACGCACCATTACTGGCATCAATAATGATTTGCAGGGGGCTTGCAAAGTTGTTAGGGTACTCCCAACCTTTCTCTTCCCAAGGCATTTCATAGCCTACAAAATTTACACAAAAGTATAAGTTAAATTATGCGATGTGACTTACATATAAAAAGTATGCAGCCTTTTATGAAACTGTTTGTCTATTTATTTATGTATGTATGTACTAACCAGGTACCTGCAGATTACCAACACTGTAACCCGCAGTGCCAGCAACAGTGTGTCCACCACGTCCCACTCCCTGTACATCTCTTATACGTCCACCAGTGCCCGTAGTGGCTCCACTAAACGGTGCCACTGCGGTCGGCATGTTGTGAGTCTCAGCTGTAAATATGATGTCAGACTCTGTCACCTCCTTAACAACCTGGGATGCATTGCAGACATTTGTTGGCCGCAGTTTTGTATGTTTGAAACCTTTGATGGCACTACAAATTAAATAAAAATGTAGTTTTCATTTTAAGATACTCTTTTTAATTTGCTTGTATAAATCCTATTGAATAATTCAACAAACCTGCTGTTGTCACCGAATTTAATGACATTATTGTCATTTGATGTTTTCTGAGTTGAAGCTACCATATCGATTAGAGACTCCTCCATCTCTTGACCGTCTAATAATAATTTTCCCTGTGGAAAAAAACAATCATAATAGGTAATATTTGTTGTAGGTTTTTATAAGTTTAATGATAAGAGATTTCAATACAATGTACCTTGAAGAACCAATGACGCGAATGTTCACTATTGCTCTGAGCAAGGTCAAATAACTCAACACTTGTTGGGTCACGCTTCAATTTGTTAACAAACATATCCATATAAAAGTCCATGTCCCAGGAGTCAAAGGCAAGCCCTAGAAGTCATAATAATTAATAAGTTAGTTCATAATCAATTTACTTAGGTACTAAAACTTTTACTTTCTTTTTTTTTTAGGTACTAAAATCGTAACTTATGTTGTGCAAATGGAACACTAACCCAATTTTTGGTTAACTTTCTCCATAGCTGGTCTACCTTCTTTCTGGAGAGGTACCACAAACCAAGGTTCTAGATCCTTTGGCAATCCTTCATTGAAACTAGTCCTAGGCAGATTGTCCTTTGTATAAATACATTGTGTCATCCTGTCATGCAATGGTGCAGCCAAGGCTTCATGTAACTGTGCAGGGACATTTTTTGCCTTTGCAAATGTGATAAGGTATCTTGTTGAAACCTCCAGCCGAATGACATCATGCAAGCCAACACTCTCGCAGATTTGAACAGAATTACTTGAGTCGGCTGTTGAGAAATTAAACCTGCAACATTTCATTTCATTTAAATATACAACTATTTTATGCAGTATTAACCTTATTTATATTTAAGAACATAATTGAGTAAATATGGAAAACATACCTTGGCCCAATCTCAATCACAATATGATTTCCTTGCACATTCTTGTACACAGTTTCATTTCTCAATGCTTGAGGCTGTAGAGGAGAACTGAGCAACCACTTCAGAACTTTAATCTGATTAATGTTGAGATAGTCACAACCTTCACGTAGCTCCACATGGTAACAGAGTTCAGTTGACAACTGTGCTACGTCAGCATCAATTAGTTGCAACTTCTCAAGGATTTCCTTCGTCTTATGTGCACTAAATGCTTCAGAACAGAAAAATCGTAATATACACATCTTGAACTCAATGTACAAACAGAACAATATCTGAATTCAGAATGATTGGAGAATGAAGTTCAGAGACGTCGCTAGTGAATATCTTACATCAATGTCAGAGTTCAATCGTTATCAATTATTCAATGTTATCTGTAACAAATAAAAGACAAACAACTTTAGCTTATGCAATTCTATTAATGAGCATTCAAATAAAACTAACACAGTAGTTTGGGGGTCAATAGCAGTGATTATGTCAAATAATTAACCTTTTTTGAAAACAATTAATAATAAAAATAATTGTTTATTATTTTTTTTAGATGTGGATTTTATTACATCATAATCATAATTCAAATATCAAAATACTGATCCTGATCCTGGAAATGACTAGGATGTAGGTCACTAACTTGTTAGAAAAAGTGTGCATAGAAATGAAATCTGCATTTAAAATTTTTGCCTTTTTTGATTAATATGTTGTTGCCTATAATTATTATTAGGTTGTACCTATTGCTTATTAACGGTGTCGCGTGTATTACGTTTCCCATAGTATTTATTATAACATTTCTGTTATAAATTGGAAATTAAATAAAAGGTACACAAGACCTTGATGTATGTACTTACGAAAGTTGTTCTTTTCGGCAAAAAATAATAAAGTTACATGTGCTCTCAAGAGACACGCACTACCTTACACTGATCAAAATCAAACCAAGCTCGTAGATCCAACTAATCATTCTAATCAAGCATGAAAAAATTTTTTTCTCAAATTATAAAGTGATGCGAACTATTCAACAAATTTACAGAAATAATTGCAGAAAATTATTGCTCGTCTACTTTCTGTGTTCAGAAAGTTAATTTAGACACAAGTTAACATAGACATTAAGATCGCACAAAAATCAAGTTAGAAATCAGAAGACTAGTTTAACTATTTCCAGGAATTATTATAAGTAAAGAGAGGATTTTCAACAGAACAATTTTATTTATCATTAAGTGTTAACATAAAACTTAATGAGATTTTTTTTTACAAAATAAATGCGCCACCCGCCAGCCAACAACAAAAAATGTAAACAAAGAGTAAAGTAAGTAAAGACCAAAACGAAATCAAAGAGTAAAGTAACTATAGAGGCAAAGAGTAGCAACTCTGTGGTAAAATTTGCTTCTATGGAAAGTGCTGCCACCTCGAGTTTGGAAGGTGAACTAAAACTATACACCTACCTATAGATACAAATATACACCTATCTATAGATATACAATGCATAATATCTCGTACATTCTCTCGTATATTGACTCGCTACTCATAGTAATGTGCATACTTACTTACTATGAGTAGCAACAAAATTTAACAAAACAAATAACAGTAACAAGTGACAACTAAAACAGAAATAACTGAGATAAACTCGGAATTACGGGAAGCGCATCAAAGTCGGGAAAGCCGGAATTGACAATGGCGGATGCCTGCAGTGTTGCCAACAGATAAACTAGCTCTCCACCAGATTCAACTTCGAAAACCACCAGAAAACCACTAATAAAAATCGGCCCTACTACAAAATTCGCTAAAATTTCCACTAAATAAATTTTTGGTTTTTGTGAAAGGAAACAGTAATTAAAGTAGTTATATTAGTAAAAAAAATTCTTTATTATCACGTAATGAAATATTTAAAATCAATAAATCACCATAAAATATTATTAGTAAATCAACAAGTCAAGGTGAGGAACATAAACATTATTCAATAAGAAGAACACCTAGGATAAAAAAATGATATTCTAAAATTCGTCTTCCGATGAATTTTTGTCTGCACCATCATCGGTTTCACATTTATATGATTCTTGGGTACTGATTTGTTATAGAACTTTTATTAGAATTTACCTACACAGTAAAAGTAAATATTTCTGAAAAATAAATGAAGTAAAAATAATATATTTCGTAATGTTTTAGTGGCTTGGTGGTTGAGTGATAGCATTTTCAGTAATTGAAACTGAATTCTACTAAACCACTAGAAAAACCACCAGCTACTAAAAGCAATATTTCGCTACTAAAAGGGGGGTCGAAACAATCAGTGTTAGTGGAAAATTCAATAAGTTGGTAACACTGGATGGCCGGCGACAATGACGTTTGTTTGATAAACAAGACAAGATGGCTGCCAAGTTTTTTTAACCCGTCAAACTCCAGATGTCGCTGTCGTCTGTGGAAATGATGACAGTGTTAAGTGTGCCCCCCCTGAACGAAATCCAACAAAAAGTCAAAACCTGTCAAAACCGAACCAATGTTTTAAAAATTTTGAAAATGTGGGCAGGCAAAGGTATACAGCAGCTATACAGCCAGCACATACCCCATCTTTCGATTTAAAAAACGAGGTCCATTGTTTGAAGCCTTGCCACATTGACGCACAGCCTTCTCGTATTCATGATTTAAAAAAATATCGACATTTTCACTATTTTTGACAAGCGATTTGAAAACCGAGCAGACGTTTCCGAAGGAGCCAGAACCTTAAAAAAATAGAATAGAATAGGGTGCCCTGAAACCACTGACCTGTATTATACACATGTATAATACAGGTCAGTGGTTTCAATCATACATATTTATGTTAGAGGTCAGTGCCTGAAACCCTGAAACAGTGGAACGATCAGACGAGGTCAGGGGCTTAGCTGAAGGGGCCCTGTATGAAAAATTGTTGGGCTATTTTGACTTCATTCAATAACCCCTACTTATATTGTAGTCTTTGACTTCATTTCATTCAGTTAAGATATTCAGTTTTTTTTTTGAGGTGCTTCTGTTTTTTCGTATATTTTATCTGGCGACACTGCACTGGACACGACAACACGCAGAATGCAGCCCACAGACTAAGAAGAGAAGTTACCTTATGCAGCCCACAGAACATATATACCCTAAAGGGATGCAGCCGCGCTCCAGTGCGGACAGGCAGCCCGTGTGCGTTCCCGCCACAGAACACTATTACTCCTAGCGGAGCGGTTCCTCGCTAGGAGTAATAGTGTTCTGTGGCGGTTCCCGCTCCCGCGCCCGCCCCGCTGCCCAGAGACGAAGTTGGTTCAAGCGTTTTCAGTCCGGGAATTTTGATGTCAAACACAGAGCATGACTTTTAATGTCAAAGATGCAGCTCCCTCTGGAAAAAGTTGATGGCATTTTTGAAAAAGTGAAACAAAATGGCATATTAGTACATAGATAAAAATAATAAATGTACAATATTAGTAGTTACGATATAGCTAAAGAGTTAGGGGTTGACCACAAAACAGTTATGACCCATTTGAAAAGTTCTGGTTAAACAAAAAGTTCAATATTTGGATGCCACACACGAGCCCAACTGAAAGAAACCTAATGAATCGTATACCTACCTACGCATTTGCGATTATCTATCGAAACCTAATAAAACCGAACCATTTTTGAAAAGATTGATCACTGGTTATGAAAAATGGATCACCTACGACAAGAACGTGAGAAAAAGATCACAAGAGTCACAGAGTCAAAGGGCAGTCAAGCTACACAGACTATAGCGAAACCAGAATTAACTCGCAATATGGTGGATGCTGACTGTATGGTGGGATTGGAAGGGAATCGTTCATTCTGAGCTTTTACCACCGGGCAAAACCGTCGATTCAGATCTCTACTGCCAACAGCCTGATAAGACACAAGCAAGAAATTGAGAAAAAACTGGGCAAGAGCGAGTCGGACTCGCGCACCGAGGGTTCCGTACCATCATATGTTGTTTTTTCATCAGTGAGGCCTATATTCATCAGAGAATTTTAACACTGTGCACTGCGGTGTAGAATATTGCAGTTTTATGTCAGCGCCATCTCTTGACCGATAGTGGAACTAATGTAACTTTTGTTTATGATTTCTGAAAAAGTGTGCTATTTAGAGATTTCGTTTTATTTTTCCTGTAATCTTTACATAAACTTCTATCACATAGAATTATTTCAGATTTTTCTCTTTGCAAACTTCAGAGATAAGGGGAGGGGGAACGGTATTTTTTTTTACATTTTTCATTAAAAGTCAAAAACCATGTGGCCTAAAAAAAACAAAAAATATTTGAGAATATGCAAATTGCGTTCTTTCATATGATACCCCACATGCCCTAGTAACCCACTTCGAATTTTTAAGACCCCTTTTCAGTCCCTGTTGCAAAAATATACATAGTATTTTTATTTCTTTAAAGTATGCAAAATAGTTGGGCAAACGTCATCTAAAACTATTCCAAATTTCAAGTTGATAGCATTGGTCGTTCTTGAGATATCCAGCTTTGACAGACAGACAGACAGACTGAGTCTCACAATGGGTTCCTTTTTAACATTTTGATACGGAACCCTAAAAACGCCCGGAATTGGTCAACAGAATGGGTGTGGCCTTTCATCAAGATAACGCCAGACGAAAAACGATATTATTACAGTATATATTTGTATAAACACCACAATTCTTCTTCTTTAGTTAGATGACGACTGTCATTTTTGACAGCGCTCACGGTGATATTATTCTAAGGCATGGTTAGTTACTTTTCTCTTTGGGCATGGTCGACGTTATCGCAAGATGGCGCATGTCAAGACGTCATCTATGACGATTCACGGGACATCGTTATCGCGCTCACGCTAATTCGGTACGGGTTTAAGCATGCTCAAATCGATTATTTCCCAACTCGGAACGCAGGGTATTGTTCCCACTGCTGGAACACAGGCTTCCTTCTCCGTGAGAGGAGACATAATATTATATAAATTATATTAGAATCAAATGTAAATAGACTATGAAATAAAAAGTCTTGAATTTGTATAAAAAATACGAAAAAACCTTGTCCTCAACCTATTATATTATGTCTAATGCTAGGTACACACGCAGACACGCAGCAACGTTAGTTATGAGTCAAGCGACAAGTGTCGCTGCCACTGATCAATGCACTTGTATTATAGAGGTCAGTGGGTCAATGGCTTTTTTTTCCAAAAACAACAACGAATAGTTGACATCACTACTTAGTTCTCTACTTCTCTATGCCTTCCTAAGATTGTTTTCTCCTCTCTATGACTCCATCCATTACTATTGCTTGATATCAATTCAATATGGCGGTTAGTCACATTTTCGCGTTTTGCAGATATTTGTAATTTGGTGTGGATTGTGCTGAGATTTATCTATATTGCGTTCAATTATTTTCAGAAAACAGCATTTGGTTATTACGGGCAATTGTAGTTTCGTGTTTTAAGAGAATTCGAGTGAGGACGACTTCGGCGTCCTCACGCCTTGGGGATCTTCACCTTAGGCTCCATCGTGTGAAATATTGATTTTATTCTTTCATCCTAAAAATGATGATGTATACGGTAAGACGAACGAAATTTATTACATTTGCATTGCCGATGTGTTTATAAAATGCTTGTTTATGTTTAGGTTGACTGTGATCGTCATTTAAGCATACATTGTGGCAATATATGAACTACAAAGTAGTTTGCTAAAGTTGAACCTAAATGCGAACGCCGCTTGGCTTGTTTGTAATAAAATCGTACCTTCTCGTATCTTACACTCACCTTTTTCGGCCGAGAGCTTTAGTTCGAGAAATTGTACACGAATATAAAGAAATTGATAGGTTGACAACTTAGTGATTTCATAATTTCTTGCTATAAAAATGAGGCACTGATAAATTATTGTGTGATGGATCATTCCAACGGAATCGAATGTATAATATAGTTAAGATCCAGTAGAATCAGTATAACTGTTGTAATTTCTCAAATATAATGTTAAAATTATAACCTCAATGTTTCTTTAGGGCACAAGTACGGAGCAGGACACCCGCTTCAGCGACAAGGAGAAGAAGCTGATGAAGCAGATGAAGTTTGGTGACTGTTTAACTCAGCAGGTACATTAGAAACTCAAATAAACATGAAATTCTTAAAAAAAATAACACATGAACAACAGAACCATAGTGGTGAATAAAACCATAAACTTAAAATCGGAATTCAAGCAGTGGTAAATATAACATGTAACTTGTAATTCAATCAGTTTAAACAAGTCTTAAGCAAATCAACAATATACTTGACTTTGTCTACACGGATTTCCTACTTCCCCTACAAACTTCCACTACAACAATCCAATCTCTTCACCACCTTTGGTTGACTGGTAGAGAATGCCTAAGGAATTAAGTCTGCCTTTGTACCTTCTTGTGCGAAAAGTTTAAATAAATAAATAAACTTGAATACACCTTTTATAGAAAATTAATCATTTACCTAAATAAGTATTTGCCCCACTCCCAAGTTTGAAAATACATACCTACTGTTTTCCCTTTTCAGACTGGGGTTGATCTTTGAAAAATATTATGGTACTTTAACGTTAAGGGGTTGTTTTGATAATCTAAAAATGTCAATTTTTATTTATCTATACATATGTATTTCGGACAAGTTTTAAGTATAAACTGAAAACTTACTTAAGATTCTTACAAGTTATTTTGTCAATGCGCGTATTTTGCGTACTTCTCAAGGATTCTAAACACACTTTCGTTTTAAACCAGAATTATTATCCAAAATTCAAAAGTCCAGTTTCAGTGGTTTGGGTTGTGCGACAGTCTTATGAGCATACCTCCGCCCGCGGCTTCGCCTGCGAGGTATGAAGATAAAAACTATCCTATGTCCTTCCCCGGGATGCAATCTATCTCTGCCAAATTTTATCGAAATCCGTTCAGTGGTTTGGGTGTGAAAAGGTAACATACAGACAGACAGACAGAGTTACTTTCGAATTTATAATATTAGTATGGATTATAAGTAGATTATTATACTTTTTCACGGCATCTTCCCATATTATTAATAAGCTGTTGTATGTAGGTGGACATGTCCAAGGTGAAGCTGGATGTGCTGAAGCCTTGGATCACCCAGAAGATCACAGAAATACTCAAGATGGAAGATGATGTAGTCATTGACTATGTCAACAACCAGCTTGAGGAGAAGGTGAGTGACTATCCTTTATTTCCTATGTTGTGTATTTCTTATCATAACAAAATGTAATCATTGCAGTTTCTTTACAGTCAGACTTTAGATTATATTACTTAATTACAAAAAAATTACAAAATAATAGGTACCTTATGCAGGAAGTTTATATAATCTATCACTGTTCAAAAGAAACTGCAATTGAAGTATGATGTCAAATGTATATTGATTGCGTATGGATATTTTTATGGTCCACACCGGTTAGTGCGCCGTCGAAGCCGCCTCAGCCCGCTGCCGCCAGCTCCCGCCGCCGCCCGCCGGCTCCGCTCTTTCGGAGGCCCTTAGCATTCTCAATCGGTATTTACGGGGAAATTAAATACTATAACCATGCTAACTGTAAAGCATCAAACGCAGTGGAAGTTCCCTTGTTTCCGACATTTAAATGGTCAATGTATTGATAACAGATTTGTTAAAGTCGTTAAGAGATTGATTGATTTGACTCGAGGTATGGAAGTCCCATGTTTAGGCCTTGCGTTCAGCATAATGTGGTTGTCTTCGCAAAACCCTTACAGGTGCAAGTGGTTGAAGAGAGAAGAAAGAAGATCGCGCTGCATCGTCGTCTGGCGGCGCCGCGTAAGCTGAGCTTCGTACCAGCCAGCGCGCGACGCCGCGTCTTCTCGCAGTCGTCGCGTCGTCGTCGCTGATCCGGCTGCAGCACTAATGAAAATTAATATTACACAACATGTACATACCACTATTGCTTCCTTACCCGAGTCATTTCTATGCTGACCATTGAATGCTAATTACCTAAACGCGGCGCTCTTAACGACTTTTCAATTATTTTTATTTTCCTTAAAACTTGTTTTTATTTTTTGTACAACTGAGAAAATATTAGTGGAACAAATAGAGTTGAAAAAATATGGGCAAAAGGTAGGGTGTAAAATAACAAATTTGATGAAGATTAATAATGCAAGCTCTTTTCTTTCCCGATCCTGTTTCCTCGACTCCTAGTTCCCTTGTCCCAAGAAAATGCAGATCAACTTAACTGGGTTCTTGAACGGGAAGAATGCGCGTCTCTTCATGGGCGAACTTTGGGAGCTGCTGCTGAGTGCTCAGGCTAGCGAGAATGGTATACCAGAGTCATTTACACAGCAGAAGAAAGAAGAAATTAAGAAAAGAATGGTAAATAATTGACTTCATCTTGTTCAAATATTCAAGCAATAAGCAGTCCATTTATATTCATTAGTCTTTAAAACAGTAGCTTCTGTTTTAAGTGCTATCCATTAGACAACATCTTTATGTATGTATAAACAAATTAATGTGTCAATTATAACTATAGGGTGTCCCAACAAGAGCGCCGGATTTAAATTTTGTTAATACGAGTTGTACGGTGATTTTTTTTTGACAGTTGTCACGTACAGACCACGCGATTTTAGAATATGGAGAAGTATTCAAACCAACAACGTTTAATTATTGTAAAAACACATTACAAAAATGGTGAAAATTTGCGTAAACAATTCGCCAATTACGTCAAGTTTTCGGTCGTAATAATGCGCCAAATGAATCGACACAAACAGTTGAACATCTTGAAAGAGGAAATACGGCGCGTTATTGGTGAAATACAGCCACATTTATGCGAAAACTTTATTCAAAATTTCAACAAAAGAATAACCCTGTGCGGTTTCGTGGTGGCCATTTGCCTAATGTTGTATTTCAAGTTTAATCGGAACTATTTTTCTTTATGTTGAAATAAATGTTTGCTTAATTCAAAACTGAATGTTTTTTTTTTAAATTAAATCCGGCGCTCTTGTTGGGACACCCTTTAGGAGGAACAGCCTAAAAATAAAATAAAATAACTCTAGGAGGAACAGCAGAAGGACAAGGATAAAGAAAAGGATCGTCGCAGATCGCGGACTCGGTCGCGGTCCCGGCGTCGTTCCCGGGAGCGGCGGCGCTCGCGATCAAGGACACGAGACCGTTCTGCTGATAGGAAGTGAGTCACATTTTTATGGTTGATAAAATATTTTTTGTAAGAGCCCTTTTCATGTTAAATATTTCGATTTCATACTTCCATGATACTGAAGCCAGTTAAGTTTTCTAATTCAGAGAGCAAATGTTATTCACATTGCTAAGTATATGCTGGTGTCATTTTTCTTTAAGAAGTGTTTTCATAACAAGTCCATGTTTTTATTGTTTTAATGTATTACTTAGGCACCGCAACGGAGGCAGCCCGCGACGCTCGAGGAGGCGCAGTCGCGAAAGGAGCAGCCAGTCGAAGTCTTCACATGTAGAAGAGATTAAAGCAGCTGAACCTAAAGGTATGGTTATTCAGCATTTCTTATTTAATTATTTTCAATGAAAACTCCAGTAACTCATATGTTATTGGTATCATGATGTTTACATACACGCATAACTCACAATCTCTGAATGATACCAGTACTATAACATCTGAAATATACATATAAAATTTTATGAGTAGCAGAGTTTATTTTAAGGGTCTATGTTTCATGTAATTATTAGTAAATGTGTTTTGGTAGAAAATGGAAAATCTCCAGAGAAGGAGAAGAAAGAAGAGCCGGAGGTGAAGGAGGAGGTGAATCACAACACATCAAATGACACCAACAGGGATGAGAGCAAAGAAATTGTGCCCAAGGAAGATAAAACTGAAGATGAAGGCCGCAAGTCTCGATCAGCTTCACCCGCAAAGTGAGTTTATGAAGAATACATTTTTTAGAAAATTTAATAACCACATGTTTACATCAAGTTTTAAAGAATCTAGAACTATTAAACAATGCTCATGATTACTTAAACGCTTTATACAGGTCCACTGGAGATAAAGGCGCCGAAGAAAAACCAGCTGAAAAAGCCAGGCGCTCGTCCAGTGAAAGACGATCCACATCTGCATCATCACGTAAGTATAATTGAAACCGCCTGTAGTCTGCTACAGGAGATTAAACTAGCTATAGTTTAGTCAGTTGATATTCTCATCTTTACCCCTCCCTCTAATTTATGGACGGCTTCTAATGGGAAAATTATTAATTTCCAATAATTCTTACTCTTTATAGATAAGTTAAAGATTATCATTGTTATAGGTGGTAGTGCCAAGAAAAGGTCATCACATAAGAAACGCCAGTATCGCTCAAACCGCGATTCGTCGACTAGCGTCAGCCCCCGACGCAGTTCCCGCAGAGAAAGGTAAATAAGCGAAACAACTTTATTTACAGTATATTTTTCGGGGGTACCCGGTTGATTTATAAAATCAGAGCCTTTACTCATGCTCTTACGCGGCTAGGTCGCGACCACGCGAGAGTTCGGCTCGTCCGGCGAGTCCGAAACTGTGAGTATTGCCGCAAAAGGACAACATGCTTAAAAATTGCACTTTTGCAATTTATCCACTAATACGTTCTTATGAATGATACAGGAGTAAATCTCGTCGTCGCAGCAGCCGACGCCGCTCGTTGGAGCGCCGCGACAGGGAGCGAGAACGGGAACGCGAAAGGGAGCGAGAAAGGGAACGTAGGCGACGTGAAAGGGAGAGGAGAGAAAGGTGAACTTCCCTGACATTTCTTTGTACACATAAAAAAGGAATATACTTATTTCTTACATGTCCTCTTTATCTAGTTATGTAAAACAATATGAATACCTAAAAACACTACTTGTTTGTTTAATGTTTTATTGTACCTGTTTGATTGCATAAATAAATAGTTGGTATGTCACATAGTAAATAAATGAAACTGAACACTAATAAACTCTTAATAAATTATATCTGTCCTTGTCATTTCAATATAAATCGACGCCTTTTTAATTTTGTTTATGGTGATGAAATTGATAAATTACTAATACCATTGCATTGACCATGGCGCATACAAATATCGATCCTGCCGCTCAGATATAATATCAACACTTTTTTAAACTTTCTACTTTATTATGACATCGTAGTAGCGCCCATACATCATAGGCTACAGAATAATCAGAATGGTTTTAATGTTGCCTATTTTTTATTAGGTCCCGAGAACGTCGCCGCTCACTGGAGCGACGCAGGCGGTCGCGGTCACGTTCACGAAGGCGCGTTACTAGAGACAGGTAACATATCACTTTATTTTGTATTCAACTCAGTTGAGGTAGCTTGTATGCTTATTAGCTTAGTATTCACTTGAAGGGGTTGAATGTATATATTGTTCGATCATTTGTGTGATGAGGTCTCGTGATCGTCGACGTTCCCGGTCTCGCAGGCGGAGCGCATCTCGTTCTCGACGCCGCTCGGGCCGCGGCTCGCGCGAGCGACGCTCGAGGGACCGACGATCCAGGGATAGGCGCACGAGAGATAGGTCTAGGTAATCACAAATTGGCATTTCTTTCTCATAGTCCCATGTCAGTTTCGTGTAAACTGCGTTCGCAATTTAGTTTCCAATTTATGTGATTCGAAAAAAATGCTCTATTTAGTCTCAATAGAGCTAGCTTATAAATAAAATTAAATTAATGAAGACTTACGTAAAATGTATGTTTGTTTAACTGTAAATAACGTCCAGTGGAACGGATTTAAATATAATTGAACATCTGATATATAACTCTTACCACAGGGAGAGGAGATCTAAGGACCGCACTAAGGAAAGAAGATCAAGAGACAGGAAGTCACGTGACAGAAGATCCAGTGACCTGATCAAAGAACGATTGGAAAAATCTGTCTCTATTCCCCGCAAAGGTTAGTTATTCTGATTTTATCCCATTTCTGAAACCAGTAACATTATGGATTGTTGACTTTTCTCAAAAAGTTAATGTGGATACTACGCTACCCAAAAAACGTCCTCAGATATATAGTTGCGGACATAATCCATTATACCAATCCCATTTATGAATCCTGTAAAAAAATATAATAATGACGCTTTATTCTATTCTGTTCATAGAAAACTTGGAGAAGCTGCGGAAGAAGTCGTCCGAGCGAAAGTCATTGCCGCGCGAGCAGTCGAAAGAACGAGCTGTTTCTAGTTCAAGTAGGGAATCATCTGTGGCGAATGAAAAGCCTGCTCCGCAGAACGATGATCAGGCTAAGCCAGCGCAATCATCTGATGACGAAGAAAGAGAAGATATCATCGCGATTCCGACGTTGCGTGAATTTTCAAAGAGTTTGTCTCGTACTCCTTCACCTTTCCTACGAAAACACGAAATTGAACACAAGAAGTCTGATCGATCTGGAGATGAAGTGTCAGTGAAAGAACAACACGAAGAGGAAACAGCTAAGCCGAGAGACGCAAAGAAGGGCAAACGCAAAGCGCAACAGTCGGAATCAGAGAGTGAGAGTAGTGAAGAAGTCAAAGCGAAGGCAAAGCCTAAAGTAAAACGCAAAGATAAAGCTACTTCTAAAAAAACCAAGAAACCCAAGAAAGAAAGCTCGTCAAGTGAAAGTGATTCAGAAGATAGTTCGTCAAGCGATTCAGAAGATGATAGAAAGAAAAAAAGCAAAAAGAGTGCTAAAAAGAAGTTGGCAAAGAAATCGCGTAAAAAACGAGCGCGGTCATCTAGTTCGGAATCAAGCTCAGAAGAAGAAGTTAAACACAAGAGCTCGAAATCTAAGCAAAAGAACATTCCAGAAGAATCTGATGTAGACAAAAAGTCGAAAAAACGTAACAAAGATACTACCGTTGAACACTCGAGGTCGGAAAAGGGTGAAGGAAAGCAAAGTAAATCTAAGAAAATAGAGAACACTGATGATTCACGTGATGACAGTTCTGACAGTGATGAAAAGTCTAGCAAGAAGAAAGTTGTTAAACGAGACACAAGTTCTGAAAAAGAAACTAGACGGTCGAAGAAGGTAGATCCTTCAAAAGAACGTGCCACTTCACCAGATGGTGGTGGTAAAAGTAGAAAGACAGAAGAGAAAGTTGTAAAAGCAAAGCATTCAGAGGAAGTTAAATCCAAATCACGAGACGATACTGAAAAGAAAGGTAAGAAACGTGAGAAAGAAGAATCTTCTTCAGACAGTGATCAGGTATCGAAGAAGAAGGCGAGGAAGAAGGTCTCTGACTCCGATTCCGAATCTGACAGTGATGAACCTAAGAAGTCTAAAAAGACTAAGAAACATAAGAAGCATTCTAAGAAGCACAAAAAACACAAAAAGCATAAGAAAGCTTCAAAGAAGAAGGATGACTCTTCCGACAGCGAAGAGGCCGAGGAGGAGGAAGAGGAGGGAAAGGTGAATAACGAAGATTTGGAAAAAAAACTTCGTGAAAGAGCATTGAAATCGATGAAAAAGCAAACAAGTGTTTCAGGGTCTGACTAGCCCATACATTTTTTGTCCACCGCGCTTACAAAACTGACTTTGAATTGAGGTTCAATGGCTTAGAATAATTTTCTTTATTTTACGGTATGTTACGTCTTTAACATGAAATAACATGTATGATTTTAAAATAACGTGTATGTCACATTGTTAGTAATAAAGTTTTAAAATTGTGCACTTCTTGTTTTATTTTAACTTTCATCCAACAGTAGTCTCAAATAATTAAAATGTTAATCATTCACATGCTAATGTACAGACGCCAGCACATCAAGCTACTACAATCTTTCAAACTTTAATAGATTTTCAACTTTATCTTTAAAGCATAAGCAAAGTTGTTTGAGAAGATTTTAGTTTCGGGTAGCTTGATGTGCTGGCGTCTGTACAAAAGGTGATAATATTGAAAAAAACCGGACTCGCGCACCGAGGGTTCCGTACCATCATGTTATTAAATTTTCATCGCCGAGGCCTATATTCGTTAGGAGAATTTTAACACTGCGCACTGCTGTGTAGAATATTGCAGTTTTAGGTCAGCGCCATCTCTTGACCGATAGTGGAACTAGTGTAACTGTTGTTGATGATTTCTGAAAAAGTGCTATTTATAGACATCGTTTTATTTTTCCTTTTGCAAACTTCGGAGATAAAGAGGGGGAACGGTATTTTTTTTACATTTTTTACTGAAGTCGAAAACTATGCGGCCTAAAAAAAAAAGAAAAAATGTTTAAGAATGTGCAAACTGCGCTCTTTCATATGATACCCCCCACATGCCCTAGTAGCCCCCACTTCGATTTTTTCAGACGCCCTTTCAGTCGTAGCAAAAAAAAAATTTCTTTCTTATTTGCAAAATAGTTGGGCAAACGTTATCTAAAACTATTCCAAATTTCAAGTTGATTACTAGTTCTTGAGATAACCAGCTGTGACAGACAGACGGATAGACAGACAGTGTTGCAAAAAACTCGAGTCTTCGAGTCGTAATTTTAAAGACTCGACTCAATTAATCAAGACTCGGTGTGCTAATAACTTTAATTTCGGAAGTCGGTGTCTTTGGTTCCGCATTTTTGTTTATCGACACCGACTGCCGAAATTAAAGTTATTTTTCAATTTGTAGTGTTTTTTTTTGGAAGTCGGTTGTTTTTTTTTTGTAAAAATGTTTTTATTTTTCACTTTTTAGTTGGTCAGTTTGTAATTTATCTAAGTTACAATAGCCTAATGCCGACTGTTGATCACCTTTTACAAAATATTGCTTTTCCCGATGCTGGGACGTTAATTGTTGAGGAGTTCTCCCGGTAAGAACCAGGAGAACTCCTCAACAATCACTCGCCATACGCATTGTGACGAGCATAAATTGCTTAGCATCCATATTAAAGTAATCGAATCGCAACCCGTGAAATATTTGTCATTGAGTAGTTTCGATGGCCATCTGTGGTCTTTATTATCAGCTCCACTTTACCAAATGATGATTTCCGAGAGCAAATGCTCAAGTTACCTACTTTAAAAAATACCCAAATCGCTATAGGTTTGCCTATAAAATTTGAGGGTTTCCTTCGATTTCCATGGGATCCTCTCATCAAATTCCAATTTGATGATAATGGGACCACCTCGAGAGTATACCCTTTCAAATAAAGAAATTACTTTTGGAATCGGTCCAGCCGTCTTTGAGTAATCGGTGAACATAGCTACTGTAAACTGTTGAGGATTTCCCTTAACTGGCCTTCGTCTTCATCATCAGACCCCTAATGACAGTCACAACCCATCTAGGTGTAAAGTTCACATCAATACAAATTAATCAAGCCCAAACACAAGGTAACTGCTGTAAATCGTTGAGGAGTCCCCCCGACTGTCTTTCGGCACCATCATCAGATCGATTCCAGGCCTTCATTAAATTGTAGTGCTTTAAAATACTTAATGAAAAAGTTACCAAACGCACTAGTCGCTCCTACGATTTTCGAATGTTCCCCTCGATTTCACTGGGATGCCATCATTAGATCCTGGTTTTCTTATCATGGGACCACCCTTGGCATATATCTTTTCCAACAAAAAAATAATAATCAAAATCGGTTCATAAACGACGGAAGTTATCCGCGAACAAACATAAAAAAAAACATATATACGGTCGAATTGAGAAACCTCCTCCTTTTTTGAAGTCGGTTAAAAAGGTTCGGAGTCTAGAGTCAAGCCGAGTCCGAGTCATTTAACAACCACTTGTGTCTTACAAAAGGACTCGAGTCTTCAAGAAATCTCGAAGCATGAAGATGAGACTTGAAACTCATCATTCGGAAAGACTCGAATAGGTGATAAGTTTATATTAGCCTTTGTCATTTTTTTATCTGAGCCTTTCTCCCCGCCCTGTAAATGTTACAATTTAATTGCTAGACTCATACACGAAAAGAACTTGAGTAGGTACGACGCGCCGCATTAAAAGGACTCGAGCGCACAAAGAGACTCGAGCTCTCATGTCACATACAAGGGCTCGTAGAGAACTTAGTTCTCTAGTCTTGGAGTCCTGTTGTAATGAGTCGAGTCTTGTAATTCATCATCCGAGTCCGTTTATATAGGACTCGAAGACTCGAGTTTTTTGCAATACTACAGACAGTCAGATAGACAGAGTCTCACCATAAGGGTTCCGTTTTACCATTTTGGTACGGAACACTAAAAACGTGGTTTTTCTATTTCGTGTAACTTGTTAAGTAGGTATTGTATGTGAATAGGGATTTAACATTTTGGCGTGGGTTTTTTGTGACTGGTCTTAGTATCATGTAAAAGGAATACATACACGATTCAATGAATTTTTCTCGAAACAAAAATTGCAAAGTTATAATATCTATTTTTTTTATTTTTTCGACATCACGGCGTAATTTTATTTTAAATATTAAACAGCGAATTATCATATCAAAGTTTACTCAAAGTAGTTTTAAATTTAATTAATTTATTTTGTTAATAAAAAAAAAAGAAGTAAATTCGTTTTGGTACATACGTCGTTTTATTCCGAGCGCACGCACGCTATAGCCATCACTCTTCTTTCGCGTTTCAAAAGTAATTGCATCACTTTCGCTCGCTTAGTAGGTTTTCGAGGATTTTAGATTTTCGAGGTAGCCCCTTAATGGTTGTCAAGGTCCAGTTAAGAAAACAATTGTTATATAATTTAAAGTACATAATTTATTATGGATGTGGGCTATAGGTACAGTTGGTAACGAGACTGCGATGATATACTTACAATATAAACTTTGGATGTACCTACTTTGGTAACTTACACTGAAAATAAATAGTTGAATCTTCCTAAAACATAACTCACTTCTTCGAGTAACCCCTATAGCCGGTAACTAAGCTTGGAGTTATACCGCTATTGTAAATATTGCCGTATCCGGGTCTTCTATAATATCCGTATCCTAAGTGGTTTGCTCCCTGGTACGACGGATTGTTGTAGCCATAGTAGGAGTTGAGGCCACCGCTGCCGGAGTAACCACCGTAGCCTCCATAGCCTCCGCTGTAACCGCCTTTGCTATAGCCGCTGTAACCAGGGCTCGCGGCGTAACTGCCGTAACCCGAGTTGCCGCCGTAACCTGAATTGCCGGCGTAACCAGAGTAGCCTGCACCGTATCTCGGGTCGCTGTCATAACCATTGTAGCCGTAAGGGCTATCGTAACCCCCGAATCCTCCATAGTTGTACCTGCTGTCTATAGAACCGTAACCTGTTACTCCTTGAGCACTTGGGTATCGACCCCAGTCCGAATAGCGATCCAAAGCGTCTGAAAAAAAAATCGAATCTATATTTCGGCGGTATTTGGATAAGGAGATTGCATTATTAACAAACATCACTTTGCGTTACGACAAGGACTTCCCAAGAAGCCTTAAATCTTGTTCGAGTAAGCAAGCATATTCATTTGTTTTCAATTCTCACTTACATCCACTGCTCGCAGCAGTTTTCAAGTCGTCTTTGTCATCGGTCGGACCCTGAGAGTCTGCAACAGCTTTAAGTGATCCTGAAGCTTCGCTAGCCGGCGCTGCGCACGTGTGTTCAAATAACACTACAGCAACCAGAAGGAGAATGATCCGCGAAGTCATCTAGCGGACAAAAATATTCATATTAAGTATTAGCAATTTATTTTCAGGAAGGCTCAAGTCTGCCTAAGTCTTTAATCACTTACTATCACATTCATAGGCTCATAATAATCATAATAATAATAATATTTTATTTCGAGCAACAAGACTCATAGTGTTAGTAACAATATATTTACAAACTATGTTAGTACCTAATACACATACAAAAACAAAAACACAAAAACAGATTGTGACATCACTGCTGCACGGTGACAGGCCCAGCCGAAACCTTGCAGCAATGGTTCACAAACGCACCATCAAGCCTACTTGCTATCATAGACAGGATGCTGTTGGCGCTGCCCCGCACCCTACGGACCAAGGACGCACACCGCTCTAGCTGGGTATCATTGTAGAGATGTCGATTGACTAAGTATCTAAACAAAAACTAAACACGCCCATCCATCAGAAAGTCTTCTCGAGTTCTCGTGTATGAAATATAATCTACCTCCTATTTCCTTATGGAATTCCTAATCGAATATAAAACACAACAGAGGTTTTATTAAGCACGTGCTGAGCATGTCTAATGAATGAGCCACCGTATAATGTGTGCAGGTAGGTAGGTACCTACACCTATCAATGAACGGCCGTTTGGTGATTTGTCATTATAACGACCCACGCTTGGTTAGTAGCGGCCATGCACCGCTAGCCTCTTGAAATAAAATGCATGTGCGCAATAGTTTGTTATTTCTGTAAAGACAGAATGATAGCGATAGGTGGTTAAATTATCTCACCGCCACCGCTTCTTGTGTACCTAAAGAATGAAAGAACACTCGAGTAACACGCTTGCTCAATTAATGTCACATTGTTAGTTGTCAGCATGGAGTATATTTTATGGTTGTCAACTTGTCAGTATACGAACCCACAACCTCGTGCTCGAAAAGCAACACTTCCGGGCCACCACGACATTTAAATTATTTTATGAAGTTTAATATAATACCTATTTAAAATAACCATGTAACGACCCTATTACTTATTAAATTAATTCGAAACGTCACAACATCTTAAATTATTAGGTACTTATGTTAAGTAGGTATTGTGCCGTATCGCTCATATATAATAGTTCCATTTTTCCAAGTTCCGCTGTATTTTAATTAGCTCTATGTGAAGTTATTAGTAGGTACGCCAAAACCTTTGACCCTCGAAACAATAATGATCATGTTGTTTTAAGACTATGTTATTCTCACGCAACGTTTATGGGTTGGTTCAACAGTAGTTAGATAACCTACTCAATTATTCATTGTCGAGGTTCAAGTTCGAATAGACTTGGTTGTGTTACGTGAGTAGGTAGGTAGGTATATTTGTAATGTTCTTATTTTCTTAATCTCAACCATCTGATTTAATATTCTCGGGTTCTGGGTTGAGTATAGTTACCATCTTACCTAGGTAGGTAGGTACTGTTGAACTAGCGAACTTCGTACCGCCTCCAAATCAATAAGAACGAATGTACTTAAGAGTAAATGAATTATCTACATAATTTTTTTTTTTAATTTTTCCCATGTTTTAATAGTTATTCTGATATTCGGGGCGGAGACAAATCCAAAAATTCAAAAATCATAAAAATAGTTCCAGCCGTTCTTGTGTTATTTGTAGGTAAATGGTGTAATTCTAACCCGACTTTGTACTACTTTAATTAAATAATTTTATTTTACATAATACGTGAACCTACAATAAACGTAGGTACCTATTAAAAAAACTGGCCAAGTGCGAGTCGGACTCGCACACGAAGGGTTCCGTACCAGAAGGCAAAAACGCCAAAAAAAAACATGTTTGTTGTATGGGAGCCCCATTAAATATTTATTTTATTTTAATTTTATTATTTATTATAAAATTTAAAATACAACTGAGTATTTTGTGAATATTTCAAGTGCCTACCTGTTGCCATTTTTGATATCGAGCAAAAAAGGGCAAAAAAATCGCGTTTGTTGTATGGGAGCCCCCCCCCAAATATTTAATTTATTTCGTTTTTAGTATTTGTTGTTATAGCGGCAACAGAAATACATAATTTGTGAAAATTTCAACTGTCTAGCTATCGCGGTTCTTGAGATACAGCCTGGTGACAGACAGACGGACAGACGGACAGACGGATAGACGGACAGACGGCCAGACGGACAGACGGACAGACGGACAGACAGCGAAGTCTTAGTAATAGAGTTCCGTTTTTACCCTTTGGGTACGGAACCCTAAAAATAATATTGTACGGAGGTACGGGACACTTCGTGTGCGAGTTCCACTCGCACTTGGCCGGTTTTTTTATGTAGGTAGGTATATTATTTCAGGCAACGTAGGTACAAAGGAATGTTGATTTCAGACACTAAAACATTATTTTAAAGACATATTATAGGTGCCTACAACCTAATTCCGAGCAAGAACAAACAGTGACACTAAGGGCGCATTGCACCAAACTTTTATACATAGAATAAGTCTTTTAGGCGTAAACGCTCTTAAAAGAGCGTTTACGCCGTACGGCATTTCATACAAATTTTCAAGCCCTTATTTTTCGAAATGAATGAACCGATTTTAATGAAACTTCATACGCATACGCAGGATACCAGGGTCTAAAAAGTTAGTAGAAAACATTTTTGAAATATCTCATTTAAAAAAAGATAACTGGAAATCTCTGTTTCTATGGAAAATTTAAAATCGGTCTAATTTGGCTGTAACACTATTTTTGGAAAATGTTATATACTAACTTTTTAGACCTTCGTATCCTGCTTATGCGTATGAAGTTTCATTAAAATCGGTTCATTCATTGCGAAAAATAAGAGCTTGAAAGTTTGTATGAAATGCCGTACGGCGTAAACGCTCTTAAACTGGGAAATTTTTTGAATTTTTTACAGTTTTTCCATACTAGAACTGTCAGAAGTCAATGTTATTCCAGTGATAAAAGATATCTGACTTTGGTAAAATCAGCCCTAACCCATATTAAGCCTAACAAAAGCATTTAAATCATAATTATATACCTATATTCATGTAGGTAGGTGCCTGCAGTGTCTGGTAAGTATCTACGACGTCGTCATGCAAGTTGCTTGAATGAGCTTGCAAAATTATGTTTTGCTTAGGTAGATAGGTAGTATAGGTACTTTACAATAACAACATAATATGTATATCATCACGCCTGTAATCCCCGAAGCGTTAGGCAGAGGTGTATATAGACACACACATTTCGCCATTTATGCTCAAATCAAATGAAATCAAAATTGAAGATCAAGATTGATTGATGAATTTTTTTGACGATTTTAATTATTAAAATTTTAGTGCAAAGACACGTGTTATTCCACCATGTAACGATGGCATGCAAATATTTTGGTAATAGTTACATTAAGTAGGTATGTACCTAAGTTGAGTAACATACAGATATAAATACTAACAACGTACATAACTAAATCAACAAAGGAAAATAAATGATTAAAAAATTATTACAATGCATTTCTGAAGTGATAGGATTGACATGATGTTTTGTTGAGAAATTCGCCGACTGAGAAAAAACTATGCGAGATCATAAGTATGAAATATTACTGTGTTTCTTAAGTCACATAGTAATAGGAAGCGAGCCTATTGCCATCAAAGGGACACAAACCGAGACTCCGGGCTGCTACTGAGAAATTCAAGTTCCTATTGGAAAAACCCAATAACACTGTTCGACCTGGGAATCGAATCCAGGGCCTAATGATCTGCAGTAGCGACATTAGTGCTAGAAGATATTATCATAGTTTTTATGATAATTTCTTCTAGCACTAAGTAACACTTTATAGTCGTGTAAGAAATGTAATACCTAGGTAGGTAGAATTGCATAATGGATTCAAGTAAAAGTGAACTGGCCGCTGCAAAAAAAAACTTACGTTTGAACTCTTTTTGAAATGCAAACTTTCACTAAATTGAATATAGAATTATGATTTGGGGATTAGATAGTAAGCTACATACAACACGTAATTTGACTGACAGATCCTTTTGATAATGTAGCGGTTTTGCAGCACTGCAGCAGAGATGTTTCGAGACCGTTTTGGGTTCGAATCCAGATTTGACAATGCCGTTTTTCGTAAACTGTGAGAGTATTGCAATTTGCACACCAGAGGGGGCCTATAAAGGCCACTTTGGCAGAATCATAAAAGGATAACATAACGGACAGTTAACCGTTAAGTTAATCGTATCAAATCCCCTTGGTGAAGCATTTTTCAGTTATTTTTTTTGTCTGTGTTAAAATACCAATCAATCCGAACCAAATCCAATCCCAATCTCTTTTATTATACCTACGTAGTGCAGCGAAAAAAAGAAAAACACGGACTGTCTTCGCCATAATACGATTTATAATGTTATCCATTTATGATTCTCCAAACTGGCCTTTTTAGGCCCCCAGGTCAAATCCTGCTAAATTAAAGCGTGGTAGGTTCATTATGATATCAGTGATTTTAGGCAAATAATTTTTATTATAAAAAAAAATGTTCTTTTTACACAGTTTTCATATTCATTTGAATCTAGCCATTTTTAAGCTAATAATATATTTTAATCAGGCTGGACCGATGGTACGAATTATTTATAAAGTTTTTTTACGCAGTGATTTGGATATTATGTAAATATCCACAAACCAATATAATCCAAAAATAATCCCTAAAAAAATATTAAAATTACTACTTACGGTAGCAATTTTTTACAGGAACAAACTTTACGTATTTTGAATTTCACGAACACTTTAGAGTAAATCACAGACACAGGTAGCACGATACAGGTGGAGATGCGCTCTGTGTACGTGTGCGTACGTTCCAACCTTTATAAACCGTGGGAGTTTTTGTCTTGTAATTGACAATGGTCACTGGGGAGGTAATGAGTCCGTTTGTAGGCAGCTCGTCCTTCTCACAAGAAGACTCTATGACGCATACACACGTAAACGTAATACAATCATAATCGCTATGCATATAATGATACCTCTATGCTCCCAAGAGGTAGTGGTGTGGTCCCAAATTGCATGCACGACAATATACGGAAGCTCTGCGACTAACCCTGAAGCTGACTATTCGCATCGCGGTATCGGTACTTCGGTACTACGAAATGGACAATGGCGGTATTTATTAATATTTACATTGTCAAGTTCGTGCATCTCATAAAATTATAGTCGGGATTTTTTAATATAAGTAGGTACCTAATATGTTTAATTTATTTAATGAAATGTTAAGTATTAGTTTGATTAATGTACACGTTTCCTATTAGCAATAAGTAAAATATGTATAATATAATCCTATGGAATGGGAATCCTGATTCTATAATGAGTCTCATTGATCTGGCGTTCGCAGGCTCAGCTACCCAGAACCCCGCGATCTACAGATCGCGGGGTTCTGGGTTCGATTCTCATGTACCTAGTAGATTTGGCATTATTCCTAATTCCGACCCAGTCCGATATTTTAATGTCCAATGAGCACTAGGCTTGCGTTAGATGAGATGCTTCAAGTTCTAATAAAAAAAAATTGCTTGTATTATTCCCACAATTTAAAAAAAATTGAAATGATGATACTACAATATGCCTACTTAAATATTTAGTGGGCAGTAGTTACGCTATTTTTTTTACAAAAATAATTATATATTCAAAATTATTTATAAAGAATAACTTCAAAAAAAAACATCTTCGTCGTGAAGGACATCGGTCATTTTTGATAACATGCCATTCAAAGTCAAATTACTCAATTTTCGCTGTCCTGTCTGGTTATGGAAATGGTAAAGGACTAAGTAAAGTTAAGTAGCTACTAGTATCATACAAAAGGAACGTTCAAGACACGTTATGTCATAACAAAGTAAACATAAAATAAGTACTATAATTAAAACAAATAATTGGTGAAATGTCTATGGGAGGTGATGTAGGTACTCTCACGCTTGACTGGCTGGTTGGAGGTCGCCTCACCAAGGTTGCGCTCATCCCTTCGTTGGTCACACAACTTCTTCTAACTATTCGTCATCATTTGCGTAAGTAGGTAAAGTCAGGAAAATTAATTAATAAGCTAATTGACTACCAACTTAAATTGTCAGTTTATTTAAATCTCAACTGTCATTCTCTGATAGTTGTGTGAAATGGCAATAATCCGGCCAATGGACGCATCGTCTTCACATATAATTATGTAACGAATGTATACATTCAAACATTCTAAAATATTTTAAAAGAGTTAGGTCGGAGGGGTGGAGTTTCTTGCCCATTCTTTTCCATACGCCTTTTATTTGCCTATTTCAAATAAATGATTTGACTTTGACTTTGACGAAGGGTATGAATTTCCCTCACTGTACAATCGTCAGTAAAGCGTCTAATGATAAATAAATAAATAAGATATAGATTTATATACCTATTACCTCTGTAAAAAACAAGCAAGCTTGTTTTATTTTTCAATGCTAAAAGAACAAGTACTCTACGGGCGTAACCGTAACCATCGCTTCCCTATTAGGATTGCCCAATGATGTGTACTTAAATAAAGTAGTGTTGTTAGTAGGGAAAACCGTTCTTTTGCGACATAAAGTTCACGACACAATTCTATGTCGAAATGGTAGATTAGTCATCCGGAGTTCTTAGTCAGTAATGGTACCTACCTCTATTACTGTCATTGTTATTACTTATAATAAGCAAAAGCAATGCTCTGGGATCAATTAGGTATAATTAGACATTTATCAAGCTCTATCAAGTAAGTTACGTGAGCCATAGTGTTATTTTTGTCATCCTGCTGACTGGTAATCGGTATTCTGGTTTAACAAAAACACACATTGCGTGACGGGTTAGAAAGAGGACGACAGTTTGTCGGTATGGATGTTCGTAGTTTTTGCCAACGTGAAATCCCATCGGGCACGGGGCTTTTATTATATTATATACAGTCAGTACATGGTCTTTAAGGCCGCCGGTAGGTGTTCTGAATCTATTCCACCCATTACTTTGAATGGTGTTAACTTAGATAGGGTGTCGCAGTTTAAGTACCTTGGACATTACCTTACCGACGACCTTAAGGACGATGTTGACATAGAGATGTGCACATGTTGCCGCGCAGGGCTCTATCAGTCCGTGGCAACATGCTGGCCCGTAGATTCGCCCGCTGTACGGAGCAAGCCCAGATCACGCTATTTAAAGCCTATTGACAGGGTCTGTACACACCCGTGTACAGATTTTTTGGTATAATTAACCGATACCAACCCTATGGGTTAGTTATACCAAAAAATCTCTGGACACTCTGCGCATCCAATATAATAACATTTTCAGGATGATATTGGTACTTCCTCGTTTCTGAAGTTACTCCGAGATGTTCGCGCAGGCTCATACTGACGGTTTTCATGCCGTCCTGAAAACTATAGCTGAAGATGTGCGTGCGCCTGTGTTGAGGCATTTCGTTCGTCTGATGATCTTTAAGGGAGGTATCTCCCTGTTGGTTATCTTGACGGGGCCGGGTGTCTCAGCACAGGGGCATTTGTGTATAGAATTGTATGATGTACTCGTATTATGATGAGTGTTGGCCTTTGTAGTTATTGTGTTTAAGTACTAACAAACAATAGTTTTTAAGTTTTTGTATACTAATCTTTGGATCTAGTTGTCTGATCTGACTGTATCTTGTGAGGATTGCCTGACATACTTAAGTACCTTCTTTTGTTTCTTGATTCTTGAATCTAGTGTATTTGGTTGCATAAAAACAAAAACTGTCTGTATGCCAAACACATGTGTAGTCTTACAAAGTTTGATCGTATGCAGTAACAATGCAACTAATTGATCATGTGGGAACGTAAGACTTTTGAAGTGGAAAAGCTGATATTAGTAGACCATATTTATTTTTATTGATATACTTATACTTTATTTTACACCAGAAAATACCTTACAAAAATACAATTAATTATTAATACAAAACATACAATGCGGGCTGCCTTATAGCTTTCTGCGATCTCTTCTACTTCACTTAGTAGGTATAAAAACTGTCTAGTGTCTGAAAGTGCAGGGTACTGAACCCTAAAGTTAAAAATAGTGAAACAGTAATGTTTTCTAAAACAGGTAGCAGCATCTCTCCCTGCACTTACCTATAACAACGCGAGAGCATTAAGATTTAAAAAGGAAATGATTATTATATTAGTTTATTTTTCAAAACCACTCCTCCTTTTCTAGGTTAATAAGCATTTTATCCACATTCACAATTTTTTGCAGCTCTCCCTAGATGTGTTGATGACGATTTGTGGGTCGCCTTCTTCATTTTGATGTTGGTTAAAAGTGTATTTGCTGCCATCATTTTGATAAAACTTCCGCATAATATACATATGTATTCGAGGAACTTAGGATTATTTATATTCAGCTACCTACAAAAGCCATTATAATCTTGTCATGAATTCCTCAAAATTGTCGTTTTTGTATAATTTGTGTGACAATTACGGTAGCTATGTGAGTATAAAGTTGAAAACAGTATGACCGATGATTTAGTATGGTGCTCTCGGACAAGGACATGACTCACATAATATTCTAATGGCCATGCCTTAAAAAATGTAAGATTGTTGTATTTACGACAGCAAATTTTTTAATGTATAAAAATCTTGTGATTTTGTCATGGTAAGTAGTGAGAACGCTGATAAATCTTATTGTCCAGTAAAAATGTCGCAGCTGTCTGGTGTGGCTACTAACATTGAACTCTTGGCGATATTCCTAGCTTATGTCAGTGTCACCTTTGGAGATTGCATTAAATGTTGCATTATTTTCAGTCAGTCTGTAGGGAAACCTGTGTGGAAACCTATCAAGGTTTCCGGTACTTACGCTATATAAACACACTTTATGCATGTGAAATGCTAAATCCATTTAAGTACTATAATATAAATTAAGTATTATGATATAAATTTTGTATCGTTAGGTAATTATCGTGTTTATACACGTGTTTATACAAATAGTCACCATCAAGACATTGATATCAACCATCATCTCATTAGCATTTGCTTGAAGTTGATGACACCCATTAATTAACTAAGGAGGCTCGATGAAAAAGACGCTGTCTGTTCTGCATTTAGCTGATTTAGATTTTGAGGACAAGGTCGGCGGCACTCGGCATGTTCTAGCAATATAAAGCTTGGTATTCACTAGGCGACAAATGTCCCGTGATGCAACCCTGTGGCATTCCCGACTCCTAGACATTTGTCTTTGTCTTGTGAATAGTTAGAGCAGAGCTGTGGTGTAGTGGTAACAATCCCGACTTACGAGTTGTAGTCGTGGGTTCGAACGCAGGCAGGCGCTTTACTTTGTGTAAATAATTTATCACCACTGCTCTCAAAACCATGAAGGAAACATCGCATCGCGAGAAAACCGGCATGTCCAAGAACCAAAAAATTGAAGACATGTGACATCTATCAACCCGTGGTAAATTACAGCCCACTCTCTTTTGTAGAGGAGGAGGAGGAGGCTGGTGTCCCAACAGTGGGAACATTATAGGATGCTCATTCTTATGAAATAGTTCAGACACAGATAATATAATACTACGTTCACTTGAAGTCAGAGGCGCTGCCCTGCTAATGAGCGTAATAAATTATTTGAGACTATAGGTACTTAAAAAGACCGATGTTGAAAAGAGACTACTTAAAATAGGTGTATTTGTTTAAAAATTAGTAGATTCTCAACTCAACTTTGGCGGAAAGTTATCGCAACCGAGACATAAAAAGTCTAAAAAAAGAATTCTATCATCATCTGCCTAGCGTTTTGCCAACTATGTATGTTGGGGTCGGCTTCCAGTCTAACCGGATGCAGCTGAATACCAGTATTAAAAAAAAATCTATATGAAAGTATATTCTTAATGCTATATTCGTACAATTACTTGTATTCTGAGTTGTATGGAAGCCCTGTGAGCTGTAGGATAATGTCTAGAGCCTCGCAGTGACCCGTGACGACGCATCGGAGTCACGGCTGTTGTGGTACACAATGCATGATACGTAATTCACTACTTACATGCATATATGCGAAACGTGCGATAAGGGGATTTTGTATACAAATGGTTTTATTCGGCAATGTATTCTAAAGCGATTATATTCCCAAATCTGTTCATTGAACTGGGTAACCGGGTACATGTTTAGCAGCGAACGTTGAAGCTCATTATACTCTATTTATTTAATTTATTGCAGATATTTAGAAATGTTTTATTATCTCGTACTTTCTGTTAAACGCCGACGACATGAACATTCTTAAAAATTACGTAGTTCAACTGACACATGATTACTCGTAGATTACTGTACACTAAACAAACTTCAACTAAATATATCGAAATGCTTTTTTAATATGTTACCGCTAGTGTACGTAAATCAGTTAGAGTGCAGAGTTGAGTCCGCTAAAGTGGAAAAAAAATTTTGTAACCGGCCAAACCCGGTTTTAGGATGAACTAGTTTCGCCTAGGCCAAACCCAGTTCTCCCTACACGGGTTGCATGGATGTGGTCGGTCGATAGGCGACGACGTATGATACAAGAGCGAGCGAAGGGCACCCAGAGATTAGGTTACTTTAAGCCTTTTACATGGAAATAGGAGCCCCGCCAAGCGGGGCTCCGTTAACATATGCGAGCAAATGAGAACTAGTTTGGCCTAAGCGAAACTAGTTCATCCTAAAATCAAGTTTGGCCGGTAACATATTTCACACTTTAACGGATTGTACGGTGTACCCGGTAATTTGTAGATTACCTAGTTAATGCGCATATTAACGTATTCCGTATTCTAACGGTAACATATGGATACACTACATAAATACGAAAAACTTTATTCCGACAGTCACAAATACGAATTTCAAAATACCGATTTTCATAATTCCAAATAGTTCAAAATTCCTAATAAAACAACTCCGATTTATCATTCATCCTATTTTTATAAGTCCGAAATTTAAATATTCCCAACGTTTAAAATTACTATTTTTACCGAGTTTCAGTACATCGAATAACAAAGAGTCCGAATTAATGATAATTCGAAACATCAAAAATACGAATTCCGATTAATTAGAATTCCGAAATAAAAACGCCTTGTAAAACTGAATAGCAAGGAAAATATACGAGTAGAATACGAAATATCGACGCACAAAATATCGAAAAATGCTAATACGATGCTACAAAATTGCGACACCCGTTAATCGAAAGACCTTTTCTGCGACGCCACTACACTTCGATGCACGTTACCGCGAAAGATTTTCACTGCGACAGTACTTGACTTCGATGCACGGTAAAAGTATTTGTATTGTCATTCGCTCGCTCTTGCATCCTAGTGTCGACAGAGCCCCGCTTCGCTTCCCCTATTTCTGTGTAAATTGTTTAAAGTAACATGCATGCAGCAAGCATGCAGCATGGAAGCAAACACGCAGCATGCAGCATGCCAGCAAGCATGCGGCAAGCATGCAGCATGGAAATTAACACGCAGCATGCAAGCAAGCATGCAGCATGCAGCATGGAAGCAAACACGCAGCATGCAGCAAGCATGCAGCAAACACGCAGCATGCAGCAAGGAAGCAAACACGCAGCATGCAGCAAGCATGCAGCATGCAGCATGGAAGCAAACACGCAGCATGCAGCATGCAAGCAAACATGCAGCAAGCATACAGCAAGCATGCAGCATGCAAGCGAAGTAAAGATAATTGTTATGTAAAACAAAATTTCGAATTTTTGAACATTATGGTTATTGAAGTTTATAGCAAACGTGTTATGGATAATGATTTTCGGACAAACAATTTTAGGAGAAGAAAGGGGGTACCAATTATAACAGGTTATTCGGAAAATTGAAAGTCGGAATGACGTTTTTCGGACCGAGAACCCATCGAGCATTTGATTCTTCGAACATATGAAAATCGGAAAACAAACAAATCGCATTTATGACTTTCGGTAACATAAATTTCGTGATTTTTAATAATCTAAATATTATATAAAACTCAAAGGTGACTGACTGACATAGTGATCTATCAACGCACAGTCCAAACCACTGGAGGGATCGGGCTGAAATTTGGCATGCAGGTAGATGTTATGACGTAGGCATCCGCTAAGAAAGGATTTTGATAAATTCTACCCCCAAGGGGATAAAAAAGGGGATGAAAGTTTGTATGAAACTTTGTCAATTTTAAACCGATCGGGCTGAGACTTCGCATGCATATAGCTACTATGACGTAGGCATCCCCTAAGAAAGGATTTTGATAAATTCAACCCCCCTGAGGATAAAATAAGGGATGATGGAGGATGTAAATGTATTAGTTTTTTTAAAATAATACTTAACGCGAGCGAAGCCGCGGGCAAAAGCTAGTAAACATTATAATTCTTAGGTATTATGAAAGTCGGACTTTTGAAAATCGGAACATCGAAATTCGGAATAAAATATTTCGGAATATTTGGGTGTTCCCGTAACATATACACGTCAAAAGAAGAAAATTGGTTCGGGGTATGCTTAGAACAACCAAACAATCACTAAGGTGAACAGTATTAGGGACTTGGGCGTTATCCATAAATCTCGTATTTGAAATGCATATTGATGAAATCGTTAAGAAAGCGTCCAAGTCCCTAGGTTTCTTAATAAGGTAATAAATAATAATAATAAATCTTTATTTCTCAAAAAATGCATATACAGTATTTGGTCTAAAAATGGCTTAAGTTAGCATTCCACAGTGAAAAATCCTGACTTCTAAACTAGGTTTATGTACCTGTATCTTAGAAGCCAGTGTCCCTTACAAATTGATGTGCATATAGAAAATAGGACACACATTATAGACAATAATCCGTTAGGACAAGTCCAAGAGAAATAAAAAATAAAAGAAAAAAAAAACAACATAAAAAAAAAGATATTAAATGAAAGTGTTGTGTAAGTCTCTAGTGTGTTTGTCTGGAGTGATGTGTGTGTGGGTTTATGAGTGTGTGTGTGTGTTTGAGTGTGTGTGTGTGACTGTGAAGGTAAGTATGAGTGAGAGTGCGAGCGCATGCGAGACTATAATATTTATCATAAAACCTTAACTATTTATGTATATTTCTAAAATTCCCAACAGAAGATCCTCCGTATTGCGATAAGTTAGTTTTAGAAGATATTCCTGTAACTTAGATTTGAAGTGATATTTAGTATCAGTAAAAAATTTTAGTACTTTATTAAAATTATACTATAGTATACTAGTTATTATAGTATACTTAGGTTAAGGTATGTATCTATGGGTCTTTGTTACCTGATAATAAATGGTTTATTATTATTATTCCCTTTATTTAATTGTATGTACATATAAATTATATTTTTAAATATTAGAATATAAAAACATAAAAAACATTTAAAAATATAAAAAATAGTAGCCCACCGGTATCGGGAACAGGGTCCAAGCTACCGGCGGTCAGGGCTCCAGAGAGAGGAACCTCCTGACAATGCGGGCCGTGTCCAGAAGTACCGCTTTCTGAATCAAGCCCTTGATCCAGCTGCCCAACGAGAGCCTCTTCAGGTGTTGGTCGAGGGTCTTGGCTATTAGTCCATTGGCTGTTACGACTATCGGCACAATGATTGCTGAGTCAACATCCCACATGTCGACAACCTTGTGAGCCAAGTCAAGATACTTGATCTGTTTATCTTTCTCGGCTTTCATGAGGTTCTCATCATGCGGGACGGTTATGTCAACAATCATTGCACGTCGCTCTGATCGATCCACCACCACTATATCAGGCTTATTGGCAACAATAGTCCTGTCAGTGATGATGGATCGATCCCAATATAATGTGATATTACCATTTTCGAGAACTGGGTCGGGCACATACCTGTAGTACGGCACCTCCGATTCCACAAGGCTGTATTTCAGAGCAAGTTGCTGATGGATTATCCTGGCTACAAGGTTGTGTCTATGCAAGTACTCTCCGTTAGCTAGACGAGAACACCCGGAGATAATATGCCTGATTGATTCTCCCGGCCGGTGGAATGCCCGACAGATGTCAACCGTGCCGTCTTTCACAATAAATCTCCGGTAATTGTTCGTCATCATAACTTCGTCCATAATTGCACAGACAAAACCTTCGGTTTCTCCAAAGAGGTCACCGAAACGCAGCCAGGCTACGGACGCTAGTAAATCTACATCGGGTCCATGTAGGGCCCGGAAAAAGCGTCCGTGAAGCTCCTTACTCTGCCATACCTCCATGCGATCATTAGTGTCAAGCACTACTGGTTTGCGCCAGTTCTCTTTACCCAAGGAGAGCGGGGTGAGGTCCTTGTCCACCGCGACTACATCCCGATGCATCCCCACGTCGATTTCTAAGAAATATTCCCTGAGACTGCATATCTCGCGATTGTGGAGAGTCTTAGCATTTAAAAAGCCTCGACCTCCACACTTTCGCGGGATATACAGCCTCATTATCGATGACCGTGGGTGATGCACTCGATTTGCAGTCAGCAGTGTACGGACCTTCCTATCCAGGGCGTCGAGTTCGGTCTGAGTCCATTTGAGTATGCCGAAAGAGTACATCAGAACCGGCATGACCCAACCATTGAAGGCGCGCACCTTGTTTCCGCCTGAAAGAAGACTATTAAATACTTTTTTCAGGCGGCCAAAGAAGCGCTCTTTCAATGATTGCTTCATGTCAGTAACATTGATGCCCAACGCTTCCGACATACCCAAATACTTATAGGTTTCGGATGCGCAGAGGGCTCGAAGGTTTGTGGAGTCCGAGAGTTGGGTCCCCACGGATTCCACAATCTCCCCTCGCTTTACATGCATGACCGCACATTTGTCCACACCAAATTCCATCCTGATGGCGCTACTGAAAGTTTCAGTAATTTTCAGTAGTTCCATCAGTTGCAAATTGTTGGGAGCAAAGAGTTTTAGGTCATCCATGTAAAGGAGGTGAGATATAACCTGACCACCTCTCCTCAGCCGATAGCCTAGACCTGAATCCTCCAGCAGTGTGCTTAGAGGATTCAAGGCTAAGCAGAACCAAAGTGGACTCAAGCTGTCGCCCTGGAATACGCCTCGCTCGATCCTTATAGGCTCGCTATTCCTCTGGATATTTCGACATCCTGGATAGCGAAGGACCGTCCTCCATTGCCCCATACACGACATCAGGAAGGTGCGTAGAGTTGTATTTATTTTATACAACTACAGCACCCTCATGAGCCATGCATGCGGCACCGAGTCATAGGCCTTCTTATAATCTATCCAACATGTCGACAGATCCTTTCGGAAACGACGAACCTGTTGGCTAATGGTCATATCAATGAGGAGTAGCTCCTTAGTACCGCGGGACCCGTTCCTGCATCCATTTTGAGAGGCAGACATGATGGAGTTGGTGTTTATATGTTTTTCAATTTTAACTCTCAAAATGGATGTAAGAACTTTATAGACCGTCGGTAAACACGTGATCGGTCTATAATTTTTGGGTTCCGCGGTGCTACCTGATTTATGGAGCAGGTGGGTAATTCCTGTCGTTAGGAACTGGGGTAGCGAACCAGACTCCAAAGCAGTCTCGAACTGAGATGCCAAGCGAGCGTGTGACCTTGTGAACCACTTGATCCAAAAGTTGTGCAGTCCATCCGGCCCTGGAGATTTCCAGTTAGGCAACGGACGGACTGCACGAGCTACATCTTGGGGACAGATGGTAATAGCCCCCATTTCTGGTATTGGATCACAAGCTCGCTCGACTTCCCGAGTCCAGTCACTTTCGGTGTGACTGACAGGCACCGACCAGATACTGCGCCAGAAAGAACACATGGCATCATCATCTGGCAGGCACGTGTCAGTCACACTTTGGTCCGGTCGCTCCCAATCCCTATAAACCCACCTTTCATCACTCTGGAAGGTGCGATTCTGAGTGTATCGCTCTACTCGCCGCTTATACCGACGGATACGGTTTGCCCATGCATAGACTTTCTGCTTCAGGAAGTCGATGCGCTCCGTGACTCAAGACATAGTCTTGAGGACTGATATCAGTCCCCAAGAATGCCCGTCTCACAAAGCGCATCACTCTAGGGCGAGTATTGCCCTCCCTGAAGCAGGTTAGTTTGCCGATGAGCGCTCTGGCCTCACCAATACGGCATTCAATTCTGCACTGCCAAGCTAGTACGGCTGGTTTCGGTCGTGTAGCTCTAGAGTCATTAGCAAATTTGACGTGAGCTACACGACATGCCGCTACAGCCGCGCAGTACAGAATCGAATGAGTATCGGTGAGGTCTTCGCAGCCATTAAAATAGTTTGACAACTGCGAATCCAGAACCGCCACCAGCGCCCTATTTTTGTTATGCATGGGCAAACGAGGTAAGCGTGGCCTAAGTTCGGGCGACATGAAGCGATATTCCTGAATCGCATCCTCCAAAGTACTCCTCAATTCCTCATTACATTGGGTACTTACGTTTGTAGCCCTGTCATTACTCCCCTCGTCAGCATGACTCGTATTAGACTGTGGTAGTACTACAGCAGTCTGCGACTGAGGGGCGATGACATGGCTACTCTGCGTTTCATTTCGCAGGCGATCAAGTACAGTGTCATCCAACATATGATTACGCTGGATGACCCGCACCTGATCCGATAGTCGTTGTGCCGAAACGTTGACAGCTGGTTCAAGCACCTGAAAAAGAGAGAGCATCCGAACAAGGTACGCGGTCAGATTGTTTCCCCCCTCTGTAGCCCCATAGTATGAGCGCATGACATTTTCATTGATGGATTGTGTCCTAAGCCGTCCGGCGGCCGGCGTCCTCCCCGTCGACGAGCAGGTGGTGGCGTCGTGGGCGGAGAGAAATACTCGTCGCTCGAGCTCGACGCAACTGCCGCGGCCGGTGTCGTCACAGTGCTCACAGTGAGACTGGGTACCGGCGGCGGCGAGGCGGAGCTGAGCGAAGAGTCCGGAGGTGGTAGGCGTGCACGTCTGGCGGCTGATCGTGTCAACATTTTCTTGTTTTGGTTCTGTGTTTCTTTGGTTTTATCGGAGGTGACATGACAGATGTCACCTCCGATTCGGCAGTTTTTGATGAAATTTTATTCTATTATCGTTCATTGTACGTAGGTCCTTTTATTTAAAATGATATTCAAATTGATTATTTGGGTTATGGCTGTAGTTATTTCAGAATAATTAGCAAAACTGCTTATAAAAATTAATTTCACTGAAAATTGTAAAAAATTGAAATACTTGTTGACATTAGTGTTGCCACCATTGTTGTTATTATTATTATTATTAAGCTAGTTATAAAGTTTCGTGCTGGTAACATAATAGTGTCTCTTGGCAAACGAAGTTCTATGCGACTCTTGAGGAAAAACCGTGTGTTTAATTCTACCTGTTGGCTCAGAGGACGGACGAGTAGAGTGCTTACGGAGCATTGACTGAAGGACATACAGCTGCCTGACAGTTAACACTTTAGATTCCGCATATAGCTGATCTGTGGAATATCTTAGCGGCCGAGAAAGCAGAATCTTCAGAACAGTTGTGCTCGTTCCAGTCGGTTAAAATGGTTTTCAGTAGCTCCACCCCAGATCGGTATACAATAAGCTAAGATCGATTGGCATAAAGCAAAATAAACCACCCTCAATGTATCCCTACCAGCAGATTTGCGTAATTTTTTAAAAACGTGAATGAGCTTGCGAGTTCTACCAGAAAGTGTCTCTAGGTGTTTATGCCAATTGAGATGTTGGTCGATATGTACGCCTAGATATTTGACAGTAGTGGACTTAGCAATTGTAAGGCAGTCACAAATGGTGGAAGGCGTACATATCGTCACATCCACGGCAATCTTACGAATCTGCAGAAAATGCATTTTACAGGGGAGCGTTTTGAAAACGTAAGTTTTCTTTAGTACCTAACAGGTATATAGGTACCGTGGTACATTTAATTTTAAAAATACTACTTTTTTAAGATTAAATATTACCAAACAAACCAAACCAAATGTACCACGGTACCTATATACCTGTTACTAAAAAAAACTTATCATTCCCTGTAAAATGCATTTTCTGCAGATTCATTATATGGGCTTTAAGAGTAAGGGAAGGTGATGGGCATAAATTTGACCTGATAGCAAATGGCATATAAACCGTTTTACTGACGTTTAGAGTGAGTAGGTTGTTACTCTATTATATATTATTATAAGAGCCACAAGATACAAGCGATGCTTAGTTTGTGGCTCACCGAATCCGTTACATTGTATTTTTACTTTTTGATGAATAAAACTTATTATTATTATTCCGTTCATTTATTTAGCTAACTTACTTTCTTACATTTTTAAATATTTCTTAAAATATAAAAAATAAGTATAAAAAACATTTAAAAATATAAAAAAAATAGTGATCCGCCGGTGTCGGGAGCAGGGTCCAAGCTACCGGTGGTTAGGGCTCCAGAGACAGGAACCTCCTCACAATACGAGCCGTATCAAGGAGTACTGCCTTCTGAATCAGGCCCTTGATCCAACCGCCTAACGAGAGCCTCGATAGATGTTGATCGAGGCTTTCGGCCATCAGCCCATTGGCTGATACGACAATCGGCACAATGATAGCCGAGCTCACATTCCACATGTCAACAACCTCGTGTGCTAAGTCGAGATATTTGATTTGTTTCTCTTTATTATTATTATTACTCAACCATTTCATTACACGTGTGAGCGCTTTCTCGGCATTCCGATAGCACTGGGCCCAGTCTACTCCATCTATAAGCAGGGAAGTATCATCAGCGTATGTAATGATTTTACAGTTTTGAATGGGCAGTTTACAGAGTTCATTTATATAGATAAGGAATAGAGTGGGACCCAATATGCTACCTTGAGGCACACCGTATTCAATGGGAAGCTCTTCACTCACATTTTGCCCGATTTTTACCACTTGAGTTCGATTCCTCAGGTAGTCCCTAAAGATATCCAGCACCAAGCCTCGAATTCCAATACTCTCCATCCTATTCAGTAAGACCGACGCAGAAACGGTATCAAAGGCCTTAGATAAATCAAGAAAGATGCCAAGACACTTTCCCTTGCTGTCAACAGTCCTAACTGCGTAGTCAGACAGAGCCATAATAGCGTCTTCAGTACTCATTCCCTTGCGGAAACCAAATTGGTTGGGGGATAAAATATTATTAACATCGAGGAAACTGACGAGACTCTTGTTTAAAATTCGTTCCAAGATCTTTGACATTGCAGAGAGAACCGAGATAGGTCTGTAATTGTTGACGTCGTCTCTGCGACCGGCCTTATGAACTGGGTGAACCACGGCTTTTTTAAAAACCACTGGGAAGACACCAGATGAAATGGCGAGATTACAGACATGTGTAATGATTGGGACCAATACTCTTCTCGTGGACTTGATTATATTAATGAGGATACTATCCCAGCCGGTAGCGGAGTCAGAGACCCATAATGATGTCCTCGATATCCATTTCTGACACTCAAGGAGAACCATAGAGCCACTAGAACTCGTTGCCGATATTGTAGGCGTGATAGTCACGGATTTTATTTTAGTAGCAAGGCTTTTACCAATGTCAGCAAAGTAGTTATTTACCTTATTAAGAGAGGACCCTGGAGAGTCAGAAAGATGTAACAGTTCCAAAGGGGAGGACAGTGTGAAAGAAGGTCAGATACTTTTTTCACCACATTCCAAGTTGCTCTAATATTATTTTTAGCCTTTGAAAATTCTTCCTTTTCATACGCACGTTTAAGTTTCCTTAATAATGAGTTGCAGAAGTTACGGTAGCGAGTATATGTTATTCTCAGAATTTCATTATTAGCAGATTTTTTTAATTTGACGTGCAAGCGGTCACGGTTTCGGATACAGCGTAGCAAGCCAGGTGTAATCCACGGCTTTAGAGATCTATGCATTCTGGGGACTGTATATTCATGTGTGTTGTTCTTTATGATTGTAGAGAGACTTCCTATTAAGTCTTCCGCCGCTCTATTTGGATCCGACACCGTTAAGATAGGAGACCAGTCTTTGCCATTGATAGTTTCTACAACCGAATTGTGGTTAATTTTACATTTGATACGGGGTAAATTATGATACTTATTATTAGTTTGCAAAAATAGTAGCAGAGGTTCATGGTCAGTTATAGACGACTCAATGACAATAGCTGTGGCTGATAAATTCGTCTTTAAGAGGATGTGATCCAGACAGTTGGAGACACGTGACACGAAAAAAATAGAGAAGTAGACACGTGTGGGGAACAGGTGAGCGGGGAGAAGTCCGTGCGAGGCAGCACATGATAAATACTCGTCCGAGTGTGCGTCAATGTTGCCATTCTTGATATCGATATTAATATCTCCAATCAAGACAACTTTTGATTGAAGGTATTTTTTGTAAAATAGGAAGTATAACCATCTAAAGTTGGTAGGTGACTAGTTTTACTTAACAAACATTCGGACAAGACAATAACATCACACTGAAAACCTAGAAGTTCCATTAGTACAGAGATTTCGTCAAAGTTTTTAGTTATACTCCGAATATTAAGATGTAATATTTTTAGGTAAGACGCCTCAAAGTTCTACACTGTTTATACGTACGCAGCCATCTAGAAATCTAGAGAATACGCATCTCAAGAATGGAACTCACAAAATGATGTGTTTATGTTCAGAATAGAAAATATACAGAAAAAGTTTTTAAGCTTGTTGTGCTTCCGCTTCTACTTCGAATGATCATTATTTTGTTTTATACAATTTAAGTTTGGTCTTTATTATTACAGACCAGGGGCATGCGCTGGGAATGAATTGTTTTACACGACACTGAAAATCTAAAATTCTGAAGTCCAACAGTGGCCAATCGTGTGTCAATGTGGAAATCGGTTGTCATGCATGGGCATGCGATACGGAGGAATAAGGAAAATGCCGTGATAGTATGAATGTCGATGACTATAAGAGTAGGGGAAGACCAAAGATAAGATGGATGGACTGTGTGAATGATGATATGGTTAGAAAGGGGGGCGACTACCGAGATGATGACAAATATCGGTTGGCGCTACTTGTCTTTTTCTTCCATAGTTCTCGTATGGAAGAAAACGACAAGTTGCGCCGACCCCAAATAAAGAGATACGGGCAGGAGAAGATGATGACATTAAAAATCAACGACCTTTATGTGTTTTTGATGTATGTGTGTTGTTGTTGTCAGTATGTTGAGTTTTTAGGTATAGTTGTATCTATTACATATCTATAACATTAAATGTTTGCTGAATTAGAAAACCTCAACCAGGCTACTGTAGCATGTGTGTTTACTTAACGCACTTGGATGTAATTTAGCTGTAGGTACCTACCTGTGTGTACCTACTTACGATGGGGAATATAGTGCGATTGAGTAAAACAACAAGATTATTCTTTGAAAATATAATTTATTATTTCTTCACAGTTCTCATAAATAATGGCGCTATTAATGAAATTCAATTAACAACATAAATGGCAGCAAGGAATTGAAAATTTTAATTTGTAAATACTTATTACATACAGAAGCGTATCATGAAATAATAAAATACTAGTAATAATAAAATATTCTTAAATATTATGCAATTTATTTTAATCCTATAATTAATGACGTATAAATTTGTGGGTAATAAATATTGTGCTTTACGTCATCTTCCAAATTTTGAGATCGTCCAAGAATTTAAACCATCGGACAGTCTCAAAATTATCTAGGTCGTATGTACCCAAAAAACATAACAAAAATTCTCTGCATACAACCAATACCAACCAACCTAGTAACTTAGTTTTTCGTCACCTTAGGACTGGTTTTATTTTCATTTTTATTTTCATTTTTAGTTTCATTCTTCTTTTCATTCTTATTTTCATTTTTAGTTTCATTCTTCTTTTCATTTTTAGTTTCGTTCTTCTTTTCATTCTTATTTTCATTTTTATTTACATCTTTCTTTTCTTCTTTCTTTTCGTTCGTATCGTCGAGTATTCGCGGATGAGCAGCAATAGTGCGTATGCTCTTCTTTAGAGGTTTGATTTGATTTCTGAGGAGGTCGTCTAATTCATTAAGAGATTTAATTTCTTTGAGATCTTTTAAGTAATCTTTGTCTGCGCTACGTCCTCTATTCAGTCTGCCAAGGTACTGATAAATGTCTCTGTTGGCCTGGCATTGTGCACAGTTGTATTGCACAGGTACTGCATTGGGGAAGTTTTGTTGAGCGTTGTTCATGCCGGAACCGTGTCCTGGGCAGTATGGTATGAATACCACGGGAACAAATCCGATTATACCGTAAGGTGCGTACTGCGGCTGGTTCTGATGTTGATACTGTGGCGGGGCGGTTGCCTGTGGCGCTTGTCCTGGCTGTCCTTGTGTTGTATCGTTCTGTCCAGGTTTCAGCAGATAGCACGGGCATGTCGCTGGACTAGGAACGATAGGCAGTGGGTACGGAATGACGTAGATGGGGAATGGCGGCATTTGACCGGATGGTATAGTTGCAGGCGGCTGGACTCCAGTGCCCGATGGTGACCCTTCGGAATCTGTAAAAATCAAAAGACATTTCAATGGGTTGAATGTTGCAGTTAGAATAAACTGCAGTGTTTTGTTTACAATGTAATAGTACATTATGATACATGTGTCTAATAATCAATGCACACGCGTTTCATACGACGTTTTTCAACACACTTGCGAGGAAAAAACAGACTTGTATTGTTAAATATTAACTTGTATGGAAAACAGCGCGCTAGTTTTGTTTTTCCGCGCGCCGCGCTAGCCAGCACTAGCGATGCGCGCGCAGATGTAAATAAAAACAATGACTCTCATTTTAAATATATTAGTCTATAGCACTGACAAAACCTCTAAACAGCCTATAGAAAAAACATTATAAACACAAAATAATGTTTAGACTGATGTTTATCGTAGTGTTGTCGTATGTCAAATTGTAGTTTAATTAGTATGGAATTAGAAAGTGCTATTGGCATAGAGAAATATACATTAGTTCAGTGAGAATCAGCAATAATAGAACGCCAGTCAGAGTCTTTTCCGTTTGGTTTCGGAAGGGACCACGGACAATTTAAGGTGGACAATTAAAATTTTCTTACGTTTTTTGTAATTTGCAGGCAGGTTGTATGTTGATGAAATATGATTCGCGACTATAATATATATGTATTTACAGAATTATAGTCATTAGAATAGAATCTTTAAGTTAGTTTTTTTCCCTAAGAACTTTTCCATAAGAAAGATGTATTAATGTTTCGAATGATTTTAATTCTGTAAAGACGTACCTGTTGTAGTCGCAGATCATATTTTGATCAAGATACAACCTGACACTAATCTGAAAATTGCAAAAATCCTAAGAAAATTTGAATTTTGCGGTCTACCACTGCGCATTCACCTTAAATTGTCCGTAGTCCCTGCGCATTCACCTTAAGGTAAATAAATATTAGTTCACTTTGGGACCAAGGACAATACAGACTATTAAAAAAAAGTGAATTGATGAATCTCCGACTAGTAAATAGTTATCTGTGGAAATAAAGCACTAGTGGATTAAAATAAAGAAAAAGCACGCGTTTTTAATACACTTCATTATGGACCTAAAAGCGGTTCAATAAGAGCCACTTTACGAGCAAGTGTGCTGAAAAAATATTTATGGCGAATAGACAAAAACTTCTAATTATTATTAAATTTATTTTCATCTAATGAAATGTTACGAGCTTGGTGTTCGTGACAATAAAAACTGCCGATTTAATAACCAAAAAAATTACAATTTAATCAACAACACTAATATCTAACAACTCACACTAATTAGAAAACATAATTGCACTACTGATCGCTTTAAGTCGCACTTGAAGATCGCTTCGATGTGTTCGCTTCTATCGCTTTATTTATCCAAAGAGTGTTCGGTCGTGGCTCGTCTCGACCTTATATATTGCCGCAGATAGTTCTAGAACCTTCTACTGTAGAATCTTCTAGAATGTTCGAGTACGTACATACCGGCCCCGACTGACTAGATGTCGATAGTTCTAGAAAGTTCTACAAAGTCCTAACATCGAAATTTCTAGAACGATCTTGACTCGACTAGTTCTGCAGGTTCTGCTACTCGATACTAAATGGCGCTAATGGTAACTAATGTTGACGGTAAACGAGGCTTTAATTGTGGCGCGCAACAGAAACATACCTGGGTATTGTCCTGGGTATCCTGGCTGTCCGGGATGTCCTGGTTGTCCTGGATATCCAGGCTGGCCTGGCTGACCTGGATATCCGGGTTCACCTGGTATTCCTGGTTGTCCTGGGTATCCCGGTTGTCCTGGCTGGCCTGGGTATCCCGGTTCACCTGGTTGACCTGGGTATCCCGGATGTCCGGGTTGCCCTGGGTGTCCTGGTTTTCCAGGCTGACCTGGCTGACCTGGGTGTCCTGGGTATCCGGGCTGTCCTGGTTGTCCTGGTTTGCCTGGTTGTCCTGGGTATCCAGGTTGTCCGGGCTGTCCTGGTTCACCTAAACAAACAGACGTAGAGTTAAAATAGATTCAGCTGCAAAAGGAGACATTACATGGTGGTAATTTCGTACGCAAGTTACGCAGCAAATGCAGCAATTTAAATAAGTTTTACCTGGTTGTCCTGGGAATCCTGGTTGGCCGGGTTTACCAGGCTGTCCTGGTTGTCCAGGTCCACCGTGTTGATTTTCTGATTCCGGTTTTCCCGGGTATCCTGGTTGGCCTGGGTGTCCGGGTTGACCAGGTTGTCCAGGGTATCCTGGCTGTCCGGGCTTACCAGGTTCTCCTGGTTGTCCTGGTTGGCCTGGGTATCCTGGCTGACCTGGTTGTCCAGGTACACCTGGTTGACCGGGTTGTCCTTCCTGTCCTGGGTATCCTGGCTGTCCTGGTTGCCCTGGGTGTCCTGGCTGTCCGGGCTTACCAGGTTGCCCTGGTTGGCCTGGGTGCCCTGGCTGACCTGGTTGTCCAGGTTGTCCTTCTAGTCCGGGGTAGCCTGGTTGACCTGGCTGTCCCGGGTATCCTGGTTGTCCGGGCTTACCAGGTTGTCCAGGTTGGCCTGGGTATCCTGGCTGACCTGGTTGTCCAGGTACACCGGGTTGACTAGGTTGTCCAGGGTATCCTGGCTGGCCGGGCGTACCAGGTTGCCCTGGTTGTCCTGGTTGTCCTGGGTGTCCTGGTTGTCCTGGGTATCCGGGCTGTCCGGGCGTACCAGGTTGCCCTGGTTGACCTGGGTGTCCTGGCTGTCCTGGTTGTCCTGGGTATCCGGGCTGTCCTGGTTTGCCAGGCTGTCCTGGGTATCCGGGTTGTCCTTGTTCACCTAAACAAAAAGTCAGAGAGTTAAAATAGAATAGCTGCAGAAGGCGACAATATATGGTGGTAATTTCGTACGCAACAGTTATGTACAAAGTCTAGAACGTTAAGTAGTACATATCTACTTATTGTATGTATATGTAGGTACTTAAATAAAATGCTGTGTATGGTTCTACTGGAAACATTGTTTTTTTCTTTCTATGCATATTTTGGCAGTGGTGTTGCTTGCACCAATATATCTCTCTTATTTTTTTTACTAATACAAAAGGTTCTTTAACGTACCTATGACATCATCAGATTGGTGATGACAAGCGGGATTTTTGTTTCAAACACTGCAGCAATTTAAATAAGTTTTACCTGGTTGTCCAGGGTATCCTGGCTGTCCGGGCTGTCCGGGCTTTCCAGGTTGTCCTGGTTGGCCTGGGTAACCTGGCTGACCTGGTTGTCCAGGTACACCGGGTTGACCGGGTTGTCCTTCCTGTCCTGGGTATCCTGGCTGCCCTGGTTGTCCTGGGTATCCTGGCTGTCCGGGCTTACCAGGTTGCCCTGGTTGGCCTGGGTATCCTGGCTGGCCTGGATGTCCTGGGTATCCGGGCTGTCCTGGTTTGACAGGGTGTCCTGGGTATTCGGGCTGTCCTGGATGTCCAGGTTTTCCAGGTTGTCCTGGGTAACCAGGTTGTCCGGGCTGTCCTGGTTCACCTAAACAAAATCACGCAGAGTTAAAATAGATTTAGCTGCAAAACGGGATATACAAGTATACTAGTATGGTGGTAATTTTATTCGCAAGTGTTACTTAGGTACTAGGGTGTCATTAAAGTCTATAACGTTAGGTAGTACACATCTAAGCTGTGTAATTTAGAACTTAAAATGCTGAGTTGAAGGTGCTTTTGGAAATATTGATTAAAAAAAGACTGTTTATATTGGCAGTGTGTTGCTTGCGCCAATAAATCAATCTTATTTCTTCTACTAATTCAAAATATTCTATAACGTATTACGGTTTATTTATTTATTTCAGGCAACCAACAGCGATACAAATAGTATGTGTATTACAGTAGTGTATGGCTAATAATAGGTTTCCCTGTGTAACTAGGAGATGTATAAAACATGCGAACGGACTACAGACCAAAATATATTGAAATACAAAAGATTCAGTTTTAGGTATATAACTTATAGTTAAGTTTAGATTTTAGAAAAAAAAAATGTGTAATAAGAAAAAAAATGTCTAAATAATTAATAAGAGGTTAGTTGTTTATAAATTGCCTTCGTTTAAGATTTTTATTATTTGTTTTTTGAATGTAGGTTTATTACTCTTAAATATATCCACTTGTGAGAAATCTGTGTTATAAATTCGAGCAATACGGGTCAATACACAATTGTTGGCGTAATTAGTCGAGTGCCGAGGCACATGTAGCATCTTCGTGTGACGAGTGCGCCGCCGGGGAGTGTTAACCCTTAACTTGGTAACGTATCTAATAATGCACACATTCTAAGAAAAAATATTTGAGAACAGTTTTGGTACTTATGTTTTTATTTCTTTTTTAAACCGTTATATGAGACCCTTGCAGTTGGTAGAAAAAATAGTATTTTTCACATCTGACAACATTTGTAGTCAGTAGATCGCAAAAAGGGGGAGCGTGCGCGTGCGTCTACGAGTTATAAGGTAAGAATCGATTATAATCCTAATTAAATATGTATATTACGATACATAAATGTAATATTTTTTTTTATTGAATGTGTATCCTTTTGTTTACGTAAAAGTTTTGATCAAACAATAATGTTTATTATCTAAAATATGACTGTCAATATTCATGTATCTACAAATGCACACTGCCAAATTACCATAATATGACCTGACTTTTGCAGTGTGCATTTATAGATACACTGCCAATAAAATACATAATTTTCATCCTATATAAATATAAAATTCCCTACCTAAGGAAGGAAAACCTACAACGTGCACAGCAGGAAGATTCGGACATCAAGCCGATTCTGGAGTGGATGAAGGCCAGAGCTCCTAAACCCAGGTGGAGCGACGTCTCAGCAATGAGTTCGATCACAAAAAGCTATTGGGCCCAATGGGACATCTTGGTGATTCAGGATGGAGTCCTGTGACGTAAATGGGAAACTGTTCGGGAAGACAGCTGTCATTTGCAAATGGTTGTCCCTAAAGCTCAAGTACCGGATGTTCTAAAGCTGTACCATAATGGTTGTTCAGGAGGTCATCTGGGAGTAAAACGGACTCTACTGAAGATTCGAGAACGGTTTTACTGGGTCCACTGTCGGGACGATGTCAAGGACTGGTGTCGCAAATGTACAAGTTGTGCAGCTGTAAAGAGACCTCAGACTCGTAGTAGAGGTGCATTGAAATTGTACAATGTTGGTGCACCATGGGAGAGGATAGCCCTTGACGTTGCGGGGCCGTTTCCGGAAAGTGAAAGTGGTAACAAGTATTTCATGGTTGTGATGGATTACTTCACTAAGTGGCCGGAAGTCTTCGCCATTCCAAACCAAGAAACTTCAACAGTTGCAGATAAACTGGTTCATGAAGTCTTCTGCCGTTTTGGAGTACCCTTGGAGATCCACAGCGATCAGGGAAGGAATTTTGAGTCCCAAATATTTCAGGAAACTTGCCGAGTAATGGGCACTCATAAAACGAGAACAACTTCTTACCACCCACAATCGGATGGAATGGTGGAACGATTTATTCAGACACAGGAGAGGTACCTAGCCAAAGTTGTGGAAAATCGGCAACGAGATTGGGACAAGCACATATAACCGTTTTTGTTGTCATATCGAAGTGCTGTTCACGAAAGTACATCGGTGACATCAGCTTTCGCAAACTTTGGAAGAAAATTACGGCTGCCTGTAGACCTTACCACACCACACCACCACATTTTGATTAAGATATATGTGTTTATAAAACGACATAAATAAATGTTTTTATAAAATAAAAATGTATTTTATTTTCAAACAATCAAGCAGTGTATTCTACAGAGTACATAGATTTCCAAAGATATATGAATGACAACTTGGCAGTGTGCATAATTAGATACATGTTATAAATACAAAACAGATATTGTTAAAATTTTATTTTTATTTTTTAGGTGTCTATTTACCAGGTAACAACCCAAATATATGAACAAAATAAAAAATTAATGTCATCACATTCTCTGCCAAGTTAAGGGTTAAAAGTTACCTGTGCGACCAACTCGGGGCAATCGAGGCATCCATTGAGTATGTCATAAGGCCAACACATATCCATAATTTTGCGCTTTTCATCAAGTGTTAGTAGACCATGTGTTCGACAACTATTTTCATAGGTCATCGGAGGTTTACGGAGACGATAATTAAGAATTTTCTTTGAACCCGTTCTAGTTGGTTCTTATAAATTATTGGGGGGACCAAATGGGGCACGCATATTCTAAGACGCTACGCACATATGCAAAATACACCGATTTAAGAGCCTCGATGTTTTTAAATACCTGACACGATCTAATAACAAAGCCTAAGTTCTTATAAGATTTTGTGCTAACAAAGTCAATGTGATCTGAGAATGTTACGGTTAGTGAAGATGAACGAAATATCACAGTTGAATTCTTGTTTTAAATAATGCAGTAAATAAGATTTACCTGGTTGTCCTGGGAATCCTGGTTGCCCGGGTTTACCGGGTTGTCCTGGTTGTCCGGGTCCACCATGTTGATTTTCAGATTCCGGTTTTCCTGGGTATCCTGGCTGGCCTGGGTGTCCGGGCTGACCGGGTTGTCCTGGCTGTCCGGGCTTACCGGGTTGTCCTGGTTGGCCTGGGTATCCTGGTTGACCTGGTTGTCCAGGTACACCGGGTTGTCCGGGTTGTCCTTCTTGTCCTGGGAATCCTGGCTGTCCGGGCTTACCAGGTTGTCCTGGTTGGCCTGGGTATCCTGGCTGACCTGGTTGTCCTGGTTGACCTGGGTATCCTGGCTGACCTGGTTGTCCAGGTACACCGGGTTGACCGGGTTGTCCTTCCTGTCCTGGATATCCTGGCTGTTCTGGTTGTCCTGGGTATCCTGGCTGTCCGGGCTTACCAGGTTGCCCTGGTTGGCCTGGGTATCCTGGCTGACCTGGTTGTCCAGGTCCACCGGGTTGTCCTTCTTGCCCGGGGTATCCTGGCTGGCCGGGCTTACCAGGTTGTCCTGGTTGGCCTGGGAATCCTGGCTGACCGGGCTTACCAGGTTGCCCTGGTTGACTTGGATATCCTGGCTGGCCCGGCTGTCCTGGTTTGCCAGGCTGTCCTGGGTATCCGGGCTGTCCAGGTTTGCCGGGCTGTCCGGGTTTACCTAAACAAAATGACGCAGAGTTAAAATAGATTTAGCTGCAAAAAGGGACATACCAGTATCTGGTGGTTATTTCATTCGCAAGAGTTACGTACTAGAGTCTCACAAAAACGTCTACAACGTTAGGTAGTCCATTCACATCTACATAATTTATCTTAAAATGCTGAGTTGAAGGTGCTTTTGGAAACATTGATGTAAAAAAAAAACTGTTTATCTTGGCAAGCTCCCACATACCTAACCTTAATATCTTGAATCATTCCAACATTGATCCTTTAGACACATATTGAATAAAAAACCACCCAAAACCAAAACCAAAAACCAATCCAAAAAATCCATTTTTTCATAATTATGTTCGAAAAAGTTTTCTGGTCAACAATGACTGTGCGCGGACTCGACAGGTTAGTAAAAAAATATCACAGTTGAATTCTTGTTTTGAATAAAGCATTAAATAAGTTTTACCTGGTTGTCCTGGGAATCCTGGTTGCCCGGGTTTACCGGGTTGTCCTGGTTGGCCTGGATATCCTGGTTGTCCAGGTTGTCCAGGTACACCGGGTTGACCGGGCTGTCCTGGCTTTCCAGGCTGTCCTGGTTGGCCTGGGTACCCTGGCTGACCTGGTTGACCAGGTACACCGGGTTGACCGGGTTGTCCTTCTTGTCCAGGGTATCCTGGCTGGCCTGGCTGTCCTGGGTATCCTGGCTGTCCGGGTATACCAGGTTGTCCTGGTTGACCTGGTTGTCCAGGTCCACCGGGATGTCCTTCCTGCCCAGGGTATCCTGGCTGTCCAGGCTTATCAGGTTGTCCTGGTTGGCCTGGGTGTCCTGGCTGTCCTGGTTGTCCTGGGTATCCTGGCTGTCCGGGCTTACCAGGTTGTCCTGGTTGGCCTGGGTGTCCTGGATGTCCTGGCTGTCCGGGCTTACCAGGCTGTCCTGGCTGTCCTGGGAATCCTGGCTGACCTGGTTGTCCTGGGTATCCTGGCTGTCCGGGCGTGCCAGGTTGTCCTGGCTGGCCTGGGTGCCCTGGCTGTCCTGGTTGTCCTGGGTATCCTGGCTGTCCGGGCTTCCCAGGTTGTTCTGGTTGGCCTGGATATCCTGGTTGACCTGGCTGTCCCGGGTATCCTGGCTGTCCGGGCGTACCCGGTTGCCCTGGTTGGCCTGGGTGTCCTGGCTGTCCTGGCTGTCCCGGGTATCCTGGCTGTCCGGGCGTACCAGGTTGCCCTGGTTGGCCTGGGTGACCTGGGTGTCCTGGTTGTCCTGGGTGTCCTGGCTGTCCTGGCTGACCGGGCTTCCCAGGTTGTTCTGGTTGGCTTGGATATCCTGGTTGACCTGGCTGTCCCGGGTATCCTGGCTGTCCGGGTGTACCAGGTTGCCCTGGTTGGCCTGGGTGACCTGGGTGTCCTGGTTGTCCTGGGTGTCCTGGCTGTCCCGGGTATCCTGGCTGTCCGGGCGTACCAGGTTGCCCTGGTTGGCCTGGGTGTCCTGGGTGTCCTGGCTGTCCGGGCTTACCAGGTTGTCCTGGTTGGCCTGGATATCCTGGTTGACCTGGCTGTCCCGGGTATCCTGGCTGTCCAGGCGTACCAGGTTGACCTGGTTGGCCTGGGTGTCCTGGGTGTCCTGGCTGTCCTGGTTGTCCTGGGTGTCCTGGCTGTCCGGGCTTACCAGGTTGTTCTGGTTGGCCTGGATATCCTGGTTGACCTGGCTGTCCGGGGTATCCTGGCTGTCCGGGCGTACCAGGTTGCCCTGGTTGGCCTGGGTGTCCTGGTTGTCCTGGGTATCCTGGCTGTCCGGGCTTACCAGGTTGTCCTGGTTGGCCTGGATATCCTGGTTGACCTGGCTGTCCCGGGTGTGCTGGCTGTCCGGGCGTACCAGGTTGCCCTGGTTGGCCTGGGTGTCCTGGTTGTCCTGGGTATCCTGGCTGTCCGGGCTTACCAGGTTGTCCTGGTTGGCCTGGATATCCTGGTTGACCTGGCTGTCCCGGGTGTGCTGGCTGTCCGGGCGTACCAGGTTGCCCTGGTTGGCCTGGGTGTCCTGGGTGTCCTGGCTGTCCGGGCTTACCAGGTTGTCCTGGTTGGCCTGGATATCCTGGTTGACCTGGCTGTCCCGGGTATCCTGGCTGTCCGGGCGTACCAGGTTGCCCTGGTTGGCCTGGGTGTCCTGGGTGTCCTGGCTGTCCGGGCTTACCAGGTTGTTCTGGTTGGCCTGGATATCCTGGTTGACCTGGCTGTCCCGGGTATCCTGGCTGTCCGGGCGTACCAGGTTGCCCTGGTTGGCCTGGGTGTCCTGGGTGTCCTGGTTGTCCTGGGTATCCTGGCTGTCCGGGCTTACCAGGTTGTCCTGGTTGGCCTGGATATCCTGGTTGACCTGGCTGTCCTGGGTATCCTGGCTGTCCGGGCTTACCAGGTTGTCCTGGGTATCCTGGCTGACCTGGTTGTCCAGGTACACCGGGTTGACCGGGCTGTCCTTCTTGTCCAGGGTATCCTGGTTTGCCTGGCTGTCCCGGGTATCCTGGTTGCCCAGGTTTACCAGGTTGACCTGGCTGGCCTGGGTATTCTGGTTTTCCTGGATGACCCGGTTGTCCTGGTTGGCCTGGATATCCAGGTTTTCCTGGTTGAATTGGCTGTCCTGGCTGGGAATCTGGTAAAAACAATAAAACGAATATAAAAGTCGCAAGATTAAAGTAAAATTAACATGATGCAATACTAATTTTAAAGATGTTACAGAAAAAACAAGATTATTGAAAAATAAATAAAATCGATGGAAATGTGTAGGAGTCAAAGAATGATTTACAAAGCGTGTACGAGTAGCTTTGTAACTCATAATTTTATCACTGTGTACGACATTATTTTTATCAATGTGACACAAAACGGCCAAAATAGCGCAAGGTTTCCATGGCGTTTCTGTGTTGTGACTTCAAATCGCTGTAGTGCTGTCTCTGGCATATTACTTCGCCATTCTTCATATTTAACCAATTTATTTTTACTGTAACTTTTTTGTATGTTTCGAGATATCGACATAAAAAAACTGTCAAATACCCTATTGTGTGCCTTACAGGTAATAAGCACATTTTTGAAAGTTACCTGGTCCACCCGGTCCTCCCGGTCCGCCTGGTCCTCCGGGTCCGCCTGGTCCTCCTGGAGTGCCGGGTGATCCGGGAGAGCCTGGATATCCAGGCTTGCCGGGTTGTACGGGATAAGTTACGCCACCGGAGGGGCCGCTAGGTCCACCGGGTCCACCTGGTCCGCCGGGACCACCTAAGTTAAATTAAGCTTAGTATTAATTTAAGATGAAAGAAGAAAGAAATTGGTCGTGTCCTATGGAGAAGAACCGGCAAGAAACTCCACGGTTACTCTTTTTAAAAATAATTGGCTTTTACAATGTTTTCAAATTTCAGTAGGTATGGGAGGACAGCAGCGTAGGCCTGTCAACAAGTACCAGGTACTTGATAAAATAAAAAATGGTGTACAGATCTAAAGTGTACAAGGCCTACAAAGTCCTCACAATTACAAAATAAGAATCTTTCAAAAGGATAAATAAAAAATAAAATATAAAAACCTACTAGAACCAAGTGATATGACTACCATTACAACCACTAAAAAAGAGGTGAAAAATTAGAATTGAAAAATTAAGATTATTGCACTAATATTGTTTCTGTCAATCGTTGGGAAGTCGAGGTCGAAGTCGTGAAGAAAGAACAAAGAAAAGAAAGAAAGAAAATTGTTTTATTTGACCCAGGAAGGAAGACGACAGAGACAGAATAATGTTTTAAATGTTGAGCGATAAACGCATTATGTGAGCTGTGGTGCAAGCGGGCCTTAGTGTGTTTCTTCACGTTACGCATAGATTATCGTTTACTTTTTCTTCAGTGATATTTGATCGAAGATATTTTAGCGAGCGTTTAATTAAAAAAGTTGTAGAATAATCAGCTCATTCAAACCATTCAACATGCTTGAAGTCGTTTTAAAACAAGTTTAATTATATATTTTGTTTTTGCATTTACCATGTGCCAACGAATAAGTTAGGTCTATTGGTTGGTACGTCAGGGATCTTGACTTTTAACAAATTGACTCTTAACTTATGTAAGTTGTCCGAAAATTCAAATCGAAATCCTTTGTCAGCGTATGAAATTATTGTTGACTTCACATAATTCGGCAAATTAACGTAATGTTTCGGTAAGTAAGTAAAGCAAGTTCTTTGACGTAAAATAAAATATTCATAATACAAGTCTAACATTGTCTCACTGAAGGGGGATAATGTTAGATTAAGGTAACAATCTCTCAACTCCCAATCTCTTCTCATACAGAGAAGGCATGAAGTAATATTTATTTATTTATCTTTGAGCACAATTTTATAAAGGTAGACTTCTTTACCATTCAACCAAGGGTGGTGAAGAGATATATTATTACGGTATCATAATCTATCTACATATATAAATACGTAAATCAAAATTTATTCACCTCACTTGGTAATGGCTGGCTGGAATCTTCGTATTACAGTCCGATTAACGTTTTTAAGGAAAGAAAAATTGGAAAAGTTGGCCGGGAAATTGGAAAATTCGGGAAAAACAGAAAGAGCTTTTTTCTATGAGATTATTGTATGAACTCAAGCGCTACGAACGATTCGAGCGTGGACAGGATGTCTGTTAGGTCGGCTAGTTATAAGTATACACAAGTACATATTGGTTTACCTGGGCCGCCTGGTGTTCCTGGTGAGCCTGGTGCTCCCGGAGAGCCGGGTGGTCCTGGGTAGTAACCGTCAGTAGGACCGCTGGGACCATTGGGACCACCGGGGCCTCCTACAAAAGTAGAAATTGATTTAATTTTGTTAGTGCGTAAGTGTATTGAAACCTGACGTCGCCATCGACAAAAGCGAAGAAGCATGTTACGAACAAACCTTGAAATGGTCTCTAGTATCTGATATTCTGTCCTCCATAAAATAAAGGCGTGAATTTATATGCCTTTGTTGGTTTATTTTTAACTAAATATTAGAATATTAGTAAATGTTTTATTAGGTACAAGTCGTGCAACCCATGGGATTTCCCATTGGCAAAAAAGACGAACTTCCATACAAAATTTCACCCCATATTAACTAGTTTAGGGGATGAATTTGTCTCTTTTAGTGTTCACTTTCGTTACAAAAGAAACTATTAATTGTGCAAAATGTTATGCTTCTAGACCCAGCGGTTTAGGCAGTGCTTAAGACGTCATTGAATTTAACATTATTATTAAGTAGGTAACGTCCGCGCAGATGACATAAACATTAAGAAAAAGAGACGAACCTGGGCCGCCTGGACCTCCGGGTCCGCCTGGTGTTCCTGGTGATCCTGGAGATCCTGGGGTTCCTGGAGTACCAGGGGTGCCTGGTTTTCCTGGGTAGTAACCGCCAGTAGAGGGACCACCAGGGCCATTGGGTCCGCTTGGGCCTCCTGGTCCTCCCGGTCCTCCGGGTCCTCCTGGGCCTCCTGGGGTGCCAGGTGATCCTGGGCGGCCTGGTATTCCGGGTTGTCCTGGTTGTCCTGGATAGTGACCGCCAGTAGCAGGACCGCCGGGGCCGTTAGGACCACCGGGTCCTCCTGGGCCTCCTGGACCTCCTGAAAATAAATAAACACTCAGTTATTCACTGTCTGATTTTCACCCGTTATTAGAAACTTACCAGTCAGCAGTGCTTTCTGCTGCGGACCATCGAGGATCTTATGGTATTACTGACTGTGTGACTGTTGAGAATTATACAGGATGTGAAAAGACCCACCACGAAACCGTCATCTACGCAATATTTTTGGTGTCAAAATTCGCTTAGTAGTGCTATGTAATGTACGCAAAACATTGTGCTTATGGGTGCATTCAATATCTTCTTAACCAGAAGATTCCCAGGTGTCTTCCAGTACAGAAAAAAAGATCACAACAATGGGAAGAACAAGTGGCTCTCGGCTTCGTTAAGGGTAGTTTTACAACCGTTATTTGTATTTACCTGGGCCGCCGGGGCCCCCGGGCCCCCCGGGTCCCCCTGGTTCGCCTGGAGAGCCGGGACTACCGTGTGTTCCTGAAGTGCCCGGATAGTAACCACCAGGACCATATGAACCATCAGGACCTAATGGTTGTAAAGCCACACACAGTTGGTTAGACACAAACGGTTAATAAGCTGCTTTATGTCAAGTCATATTTGTTAGCACACATTAGCTACCAGAAGGCCAATTCCCGCAATTAAAAACGTTTAAAATCGCAATCTCATCTCAGCAACAATCAGGTCAAAAAATTGTCAAAAGTGTACAGTCCTTTCGCAGTTCTTTTACCTCTGACAACCCATCTACAATCTTAATGTAACGTGAATAAAGATCACTGTGAGTTTGTCAGCCTAGTCAGTGGCAACAACCCAACAGCAACCTTATTGTAACGGGAATAAATATCACTGTGAGTTTGGTAGCCTAGTCAGTGGCAACAATCCAACAGCAACCATATTGTAACTGGAATAAAGATCACTGTGAGTTTGGCAGCCTAGTCAATGGCAACAACCCAAATACAATCTCATTGTAACGAGAATAAAGATCACTATGAGTCTGGCAGCCTAGTCAGTGGCAACAACCCAACAACAACCTTATTGTAACGGGAATAAAGATCACTGTGAGTTTGGCAGCCTAGTCAGTGGCAACAATCCAACAGCAACCACATTGTAACGGGAATAAAGATCACTGTGAGTTTGGCAGCCTAGTCAGTGGCAACAACCCAACAGCAACCTTATTGTAACGGAAATAAAGATCACTGTGAGTTTAGCAGCCTAGTCAGTGGCAACAACCCAATAGGAACCTTATTGTAACATAAATAAAGATCAATCATCATTTGACAGTGATGCAAATTCAGAGGTAAAAGAAAGGGCTGTAGGTAAAATCGAAGTATTTTTGACAGACTGAGACTGAAATTAGAATGCAAACGTTCTTAAAAATATGGGAATAGGCCTTCAGATTTGAACGCACTAAGTAGGTATAATTACGACGCCGTAAAATTATATTTATATTGCTGATTCAGATTCGTCATGTCACTAGTTTCTTATTGTTTTTTGATATAATAATATGTATTTAGGTACTCGCAGTTTTTGAATCATCAACAGTGGATTCAATTTCGAAAAGAGATACATTGGCACCGATTCCCTTGTTCACAAACTAAACTAAATTTAAGTTCAGTGCATCTTTTTCTTTCTATTTCATTATGAAAAGGACAAAAGATAAATATTATTTTAGCCCTGTCAAATTAAGATACTCCATAGCAAGTTTAGACGTGGTTAAAAACATGGCTGCTAAAAATACGTCAAATTTACGTTAAGCGCTGTCTAATTTGACAGGACTAGACTAATATTTATCTTCGTCCTTTTCATAATGAAATAGAAAGAAAAAGATGTACTGACCTTAAATTTAGTTAGTTTGTGAACAAGGGAATCGGCGCCAATATCCTTTTGCGGATGCTTGCAAGTACCTACATATGATATTTCTCATATCAATCAGGCGTTTGTTCGAAGTGCGTTCTAACCTTACGATATCACATGAAAAGCAAACTGATTGATGGACGTAGCGTGATTTATGATATTTCTCCAAAAGGTTTTCCCACATTACGTCATATTATTGTATGGCGGAGTGCCATATAAAATATACATTCCGCCTTTTATTTGAGAAACAAAAAATGTGTGTGCGATTTTCTTATCATAAAAAAGACCATTTTGTTTTTTGAATTCTCGATCATTTTACAATTTTTAGAAATAAGTTATGTTATGAAAGTTGTTTAGTAGTTGATTACGTACCTGGTCCTATAGGTTGTCCTGGGTAATATCCTCCTGTGCCTGTAAGAGTTATCAAAAATGGATGGGTTAGCGACAAAGCTGCGATTCGTTAAATTGCATTAAAAATGTTTCAGGCGCTTTTTAAACGACAAATGGATGTAATTTGAATGAAAACGAGTATAAAATTAGGTTACTAATGACACTGAACAGATCCCATTCGAGAAGAGAAACGAAACGAATCACAGGATTTAGTGAAGGCATAGTCAAATATTTCTGACATTCTCAAAATGCCTTCACAAAATTCCGTGATTCGTGTCGTTTTTACATCAAACGAAAATTGTATGGCTTTCCCGTGTTTCGAATGATCGAGCAACGAGAATGAACCTAACATTAAACTGATTAAAAGTTTAATAGATAATAGGTCGGTCATTTGAAATCTACAAGGTGAGCTAGCAAAACTCCGCTGGAATAATGAGTATCGATACCTAAATACAATAAAACAAAACAGATTTCGTGGCATTTTTTTTTTGGTATATACGAACGTTGGTCATTTGAAGTTATTTGAAGTATGGGTTGAGCAAATCTATTTTTTTTGTTACCATATTTAAATATCTACCCATCACATCTGCGGCATTTTGCTTGCTAATTCAATGTTGCCCTGTATACTTTTCAATAATTTAAGCGTTAACGATCGTTAGTCACGTCTTACCTGGGTAGTAGCCTGGAGTACCAGCCGTGCCTGGGAATCCTGGGGTACCTGGGGTACCTGGGCTACCGGGTGTACCTGGGGTGCCTGGAGATCCTGGGGTGCCTGGAGATCCTGGGGTGCTTGGGGTCCCGCCACTGCCGGGGTAGTAGCTGCCTGGAGGGCCGCCTGGGCCGCCTGGACCACCTGTTACCAAGAGAGAACATTAGAATCCGCCTCTGTACATTTGTGTGATGTGTGTGTGAAGTATCAAATAAATGGAAAAAATAATTTTCCTACACAGACGTTGGGAACTCATTCTTAATTTGAGTTTATCTTTTTTTTTAATGGGGATATTTGATACGGGTAAAACAATAGTTCCGCAAAAAGTCTTAACACAAAATATCTCTCTTTTAGTTAATTTCACTTTCACTAGTGCAAATAAAGGTATTTTCCTTTCATTTCTTTTTATTAGGGCGCTGTTCACCCGGTTTTCCAATGCGGGCTTACCTACTTTTGTAGGGAAAAATAACTACAATTACAGTCTCGCACTCGAATCGAGTATTTTCAGGGTACCAAATTAACCACTTGAATAATTAAAGCACTTGGAGTTGAGACTGGCGACTGTGGTTAAACTATTCTATGTAAAAAGTGTAACTAGAGACCCGCTCCTGCTACGCACGGCTTTTACGACTTGACAAAACATCGATATTTATTTATTACATGTAAGTTCAACATTTATTTATTATACACATAATTTTTTCGGAATAAATACTCTAAATAATGGTAAAAACCGCATCAAAATCCGCCGCGTAGTTTAGAAGAACAAGTCACAGAGACCGACGCGACTTTAATTTATATTATGTATAGTTTATGATTTTTACCTGGTCCACCTGGCGTGCCTGGTGATCCGGGGGTTCCAGCGGTGCCTGGGGTTCCAGGTGAACCAGGAGTGCCAGGCTTACCGGGGGTACCGGGCGTGCCTGGCTGGCCTTGCCCTGGAAACAATCAATTGTAAATGTTAGTAAGTGGAAATAGGATGAAGGTTTTAGCATTTTAATTACTAAAGCAGATTTGGGGGAGCCGCAGCGCAACACGCGTGAAAATACAAAAAAGTACGGTGGGGCCCGCCTGTAGAGCCGATGGTTCTTAGAAAATGTAGGTACGAAACTGATAAAGGAGGATTGTTGCAATTCTTTGCGTTGCGACGCCTTAAAGCTTCTAGAAACAACTCGCGTAAATCAACTTATCCGATCTTCTGATAGAAAATTCTGGCAAGTAACAAAAAGAAAGTCCCCCAGACACAGATTACTGACATTTTCAAGAAATATTTGTCGTTAGGAATAAATTCTAGGTAACTTACATGATCCAGGGCCGTAAGGTCCGTTGGGTCCTGAAAAGATAGGAAAGTATGATCAGGCTCAGTACTAGGCGATTTTGTAGTAAAAGAGCATTTT